>CM065805.1:52515143-53715143 GCA_033398695.1 Orobanche coerulescens | reverse complement strand
GGTAAATGATTGATAAAGTATTTTACAAGTCTCGGGAGTTTTTTTTTTTTTTTAAGAAAACAGAAAAGTCTTTTGAAATATTAGGGTCTCAGCCCGTATCTCGTTCCGCATTACAAGGAGTTTAAAAAGTAGGAAACTCTTTTTCGGACCCCAAGTCCTGAGTTATAAAACAATTTCAAAATCTATTGGGTCTCGCCCAAAATCATTTACTAAAACATCTCAGAAACATTCATTTTGAAAAGTACCATTTTCAAATGCTCAAAAGCGATTTCATGTATTTCCAAAATGACTTAACATGACTACATGTTCTTCTCAACAATTCCTTCCTTCTCCCGAATACATAATTGTTCCAAAACTTAACCGACATATTGATTTTCCAAAATCATAGCTTCTCGAGATCATCAATCCTGTCCCAAATCATCGACTTATACCGTAACGCATGATATCTGCTGAATCTCAAAACATATCAACTTAGAACGGCAATAAATCTTAATGAAATTCAAAAATCCAATTACTTACAGATCGTGAAGCCGACGATTCCCCGTGATACTGGCACATGCCTCGACTCTAGAAATTACTCGACATGGATATTTTCAAAACACACATTTTGCAAACTCAGTGCAACTCGAGAACACAACACAACTTTATCTGAAGAAACACGTTAACACCATTTGAAAAAGTTTATAACAAGACCAGTACTACACTGGCAAATCGCACAACGCATAAGCCCGAGTGAACAACAAAAACTCACGGCTCCAATATTTTTCAATCGACAACTCAAATGACGCGACAGAAATACGACCCAACTCGACCCAACTGCCTAGGTTTTCTCAACCTAAGCTCCGATACCATATTCTGTAACACCCCGCATCCGACCGGGAATATTACAGCGCCGTGGGCCCCGAGATGGAACCCACAAGGCTGAAAGAAATTTTCGCAAACATTTACAAAATGCCCAAGAGGCTAACGACGGTATTATCTATTAAAACCATTCGGAGATTTATAAAACTCGTTTATCAAACCGTCGTAAAAACTCATTTGAAACCACAAGGCCCGAAATGCCAAGACTCAACAGTTTAAGTACATACGTTAAGCTATCGCTACACGCATCGAGAATATATTTAGAGAAAGATCGCCAAGGTAACATAAGATACCAAATACAAAAAGACCATTTAAAAATACTCACGCATCTGAGAAAGACACACTATTAAAATACTCTAGCAGCGGAATACAACAACCGAATGAAGCTCAATACACAAATACATGTTCTAGCCAAGATCCTCCAGGAAGCTCATCTCTCCACGACCGCTACAAGCTTGATAATCCAAGAACCTAAAAAGAAAGCCCACGACGGGTCAGCCATAATATCCAACAATGATAACCATCACATCACGTCAATAATTACATATCAATGGAAATACTAAGTAAGAATACGACCAATGTAATCTTACCGTCTTAACTTTACGAAAATCCACAATTCGTATCCTTAACATCACCATAAGATAATACCAAAATATCTGTACGGTATCTCAACAATACCCAAGGTTCTCAAAAACATTATCATAACTCGCGATACGGAAATTATACCAACTCTGGCCAATTCAATCCATCGGATGACGTCGACAATTTCAATACGAAAATCGATTGTCCATCAAAGACAAGTATCAAGGAAATACGGAACATACCTCAAGATACGAAATACCATTTCCATCACGTCAGTCTAATCCGAGATCAGATCAACACAACATACGGACATGGTCCTAACACAAGACCTACAAATGCATACTCATATGACAACGTCAATATGATCACAAGGATAACGACAATGTATACTTATGGCAAATCCATAATATACATATGCACAACAACAACACGTAGGTAATCCGATGATCCAAGGCGTTCATCGCCTAGATCCCACGATGACCCGTCGGACCAACCGTGGTGGAAAACTCCGTCCGATGATCCGGTAGCGCTAGCATAGATCCCCGATGATCCCGTCGGACCAACACGAGGTGGACATATGACAACAATGCACAACTGCACAAAACAACAATACACAATACACGACAACAACAATGCACAAATGCATGACAACAACGATACACGAATGTATCACGACATGATTGACACAAATGATAAAAATGATTAGAGTACTTGCCCCGAGTCCTTCGAGAACGATCTCAATGTCTAAACCATCATGAACCATTGTCCTCAATAATCGACGGTCCAAAGTATCACGGATTGCAGATAATTCATATCTTCGTCTTTAGCACAATATATGCTCGATATACAAGTATACCAATAACAAAAGTAAATCATATACATTATGATTTAGATTCCCAAAACTCGAATACGATTTATAATCTCAAATCTCCTGTGATTACGATTATTAACATTGCTATACGAATTATACACGAATGAAACGGAAACCATTCATTAAATATTATGAACTGAGCAAGTAATAACTTACCTCGATACCGATGAAGCTGTAACCAATTCCATTGCCGTCATCTACAAGTCCCTCGGTCCCGACCAAAGCAATTCACGAACATACTCGAGCTCGACCGCAACACACGGTTGTAATCACCGATCAATATTCTAAACCTATTACAGTAATCGATAGACAACAAGTTTGATAACAATCAACAATCGATAAAACCAATTCACAAACCCAACGGCTCTACAATATCTCGATTAAACACTAGTCGAATCAATCCTACTCAAACCAGCACGAATTTACAACCACAACACGAAAATACTGCACTTTCTGGCTTCTTAGCGCACGTTAATCACCTAACGTGGCGTGCGCTAAGTTGCTCCCGTTAGCGCGCGCTAGGCAGTAATCGTTGCGTGCGCTAATTCTGGACATATGCATGTTTTTCTGATACCGATCAACTTATGGCGATTTCAAGAACACTAAGTGATTCTGAATCATGTTCAAAGCTATCAAAACAACGAAATCCGATATCCTTTAACATATAAACAATCATCCAACTTATAATCCAAGTTCTATATCCATATATCATCTTCCTTAATATTAATACACGAAACGTCAAGAACGTAACCACACTTCCTTAATCTTCCATTACAAAGAGTAATCATCTACAATAACATCAACATCCGAAACGAGGAGAAGGATTAATCCACTTATCTCAAGAAAACGAACGACACAATCTAAATCACAAGAATCATATTAATATCATCATACTCCGGTATACCATCTCATAATCATGCTTGTCAAACTTGTTTATGTAATAATCATCAACATTCAATCCAAAACGAAATCCAAAGATGAAAAGTGATTACCTTTATGAAGGAATGGATTGATTTCCAAGGTTGAATCCATTTCCAAGAATCACCAATGATTTCAAGAACAAAGCTTTAATCCATGATTTCCATCTTTAATCTTGTTAAAGATCACCACCTCACCGTGCTTGGGAACCTCAAGAACCTCCCAAAGCTCTCTCTATCGACTGAAAGTGAAAGAATGGACGAAATGCTTCATAATACCCGTCTGTCCCTTATATAGATCGCATTACTAGCGTGCGCTAACATCTCATGTTTAGCGTGCGCTAAGGCTTTAGCGTGCGCTAATCGACCTTTGTTAGCGTGCGCTATCGTAGTCCGAGACTACTGTCTGGCTTCGTACATGAGCTTACGTACGTAATGCCCATGCATTAGCGTACGTAATTTACACTCTCTAGCGTACGCAAGTCCTTGCGTTTAGCGTGCGCTAACATTAGTTGACTCGTTTGTCTGTATGCTCCGAACACAGGTCCACACGCCGACAGCTCTGACTAGGATAAGATTCCTTTTTGTCCAATATACAGTTAGCGTGCGCTAATCAACATGCATTAGCGTGCGCTAACACTACATTACAACATCCGTTGACTTATCAGAACGTGCGCCGAAAGCAGCCGGGTCCACACGCAGATTCCTTCCGATCCGTCTGCACTAGCGTACGCTAACCTATAAACGTAGCGTGCGCTAATCCTGCACGATAGCGTGCGTTATGCATGAATATCAGCGTGCGCTAATAAGGCTATACTTAGCCATTTTCAGCTATTCTTGTCCAACGTCTCAACATACAGAATACGAACATACGGCATACTGAATACATATACTTCTTAAATGTAATTGTCAACCAAGTACGATAATTGTACCAATACAGATGTCTCAGTCCTTCATTTATTTTATCCATACTGTACAGATACCGCACTGTACAACATAACTCGGATAAAATAATGTTAAATAACAGTAGTAGAATTTTCGGATATTACAATCGACTACTCTGCCGAAAAGGGCTTTATTTCTGAGCGTGCAAAACGAATCATAGTCGTTGCAACAACACCAGAAGAACTAATCAAAAAACTCAATGAATTTGTTCCTCAACCAGATCCAGCTCTAGCTAAAATTGTCTGGGTAGAAGATTTTACAGTGAGAAAACGAAAAGTGGATTCATTCCTCTCCCTTTGATAACCCATGACGGACCTCTTGTATTTTTACTTTCTGTCGTGTGTAATAATCGTGCTAAATGATGGCAGCTTAAGGAGTTTCTTCTTGATCTCTTGACGCGCATCTATTCGCGATTTATGTATTGCTGTAATTTTTATTTCGTGTTTTGCTTTTTTTTTTTAAAAAACTTTGATGGCAGCATAAGGCGACTCTTCAGACTTTCTTGATGCGCATCTAAAAAATTATGTTATACTTACGAGTATATTTTATTTTCTTTTGTGTGTGCCTCGTATATTTATTCTCTTGCAGATTCTAAAAGGCGTTAGGCTCAGACATCAACTTTCTTAACAGGGAGTATTCTGCTTTTCTGCATTGATTTTTATTTTTTATTTTATTTTTAAACCGAGGACGGTTTCTTTTTCAAGTTTGGGGTAGTATGTTTTAGTGTGTTAGTATTTTGGTGTGTTTTTATTTGCCTTAATTTTTTTTTAGTATATATATATATATATATATATATATAGTATTTTGATTTGTGAGATTTCTAGATCGGCCATAAACACCAATAAATTAACTATATACAAGCTTCTAAAATTGTTTTAACCTAAAAAATTGTATATTCCAAAAAAATTTTGTGCCTTAATCTCTCTTTCCAAACCTTGTAGTTATCATATAAAATCGAGTCATTCGTTACCTTGAGAAAAGAAGAATCGGTCGGTTGATGAAAAATAGAACCGAAATTTACTTAATTTGTGGAGTTTTTGAATTTTCATGCTTAACTAATAAATGATTTTCTCGCAAAATTCTATTCCCTAAAAAAAAGGAGTCATTGGTGAAAGAGCTACACGTTAGCAAATAACGGTGTGAAAGCTATCACCTAAAATAAATAAATGACGAAAAGGAGAAGTGTTGAGCGAATAATGCCTAATTTTGGAAGTCTTAAATTTTGCGAAAAATAAAGGACTAACCATTGTTGGTGCGTAGTCCGTCTCGAAAAATTGGTGAAAAGAGCTACACGTTAGCAAATAACGGTGTGAAAGCTATCACCTTTTACGAAAGAAAAATAATGAGATAGAAATTGTGTTAGTGAAAAGAGCTACACGTTAGCAAATAACGGTGAAAGCTATCACTAAAAGGGATGTAGTTTATGAGCAGATTTGAATTAATTAGCGGTGAATTTCAATACACTCAATTTTGTGAAAATCACAATATTTGATGACGCCGATGAAATTCTTCTTCATATTGAGTCGAAAAATAAACGAGTGATCGAGAGCAACCATTAAAGGGAGTCGTGTGAAGTCACGAGTGGGAAAGAAATAATCAACCTTTAGGAAACCTTGTATTTTTGAATTAAAAAAATAAAAACCGTGTTTTAAATTAAAAATCGTTAGTAGATTTATTTTGAATCTTGATTCATTTCTATCTACTGTATAAAGTTGGTTATTGTGTATTAATGGCATTTTGATCTCTTTTTATCTTTATATATAATTATTTTTCTTAAATTTGTGTGTATTATTTTTTATTTTTTACTTTATGTCTTATTTTAATTTTTATTTTGTGTGTGATTAATAAAGAGTCTTGCTCGGGACTAGCAAGAAATTAAGTGTGGGGTATTTGATTAGTGCATAATTGATCTAAAATTCATATACAAAATATTCATTTTTACGGGCAAAATTGTACTGATTTGTGATTAAAAATATATATTTTACAGATATGTCCAAACATGAGCTAAAAATGGTTATTTTACAGATTGCTGACATGAAGCATCAAAAAGAACGGAAAACAAGATCACATCCAACGACGGGAATTTTTCCAGGACAAACGACCATACAAAACGGCGCAAAATGGACCGTGTTCTGTCGGCCGTTTCACATACGGCGCAACAAGGGCCGTGTCTTGGGCCGTTTCACACACGGCCGGCATTTAGCGCCGTGTCCTCGCGCGTATTCCGGAAGAGACCGAGTCACCACAAAGCGGCGCACAAACACGGGCAACCGGGCCGTTTTTCATCGCCGTGTTTCACAGATGCCATGCAAAATTAGTCCACTTTTGACCAACTTGTGAAATCAACCACAAGATATTTTTTTGGTCAAAAATCTGAAAATTCAAAGACATGGGTGAAGTGTGAACAAAGAATTAAAAATGATATTACAATAGATATTTTGAATTAAATAATCAATTGTATTCTTGAAAATCACCTATAAAAGGACATGTTCATCCATTGCAAAACCAACCCACATTCTTACCAAGAAATCCTCAACTTCTTGCTAAGAAATACTCCTTTCCTTTAGCAATATATTTTCCTTAGAACTTTCAATTTTAGTTTGTATTTTATTTTTGGTTTGAAGTTTTTCTTTCATTTAGTTTGTAATTGAAAAGTGCTTGATCAATAAGCACTTAGTATTTTACTTAGTGTTTTACTTTCAAATTTTGTAAGCTTGTAACCTTTAAACAAGTTTGAAGTTATATTTTGAAGTTTGTTTCTTGCACTTTGATTCATCATATTCAAGTAAGTTTTATCTATTGTCATTAAGTTCTAGTAATTAAAAGTTTCTATATATATTATATATATCAATTATTTCTATTATAATTTTAGTATGTATAAACCAATGAGTAGCTAATCTTTCTTCCTAGGGAAGGGGATTTCTATTAGGTTATATATTGAGTATTTGATTGATTTAAACTATTTTCAGACTAATTGGTTTAAATAGAGATTGATCATATCCTATTTTTACTAATGAAACCTTCTTGATTGATTGTTGAGTGAATTGGAAACATATCTTTTCAATCTATCAAATGTTAATCTTGTTATCAACATCTTAAGATTGCGAAAGTGGTTAAGACATCTTTGATTACGAAAGTACGGAGGTGAAAAGTTGATTACTCGATGAACGATCGTTTATCCTAAAAATAGTCAAGTTAGAGAAATGAAAGGACTAATTGGTTTAAATAGAGATTGATCATATCCTATTTCTACTAGTGAAACCTCCTTGATTGATTGTTAAGTGTATTGGAAACACATCTTTTCAATCTATCAAGTGTTAATCTTGTTATCAACATCTTAAAAAGTGACAGCGATTAAGACATCTTTGATTACGAAAGTACGGAGGTGAAAAGTTGATTACTCGATAAACATTCATTTTTTCTTTTATATCCATATAAATCAATTCCTATACTTAATTAAATACCTAATTTAATGAACCCGTAATCCCCTAGATTTTATAAATTCCCAACTCATTTTAATTCTATTCATTTTCACTAGTTAAAAATAGTCTAGTATAAATAGTCTTAATAAAAATAGTCTTAATATAAATAGTCTAGTATAAATAGTCTTAATATAAATAGTCTAGTATAAATAGTCTTAATATAAATAGTCTTAATATAAATAGTCTAGTATAAATAGTCTTAATATAAATAGTCTTAATATAAATAGTCTAGTTAAAAATAGTCTAGTTAAAAATAGTCTTATATAAAATAGTCTTATATAAAATAGTCTTATATAAAATAGTTTGGTTTAAAATATAGTGCATTTAGTTAATTTTTAAAAAACCCAAAAATATCTTTTTTAATATTTTAGTATTTATTTCTCGCAATTTGTAACAAAAAATTATACGAAGCCCTGTTGGACAATCCTCGAGAGAAAAGACCTTGGTAGAACTCACCACAAACTACTTCTACCTCGTATATATTTGCGAGCGACTCAAGAACTCCTATTTTTAGGATAAGTTTTTGACCGATCAGTTGCCTGTATTCAGTATATCATCATGGCTGCAGAAGTTGGAAGCGCGATCTTTGAATTGTTCCTGGACGACCTCAAGTTGGACGCCACTGGCAAAAGATAAAAAATAGGGAGAATGGGATCGGAAGAGAAAGAGAGAGGCGTGAGAGAGAGACAAGAAGAGAGATACCGCACGAGGGAGGGATTGGAGAAACGTGATGTTTCCGGGTAGCGACGGCAGATGCGAGCGCAATGGTGGTGTTTGCAGTGGTTGTTTATGAGTTGTTGCGCGGTAGAAATGGGGATACAACGGAAAGGGTTTTGAAGGGGAGAAGAAAGTGGTGGTGAGTTGTTGTTTTTCTGTTTTGGTTATGCCCTTAGTTTTTCAATGGAGGATGTATGTTAAAAAAATGATGATGTTAGAGAGATGAGATTTAGTTTCTACCTCTCTAATTTTTTTAGCATCTGTTGCTCTTTTTTCCCATCTTATGAAATCATTTTTGCTCCCAATTTATAGACATATTTGATGCAATTTTGTGCCCATTAGGTTAATTTGTAACTGGATCAATGTGTGCTTTGGCAGAAAAAATAGACTTCATAAGGATGAAAGAGGAAAATTTGATGGAGTGCAACTTTGGGGAAACTTTGGCCAAATTTGGGAAAGAAAAGGAAAAGTAGAAGTTGGAAATTGGGAAAAAAGAGGGGGCGCAACAGCACTGTTGCCTAATGGTGTTGTTGTAAATTTTTTTATTTTACTTTTTTTTATTATATTTTTTTTGGTAATTTTTATTTTTTAATTTTGTATTTTTTGTTTTTATTCAATATGTGAAAACCCTAATTTCGCGTTCCTAGTTTATTTATCCAGATCTACTTTGTCTGTGTGTTTATTCATGTGTGTGAGAGATAAAGTCAAACTATACATAAAAACTATCAATATACACCCTTCATAAAAACTTATAAATAAGAAAAAACACACATCAACAACATAACAAGATCAAATATTAAAATTAACATTTAATTCATTAACTTCAACGTTCATTACATGGCCACCATCTGTTTCATGATAAACAACCAACTAAAAGAAACACTTACATCTCCAGCTAAAGACATCACAAACTACCTACATACCATTGTGCTATGAACATTTAGATACAATTTGTGCAACGCACGGGTTGATAATGCCTCGTTAATAATAATAGTAACATTTATTATTAAAGGCAATATTAATATTAATATTATAAATAGTATTATTATTACTAAGAATAGTAATATTTTATTTAAATCAATATTAATATCATTTAATTTTAATGTTGTTATTATTATTAATGTCATTATTAATTATTTAAGGCCAATAGATCTTAATTCAAAAAATTTCTTTTTAGCCCATTGGTCCTAGTAGAAAATCTTCTTTCAATTTTCATCGATAGAACTCAGCAGTTTTATACATCTCAAACACTCTCTAAGACAACCTTTTAACCTAATCAAGGAGTATAAAAACGCAAAACTCCGCATTACAAAAAAAAAAAAAAAAGTGATGCCACGTGTACATATATCTGTACACAAATTTGTACACACATGCATCTCATTCATTCATTTAATGTGTGACTCATTCATTTATTGTGGGACCACATTAAATGAATAGATGAGATGAATGTGTGTACACATGTGTGTACACATTATGTGTACATTTAGCATTGTTCAAAAAAAAAACTTCTTTCTCACATTTCCAGTCGGTCGTCCAAACCTCAAAGTCCCTTCTGGTTTCTTAATTTTCTCTGCAAATATCATCTTCAGACTTCAGTAATACAGGTAAAAGTTAATTCCAGGGGCGGATTCACCTTGGGTCAAGGGGAGTCAATTGACACCCCTTGATTTTTATCATGAATTACCTATTATACCGTTGTTAGTTTTAATAATTACAATAATATATTTTTCAATTATTAACTTCTCTTTCCTGCGTAATTGCTTGAGCTTTTCTTCTTTCAATCTTCTTCTCTGGGTTCTCTGATTCTTCAACTGACCACACGATCCACACCAGGAATCACAAATCCACAAAAACTAGCGCACAAACAGGTAACTCGACAACACGTTTCACTTATTCTCAAGCAATTTCAATTTCTTTCATTAAATCTCAATGGGCAAATTTGCTCTAGAAATTTTATTTTTTTTCTGCTGGTTTTGGGAATTTATCTTCTTTTTTCTTTGCTTTTGTTGTCAATCTTATTTAAAATAATATTGAGTTTGTCGAATTTGTTGGGTGCGCCTGAGTTTGAGGGATTTTGAGTTTGTGCCTTTGTGGGATTTTCAATTAGTTGTTGCAATATTTTTCTTGCTGCCACATGATGCAGTAATATAAATTTGATTTGTTTAGATTGTTACGAGTTGCAGGCTTTCAATCTTTTTCAGATTTCAATTAGATATAATACTTTTCTATTTATGGATTTTGTTTGCGGCAGGCTTGCAAATTGCAATGATATTGACCGCACTGTCGTGACGCGCCAAAATTAGTTATTTTTATTTTCCTTGGCTTACTTCTACTCACTAGTAGTATCGGCAAGTAAGGGTCGATCTCACGGAGAACGGTAAATTAATTATACTAATTAAGGATTAAATACTTTTAGCAATTAAAAGAAAATAAAAACGAGAGGGGAGAATTTCAGTTTCTAATCTTAACTAAAATAATTTGCGTAAAATAAATTAAAATAAACAAAGGAAATAAAAATCGAAAATATCAATTAAAAGAATAATCTAGTCCTTAGCTCCGTCATCCACCGTTTCGAATTAATTCAAGTTTCCATGCAGCGCTTATCTCTTCTCTAATCTCATGAACTCCTATTCCGAAGACAACAACAAGCTCTGTTGACCCCAATTATTTCTTAAGTTTATTCAATTAAAACAAGCTCTTTAATCGAACCTATCTATACGGTGGATTCAAAACAAGCTCTTCAAATCTCGCTCGCTAAATGCATTAAAAACCAAAAATAATGGAATAGGCAAGATATTAAATTCATAAGCTCGACTTAAGGGATCTCGATTTTGTGTTACTCAATTGGGGAAAATCAATTGTTTGCTACTTGTGAAATTAAAATTGCAACAATTACGGATTACAACTCAATTTCTAGCATAAGATATAAAACTCCTAATCTAGTTGGCCAAACCAAATCAAGAAATTAAATGGCATAGTAGTGAATTCAATAACGCAAAAGTAATTCAAGAGAATTCGAGTTGAGAATACGCTACGGGATTAAAACATGAATAATTCAAATACGGTTTCAAACTTCACTAAGTACTAGAGTAGAAAATTAGCCGGACATATTGGCTTTAGAAAACAGCAAATTAATAATAGACATAAGAAGAAAGAAATTCAAACGGTGTAGTCTTCTTCTTCGTACGTCGGAAACTGCTCGTTGCTCCGGCGAGAATTTGGTTCGGTCGTCCCTTTTCTTTCTTCTGCTCCAGCCGTAAAAATTGGGTGATCAAAGATGAAAATAATTCTAGCCCTCCTCTCCTTTTATAATAATTCTTTATCTCTTGGTTTCCTTCTTTAATTGGATCTCCTTCCTTCTTATCCTTCTTGAGTTTTAATTTCCTTGGAGTCTTTCTTCCCAATTCTATTCCAATTCCTTTTCCCAACCTAGGGACCAATTTATTGCCTTGTGGAACTGATTGGTGCGGTTTGGAGTCGTTTTTTGGGCCCCAAGTAAGATTATTTTCGGAACAGGACTGACACTGGGTCACCGAACTGACACTGGGCCACCCAGTGTCGCGCGATATTTTCTTTATTTAAGCCTAAATCACCTTGGCTTGGTCCGTTTGATGATCCAAATTATTCCTTAAGCTTAAAAACTCCATCAAACACCTAATTTAAACAACAAATTGCCAAGTAAAGTAAATTGCATCCAAAATATAAATAGATAGAAAATAACCAAGTGTGCCAACATAAAGTTCATTAAAACCTTATAATTAACAATGATTTTAGCACACTATTTTCGTTCTATCAAATCTCCCCAAACTTAAACCAATGCTTGTCCTCAAGCATAATTCGAGTGAAAGAAATTCAAGAAGCATGTATTGAAAAATCCAAGATGATAGCCATATTCAAGGGAGAATAAATAATCATGAACAAGTAAGAAGAAAATTAAAGTACCTCAACCAATCTCAACATCTTCATTGGCATCAAGTGAGAGAAAATTCGATGGCCTCACAAGGGGTCACTCTCGCTCAAGTAGATATAGGGATTATTAAGCAATCACTCACGTCAAAACATGGTGTGTCATTACCACATACTCGCACAAAAATCAAATCTCCACTACTTAGATGAACTCATGCATATAATCAAAAGGGATTTTATGGTTGTAGCGGGGCTTTACGTATGGGTAGGATAAAAAGAATAAATAAAGGATTCGTTGGTCGAGACTAATCATGAAATTAAGCGCATAACAAATCCTACAAGCAATGAATCACCGTCCTTCTTTTCGCACCCTTTTGGGTACATACATGTAATCGCATAGCCACGAAAGGTCAATTGAGGTCAGTGGCTTTAAAAACATTCGAGGGGGTATTTTTACGGCCGCCCCCTATTTTTTTTATTATATTTTTTTTTGTTTCGGCCTTTATTTTTTTTCATCTTAATTTCAGCATTTTTTTTTCTTTTCACTTCACCACCCACTTTTTGATAATTCCTCGTCCTTCTCTCGACTTGTTATACACCTAATTCACAACCAAATCTTGACCAAGGGTTCCAACAGATAAATTTTTACCAAAAATTAGATAATGGCTAATCAAATGTGCTAGATCAAAGAATAAGGCTTAGGTCCAAATGGGCTTCTAATGGCGATTATGTCGAGGTGGGAAAATATAAGCCAAGTGGGTTATTCCTAATTTGCCTTTATCACTTTACTGCATGAGAATACTAACATAGTCTTGACATGAATAATTGATTAAGTTCTAGTATGAACACAACACGTTCGACCCCATAAGAAGAAATAGTGAGCATGTATATGTATAATTATTTATATATGTGTTATATATATATTTTGCTCTACGACTGAAAACTCACGAATAAATAGGGCTTGTGCCATGAATACCTCACACTTTTATCCAAATTCAAAATCAAGACTAGTGAACTACCCTAATCAAAATCAAACTAGTCAATCATATTCATTTCCTATGTCAGGCCATACTTAAATCCCCAATACACGAACTTGATTCAATCACACAAATTTAGCTAATGACGCAAAATTAAATTCATCACAATTTCCAAATCCAACTAATCGTTCCAAATCCAACTTCCCCAAACTTAAAATTAAGTACATACTCCAAATAAAAGAAGGAAAAGAAGAAGAAAAATAAAGGATAGTAAAAAGTCTAGAGTATGAATCACCGGGCTAATGAGGGAGAAGGGCTTCCAGCTGCTAGGTCGACTTTTCTTTTTCCGACGGTGGAGGGTTCGCCGCGGGCTGCTTGGGCAAACGATCCATCTTGGCCTGAAGTGCGCGCTCTTGCTCGGCCTCGGCCTCATTTTCTTGTTTGGATGTAGGTAGCGGGTCGTCTACTGGTTCGCGATCGGTTGGCAATGTGTGGTGTTTTGGCTGCAGAAGAGAGGGGAATGGAGGTTAGATTTCTGACACCGAACGGGGGCGAGGGTAGAGAAAGAAGGGAGAAAGGGACGGGATTTAAGGATAAAGGAAATAACTAATAATAATAAAGGTAACAACTAAGTAGTGGAAAAATAATAAAGGAAATAAAATTTTAAAGGAAATAAGCAATTAAGAAAATTAAAAGAGGGGCAGAATAATATTCTAATTTATAAGAAAAGATTAATAAAAAAAAACTGACTCCTAGCAAGCAAATAAAAAAACGAAGAAGAGAAAAAAATGCGAAAATTAAAAAAAAAATGGGTTGCCTCCCAACAAGCGCCTTTTTTTTACGCCGCTGGCTCGACGAAGAGCTTCCCTTTTTAGTGAACACACCAAGGAGGCTTTGGTATGGGTCTCTATAGATGTACGACTGATGACTCGTCTTCTTGAACCATACCAAACTTTCTCGGAGTGTTTATTGAAAACTTTCCTCCCTTGAGATGCTCATCGAAGGCTAACTCTGGTTTACTTTTTTCCATATATTTTTTCATATATTGGCTGTAATTCTCTTTGAAGCTTCACAAAATTATTTTTTTTATCAGCCTCCATGTCTTTAGTAAGCACCACTCCAAGTCTACCCTTGCAATGCAACTCAAACACTTCCTCGACAAGAGGGTCAATCACGTTTAATGCAAAAAAAGAGAGCAATCTTCCTCAGAAAATTTCATAGCATCATAAATATTAAAACGTACAATTTGGTCGTCGAATTCCATCGTGAGGGATCCCTCAAGAACATCTATTTTGGTATTGGCCGTATTTAAAAATGGCCTTCCTAACAGAATAGGTGTTGAATTTGATGACTCATGTTGCATATCGAGAACGTAGAAGTCGGCTGGAAATACGATCTTATTGACTTGGACAAGAACGTACTCAATTACCCCTTCGGGATACATAAGGCTACGATCCACCAATTTTATAATTATCCTTGTTTCCGAAGAGGTCCTAGATTTAAGGAGGTGTATATAGAGCGTGGCATAACATTTATTGATGCTCCTAAATCTAGCATAGCTCGTTCAAAACCCGTAATTCCGATTTGACAAGGAATATCGAACATACCTAGATCTTCCCGTTTTGGTGGCAATTTATTTTGGAATACAACGGACATATTTTCTCCCATCACCACCTTCCCATTCCCTTTTAACCTCCGTTTGTTGGTGCACAAGTCTTTAAGGAACTTTGCGTATTTCGGAATTTGTTGAACTGCGTCAAGTAAGGGAATGTTGATCTCAACCTTTTAGAATACGTCGAGGATTTGCTTGTCATTCTTCACAATCGCTGCCTTTTTGACCCTAGATGGAAATGGTAACTCGTTAGTCTCAAAAGGAGCAGTTTTAGACGAATTCACCTTCTTTGCCCAGGTACATTGCCTTTGAGTCTTGATTACTTGAGTGCGATTACGCCGGGTGTCCCAGTGTTGATATGTTCAGTGAGTTTTTTCTCCTCGTCTTCAGATTCCTCCACTTTCTTAGGCTCCCCAAGCTGCTTCCCACTCCTTAAGGTTATAGCACTCACGTTTCTTGGGTTCGGCTCAGGTTGTGATGGCAATTTTCCACTATTTTGGCTCTCCATGCTGCTCACCGTGGTGGCTAGTTAACTTACTTGATTTTCGAGGATTTTGATACTTGATTTAGTGTCATGCTGGAATTGATTCATGCCCTGCTGTAGTTGCATAGTGTTTGCCATGAGGGTCTTCATCATCTCCTCCAAAGATTGTGTTGAATTTTCAGCGGGCTGCTTGTAGAATTGTCCCCTATTTTGTGGAGGCGCCTCTTGCTGGTTTTTCCATCGAAAGTTAGGGTGATCCCTCCATCCTGGGTTGTATGTGTTTGAGTAAGGATCGTTTTTCCTCCCATAAGAATTTTCGGTCCCAATTGCATTGGCGTGCGCCTTGATTTCATCAAGCAAAATCCGACAATTCTCCATTGTGTGCTCCGTGGTTTTGCAAATGCGATAAGGTACGACTGGCGTGCTATTACCTACAGCAAGTTTTCTAACAAAAGTGGTCAGCTCATTCAATTTATCCTCAAGGGACGAGTCATGCATCTCTTTCACCATCCTGATCGGCGCATCGCGACAACCAAATTGTTGTGAATTGGCTGCCATGTTGGATATGAGAGCCCTTGCAGCCGTGGGAGTTTTGTCAACTAGGGATCCTCCACTTGCTGCATCTATCATGTTTTGCTCCATCGGATTAAGTCCTTCGTAAAAATATTGAATCAGGAGTTGCTCGCTAATTTGATGTTGCGGGCATCGAGATACCAACTGTTTGAATCGTTACCAATATTCATGCAATGTTTCTCTGGTCATTTGCCTTGCACCACATATCTCTTTCCTTAGGTTGGCTGCTCGAGAGGCCGGAAAATACTTTTGTAGAAATAAGATCTCCATCTCGTTCCATGTTGTGATGGTGGCCGACGGTAAATAAATAACCAATCCTTAGCTGAATCTTTTAATGAGAACGGGAAGGCTCTAAGTTTGATTTGTTCTTCAGTGACACCGTTTGACTTCATGCTTGAACAAAAACATGGAATTCCTTGAGATATTTGTGCGGATCCTCTCCTGATAGACCATGAAATACAGGTAGCAAGTGAATCAATCCCGACTTCAATTCAAAGGTGTTGTTGTTGTCAATAGCCGGGATTGTGATGCATAGCGGTTGTTGAGGTAGCTCCGAGTTGGCTAATTGCTTCAATGTCTTTTCAGCGTTAGTTGCCATGATCTCGCTCTCGTTCTCCGATTCACTGGGTGATGTTTCGAAAGAAAATGGTAAGTGCCCGAGTGCTTCTTTGGTTTCTTTTGCTTTCCGCCTGAAAACTCGATCTCGTTTGGTGATATCTGGAAAGTATTGTAAGTCTTTATCCCCTAGGGACCTTGTATTCATGCAAAGCTAAAACAAATGGATTAGTGCACAACTGACAATTATAATGAATTTCCAGAACTGTCACTGGGTCACCCAGTGTCGAAATTGCAGAAAGTTTTTAACCCAAAATAAGTAAAATTAATTTAACACTGTTCCCCGGCAACAGCGCCAAAATTTTGACCGCGCTGTCGTGATGCGCCAAAATTAGTTATTTTTATTTTCCTTGGCTTACTGCTACTCACTAGTAGTATCGGCAAGTAAGGGTCGATCCCACGGAGAACGGTAAATTAATTGTACTAATTAAGGATTAAATACTTTTAGCAATTAAAATAAAATAAAAACAAGAGGGGGGGATTTCAGTTTCTAATCTTAACTAAAATAATTTGCGTATAATAAATTAAAATAAACAAAGGAAATAAAAATTGAAAATATCAATTAAAGGAATAATCTAGTCCTTAGCTCCGTTATCCACCGTTTCGAATTAATTCAAGTTTCAATGCAGCGCTTATCTCTTCTCTAATCTCATGAACTCCTATTCCGAAGCCAACAACAAGCTCCGTTGATCCCAATTATTTCTTAAGTTTATTCAATTAAAACAAGCTCTTTAATCGAACCTATCTATGCAGTGGATTCAAAACAAGCTCTTCAAATCTCGCTCGCTAGATGCATTAAAAACCAAAATAATGGAATATTCAAGATATTAAGTTTATAAGCTCGACTTAAGGGATCTCGATTTTGTGTTACTCAATTGGGAAAAATCAATTGTTTGCTACTTGTGAAATTAAAATTGCAACAATTACGGATTACAACTCAATTTCTAACATAAGACATAAAACTCCTAATCTAGTTGGCCAAACCAAATCAAGAAATTAAATGGCATAGTAGTGAATTCAATAACACAAGAGTAATTCAAGAGAATTCGAGTTGAGAATACGCTACTGGATTAAAATATGAATAATTCAAATACGGTTTCAAACTTCACTAAGAACTAGAATAGAAAATTAGCCCGACATGTTGGCTTTAGAAAACAGCAAATTAATAATAGACATAAGAAGAAAGAAATTCAAATGGTGTAGTCTTCTTCTTCGTACGTCGGAAACGGCTCGTTGCTCTGGCAATAATTTGGTTCGGTCGACCCTTTTCTTTCTTCTGCTCTAGCCGTAAAAATTGGGTGATCAAAGATGAAAATAATTCCAGCCCCCCTCTCCTTTTATAATAATTCTTTATCTCTTAGTTTCCTTCTTTAATTGGATCTCCTTCCTTCTTATCCTTCTTGAGTTTTAATTTCCTTGGAGTCTTTCTTCCCAATTCTATTCCAATTCCTTTTCCAAGCCTAGGGAATGATTTATTGCCTTGTGGAACTGATTGGGACGGTTTGGAGTCGTTTCTTGGGCCCTAAGTAAGATTATTTTCGGAACAGGACTGACACTGGGTCACCGAACTGACACTGGGACACCCAGTGTTGCGCGATATTTTCTTCATTTAATCCCAAATCACCTTGGCTTGGTCCGTTTGATGATCCAAATTATTCCTTAAGCTTATAAACTCCATCAAACACCTAATTTAAACAACAAATTGCCAAGTGAAGTAAATTGTATCCAAAATATAAATAGATAGAAAATAACCAAGTGTGCCAACATAAAATTCATTAAAACCTTATAATTAACAATGATTTTAGCACATTATTTTCGTTCTATCATATATAAAATTGATTAACATGTTGTTTGGTTGTAAACTTAATACAAACTTCACTAATGGTAAACGAAGAAACTAGAGCCTAGAGACCTTGTTTAATATATTTATTGGTTAGACTAACAATGTGAAATAAAATAAGCATATAGATAGTTCAGCGCTTTGGTTAGGCTGCAAACTAGTATTATAGATAAGTTTACCTTTTGTCCTTCTGTATATGTTTTAATAATCAAGCTAAAGTCTTTTTCAATTTTATTTTCATTGTGAGTGAAACTTGTTGGAGTTATATGATATATGATCAGCTTAATTTCTAATTTACTTATCCTCAACTAATCAATTTGGTATTGTTTTTAATGCATAACTATGTCTATCTTGAGGTATTATCAGAAGAAAGATAAAAATTTGCCTAATGTGGAATCTAATAAAAGAGTGCAAAGTTTGCCCAAATTAGCTCTTAACTCAGCTCCATCTCAGAGTTTGAAAGAGCAACCACAAATTATTGATGAAAATTCCGATTTGCCTGAACTTCCTTCAGATCCAGGAAAACAATCAAAAATCACGAAGTAACATCCTAATATTATTGAACGAGTTCAAAGGAAATACTATCAAGATGGTCCTTGTCAACCAAATCTCAAGAACTTTCCTCAACGAGATTATGATGGGATAATGCGGCGGTTTAACCGTTCATGGTACGATGAATTTAGTTGGTTGGAATATAGTATAGACAAGGATGCTGCATTCTGCCTTTGTTGTTACATTTTTAAGAATGAATTGGGTCAGGGAGGTGGTGATGCTTTCACACTTACGGGTTTTAGGGATTGGAAACAAAAGCATAAGCTTCGAAAGAACGAGGGATGCATTAATAGTGCTCATAGGCAAGCTTTTAGTAATGTGAAGATATATTGAATGAGAAACAACACATTGAACCGATATTGCTTAAGATTACGAACGAAGAGAAAATGAGTTACAGAGCACGACTGAATGCTTCAATTGATTGTGTTAGGTGGCTTTTGAAGCAAGGTCTTGCTTTTCGTGGCCATGACGAATCTGAGGAGTCAAGCAATCAGGGCAATTTCTTAGAACTTCTAAAGTTCCTTGCTAGTCATAGTGAAGATGTACGAAGAGTTGTTCTGGACAATGCCCCTGTAAATCTCAAATTAATAGCTCCTTGTATCCAAAAAATTTTTGTTAGATCTTGCGCATCTGAAACAACCAAATCTATACTTGAAGAACTTGGCGATGGAGTTTTTTGTGTTCTTCTTGATGATTCTCGTGATGTGTCGATAAAGGAACAGATGGCGGTAGCCTTGAGGTTTGTAGATAAAAATGGTCAGGTTCTCGAAAGAATTTTGGGATTTAAACATGTTGAGTGCACAAGTGCCATTTCACTCAAAGTAGCACTTGAAGATCTTTTGAATGCAAATGGATTAACCATATCCATGTTACGTGGACAGGGCTATGACGAAGCGAGCAACATGAAAGGGGAATTTAATGGGTTAAAGACTCTTATCTTGAAAGAAAATCCAACGGCATATTTTGTCCACTGTTTTGCTCACCAGCTTCAATTCACCTTGGTAGCAGTTGCGAAAAACCACATTCGTATTTTTGTGAACTCTTTCTTTTGATGACCAATGTAGTCAACGTGGTAGGAGGTTCGTGCAAATGGAAAGATAGTCTACGAGAACACCAAGATGCACAGATCATTGAAGGCTGGGAAAATAAAGAAATTACTAGTGGCCGCTGATTGAATCAAGAAAGTTCTATCGCTCGTCCATGTGACACACGTTGGATCTCTTACTATGCTACTATTCTTAGCATGATTAATTTATTTGGTTCGATAATTGATGTGCTTCGTCTTATTATGAAAGAAGGGAGTCTATCTAGTCAACGGGGTGAAGAATCACATTTGATAAGAGACATGTTATCTTTTGACTTCGTCTTTGATTTGCACCTGATGAGATGTGTATTGGGAATAACGAATGAATTGTGCAAGGCATTGCAAAGAAAAGATCAAGACATTGTAAATGCCATGATTTTAGTAGCAATTTCCAAGAAAAGACTTCAAGCAATGAGAGACGATGGATTGAGCTATTTGATGAATGATATATCAACTTTTTGTGTAAAATACAAGATTGAGGTGCCTGATATGGATGCTCTATACGTGAGTGGAAAAAGGTTGAAACGGAAACGGGAAGATGAAGAGATGACAAACTCTCATCGTTACCATGTGGATGTATTTAATACTGTCATAGATATGCAATTACTTGAGTTAAATGGTCGAGGTGAATACTGACTTGTTGTTTTGTGTTGCTTGTTTGGATCCATCTAACTCTTTCAAAGCTTTTGACAAAGAAAGGTTAGTTCGACTAGCTGGATATTATCCAAAGGATTTTTAAGGCATTGAGCTTTTGGCGTTGTCAGATCAACTCGAGAATTTTGTGTTGGATATTCGTTCAAGATTTGATACTTCTGATGTAAAAGGGCTCATAGATCTAGCAAAAAAGTTGACTGAAACTGGAAAAAACTCTGCGTATCCGTTGGTTTACAAGCTTATAACTTTAGCATTGATTCTACCAGTTGCAACGACATCCGTCGAAAGAGCATTCTTAGCTATGAAGATGGTAAAAAATCGGCTTCGCAACCGGATGAGTGATGAATGGATGAATGACAATTTAATAGTATATATTCAAAAAGATATATTTAATTGTGTTCCTAATGATGCTATTGCGCACAATTTAATCGTCAAGGCAAATTATAGACTCGATTTCAATGATTTTTTTGTGTAATATATTCTACTATTAAATTTTATATTTAAGTTTATGTTGTTAAAATTTTTGACCCCCCTTGCTTAAAATCCTGTGTCCGCCCCTGGTTAATTCCCATTGTTTTTACAGTTCAAATGTTATTCTCCTACACACCATCAAACCTTTCAAAACCTAGAAACAAATTAGAAAAGAAGACCGTTGTTCACGGTAAGCTTCAATCGCTGCTGCCGTCGCCCAATTTTCAAAACTCGGCGGTCAAAATCACAGCATCGGCCCGAGACCCCAAATCATCGCCGCCGTTCGAATCCCCATCACGGTTGGTCTATGTCCAATTTCCAGGCTTGTGTGTATATATATATGATGTAAGATTTGTACAGAGATGGACAGATTCATGTGTTCTTGACCGCGAGGTGTGTATAGGGGAGAGAGAGAGAGAGAGAGAGAGACGATATCGGATTTACAGTAGGAGTCGATCGACTTTTGCATATTAAGATAGAGAGACCTTCGATTTTGAGAGAGAGGAAATACCGAGAGTGAGGTTGGGTTTTTTATACCCTGATTTGTAAGTCAAGTTTAATTTAGCCCGCAAATTCCAGAATTTTTTAATTTGACCCGAACTAGCTTTTAAATTCTTTCAATTTACCCCGGACAACTTTTAATACTTTTAAATCCAGCCCTATTTTTTACCCAAGCCATTAATGATGTTAACTTTTTAATAAATGTTTTTAATTGTTTTAATTTTTGCCTTTTATTTTTTTCAGTTATTATATAATAATAAAATCATATAAATTATAATAATAATAATTATTATATGTAGATATTAACAAGGATTTACGAGCTTAAGACTATGAGTAGCAGCATCATTTTATCATGTGAGAATTTTCACTATCACTTTAGTTGCTTTACTTGGATTGCTATGTGTTTGGATAAATACAACATGTTTTGATAGTCGCCACCATACAGCAAGAAGTCTTCAAAGTCAGCAATTCGCTAAGTATGGAAGCTGTTAGGAAACTCCGTACAACCTATCCATACAGCAAGAGATCTTACTGCATAGTCCGATCCTAAAATACCTACATCATTATATAGCATAAGTGAAACGAGTTGGATACAACAATCTTGCTGTAGGAGTTTTACTTAGGAAAAAAAAACGCATCCAACATGACTGGAGAATAGCTTTAAACAGTTGTGAAATAAATTTTGCTTATGCATAAAGTATTCACGGTCAAAGTAGCATTTAATGTTGATAGGACAACATTTAATGCGGCCGAAAGAGACAACAGCCAGGACGCGCTGAAAAGCAATTAATGCAAAGTAAAAAAGAATGTCTGAAGCATTAAATGCGAATCGCCTTTAATTCAAACATTCTGTATCCGCCAATCAAAGCTATCTAAATCTCACCAATCGACTAATGACTATATTTATAATGGATCTATTTACAAGGTTATAAATAGCCCCAAGCAGAGGACATCAGATACAACAAGAAACACAATGAATCATCTTGGGCATAACATCTGAAAATTAGCTCTGACAATCAAGATATCAAGCTAAGAAAAATCAGTTTATTTCCCGAGCATACAACATTATCAAAGCGAACAAATATACAGTCGTCAACGCAAATAGCACAACTTACAACAATCACTCGTCAAAGCATACAATTGTTGTTTGAACTTGTTCCACCCTATCTTTACCGTTGAGATCAATCTTAGCCATGTGTGGGCTAAGTCTTTGCTAGTTCCAACCTGTATGGGAAGAATAGCATTGAAGACGAAGCTTCGATCTGTGTGAGAAGAAGCAAGTCGAAAGAGCTAAAGTCAATCTATGTGAACGGCCCAAGCTGTGGTCAATGTATCAACCTGTGTGAACGATACAGAGACAGGTTTAGTTAAAGTCACGTAGTTGTGTACGTAGTGATTTTAATAAACATTTTACTCCCGTGTGGAGGACCAGTGGCCGTAGAGGGGTTTACCTCGAACCACTTATATTTGTGTGCATTTTACTTTCCATCCTTAGTGTTTTCATATCTACATGTGATTTGAAGTATACGCTGTGAAAACCCTGTACACATCAGGCAAATAGGAGAGTATCTAGTTGTTGTATTTACAGCAACTCCATATTAGTCTTCCGCTACGCAAATAACATTGAAAAACATACAGCTTATTTTATTCTCCATTTCTAAGTTGTTTATTGTATACATCCTTAAGTTGTGGTATCCTAAGAAAAGGATTCGATTTGGCAGGGTCTAACGACTCGGATCACGGAGGCTGTAAGTTGGATAGGAAGTGTACAAATTGGCACTTGTCACTTCTTTGGATCTAGACTTGTGTCAGGGTTCAGTAAGAAGCAATTGACCAACTCGCTTTCTACAACTGAGTCAGAATATTATGCCGATGGAAGTTGCTGTATGCAGATTCTCTGGATGCAACAGCAGTTACAAGATTATGGAATGAGCACCAGAGAAACTCCAATCATGTGCGATATCACGAATGCAATTGCAATCATGCACAAGCATGTATTGCACTAGCAAGCTAAGCATATTGATAGGAAGCATCATTTCATCAGGAATCATGTTGAGAATAAAGATGTTCAGATCGAGGAGAATCATACAGACATATAGTTGGCCGACATCTTTATAAAACCTCTCAGCACAACCAGATTCTGCATGCTTCTCCAGGAATTAGGAATGTTACAGCGAGACTCCCTGTAAGTATTTACATTTTACTCATCAATTGAGGGGGAATGCTGTAAGACCCATGAATACAGTATCCACTTTAATTAATTGTACATTCAGAACAAGTCAGTTCTTACTGTACGAAGAAGGAGGCATATAACCCTCCACAGATGACATGTGCATCAATTAAGGGGGAATATAGTACGACCTATGAATACAGTATTAATCTAAATATTGCTTTAAGAATTGAATCCCGTATGTACCTTTTAAGAGGGAATGCTATATTTTTGCGGATACAGCACATACACTGTAGGATATCAATTAATATTATAATAGTATCTAATTCATGCACTTACACTCAGAAAATTGCTTTAAGTCCACGTGCTTTGTCTGAATTTAAAACGTTTTATCCTTTAATAATTTTAAAGACACCTGGACTTTGCTGCCTCATATACCGCAATTTCAAAATTCAAATCTCCATTTCGTGCAATAGTGGAAGACGAACTGTCATAAGTGGGACCGCCCATTAATTTCAAAATCGACGGATTGGACGTATAAGTTACATCTGAACCCATCATGTACATTCTTTGAAAATATGGTTCTCATCCCTTAAATCTAACCATTCACTATTAACCTAATCTTCCCTACACCCTATAAAAGGACAGTACGTTGCTCTCACAGACTCTTTATGCTTTCTACAATATTAACGAGTCTACAGCAATCTGTCTACATATTCTCTGCATTCCTTTGCTTAATTTCCTGTTTTCTCACCCCTTTTTCTAGAAAATGTCTACTTCACAAACCTCTTCAATCTCTCTGAAGAAGAAGGAAACCATCATTGATGGTCGCATCTTTGCTAAATCTGTTTTAATGGAGAGGATTTCCCATGAAAGTGAAGACGAAATCAGAATGTACTTGGTTGTTGCTAGAGTGATGAAACAAGGTCTGCACTGTCTGGGAAGTCATCATGCTGACAACTACGACGAACAGATAGTGGATGAATTCTATCTGGATGCTACGCTTAAAAACTCTTCGCACAGAAAGGGCTATGAAATCACTAACATAATTGGGACTATACAAGGGATTGAGATCCCTGTGGACTAGGATCTTATGGACAAGATCTATAAGCTACCCTCTGACGGGCTGAAATGGAAGAACTGGAGACCTTCGGGTCCGAAAACCTACTGTCCGACTACTGGAAGTTGTTTACTGACATTTACATGGACACTAACATCCATCCTTCTTGCAACAAGAAGAACTTCACTCTCCCATATGTCTACCTTCATGATTTTTGCTGTCGAGTTGTTGAAAATTGAACTGGTGCTTTCGAAATGGCACCAACTTGAGATACAGAATGATGGTCGTCATCATGTCTGATGAGAAACTAAATTGGTGCCAAATCCTTCTGAAACACATTAAAGAAGAGGCATCTAAGCCTGAGTCTGCCAATAAATCATTTGGCCTAAACCTGAACCACATCCTCACTCGCTGCGGAGTGAAGCAGTCCACAGATGCCAAGAAAATTGGAACCAGGAAGTTTATCGGTGGAATCAGACCCACCGTATATAACAAAATACCCATTCTTACTGATAGGCCCAACCCCTACAACATTCCAACCTCGAGTGACCCTAGGGATGTCACTCTGAAGAGCTCTAGTGATGGGAAGAAGAAGATAAAAGTATTCCCGACAACATCTCCCCCAAAGTTTTCGAGAAGAAAAGAAAGAAGATGAAGAAATCTTCTAAGGATGATCATATAGTGACTACAGCAGTCACTATAGAATCCCCATTGACCACTCCAATCGCTGAATCTGTCCCACATGGTGCAACCCCTATGGAAGAAATAGTTGTAGCTCGTACAGGAGATCTCGAGCCAGTGACGGCTATGACGGATGAATAACTATTTGTCAAGTTAGAAGAATCTGGCGAATCGGCTGCCCCTTTAGAGCCGAAAGCCACAACTCCAAACAGGGCACCACCCCTGTACGGAGTCCCACTCCCCACAGGGCCCAACCCTGTTAAGGATCCCTCTCCCGAATAGGCTCCCACACCTGTTGGGGATCCCAACCGGATAGAGCCATATGTTTTTCGGAGCACCTCCCCTATGGATATCATCAATAACACTCTCCTTCAAGTCCAGATAGAATAAGCATTTGAGCGCTTCAAAATTTAAAAATCCCACAGGGTCGCCCCCTACGACACCCAGTACATCTGGGAGGACTGGAAGGAAGAGGAGTTGTTTGATCTGGAGGTCACGAATGTAATACCCGTTTGTAATTCATTCAGTAATTATCAGTCAGTAATTGTCACTCAGTAATTTTCACTCATTAATAATCACTCATCATTCTTAATTCATTCATTTGTGTTCATTGTTGGCATATTGTAACCGTGTATCAGTTACCAATCGTCAATTCATCTCCGTTTGAGTGTCGAGACTAGAGTATTATCATTATCATCGGGATTGGTAGTATTGTGTTGGAAGTATCATCTTTGGCATGTGTTGGACTTGTTTACTTTCACATACGTATGGTATGTCGGATCATTCATCAATCGTAGCGAGAAATCGGAGTTGTCGGATTTTCATCATGTCAAGCAACGAGTTACGGCCATAACTAATCATGTATTACGGCCGTAACATGCTTTCGTCGTGTAATACCCGTAATTTTGATTTCCGGTAACTTTCTATTTTTGGCGGAAGTCCGTTTTGACAACTCGCTTCGGCTACTGCCGGTCGTTGCGCACGCTGACCGGCAGGGGTAGCGCACGCTGTCGGCCGACTAGCGTACGTTACCGGGATGAGCTTGTTAGTCCAAAGGCTACTGGACAGGTCGGCTAGCGCTCGCAGGCTTCCGGCCGTAGCGCACGCTAGCGGGAGTCGGGCGGACGAGTCATGGTCGGCAGAATTGGTCAGTGGTGCCGGGTCATGCGGGCCATGGCCGAGAGTGATGGGCCGATACTGGTCGATAGCGCACGCTAGTCCAGGAAGGCTAGCGCACGCTAGTTCCGGCCCAGTATATAAATGACAGAGCAGCCACTTTTTCATTCATTTTTCATTTCCTTCCTCTTCGGTCCGCGGCTGGAGCTTTGGAGGAGATGAAGCTATGTTGTTAAACAACAAATCCATGAAGTTTCTGAGTTTATATCACTGATCAATCATCCTATAACGTCCTTCGATCCAGCGAATCAAGGTTAGATCTCTAGAACCCTACTTTTGGGGAGATTTGGGGATTTTCGCGTTTTTGTCCGATTCTTTCGGTTTGCTGAGTAATTCATGATGAATATGATTAATCTTGTTGGTATTCTTAGTTTCCCTATGGATTCATGGTATATTTCGTGATTTTTACGGAATCGAGAGGGTTTGGTTGTGGTCCTCCCTCGTTATCGTTTTTATACGAATATACATGAATCGTAGGTGGGTTTCCGGGTGTATTCCAATTCCGTATTCGTTTAGAATCGGTTGTGATTGTATTCTTCGAATCGTTAGGTTCGGTTTCGATGGTTCCTAGCATTCGTCGGTGACTTTCCATTCCGTTCGTTGCGTCGTCGACTATTCAAGGCAAGTATACATTTATGATTGCACGTTCTCGACTTTGAAAGTAAGAAATATTGATGGCACATCATGAACGAACCGTTTTGACGGCATTCATAGATATATTGATGGCATATTATGAACGAACCGTTTTGACGGCATTCATATATGTATTGTTGGCATGTAATGAACGAACCGTTTCTACGGCATTCCTACATGTAACGGCGTATGATATGAACGAACCGTTTCTACGGCATTCACATACGTCTTGATGTGACACTATGAGATTTTAGTTATTCCGGAATACTAGTCTTGAATTGATGAATTGACGGTTACATTTACTTTATTGTCGAGGAGTATTGTGTTTCATATTGATATACTTGCACTAGCTATTCGACGGCTAACCCCTTTATGGGGGAAATACGTTTCATGTATTTCAGGTTCCAGGAGAGCGGACAGGCGGGTACCGGGTCGGCATGAAGATGATAGGCAAGTGTGATACTGTGTCTTGTCTCCGGTTATTTTTCTTGGATTCCTCCATTCAGTGTTGTTGTACTGGAATAGATTTTTAAATACTCGAGTATTGTATTTCAGTTTCCTTGATGTTCCGGCCTGTGTTGCCGAGATATTGATTTGTGCAGTGATGTATATGGTTTCATTGGTTATGGTTTTGAATACCATTTGTATCGTCTTTCTTTCCATTGTATGTAGACCTTCGCGGTCAAGTTTATAGTTCCGCGTATGTTTAGCCTTGTGGGTCCCACGGCGGGGCTCACGGCGCTGTAATATACCCTGAATAACTTGGGGGTGTTACAGAATATGGTATCAGAGCTTAGGTTTATGGATACCTAGGTTGTCGGTCTTTTGGGTCGATTGAGTCGCCATTTGCCCACAGTATCACTACTCTGCTATCATCACAGTGCGACCGGTACTTGTAAGTCCTCTCACTCTCCTCGTATTTTTTTTCTTAATCGTTTCGTTTATAGCTTGGTATTCTTGGGAATTGGTCACTTTGAGATTGTGCGATTTGGATTATACTTACGCACGTGTGTGCCCTTCAGAATGTTGGCTGAAAGTAGGAAGAATCGTGGCTGTGGTCACGGACGTGAACTCTTCCTTGGGATTTTGTTAAGTTACTAATTGCGATATTGGTATGTATCGGTTTTAGGTCGAGACTTTGTTTAGAAGTCGCATGCTAGTATCATGTGAGATCTTCGAATTCACAGACTTGTAAGTATGTTGTTCGGATTATTCGATAATTCTTAGTGAATTTGAATTTCCGTTGGAATGTTGTTTGTGCGAGTGATTGCAAGTTTCGAGGACGAAACTTATTTTTAAGGGGGGGTAGAGTGTAATACCTTGATTTTTTTCGGATATATTTTTTTTTTCGTTTATTTGTTGGATGTCGTTGATGGATAATTGTGCTTGAGGATGATGTGAACGTATGACAATGTTGCTGAATGCGTATATGTATTCATTGTGCCGTATGATCGTTTGGTATGTCGAGATGTTGGTAGAGAATAGCGGAAAATGGCTAAGTACAGCTACGTTAGCGCACGCTACAAGGTATGCCTAGCGCGCGCTAAGATATATACTTAGCGTACGCTACGGTGCATACTTAGCGCACGCTAAGAGATTCGGTTACGTACGCTAAGGAGGACCCCTAACGTACGTAACGACTTGCTGGGTTAGTTTCGGAAGGTGGCCGACAGGTAGGCCTAGGTTGATTTTTATATTCAGTTAGCACACGCTAACGCATGTTGGTTAGCGCACGCTAACACCAGATCGCCAATAATGGAATCTTAGCTTTCGGCGGGTGGACCCGGCCATGTTCGACGCGTGTCCAGATAAGGTCAACGAGTGCTTGTCGTGTAGAGCTAGCGCACGCTAAAACCGTATGATTAGCGCACGCTAATTCCATATCGGTCAAAGGAATCCCGATAATCGCGGATGCTTTCGGCATGTGGGGGCACGATACTGTAGCAAGTCAACGACGATTAGCGCGCGTTAAGGTCGAAGAATAGCGCACGACACTGAGCATTTCACTGTATCAAGTCAACGCCTGTTAGCGTACGCTAATGCATGGGCATTACGTACGTTAGACGAATTTCGAAGCAATGTAGTAGCTTCTGGACCGCCCGATAGCGCACGCTATCAAGGAAGGATAGCGCACGCTAAATATAAGGTCTAGCGCGCGCTAGTGATGTGTTTTATAGAGAGGATAGACGAGTGCTGAGAGGCATTTTGTCCATTCTCCTCCCTTCAGTCAATAGAGAGAACCTTGGGAAGTACTTGAAGTTCCTAAACATTGAGAGATGATTCTCTTAAACAAGATTAAGATGGAGAGCTCGGATTTAAGTATTGTTCTTGAAGTTTTTGATGATTCTTGGAATGGAGTTCAAATTATTCTTCTTCGTGGTTCGTCCATACATGGTAGTCCTCGTATCCCTTTGATAGTGGTTTATTTTTTTAAGGATTACTACTTGGGAGGGAGTATGTTGGGAATCGTGTATTTTGATGTTCGTTTTATTTCAATGAAAATGCATAAATTGGACTGCACTTTTATCTGCTGCGTGAGTATTTTGAAATGGCTTTTGGTATTTTGCCAACTGAATTTTATTTTGTAAAACCGATTCCCTAAACTGAGTTTTTGGCATTTTGGCCTTGATCGTTTTGACGGTATTTGGAAAATGATTTTTTTTCTTAATATTTGAAAAATATTACCGTCATCGGTCTTTTTAGCATTTTTGAAATGACGTGGAAAATTGTGCTTAGCCTGGTAAATCCTTGTGAGAAGGGTTTACGGCGTGTAATATTCCCAGGAGGATCTGGGGTGTTACAATTATGGTATCATGTGATAATGTTATACGAGATTTATTGGAATTGTAATAAGAGATTTCGGATGTTGATATGATTATTGAGATCTTCTTCATATGATGATAATGAGATTGTTGCGACTCTTAAGGTTGTATGAATGGCATGACGAAGAAAATGGTAACATGGAGATATATACCTCGGATATGTTGTTCTGAACGGGATTTCGGATATTTCGTGTTCTTGAAGAACTCTTGAATTATACGAGGTGATGAAATTTTTTTTTAAGAAGTGTTGATGTTTTGAAAATGAATATGGAATACTCATATCTAGAGCTAAACTATGTGTTTGAAATAATATTCGTATAGGAATACGAATGTGATTATGAGTTTGATGAGACTATTATTCATCTCCGAATTTGGAAGCCCATACGTATGGAGCAAATGTTCAAGTCGAATGATTGGACTATTTGATAACCTTTTTAGTAGGATTATCTATTGTTTTGAACCAGTCGGATGATTCGAATTGATGACGGTCATAAGTAAATTTTAACGATGGATTTACGAGAAGGGAACCTTATCAATTCGTATTTAAGAATTGAGTTTGAACATTTAGACCCTTATTATTGGTCCTCAATTGTTGCTGATATGATCATCATATTTCGACTCGTATTGTGGACAGGATGTGTAAGTGTCTGAGTTGGATTGTTCAGACTGTGATTAGTCGAGATATGGTGAAACGATTGAGTTTGTGGTTTGGTGGTATTGATATTGGTCGTCATCGAACCTGTTGATTATTAATCCTTCATTTTACAATAAGATATGATGTTTGATCGTGAATTATGACTGTTGTGTTGCGGTTAAGGTTGAAGGGTTCGTAGATTAACTTGGTCGAGACTGAGGAATTCGTAAGACGAAATCAACTGAATTGGTAACAGTTCGTTGTATTGATATCGAGGCAAGTTTTATACTCGTACTAATCAATGAGACTAATGTTATCGTGTAGGTGTACGAATGTGTGTATCATTTCGAGACTTGGCCTCCTTATGATTGTATTGATATCAGGGGATTGTTTGATACGACACCCGTTGACAAATCATGCCCAATGTTATTGTTGTTTTTAAACGGCCGATTGAAGGCATTGATGTATTCGAATTTCATCTTCATTATCGGTAACTGATTTAAGTGTGCCGAGACATCCGTTGTACCGTTGTTATCGAGTTGCCGTTCTAAGGTAACCGAAGTATTGAATTGGGACTGTCGAAGATAGTTCCCATCCGTTGAGTCGTTATCGATTGGTCGTTCGAAGACAATCGAGAAATTGAATGGGGATCTCAGAGGATAGTGACCATCTGTGTGTTATAAATGTCGTGTTGCCCAACACACGGCAGCGAACTATTATTCTGGTGAACTCGATAATTTCGTGATCGTTGAGGGTGGAGGATTTCCCGAATTGTGGTGTTGTGGTTATTGTCGTGTTAATCGGTCCTTAGGGAATTCTGATCCCAGGATGGTTGTTTTGAATATCGTTGGTCGTGTCGATCTTTCATTATTCGTGTGTCATCGTTCACTTGGTGAATCGTATGATCCGTAATGGGTATTTTATCCTTTGAGTTTCGTTGTCATGTTGTATCATGGCATATCTGGAATCATGTCTGCGTGCCGATTGGTTATGTGTAGGATTTTTAGCCAGGCACTCGATGGTCATGCGTGGATGTTTCCGCATTGGACCGTGCACACGAGACGTAGTTCTTGAGGCTAATTAGGTACATTGTCACACATATATTCTGGATTCCGTATACGGGGTGGACATGTGCATGGACACATTTCCGGATCGGGCGTACTGTGATGTCCCTCTTGAGCCTTATTGTTTGGTCGTTCGTAGTCCATGTCGTATTGGATATGTCCGACGATTTGCGACTGGCTGTTCATACGCCGAGGGGTATGTCCGACAGTCAGGGTTGTTTCTTTGAGAATCTGTATTGTGATGATTTACAGATTTGGGCTGTTCGGCTTTCAGGCCATCGTGATACACAGCTTCGGCTGAGGGGTTTTCAGGCCATTGCGATGTATTGGTATTTTGTTGGATCCTTCGGGCATTATGATTCGCATCTCTTTCACCATTGGTTTAGTTTACCTTCGGGGAATGTATTGTTGTGTTCTATATTGATGATTCGTCGTTTGGGCATAAGTTTCGGTTCTTGTGTATCTCGTTGAGTTTTTCCTAGCGGGCTATTTCTTCTCCCTACTTGTTTTAAGTTTCGGGACGAAACTTCTTTTAAGGAGGGTAGAATGTAATACCCGTAATTTTGATTTCTGGTAACTTTCTATTTTTGGCGGAAGTCCGTTTTGACAACTCGCTTGGGACCGTTTCGTCACCCTGAGAATGATTAATTCTACACTTTTTGACATCCGAGTTCGTTTCGGTGTCGTTATGTTGAGTTCCGTGCTTTTCAGTGACTTTTCCGCACTTGAGTTCGATTCTTGCGAATCTCGTTCTAAACTGCTGTTTCGAGTTTCCCGTAAGTCCGTTTAACTTTGTTAGAAGTGTTGTGAACTTCGGTTTGGTTATTCGATCACGTATCGTGATTTTCGGGCCATTTTGTAATTTACTCAAAATTATGGGTATCTGTATTCGTTGTCTCAACCCTTTTCTTGGTCGCGTATGATTAATTATTGCATTACGTTTTCATTTCGAGTCGTTGATGTCGTCCGCGAACTTTTCGTCATGTTCGTTCCGTACATTTTCGGAAATCGAGTCGTCGAGCCCTGGTGGTCGGGCACTGGCCGAACGGTTGCGGGTTCTGGCCGGACCATGGCGGGCACTGACCGAGCAGGCACGGCAGGAACCGGCATAGCGCACGCTACGGCCAAGGCCTTCTGCGCTAGCTTCAGCGATGTAGCGCCTGTGTCATCGGCCAGCCAATGTCTGTGCTCGGGCACAGGCGGAGGATTACGAGGTTACGGACTCGGGTAGGATCGGCGAGTAGTGCCATCTGCCCGTGGGCGCACGCCGACCGTGAGGTAGCGCCGTCGGACGACTAGCGTACGTTAACGGGATGAGCTTGTTAGTCCAAAGGCTACTGGATAGGTCGGCTAGCGCGCGCAGCCTTCCGGCCGTAGCGCACGCTAGCGGGAGTCGGGCGGACGAGTCATGGTCGGCAGAATTGGTCGGTGGTGCCGGGTCATGCGGGCCATGGCAGAGAGTGCTGGGCCGATACTGGCCGATAGCGCACGCTAGTCCAGGAAGGCTAGCGCACGCTTGTTCCGGCCCAGTATATAAATGACAGAGCAACCACTTTTTCATTCATTTTTCATTTCCTTCCTCTTCGGTCCGCGGCTGGAGCTTTGGAGGAGATGAAGCTATGTTGTTAAACAACAAATCCATGAAGTTTCTGAGTTTATATCACTGATCAATCATCCTATAACGTCCTTCGATCCAGCGAATCAAGGTTAGATCTCTAGAACCCTACTTTTGGGGAGATTTGGGGATTTTCGCGTTTTTGTCCGATTCTTTCGGTTTTGCTGAGTAATTCATGATGAATATGATTAATCTTGTTGGTATTCTTAGTTTCCCTATGGATTCATGGTATATTTCGTGATTTTTATGGAATCGAGAGGGTTTGGTTGTGGTCCGCCCTCGTTATCGTTTTTATACGAATATACATGAATCGTAGGTGGGTTTCCGGGTGTATTCCAATTCCGTATTCGTTTAGAATCGGTTGTGATTGTATTCTTCGAATCGTTAGGTTTGGTTTCGATGGTTCCTAGCATTCGTCGGTGACTTTCCATTCCGTTCGTTGCGTCGTCGACTATTCAAGGCAAGTATACATTTATGATTGTACGTTCTCGACTTTGAAAGTAAGAAATATTGATGGCACATCATGAACGAACCATTTTGACGGCATTCATAGAGATATTGATGGCATATTATGAACGAACCGTTTTGACGGCATTCATATATGTATTGTTGGCATGTAATGAACGAACCGTTTCTACGGCATTCCTACATGTAACGGCGTATGATATGAACGAACCGTTTCTACGACATTCACATACGTCTTAATGTGACACTATGAGATTTTAGTTATTCCGGAATACTAGTCTTGAATTGATGAATTGACGGTTACATTTACTTTATTGTCGAGGAGTATTGTGTTTCATATTGATATACTTGCACTAGCTATTCGACGGCTAACCCCTTTATGGGGGAAATACGTTTCATGTATTTCAGGTTCCAGGAGAGCGGACAGGCAGGTACCGGGTCGGCATGAAGATGATGGGCAAGTGTGATACTGTGTCTTGTCTCCGGTTATTTTTCTTGGATTCCTCCATTCAGTGTTGTTGTACTGGAATGAATTTTTAAATACTCGAGTATTGTATTTCAGTTTCCTTGATGTTCCGGCCTGTGTTGCCGAGGTATTGATTTGTGCAGTGATGTATATGGTTTCATTGGTTATGGTTTTGAATACCATTTGTATCGTCTTTCTTTCCATTGTATGTAGACCTTCGCGGTCAAGTTTATAGTTCCGCGTATCTTTAGCCTTGTGGGTCCCACGGCGGGGCTCACGGCGCTGTAATATACCCGGAATAACTTGGGGGTGTTACACGTCGGATCTAGGTTGTTTTGACTGAAGGTGAGATACGGCCGTAAGGTGGGCAGGCTACGGCCGTAAGGGGTGTTCGTGATTTTCAGGATTTGTCGAACGAGGAGGACTTACGGCCGTAAGGGTTGCGGCATTCGGCCGTAAGATGAGGCAGGTACGGCCGTAAGGCTTGGCCGGATATGGCCATACGTTGCAGGCAGGGTGCCTGGTCAGTTTCGACGAAGGGGTCATACGCCCGTAAGTTTGGCCGGATACGGCCGTATCGGTCGAGTTACGCCCGTAAGGTGTGCGGGTACGGCCGTATGGCTGTCGACAGGTGTTTTGGACGAGGGCGAGTTATGCCCGTAAGACAGGTGCGGGTACGGCCGTATGGCTGTCGGCAGGTGTTTGGACGAAGCCGAGTTACGGCCGTACGAGTTGGCTGGTTACGTCCGTAAGGCCGTTGACTTGGGATGTTACGGCCGTATGTTGGCCGAGTTACGACCGTAACGTTCGGAAGTACTTAAGAACCTGGACGGGTTTTTGAGGTCGCTTTTCTCATTTTCTTCACTTTGTTCCGAGAGAGAGAGCTTGAGGGAGATATTTTTCATCATCAATCATAAGGGTGTTCGGTTTTCATCATCTTCATTCGATTGTGAAGCTCAGATAGTCGATCTAACGCGTTTTCATCGGATCGAAGTACTTGGATCTTCAAGAGGTAATTTCTTCAACATCTTGGATTTCGATTTTGTGTTGAGATATGATGTTTTGGACGTTATAATCGTGTTTGATGAAGAGATATACATATGATTATGAGTTTGTATAAATATTCGTTGGATTATTGAAGGATTATTCAAGAACACTTTGAATATTGAGTTGGATTTGGCGGTTTTCGATTAATTGTTGTTGAAATCACGAATTTGGATATTCATATTGGATTATTGATCGTATTCAAGATGTTTTGTTGGTTTGAAACACTTCTTGGGGATTTGATGTTGGTATAATTGAGGATTGATTGTAAACAATCGAAGATTGGTTACAACGTGTTTGATATAATGCCCCAATGAACTTGGTTTAGTCGTATCGACGTTTTGAGTTAGTTATAATCGTGTTTGATTCGTATGTTGATTGGATTGTTGGTAATTGTGTTATTCAAGGTTGTTCGAGCAACCGACATCTCATTTAGGACGTTTGTTCGTGGAAGGACATTTGTCACTGGTGTTGGGTAAGTTAATTCTTACTCGGTTAAAAGGATATTCATTCCTTTTGTTGTTGTTCATTCATAATCATAACTCATTCATAATTGTATTAACCGTATTGAGACTTGTAATTGTCGAATAATCACTTCTTTCATGAGGAACAACGGTTCCAATCATTTCATTGAGCTATCATTCACTTCACTATTATTTTCATCTCGGTGAGTCATTCTTGACTTTGTCGGATTATTATTCATTGATATTCATTATGGTCATTCTCGTTCATATGACCTTCTGGGTTCATATTACGTGGCCGGGTGCGGATGTGTGGAATTTTTAGTCGAGCACCCGATGGTCATGTATTGGGTCACTGATACATTGGATTGTGAACACGGTAACGATTACCTCCGTGAGACTAATTAGGTACAAGGACTGGTGTGTCCGGGCACTCGTATTGTACACTTGCACAGAACATTACGGGCATACTATGATGCTCCTCTTCAGATTAAATTCATAACTAAGGATAATTCATAATTGGTCTATATCATGATTGTGCATATTCAACCCTTGAGGATTGTTGTTCTGTATAACTGACCCCGTTAGGGGATATTGTTTTTCAGGTCATGGCAAGACAAAAGCGCGGGAATAGAACGTTGACGGCGAGGAGTCCCAGTGATACTAGTAAGGGCCCCCAATCCTTTCAGTTATTCATGTTGTCGTCATTTATTTTCCGCTGCAGATTTCCATTTGGATACTTCGTTTCATTCAGTGTTGTGTATTTTATCTTTATATAAAATATACATGTATTCGGTATTATCTTGGGTGTGTTATAATGAAACTCCTCATCGGAGTAACTGATGAAATAATGTGGTTCGGTACTACAATTATATTATTTAATTCATTAATTTTCATTCGCCTGGTGGGTCCCAGTCGGGGGTCCACGGCACTCTAATATCCCCCTAGTTTGGGGTGTTATAGAGTTGGTATCGGAGCGTTTTGAATACTACCTTCCGAGTCATGTCTCAATTGAAATCATCGTCATCGGACTAGTATCATTGGACTTTCGCATCACGTGTGACCTGTGCAAATGCCAAGCCCATCAGACCGAAAGAACTATAAGACTTCTAACGCCATGGTATAATTTTTGGCAATAATCATTCATTCATAATTCATCAGTTAACAATCCTCAAACATCATTTTCATTTTGATCATGTTGATGATGTTAACTCATTAATCACTCAGTTCATTTCATTACTCAGTTGTTGATCTTGAAGATCATATCATTAATCTTGCTAACTTGTTCAAGATAATCATTGCAAGAATATCATCAGATAATCATGTCACCTTAGTTAATCATTCATGTAATCACTGTGTTAGAGCACGTACGCTCATTTTCATCATTTCATGACATAAATCATAATGCGGTACTCATACGAGATATATAATTATCATGCGACATTCCTACTTCAGTATGGAGAGAGCTGTCAGGGGATGCACGGGGAGAGGCCGCGGTGCTAGCCGAAATTCGGGAAATAATCACTCACTGTCGGGAAGTCGTACCCAGGACTCAGCTCGATCGGAAGATGTTCGGGTTGATCCACTCACTTTTATGCAGGTCATGATGACCCATATGCAATTGCTCAATCATCATTGCGCCACTCTGGCCGAATTAATCGAGAGAACTCTCCCGTATGAGCCTGCTGCTAAGGAAATTGCTGAGCAACAACTTTCATTTGTCAGCAAGAAATCAACGAAGTGTAATCAGTCCGAAGGCGGTCAGTCAACCTTCAAGAAGCCTCGTGCGGCCCTAACATGATGTGAATCAAGATATTATGAAGAACCCGGATGAGGACTTGAGCATGCCGACTGGACCAATAACGAGGTCTCGATCAAAGAAGTTCAAAAATAATTTATCGACACTCATCATTGATATGTTTAAAAATAACTATGTTATCAAAGACAACAAATTCGTGAGTAGTGTCGAAGTTGTCGAACAATAAGTTTTTCGTTTATTTTATCTTGGTGTATTTTAATTTGAATTGTATTTCTTGAGTTGTATTTTTATATTTTGAGTTGTATATAATCGAGTCGTGTGATATTAATGTCGAAGACGATCGGAAAAGACGAACAAACAAACAAGGATCAAATTCCCGCGCGTAAGACTGACACGCAGCAGTCTCGTATTTTGGCCGTAACTTACTCGTCCGAAATCCGATTCAGGTGATTCAGGTGTCTATGGAAAGCTAAGAAAGATAGCTACAAATATTGTTCAGACCATAGGACCAAATTCAAAGACATTGGAGCTCAGAAATGATAAAACAGACAGCATCGGATTTATGGTGACTTGTTGTCCTTGTTTTCACACCTTAAAATCTTGGTCTTTGATATTTTGTCACCTAAACATATGTTGACTGACTTTGTATCAAATTTTAGGATCTTTGAATGTTGATTTTTCTATTTTGTAGGTTTCTAGTTGTTTCCTTGTTCACACTAGAGTTAGGTGTAAGATTTTGGCTATAAATAGCCTTGAAGTTTCATTGTAAGAGGACACCAAAGATTTTATGAATTTGAGAGTATTTGTATTAACAAACCTTTGTAAGTGCTTTCTTGTTTTGTTGAGTGTGTCTCCAAAACATCCCTTGTGTGATTTATATACTTATCAAGTGCAATCTTGTTAGTATTTATATTCCACCCCTTCCGAGTTGCTACGGCGTGTCACGTAGAGGTTTGGAAGTAAAGCCCCATTTTGCTTATTTTGGAAACATCCTGGGAACGAATTCATCTAGCGGTGTCGGTTACCATAGCGTGTCGTGTGGGGGTCGCATCATAACGTTTCTGAGTGACCTCCTACGACGCCTAATCCTGCGGGATCTCAGTCCCGAGCGGCCAGATCAGCCATCACCTGTTTCAACTGTGGAGCGCCGGGTCATTATAGCACTAAGTGTCTGAAACCGTCTATCACGTGCCATAATTATGGGATTGTTGGGCATAAGGCCCGTTTTTGCCGAAGGGACTCCAAGCCGACTCCGGTGGCATCTCAGGCCCCGAAGCAATCAGCGATTCGGACCGACTGCTCGCCGCTGCTTAAGATGACAGAAGAGAATAAAGGCGGAGCTCATATTTATCAGACGGGAGCGTCCGGTTCGGGGGCCGGCAAGTCCCGGATTCACGTGATGAAGAGGACCGACGATCCGGAGGCCCGAATGATCTCAGGTATACTCATAATTCTATCTCAACCTATGTGTACCCTTTCTGATACTGGTACATCGCATTCAATCATTTCCGAATCATATTTATATAGACTTTACTTGGATAGTCCTATTAATTGTGGACCTTATATCATTGGTCTACCTGTCTGTAGAAGAATTATCGGAAATCATGAAGTTAAGAACTGACCAAATTAAGCTTAAATGACCACGATTGGTTGGTGGACCTAATCGTGGTGGATTTACCTAAGGACGATGTAATATTGGGTATTAGTTGGATGGATCGTCATGATACCATCCTCAATGTTCGTAAGCGTATGGTCACTATCATTTCCGTCGTTGGAGTCGAGTGTGTATTTCAGGGAGGTGATTCCCGTTGTTCCGGAAGAATCATTAATATGATGAAAGTAGTAAAATTACTCAACCATAGTTGTTCAATCATTCATTATATCATTGTCATCGATTGGCCGATCTAAGGCAATCGAGATGTTCAATCATTCATTATATATCATTGTCATCGATTGACCGTTCTAAGGCAATCGAGATGTTCCATCATTCCTTATATCATTGTCATCGATTGACCGTTCTAAGGCAATCGAGATGTTCCATCATTCCTTATATCATTGTCATCGATTGGCCGTTCTAAGGCAATCGAGGTGTTCAGTCATTCATTGTATCGTTGTCTTCGATTGGCCATTCTCAGGCAATCGAGGTGTTCAACCATTCGTGGTATCATTGTTATCGTTTGACGATGTACTCCCAGACAAGCTACCTGGTTTACCTCCACCAAGGGATGTGGGATTCACGATAGAGTTGGAGCCTGGTACGTCCCCTTTATCGAAGGCACCATATCGGATGGCCCCGACCGAAATGCAGGAGTTGAAGAATCAACTTGAGGAATTGTTCGAGAAAGGTTATATCCGACCGAGTGCGTCCTCGTGGGGAGCACCAGTGTTATTTGTCAAGAAGAAGGATGGTTCGTTTCGTGTGTGTGTTAATTATCGGGAGTTGAACAGGGTGACGATCAAGAATAAGTATCCTCTACCCCGTATTGATGATCTCTTAGATCAACTTCAGGGAGCTTCAGTATTTTCCAAGATCGACTTGAGATCTGGGTATCATCAGTTGAGAATTCGAGAGTAGGATATCGCGAGGACGGCGTTTTGAGCACGCTATGGTCATTATGAGTTCGTGATGATGGCGTTTGGGTTGACTTATGCACCTGCGGTATTCATGGAGTTAATGAATCGGGTCTTCATCGACTTGTTGGATCAGTTTGTGTTTGTCTTCATTGATGACATTTTAATTTATTCTCATGACCGGGAAGAGCACGAGTTTCACCTTCATCAGGTGCTCGACGTGTTGAAATGAGAGCAACTTTATGGGAAGTTTTCCAAGTGTGAGTTCTGGATGTCCGAAGTGACGTTTCTCGGGCATGTAATTTCATCAGACGGTGTGCGTGTTGATCCTCAGAATACGAAGGCTACCCGAAATTGGTTACCTCCGAATAATGTTAAGGAAATCCGAAGATTTATTGGATTAGCCGGTTATTATCGACGGTTTGTGGAAGGATTTTCAAAAATCGCTCAAACATTGACGAACCTTTTGCGAAAGGATAATAAATACACGTGGTCCGATGCGTGTCAGCGGAGGTTTGAGGAACTCAAGATCCAGTTAATTTCAGCACCTGTCCTTTCCTTGCCACAAGGAACGGATGGATTCATGGTATATAGTGACGCGTCCGGACACGGTCTCGGATGTGTATTGATGCAGAATGGGAAGGTTATTGCCTATGTTTCACGGCAATTGAGACCTTACGAGGTTAATTATCCGACCCACGACCTAGAGCTAGCAGCCGTGGTTTTCACGTTGAAGATTTGGCGTCATTACCTTTATGGCGTTACCTGTCAGATATTCACTGATCACAAGAGTTTGAAGTATATATTTACCCAAAAGGTGTTAAATATGCGACAGAGGCGGTGGTTGGAACTAATCAAATATTATGATATTGAGATCATGTACCACCCGGGTAAGGCAAACGTGGTTGCTGATGCCTTGAGTCGTAAGTCCGTTCAGGATCAAATGCTTGCTCGTTTAACAGTTCAGAAGGAGCTTCAGCAGGAATTCCTTAGACCCGAGATCGAGGTCTGGCTTCAGCGAGTGCAAGGGCAACTTTTCATGTTAGAAATTTCATCGCCACTTGAGGAGGAAATCAGAGTGAATCAGGGTTCAGACCCATCATTGTTACGCATCCGTGAGGATGTGGCTCAGGGGAAAGCCCCTGGATTTGGTCCAGGAGGATGGACTATTGCGATTTCAGAATCAGTTATGCGTACCGGCGAATGACGAGTTGAAAAACTCGATTTTTAGAGAAGCTCATGCTACCCCTTATTCCATTCATCCGGGGTCTAGAAAGATGTATAAGGACTTGAAACAAAATTACTGGTGGAGTAATATGAAGTGAGAAGTCGCAGAATTTGTTTCGAGATGTTTAACCTGTCAGCAAGTCAAGATAGAACATCAGCGACTGGCAAGTATGCTGAAACCGCTCCCTATTCCAGAGTGGAAGTGGGAAGATATTTCTATGGACTTCATCATGAGTTTGCCAACGAGGCATCGTGGCATGAATACAATTTGGGTAGTTGTGGATCGTTTAACTAAATCAGCTCATTTCCTTGAGATTAGGGATACGTGGGGTCCCGAGAGACTTGCCCAGTTGTTCATCAAAGAGATAGTGAGACTGCACAGTAATCCTAAGAGTATCGTTTCCGATCGTGACGGACGATTCGTGTCACATTTTTAGAAATCAGTTCATCGTGCTATGGGAACTCAGCTTAATCTCAGTACCGCTTTTCATCCTCAGTCCGACGGACAATCAAAGAGGACTGTTCAGACATTGGAGGACATGTTGAGGGCATGCGTCCTCGATTGGAAAGACGATTGGGAAGCCCAACTACCGTTGATTGAGTTCACGTACAATAATAGTTGGCATGCTTCGATTAAGATGGCACCTTACGAGGCCTTGTATGGTCGTCGTTGTCGATCTCCTTTGTGTTGGATGACTTATCAGAATCAATCGGCACCGAGCCCGATATGCTTATAGCCGCCCGTGAGAAGGTAGCTTTGATCAGGAGTCGTTTGTTGACCACCCAGAGTCGACAGAAATCATATGCAGATAATCATCGTCGACTACTAGAGTTCGAGACAGGTGACCACGTGTTGGTCAAGGTATCCCCGAGTCGAGGTATTTTCCGTTTCGGAAAATGAGGGAAGTTGAGTCCGAGATTCATTGGACCGTTTGAGATTTTGGATCGAGGAGGCAGTCTGGCTTATTTATTGGCTTTACCCCTGGCATTGAGCCGAATTCATAATGTGTTTCACGTCTCTCAGTTGCGGAAGTATGTTTCCGACCCGAGCCACATACTTTATTTCGACGAAATCGAGATCGCGGATGATCATTCGTATGAGGAGCGTCCTATACGAGTTTTAGTGCGGCGAATCAAACAGTTTAGGAACAAGACGATTCCTTTGGTCAAGATTCAGTGGTCTAGACAGGGAGTCGAAGAGGCTACTTGGGAAACCGAGGATGGTATGCAGGAGAATTATCCCGAGTTGTTTGACCCTTAGTTTCGAGGACGAAACTCTTTTTAAGGGGGGAGTATGTAATACCCGTTTGTAATTCATGCATTATCATTCAGTAATTATCAGTCAGTAATTGTCACTCAATAATTTTCACTCATTAATAATCACTCATCATTCTCAATTCATTCATTTGTGTTCATTGTTGGCATATTGTAACCGTGTATCAGTTACCGATCGTCAATTCATCTCCATTTGAGTGTCGAGACGAGAGTATTATCATTATCATCGGGATTCGTAGTATTGTGTTGGAAGTATCATATTTGGCATGTGTTGGACTTGTTTACTTTCACATACGTATGGTATGTCGGATCATTCATCAATAGTAGCGAGAAATCGGAGTTGTCGGATTTTCATCATGTCAAGCAACGAGTTATGGCCGTAACTAATCATGTATTACGGCCGTTACATGCTTTCGTCGGATCTAGGTTGTTTTGGCTGAAGGTTAGATACGGCCGTAAGGTGGGCAGGCTACGGCCGTAAGGGGTGTTCATGATTTTCAGGATTTGTCGGACGAGGAGGACTTACGGCCGTAAGGGTTGCAGCATACGGCCGTAAGATGAGGCAGGTACGGCCGCAAGGCTTGTCTGGATACAACCATACGTTGCAGGCAGGGTGCCTGGTCAGTTTTGACGAAGGGGTCATATGCCCATAAGTTTGGCCGGATACGGCCGTATCGGTCGAGTTACGTCCGTAAGGTGTGCGGGTACGGCCGTATGGCTGTCGACAGGTGTTTTGGACGAGGGCGAGTTACGCCCATAAGACAGGTGCAAGTACGGCCGTATGGATGTCGGCATGTGTTTGGACGAAGCCGAGTTACGGCCGTACGAGTTGGCTAGTTACGGCTGTAAGGCCGTTGACTTGGGATGTTACGGCCGTATGTTGGCCGAGTTACGACCGTAACGTTCGGCAGTACTTAAGGACCTGGACGGGTTTTTGAGGTCACTTTTCTCATTTTCTTCGCTTTTTTCCGTGAGAGAGAACTTGAGGGAGATATTTTTCATCATCAATTATAGGGTGTTCGGTTTTCATCATCTTCATTCGATTGTGAAGCTCGGATAGTCGATCTAACGCGTTTTCATCGGATCGAAGTACTTGGATCTTCAAGAGGTAATTTCTTAAACATCTTAGATTTCGATTTTGTGTTGAGATATGATGTTTTGGACGTTATAATCGTGTTGTATGAAGAGATGTACATATGATTATGAGTTTGTATAAATATTCATTGGATTATTGAAGGATTATTCAATAACACTTTGAATATTGAGTTGGATTTGGGGGTTTTCGATTAATTGTTGTTGAAATCACGAATTTGGATATTCATATTGGATTATTGATCGTATTGAAGATGTTTTGTTGGTTTGAAACACTTTGGAGATTTGATGTTGGTATAATTGAGGATTGATTGTAAACAATCGAAGATTGGTTACAACGTGTTTGATATAATGCCCCAATGAATTTGGTTTAGTCGTATCGACGTTTTGAGTTAGTTATAATCGTGTTTGATTCGTATGTTGATCGGATTTTTGGTAATTGTGTTATTCAAGGTTGTTCGAGCGACCGACATCTCATTTAGGACGTTTGTTCGTGGAAGGACATTTGTCACCAGTGTTGGGTAAGTTAATTCTTACTCAGTTAAAAGGATATTCATTCCTTTTGTTGTTGTTCATTCATAATCATAACTCATTCATAATTGTATTAACCGTATTGAGACTTGTAATTGTCGAATAATCACTTCTTTCACGAGGAACGATGGTTCTAATCATTTCATTGAGCTATCATTCACTTCACTATTATTTTCATCTTGGTGAGTCATTCTTGACTTTGTCGGATTATTATTCATTGATATTCATTATGGTCATTCTCGTTCATATGACCTTTTGGGTTCATATTGCGTGGCCGGGTGAAGATGTGTGGAATTTTTAGTCGAGCACCCGATGGTCATGTATTGGGTCACCGATACATTGGACTGTGCACACGGTAACGATTACCTCCGTGGGACTAATTAGGTACAAGGACTGGTGTGTCCGGGCACTCGTCTTGTACACTTGCACAGAACATTACGGGCGTACTATGATGCTCCTCTTCAGCTTAAATTCATAACTAAGGATAATTCATAATTGGGCTATATCATGATTGTGTATATTCAACCCTTGAGGATTATTGTTCTGTATAACTGACCCCGTTAGAGGGATATTGTTTTTCAGGTCATGGCAAGGCAAAAGCGCGGGAATAGAACGTTGACGGTGAGGAGTCCCAGTGATACTAGTAGGGGCCCCCAATCCTTTCAGTTATTCATGTTGTCATCATTTATTTTCCGCTGCAGATTTTCATTTGGATACTCTGTTTCATTCAGTGTTGTGTATTTTATCTTTATATAAAATATACATGTATTCGGTATTATCTTGGGTGTGTTATAATGAAACTCCTAATTGGAGTAACTGATGATATAATGTGGTTCGGTACTACAATTATATTATTTAATTCATTAATTTTCATTCGCCTGGTGGGTCCCAGTCGGGGGTCCACGACACTGTAATATCCGCCTAGTTTGGGGTGTTACAACGAACACCCAGAACCTTGAGGTCTTGATCAGATGGGAAGATCACTTTTGCCTTGAGCTTATCTCAAATTATTTCATGGCAAAAGAAAAGTCCCGACTCAAAGGGAAGTCATAGTCCAGGGACAAGCCTCCATCACCAAGTCACCACTCCGACCCGGACTCCAACAACAACGATGAGGCCTTATTGGTAGGTCTTCCGATAAGTTAAGAAGAGGCTCGGGAAGGATAATTTTCTAACATCCAAGCCCAACAGGGCCATGGGACATCTATTGAAAAACATCAGTCGCCGCCCCCGCAATAGGAAGAAGTAGCCCATGAAGAACAGAAACAGGAGGAATCATTCCCTCCTGTCATCAATGAAGAACCTACTATTACCCTACAAGAAGCTCATCTTGTACAAGATTCATATGTCAAGTCGACAGAGGAAGAAGAAGATCCACCTGTGTCGTCCGCCCAGAGGAATTACTCCCTCTTCCGAAACAGGTGGAAGCTGAGAATCGGCAGGAGGAATTAGTCCCTCACGTAGTTCCAACTACTGAAAATAAACAGAGGCATGAGGGATCAGTCCCTTCTATCTCCGATACAGACCCTGCAGCTCAACCTACACAAGCTCCTGCTTCCAAACAGGTCGAATCTCCTATCTCTACAGGTTCCCACTCTGAATCTGATGACGGTTTCCTTCCTGACGACAAACCACACAAGCCCTATAGAAACATTGTTCTTAGGCAGCTCGGAGAACCATCAGACTCGAAGACTTCGCGCCCTGGCTCTCCACACACAGAGGCACGAATTGAGCAACTCCAAGCTATCGGTCGCCAAACTATATTCCTGCAGGATGCCGTCAGGGCGCTATATGACATCGGAAAGGAGTTAGACTGGATGCACGAAATAGCTTACAATGATCTCCCGAAGTTGAAAAGGTCCATCAATGATGTGTAATAGGCTTCTCGCTTCATGCCAACGGCACTATGGAAAGCCCCAAATCAACTCAAGTAGCATCAGGAGCGGATCATGAAGCAAGTGCAAGAGAAGCTTCATGTCGCTGAAGCCAAGACTGTTGCCGCCCTTGAGTACACTGGATCAAAACTTACTGACCACGATCATAAGATCGATGATCTTACAGCAGTGGTTATGAGGCTGGTCGATATTGTCAATGATCTTAAGACTCAACAAGTCGAATAAATGAAACTCCTTCGAGATATTCACGGTAAGGTCTCGGATCTTGATGATGCCAAAAAGGGGGAAGAGTCTAGAGAGGCTGCCAGGAAGTGGAGGATGGGGAGAGAAATAGAAATGGAGGTTACACTGGAGGATAGTGTCGCCACGGCCATCGGACGACTGGCCGGACCCGGGATAGGCCAATGAGTGAAAGGATACAGGGTAACTGGTTCTCGACCTGAGTTCCAGAATCAAAATTTCTCATGGAAGAATACAGTATGAAAGCCTGCTGAGATACTTCTCCCAGAGGATCTGAAAGCATGGAAAAATAATGAAATGTTGGGATACTTATGTACTCCAATCAGGGAGTCCACCATGTTAAACAAATTCAAAATACTGGAGGATGCCACTAACAAGTTCTCGAGGCTACTGGCAGAGGGAAAACTTCCCTTACAGCTAAAGATGAACTCTAAACACCAGAAGGGTGAACGGGTAATCCATCTGGAAGATTTGATTCTTGCCTACGATGTCTCCCATGAAGGACAAAGCATCTACAAGAACCGAGACAGAGACTCTTTAATCAAATGGTGGAGAGGAACCGATCATGATCCCTCTCGAAATACTTGGAAACATTCACATTATAGGGACTAACTTCTGTTAGTTATATGCTGTATTTTATCTTACTGTATGCTCTTCGATGCAGTATTTATATTTTTTATCTTTCAAGCCCTGTAATTATCAATCATCCATAAAATTTTGATTTCTTGAAAGATTACAGCTCGTAATATACTTTTACTAGGAAAGTAAAAGCATTCATGGTCAAAGTAGCATTTAATGCTGATAGGAAAGCATTTAGTGCGGTCGAAAGAGATAATAGTCTGAATGCGCTGAAGAGCATTTAATGCAAAGTCAAAAAGAATGTCTGAAGCGTTAAATGCGAATCGTCATTAATTCAAATATTTTGCAGCCGCCAATTAGAGCTGTCTAAATCTCACCAACTAGCCAATGGCCACATTTATGACGGATCTATTTTCAAGGTTATAAATAGCCCCAAGCAGAGGACATCAGATACAACAAGAAACACAATGAATCATCTCGCGCTACATCTAACAATTAGCTCTAACAATTAGAATATCAAGCTAAGAAAGAGCAGTATGATTCCTGAGCATACAACATTATCAAAGTGAATAAATATACAGTCCTCAACGTAAACAGCACAACATACAACAATCGCTCGTCAAAGCATACAACTGTTGTTTGAACTTGTTCTACCCTATATTTACCGTTGAGATCAACCTTAGCCCTGTGTGGACTAAGTCCTTGCTAGTTCTAACCTGTGTGGGAAGAATAGCATTAAAGATGAAGCTTCGATCTGTGTAAACGGCCCAATGTGTTGTCATTGTACCTCAAACCATTTATATCTATGTGTATTTTACTTTCCGTCCTTATTGTTTTCATATCTATATGTGATTTAAAGTATACATTGTGAAAATCCTAGACACATCAAGCAAGCAGGAGAGTACCTAGTTGATGTATTTACAACAACTCAATATTAATCTTCCGCTATGGAAATAACTTCGAAAAACATACAGCTTATTGTATTCTCCCTTTCTAAGTTGTTTACTGTATACTCTATGGCCAACCCTATGTGATATGCTATTTGTATTTAAAAGTTGATTATACATGTTGCAAATCAGGCTCACCCTGTGTACATGTTGTAATACCCGAACAATTATTGTGTATTTTTATCCGTATTCGAATCATGTGGTATATGATTGTGTTATACAATTAACTAAAGTATGATTTTCCTTATCCATAACCCAGTATTCATGATCATTTTATGTAAAAGTTTTTAATCCATGCATGTACCTGTATGATATCAGCGTCCTCTAATAGAGGACCGACCGACTTGGGTTTCACGAGCGTTGGTATATAGCATACGTTAATGATCATAGCTAGCATACGTTAAGACAGATAGCTAGCGCATGAAAGAGGTGGTCAAGGTTAGGTAAGGCATGGTCGGAGTGTGAAGCCGGATGATGGAGTTTGTGGGATTTCTTGCATGAGTCTGGACAACTTTTGAGAAAATTTAAGTCAATGACTATTAATGTACGTTAAAGTGTGTAGATAACATACGCTATGTCGGAGGACAGAAGAGGCAGTGAGCTACGTGAGATCGTTAGCGTGCAATGTTGTGCATAGCGTATCCTAAGACAACACGTAGCGTATGTAATACCGTGGAAGCATACGCAAGATGGAGGACATAATGTGGTAGCGTATTCGGGCATAATACATAAGCACCAGCGTACGTTAAGGCCTTAACTGAAGTACGTAGCGTACATAATGTTTATTTTCTCTATATAGGATCCTGACCCCTTTCATTCCTTTCATTCGTCTCATCTGAGCTCTACCCATTTCATAGTCCTTCCAACCTCACAAAACTATTATATTAGCCTCTCAACTTGGTTTTTGAAGATCGTGGACATTTTGGATTAGTGTTCAAGCTTTCGGTGTTGAGTGCTACAAATTGTTTCATTATTTCTCTCGGTATAAGGTATGTTGATGTTACTCTAGTCTTTTCTGAGACGATTAGGCTTGATTGATGACTTAATAAACCAAACGCCATCATTTAGGGGGCTTGAGATAATTAAACCTAGGTTATACCTTTGTTAAGACATTTATACGCTGGTCTACGATTATGTTAAGTAGTATGATGAAGTTTTCAGTGATATTTATGTCCTCTTATTAATGGTTTTAGAATATATGGGGATTAGGTGACTTGAAGTCGAAATTTATTATATTAGATGAAAGATTATGAGAATGTAGAGGCACTCATCAAAATATAATCTTTGCTCTTATCAAGATAGATAGATTGGTATCCTCCCTATATTAATCATTTTCAAGAGGAGAATACGATGGTGAACATAGGGAATTGTTAGAACTCTTATGGGCGGAATTACCTTCATGAAAAAATGAAATTTTAAGTAAGGTCATGATTAATCTTTCAATGGAATCGAATAACTTAAATCATGGTCAATTAGACGTTGTTCGTAGTACAAAATGCTGAACTAATATGCATTGTCGGAACTCCCCGTGATCGTGTTCATGTTTTGTACCGAACTGATATATTTTGTACAAAGAGGATTATCGAAGGAACATCATTCGAGTGTGCGAACGTTCTTCGGGAGTATTGAATACCTATCGTCATTCTAAGGCAAGTACTTTAACTCTGTTTTCTGTTTTAATGTCATTCATGTTGTCGTGCATATAGGTGTCATTTTTGTTTGTCCACCACGTATTGATCCGATGGGATTATCTTGAGATCTATGCTAGCGTGCGCTGGATCATTGGATGGGTTTTCCACTACGTGTTGGTCCGAAGAGATCATCTTGGCATCTAAGCAGTGAATGCTGGATCACGGATTACCATGTGTATGTTGAGATTGTCATATTGTGTAGTACATTATTGGTCTTCTCATAGGAGGAGTGTTTAAGTTGTAATTATTATTCGTGAATTGTCAGATAATTTGTTGTATAATTATCATACTTATACTGGAATCATTGTGCTAAAACCTTCGTGGGTGGACATGTATCTTATGTTCAGGGTCCAGGAGAGCGGCAAAACAACCACAGGAGCAACATGATGACGAGGGTGTAGAGTGATGTTGGTTATCTAGAGAAGTTCTTTCAGTTTGTGTCCGTGTTCGAATAAGTACTCGAGTACATTGTTTCTAGGTGTTGATTCAAATGGTTATGTATTGATGAATTCAGTGTTGTCATTTATTCTAAAACCCTATTTGTAATAATAACTCAATTATTGGGACATTAATTGAGTGTTTTTTTTTTACTTATTACCCTAGTAAATATTTACATAAAGGATTTATGATGCTGTAATATTCCTGAATATCTCGAGGTGTTACAGAATATGGTATAGGAGCTATGATTATAAATATCTTGGCAATCGGGTTAATTTAGTCTTTTGATTAACCGGGCGCGAATAACTTCACTGTACCGCCTACGTCTTCATGTGAGCTATGGTTGTAAATTTTATAAAATTGAATTATTGTCCTTTAATGTTATGCCTTTCACGATAATTAAACTTTAGAACGATCTTGTTCCTCGTGTATTTAGTAAGTGTGCTTTCAGTAGGTTGTATACATGGTAGCGATCGTGGGCACGGACGTAGAAATGCTGGAAGGGAAGCTTCACCCTCTGTTTCCAATTCTCTGTCGAATCAGGCTAATCTCAGTTCTGGCGAGCAATGGGAATCTGTCAACAATAATCAAGAGCGAAATGTGGAGGCAAACGATAATCCTGATGTTCCCAACGTGCTTCGTCAAGTGGTCGCCCAGATGACTGAATTTGCTCAAGTAGTGGACCGGATGCAAGTGGTGATAGGGCTACAGCTGGGAGAAAGACATCAAGATGTTCCAAACCTGGGGTATCAAGGAGACAAATGGCTTCAGGAAGTGGTGAAGATGCATCCACCAAAATTTGATGGTTTTCTGAAGTGCAGGGATGGGATCACTGGCTAAGGGAATTGGAGAAGGTATTTGGAGGAATCAATTGCCCGAATGACAGAAAAGTCCGCATTGCCCAATATTTTCTGACTGGAGAAGCATCCACCAAAGTTTGATGGTTTTTCTGAAGTGCATGCATGAGATCACTAGCTAAGGGAATTGTAGAAGGTGTTTGGAGGAATCAACTGCCCGAATGACAGAAAAGTCCCCATCACCCAATATTTTCTGACTGAAGAAGCGTCTAAATGGTGGGAAGCCATCCGACCTGCTGATCATGATGCCGATTGGGGAGAATTCAAGCTAATGATGGAAGCTCAGTATTGTTCTCGTTCGATCAGGGAGGCTAAAGTTCGAGAATTATTCTCAGCGCAACCTCTGGACTTGCATGTGGATCAAGTGATTAAGACATGTAATCATCAATTGGTGTTTGTTCGACACCTGGTGAAAACCGATGCAGAAAAGTTATCTCGTTTTGACATGAGTATGAAACCGGAGATACAGCGATACATCTCGGGATTTGAATGCACCATTCTTCGTCAGTATCAAGATAAAGCCCTGGCCTACGAGATGATAGAAACAGCGGTGGAGAAGTTTTCTGAGTCCAAGAAAGAGAAAGTCTGGTGGTTTTTCAGAGAACAAGAACAGTGGGCCCCGTAAAACTTAGTCATCTTTTACTCATTCAGGGCATCCATCCAGAGGTGGATGGAGTTCCAGATCAGCGTCAACATTTACAAATGTAGCGAGGAAATATTTTAACTGTGGTCGATCAGGGCATTTCCGACGTGACTTCTCATTTCCTTCCATGTCGTGTTATGGATGTGGACATGAAGGACATCGTGCGATGTTTTACAGAGATGTTGCTAGATCTTTTGGAGCTCATACTGCACAACAGGCCCAAAAAGAGGCGAGTGTCAATCAAACTCAGCAGAGTGGTCAGCCACATCAAAACTTTGGTCGAGGAAGAGGTAGAAGACAGTATGACCAGAAGGAAGTATCGAGTGCTGGTTCTGTTCCTCCTCGCCTTTATGAAATAAGGAGGACAGATGATCAAAATATGGTAGTTGCACCGGGTATGGTTCAGATCCTTTCGCACCCAGTTAGTGTTTTGTGTGGTACAGGAGATAGAAATTTGTTTATATTACTATTTTTTGTAAATTGTTTGAAAATTTCTTGTTTTCATAAATGTGAGCCTTATATTGTGGGTTTACCAAGCGGGGAAAGGATTTGGGAAATTTAGAAGCTAGAAATTTTCCTGTATCAATCGGAGGTAAGAATTGGCCTTCGAATATGATAGTGTTAGATATTCAAGGAAATGACTTGATTCTCGGAGATGATTGGATTAACCACTACGGAGCTATTATGAACTATTGGAGTAGAAATATTTAGATGGTATCTGAGGACGATTCTGAATATTTATCGAAGGATGGAGATCAGGGAGGTGAGGGAAAGTGATTAAAGCAATGAAGGCTATCAAACTGTTGAAACAGTGTTGCCCCCAATATTGGTGTTATGCAATGAAGAAAGACGAAGGAAGAGTAGAACTTTCATCTATTCCTATTATAAACGAATTTCCGAATGTCTTCCCTGATGAAATACATGGATTACCACCACAACAAAATGTAGAGTTTACCATCGAGTTAGAACCGGAAGCCACACCTATTTATAAGGCACCATATCGAATGGCACCCATCGAGATGTATGAGTTAAAGAAACAACTTGAAGAGCTGTTGGACAAAGGTATTATACAGCCTAGCATTTCCCCTTGGGGTGCACCGGTTCTATTTTTTCGAAAGAAACAACTTGGGACACCATTGAAATATTTCTACTCCAATAGTTCATAATAGCTCCGTAGTGGTTAAGCCAATCGTCTCCTAGAATCAAGTGATCTCCTTGAATATCTAACACGATCATATTCGAAGACCAATTCTTACCTCTGATTGATACATGAAAATTTCTAGCTTCTAAATTTCCCAAATCCTTTCCCCACTTGGTAAACCCACAATATAAGGCTCACATTTATGCAAACAAGAAATTTTCAAACAATTTACAAAAAATAGTGATATAAACAAATTTCTATCTCCTGTATCACACAAAACACTAACTGGGTGTGAAAGGATATGAACCATACCTAGTGCAACTACCGTACTTTGATCACTTCAGTTGTGCATTCATTGACTATCGAGAGCTAAATAAAGTGATGATTCCTCGGATTTATGATTTGTTCGACCAGTTGCAAGGAGCGAAAGTGTTCTCGAAGACCAATTTGAGATCGGGATACCATAAATTGAGGATTAAAGAAACCGACGTTCCGAAGTTGGCATTCAGAACTCTCTACGGGCACTATGAATTTATGCTAATGCCTTTTGGTCTCACTAATGCACCTGCTATGTTTATGCAATTAATGAATTGAGTATTCTGAGTACTTGGATAAATTCGTAGTTGTCTTCATCGATGATACTTTGATCTACTCTAAAAGTTCCAACGAGCATGCAGAACACCTACGGACAATTCTGAATCTCTTAAGGAGTGAACAGTTATATGTCAGGCTTTCTAAATGTGAATTCTGGCTAAAGGAAATAATATTCTTTGGTCATGTAGTATCAGCATAAGGAGTCCGAGTAGATCCACAGAAAGTTGAGGCAATCTTGGGATGGGAGTCTCATAATATGAGAGAAATCATAAGCTTCTTAGGACTTGCTGGATACCATCGTCGGTTCGTGGAAGGATTTTCCAAAATCACTCTCCCACTCCCTCAATTATTGTAGAAAATCTAAAAGTTTGAATGGAATGAAAAGTGTCAAGTCAGTTTTGATGAACTGAAGAGGAGATTGACAACGGCTCCAATCTTAGCACTAACACAAGAAACTCAGGGGTTCATAGTTTACATAGATGCTTCAAATCAGGGTCTAGGTTGTGTGCTAATGCAGAATGATTGGTAATCGCCTATGCTTCATGGCAGTTGAAACTGTATGAGGTTAATTACCCAACAAATGATTTGGAGTTAGTCACTATCGTCTTCATACTGAAAATATGGTGACACTATATATGGAACCCATTGCCAGATCTTCATAGATCATAAGAGTCTTAAATACATTTCCAGTCAGAAAGAGTTAAACATGCGACAAATGAGATGGCTAAAATTGATTAAAGACTACGACTTGGAAATTCTTTTTTACCTAGACAAAAGGGAATGTGGTAGCTGACGCACTAAGCCGCACACATATTTCTACTCGAATGCTGGAGATGCTCACGACCCAGTCCAAAATCGACAAGATTTGATTCGTGGGGAAATTGAAGTATGGTTACAAACACCTCAAGGGCAACTATGTGTGATGGAAATAACTTCATCATTGACTGATGAAATCAAATCTAAGCAATTAGATGACCCTATGATGATTCAGTTACCTGATGAAGTGAGCAGGGGAAAGGCACCAGGCTCTGTAATCCATGAAGATAGAGTTTTGAGATTTCAAAGTCGACTTTGTGTATTGACTGATGATGTACTGAAGCAAACGATCATGAAAGAAGTCCATAGTAAACCTTATTCAATTCACCCAGTCACCGGTAAGATGTATAAAGATCTGAAACGAAATTTTTGGTGGAGTAACATGAAGAAGGAAGTAGCGCAATATGTCTCCAAGTGTTTAACTTGTCAACAAGTTAAAATTGAGCATCAACGACCTGCCGGAATGTTGAAGCCACTTTCAATTCCTGAATGGAAGTAGAAAGATATATCGATGGACTTTATCACCAACATGCCGACCGGGACAGGAATGAATATGATCTGGGTGATAGTCGATCATTTAACCAAGTCGGCTCATTTTTTAGGTATCAAGGATACCGGGGAACGGGGCAGATTAGCTCGGGTATTTATTGTATAAATAATCCGACTGCATGGAACACCGAGGACCATTATTTCATATCGAGATGGTCGTTTCGTGTCATATTTTTGGAAAGCAGTTCATAAGGCTTTTGGAACCGAGTTGAGATTTAGCATGACTTACTATCATCAAACTGATGGACAATCCGGAAGGACCATCCAAACAGTAGAAGACATGTTGAGAGCTTATGCCCTAGATTAGTCGACCAATTGGGAAACTCACTTGCCGTTGATTGAGTTCACCTACAATAATAGTTGGCACGCTTCAATTAAAATGGCACATTTTGAGGCTTTATACAGAAGGAGATATAGGTCACCCTTTTGTTGGGATGATTCGTCTGACTTATTAGGGACGAAGCCAGAATTGATAATACAGACTCAGGAGAAGATAGCCCTAATCCAGTGTGAGATGTGATAATTATAAGTGAAATTTAAAAATTAAAAAATATAAATAAATAAAAAACTTAGATAAACCAACATAATCTAGAAAAAGCAAGAATCAGCCCTACATAAAGGATTTGAGGAATATTAAATATTATGGAATGTGTTGTTTCTTCTTTTTGAAAAAAAAATACTATATATGAGAACCATCCATTAATTACTTCAACTTACTTAATCAAGCATCCAATATATTATTAATTATTATTTGATTGAATTTAAAATGATAAGGTACAAATAAATCCAAAAATCAGAGAAATGTAACTGAGAGAAAATAAAAGTTATAGTGTAAAATGATATCTCGTCAAATAAAACTGACACCGCAGTTCAAACGATATTAATATGAAGCCAACTAAATATGAGTTTCTTGTTTGGAGTTCCTTTTATAGAGGTTTTCAATAAGTGCATTCCCATAAAAATTCAACCTGGGATGAGAAAATATTGGAGAAATTGTAAATGATACATAACCTTTTATAGAGGATTTCATTTTGTGAAATCCAACGAAAGTTCGACGTAGGATGAGAAAAATATTGTAGAAATTGAAAGTGAATAAAATTCCAAAAAATCCATAAATTGGGTAAAATGAAATGAAGAATTTTAGAGGTGCTTAGGATGACATGGTAGTAGAAATAGATTTTCGTTTAATAGTATATATTCATATCTACATTGGTCTTCTTTTTATTATTATTATTATTATTATTATTATTATTATTATTATTATTATTATTATTATTATTATTATCATCATCATCTTGTTTACTTCCTCCGTCTCACCCATCTTGCTTTTGGGCACGGAGATTAAGAAAGGAAAGTTAACGTGAGTGAGGTGGTGTGACTCATATACTTTTTGTGTATAATTTTTTGTCATAAAAGGAAACAAGAAAGATGAATGAGAAACTAAAAAGGAAACCAAGACAAGATGAGTGGAATGGGGTGTATAATTTAATCATGTAATTTTGGTTTTAATATTTATCCTTTTAAAACATGTTTTAGTATATAACCATATAGTATTAACTAGAGAAGTATTTGTTATTAATTTATTTAATTACAAAAATTTAAAAGTTGTTGTAATTAATGTATTTATTAATGAATGACCTTTATACTCCCGAAACCCTAGATGTGTACCTATAAATAAAGGCATTTGGCCCTCATAAGAATACACACTTTCATTGTTGGTGTCTCCATATTCTCTCATATTTTCCTCTTTATTTCGATGTTTATAACACGTTATCAGCACGATACTCTACCTGTAAAAATTTTCTCTCCGATTTTCGAGATCCAAAAAAAAAAAAAAAAAAACAGTCCGGCAAAATCGCGAGCTTTTTTTTCGCATCGCGAGATCGCGCTAAAATCGCGATTCCCGCTTTGTTAACCGTCGGATCATCATGAAATTTTTACAGTATCTTCTTGATAAGCAGATCTACAAATTCAACGGTTGAGATCGGATTCTAAAACGTATTGCATGCATAAAAAAAGTCCAATGTAAATAGTCTTTTTTACATTGGTGAAAGGTATTAATTCTATTTACTCCTTCAAAAACTTTCTTGCATATGATGATTTAGAGAAAAAATATATTATATTTAGTTATTAAATTTTATATTTTTGTGTGCATCATATATAAATAATATATATGATGACCTCAAAATTTATTATCAAATCATATTCCTCTTTGTTTCCGGAAGAAACACGATTCAACAATACTTAATAATCCAGAAGATTATTAAGATAAAAGATTTGTTGTAGTCCTTGAAGAAGGACAACGTTATCTCGTCATATTCTAGTTGAATATGATGTGTTCATGAAGAACACTATGAGATCTAATAATTTGTGCAATTCCTAATGAAAAAATACAAAATAATATTCCTGAAGAATATTGTAAGTGCTCTTGAAAAAGCAACTATTTTAGTTTAGTTATTTCGAGCATTGATTAATTCTCGTACTATTTTTTTTCCTTTGTATATTCAATTATGGATCTTAAAATTATTGCTCCTGAAGAAGCACAATTAATTGTAATATTCTTGAAGAATATTACTATTCTAAATGAATAATTTTTATTTATACATCAATTATGTGATGATACAATATTCCTGAAGAATAGTGATTTGTTACTTATAAATATAATAGCATAATTAAATCATTATGCTCTTGATGTAGCATGATATTATCCCTGAAGGAAAATATAACTTATATCTCAAATAAAAAAAATGTTAATCTAATTTGAGAATATCCTCTATCAAGATTGTACAAGATATCATATACTCCACAATCATAATCCGACTGTGCTCCAATGATAGCAAGATTAGTAAGTGGTCGAATATTCCTATCAAGTTGTTCCCGGAAGTGAACAATATTAAATTAAAAACTTCAATATTACATGGCTCAAATTTTATCTCCCGAAGTAGATAAAATTTAAAGTTGATCCCTGTAGAGGATAATTACTTATAAATTTTATCTCCTGGATTGGATATTATCAATTGTTAATGATAAGGACACAAAAATGATAATCTTAAGATTATATGTCAATATCTAATCTTATATATTGTGTGGTTTAATATTTTATTATCTCTTATGATATATAATGAGCTTTTATCAATATGAGATATGATGTCATACCTGAAGTATGATCTGAATTGATCATTGCTATATAATTTGTGACAAAAATGTCAAATATCCTGAAGATATTTGCATTATTCAAATTCTTGGCTTATCTTATTTATTCTGTTTATGAATCGAATGCCAAGTTCTTGGGATTAAATCGTGGTCATAATTTATTGTCTCATCAAAGTGCAAATATGCATATCTTTATAAATAAATGATACTTTCCGTGTGAAAAAAAAAGTAGTGCTAAATTTATTGATGATTCTCAAGAACTACTAATTAAATTCCTCCCGTGGGTTGAATATTATGCACTATTATCTTCTAAGTATCGATAAATTTATGGATTTCTAAACTATCGCTTGATATATGTATGATTCCGCGATAACAAGTGAGACAAATGTATTAGAGAAATTATCAATGTAAATGACGTATAAAATTCACTACTTATTAGACCAGAAGTCTACTAATCCCAATACTTTCAATATTTACATGTGTAAATTTACGTGTTTGGTGTTAAGTCTATTTATATTATTTTTATATATTATTTAACTATATGTTTATTTATGATATATATCCTGAAGATATATTAATAAAAATTCACACATATTGTATGATAAATAACACAAATTACTAGTAGATATCATGAAGTACATTTATACACTTAAAATTGTATTATTTTGAGTTGACCAATTTTCATCAACATCTTATAGATGTTGGATTAATTGCATAATAATTATTGCACTTTCTTCTGGAAGAAGAGTAATAACGATAGTTATTACATATTATATTGATGATGATACTTGTATCATTGGTATAAAATTATTTGTAATGATTCTTTTAATACATTACATTAATATATTTTCATGGTTTCCTGAAGAAACATGAATTTGTAATTTTAATAATCCGTAAGATTATTAAAAGAAATTGTTGATGTTCTTGATAAAACACAACGATATATAGTCATATTTTTATGATAGTATTTATGATAAACACATCAATTAAAGTTAATATTCCCGAAGAATATTAAACAAAAAAGGCATTATTTTGAATATTTTCTATATGACCTTGTGTTATTGAATTGCTTTTATTATCACCACATTGATATAAATTGTTGCTCATGACGTAGCACAATTAATACTTTTAATTAATATTTACATACTCTTTAGAGTAATTTATATTTTGGGTGTTATATGCTTATAAATTGTTGCTCCCAAGGTAGCATAATTGATACTTTTGAAAAACATCACATACTCTTGATGAGTACTTCATATTTTCGGTAATATATGATTGTTTTTTATTTAAATTATTGCTCCTGAGTTTAGCATAATTAATATTTTTGAAGAAAAATACATGCTCCTCGAGAGCAATTTACATTTGAAGTTGCATGTATTTATTTCAAATGAAAAATACATAACTTTATGTCATATTGATTTGTTCAATTTCTACTAGAGGAATGGAAAGACAATCCCCGAAGGATTGGTATAATTTCATATGGCAATATTCTTATTGTCGGTCTAAAAGGAGCTTTATTCAATGAGTATCGAATTAATTATAAGCGATATAATATTTTATCCAATGATCATGTTGCGATGAATTTCAAATTCAAGTCATATCAAAGGCACAATATTTGGGTCACGCCCTCTGTTATTAGTGCACCTCCTGAAGAGGATTGATTTTATAATCCAATTCCAACTATCTCCGACATTAGGGGGAGATATAAAATATAAATAAGAGAAAGTCAGAAAATTCTCGTTGAGTTGGATATTTAAATTTACGCACTATGAACTCGAAGTTCAACAAGTTATTGATTGCCAAATGAGTGATGAAATCTCATATACCAGTTGTATATGTACCATAAAGAATTAAAGTCGAATGTGAACGAAATATATTTGTTGATACTCCTCGACGCCAGAAGCGTGAGAGACGTATTCTTTATTGGTATTAAAGATAAAATCCGCGGAATACAAATAGATTAAACTATAACATCACTTCAAAAACCTCCTGAAGAGGATCGTCCCGAAAATGAGAATCTCAATACCTTAATTTGCACGTGCACTAAATAATTACAATATTGGATTATGGGACGACCAAACCAAATGTTATGGGAAATGTTGAATATTTGATTTTGTTGAAGTTGTTATTGACTTTGTGAATATGGAAGAATTGTTTATAAGAATGATAGTTGTCGACAACACTTTGTGTCTCAACAATTGCTAGTGGAGTGCCTGAAGCACTAAATAAAATATAAGCAATTGAGATAAAGCTTAACTCGCAAAATAAAATAAAGTGGTGAAAGATAAGCGAGATTAGCATATCAAGGGTTTAAGCGCATACCCAAAACATATTCTCCCGTTGGCACTAAATTTCGTCATTTAATATACATATGACAATTATTATGAATATAGATATTCAATTAGTGATGTCATCACCACATTTTTCTATGGGTCATTGGACGCGAATATCTATACGAAAGTCCCTGACAGACTTGAGGTTCCTAAAGTAATAGGAACGTGAAATTCGCAACATGTACTATTTTGAGTTATAAATATTTATACATTTTGAAATAGTCCGTGGATCAACCGACTAAGTGAATTCCTCCCAAGAGGATATATGTGAATTATTTGAACTCGTGTCTAAAGACAAGTTCAAAATGAAAACTTAGATAAAACTAAGTATTAGTATTGTCTCGACTTGTAGATCGAGCATATATGATGGAAAGTTTTTATCCATTTAGCTACCTAAAGGTTGTCTTACCACTTGAAGTGGATACCGACTCATATAGATCTCAAGAAAATATCAAAGATATAAGAGGACCAAGTTCCGTACTTGTATGCTATCAAGCATTACATTATCAGCCCGATATACAATTTGAAGTTAACATGCTAGCAAAATTTAATATTTCTCCAGAAGGAGAATGTGGAATGGTGTTAACCAAATTGGTTTATTACATGCAAGAGATCGAGATTCGATATTGGTGGCTATTAGGGATTATGATCTCATATTTGTTCTCATACTGCCTATTTATTATGATGATAAATATTCTCCATTTATGTGTTGCATATAATGTTTGGGCAAGTAAGATGAAATTTATTTCCACACGAGCTTCAAAAGAGTAATAATGATAATCTAGCAGATTTATTCACTAAATCTCTCCATGTCCTAAAATTATATTCATGGTATTGGAGTGCAAGATTGTTATCTTGAGGGAGAAGTGATAACTTTTAAATCAATGAAGATTATGTCGACTTCAAGGTCAAAAGGTCCTCGACCAAATGGTTGTACTCTTTTTCCCTTTCTAAGTTTTTTCCCACCGGGTTTTCTTAGTTAAGGTTTTTAACGAGGCAACCAATGCAACACATGAGCAAATTTATACTATGTACTCTTTTTCTCTATCGGTTTTCTCCCACAGGGTTTTTCCGAAGGAGTTGATGAGGCATGAACATCATAATATTCAAGAGGAAATATTGTATGAAGACGATGTCACTTGTATCTCAAAAGGTAGATACATCAATATTCACTTAAGTGATTAGTCGGCGAACTTATTCACAAAGGCGTTGCCGACATCAACATTCAAAAGACTAGTATACAAGATCGGAATGCCAACTCAAAGATCTTATGTAATCGATTTCGGGAGTAATCAGATCTTTTTCCTTCGATCGGGTTTTTCCCACCGGGTTTCCGGACAAGGTTTTAATGAGGCAGCATGTATTAACAGGTCATTCAAGGAGTGTTGTAATTAATGTATTTATTAATGAATGACCTTTATACTCCGAAACCCTGGGATGTGCACTATAAATAAATGATTCGCCTCATGTTAATACACACTTTCATTGTTGGTGTCTCCATATTCTCTCATATTTTCCTCTTTATTTCGATGTTTATAACAAAAGTGAAAATATTTCTGAAAATTTGCTACTCCATTTGTCATATTACAAATGTCCCTCATATTAAGGGGCACTGGGATTAAAAAGATAAGTGTTTAGGGAAGGTAAAGTAGGAGAGAATGTAGCACCCAATCTCATCCATCCATTCTTTTGATTCTAAGGTCGAGATTCATCCCTTTTTTATCTCCTTAACCATGGAATCTTATTAATAAGAGTACTACTGTAATTTACTTATTTTCCAACAAAATCTAGAACTACCACTATCTTCTTCTTCCTCCTGTGTTGCGCGGTGTGCTATGGCGGTGCGACTGACGATGGTGGTTGATGCGCACCAGCGGCGCCAGTGGAGGCAACCACTGAGAAGTTTTCATATGAAGAGTTGAAACTTGAAAATATATGGTGGTGGTGGTGGTGGATGATGAAATTTTGATAGAATATTAAGAGATCGAGATATATGGAGGTTATGGTGATGGTTTATAGCGGAGTTCGCCGGAAATTAGGGAAGAAGACGGTGGAGATTCACCGGAAACTGGAGAAGGAAGTTGTAGAATTGCTATGAAAAATTCGCTGGAAATTACTGTCCAAATTTATTAATGCAAACGGTAAAACAGAACAATGCAAATGATAAAACAGAATAATGCATATGATAAAACAGAACATGCATAGTATGAGAAATGTGGCTTTTGAGAAAAAAAAATTGAGGGATTTAGAGAGATGGTGGCTATGAGGTTGTTTACGACGAAGTTCGCCGGAAATCGGAGAAGAAAACGATGGAGATTCGCCGAAAAATACTGTTGTTAAAAAATTACTATCAAAATTGAACAATGCAAATTATAAAACAGAACAACACGAATTTTATAATAGAACAATGCAAATTATAAAACAGAACAATGCATATTATAAAAGAGAATACTGCATATTTTACAACTGAATAGTGCATATTTTACAGAATACTGCAACAGAATAATGCAAATTTTATAACAGAATAATGCAAATTATAAGACATAACAATGCACGACTAATTACAAAAAATATAAAAATTATAATTATACCCCTCCGTATTTTTAAATAAAATGGAATCTTTTGACAGAAGTATGCGTGTCATTTATCTGTTGTATGCGTCCTTATGGAATGGATGGTCTAGATTGGTTACTATATACTACCTAAGGGAAGGGATCTACCGGAAACCATCTCTTGTATGCGTCGTATGGAATGGATGGTCCAGATTGGGTAATAAAACTCTCTCCTCCGGGCGAGGCAATGCTCCACCATCAACCAAACGATCCCCGTCCTGGAGATAAGCAAAGTACACCCAACCACGGTTCCGAGTCTGAAGGTACTTCATAGTCCGAATAGTGCCTTCGTGGACCAGACTCCCCCTCGGAATGGCTACCCCGTGCAGCCCCGATAAGTCAACTTCAGCATTCTCGAAAATCTCCGTCAGAATGGATCCAAATGGCATCCCAGATTTTCGCTGACGATCAACTTTGGCATAACCTTTCTTATGGAAAATCATCCCTTTTTCCACAAACTATTTCATCATAATATAAGCGAAGTTTACTTGGTGATCTTTCAAGACATGATATATGATTTTCATGTCAATATTTACTAGGCGTTGCTGGGCATTGACTTTAGGCATAAGACACCTAGTGATTGCATCATGGAGTAATCGTATATTTAGACCAAAATCATTGTTCTCGAAACGACCGGTATTCACTTCTATCACTACTTTAGATTGCAAGAAATTACGGACAACCAATTCATTCACATTAAAACTTTCATCATCGGAGAAACCTAATACTTCATCGGGTGCAGCAACGTCCCCTTACAACAAAATTCCTCATTTGGGAGACCAAACAACTCGGATAATTTTACAGCATCAAAGATGATTGGTTTACCACGAACAATTGAATTAACAATAGCTAGACCATCAGAGTCATACGTGATAAAGAAATTTGCATAAAATTCCCGGACGCAATCATCAAAAACTAGGCGAGCAAGGCTTATGAACCGGTTTATACCAAGCATGTCAAAAAATTCCTCAATTCCAATACCCATTGAATTAAATGATTCGAAGTCGAAAGGGTGACTAGGAGTTACCTCTTCGTCGATTAAAACTTCGTTGAAAATCTTCGCGGCTTGTGGATTTCGGAATATTGGTTCTCCAGAAGGTGTGGATGCTGTTAAATAAAGTAAAGAACCAATCATACCTCGATATTGTTTTTGGTCAACAGACTTACCTTTTTCATCTTTGTCGAGTTTAAGAGTGGAAGACATAGGAGTAGATATTTCTTTGCATCCTTCCATCTTAAATTTCTTTAAGAGCTCATTGACGTACTTAGATTGGTGAATGAATATTCCGTCATTGAGTTGCTTAATTTGGAATCCGAGAAAGGTTTTTAACTCTCCCATCATGCTCATTTCGAATTCTCCCTTTATAAGATTTGAAAATTCTTGGGACAAAGATTCGTTAGTTGCACCAAAAACAATATCGTCCACATAAATTTAGCAAATAAGCATATCATCACCTAAATTTTTGATAAATGGGGTATTATCAACATTACCTCTTTTATACCCATTTGAAATAACAAAAGAGCTGAGACGATCATACCATGCTCTCGGAGCTTGTTTTAATCCATAGAGAGCTTTATGGAGCTTGTACACATGATCTGGATGATCATAGTCTTCAAAACCCGGCGGTTGCTTGACATACACCTCCTCTTGGATGGTTCTATTTAGGAACACACTCTTTACATCCATTTGATGGAGTTTGATTTTCTTGTACGCGGCAAAGGCACAGAGAAGGCGAATAGCCTCAAGACGAGCAATAGGAACAAATGTTTCTTCGTAGTCCAAACCTTCTTCTTGATTGTATCCTTGGGCGATCAATCTTGATTTATCCTTTATTGGTAGACCATCATCATCGATTTTAATTTTATGAGCCCATTTAGTACCAATGATCGTTTTGTCTATCGGTGCCGGAACTAGTTGCCAAACATTATTTCTTTCGAATTGATTTAGCTCTTCTTGCATAGCAATAGTCCAATTCTCGTCATTTATGGCTTCATAGATATTATTTGGTTCTGTAAGAAATAAATGCAATATTGTTAATACAACCATTTATATTTCTCCTAGTTCGCACACATTCATCGATTTTCCCAAGAATTTGCTCCATGGGATGATATTTCACATTAGCCCAATCTTTTGGAAGGTTGAAAGGATTTTCCTCCTGCTTGCCCGAGTTTAAATCGAGCTTCTCCAATTCCTTTGACGCTTCTGACACTTCTTTAGCCGGAACTATACCTGCATCATCATCAAAAACAACCTTTCTCGTGGGTAAAAATGTATCATCGAATTTTACATGAATTGACTCTTCTACCGAGCCTCTTCTACAATTAAATACACGATAAGCTTTACTATTAGTCGTATAACCAAGAAATATTCCAATATCCGATTTAGAGTCAAATTTTCCCAAATTATCCTTATCATTGTTATGAATAAATACCTTACATTCAAACAGATGAAAATAAGATAAGTTGGGCTTTTTACCTTTAAATATCCCATATGGAGTCATCATTTTGTTCCTCCGTAGATGGAGTCTATTAATAACATAGCAAGCGGTGTTAACAGCTTCGGCCCAGAAATATTTAGGAAGCCCATATTCATTGAGCATTGTTCAGCTCATTTCTTCTAGAGAGCGATTCTTCCTCTCGACAACTCCATTTTGTTGAGGTGTCCGAGGTGCCGAAAAATTGTGCCCAATACCATAATTATCGCACCAATCTTCAAAAACATTTGAATCAAATTCTCCACCATGATCGGATCTGATGGCGATAATTGGTAATTCTTTTTCCTTCTGGGTAACCTTACACCACTTAACAAACTCGTTGAATGCATCATTTTTATTTGTTAAGAATTTTACCCAAGTAAACCTCAAAAAATTATCAACAAGAACTAAAGTATAGAGTTTACCAGTTAAGCTAGCATGCCGAGATGGACCAATCAAATCCATATGAATTAACTCAAGAATGCAGCTAGTGGAAATTTCCATTTTGGTTTAAACGAGCCTCTAGCATGTTTACCTTTAATACAGGCCTCACAGATATGGTATTTTCTGAAATTTAACTTTGGTAGACCACAGACAATATCGTTTTTGGCCAATTTTGAAAGAAGTGGTGAAGAGGCATGACCCAATTTTCGGTGCCAAATAATGGCATTTTCATCGTATGAAAGTAAACATTTTTCATTGAAAGAGGATTCATCTTGAAGATCAACAATATAAATATTTACATACCGTAATCCAATAAAAACAACTTGGTCTTTTCACATTGCAGTACAATGCGTACTTTCAAAAATTAATTTAAGACCAGTATCACAGAGTTGGAAAACACTTAGAAGGTTATGACAAAGACCATCAACAAAGAGAACATTTTCTATAGTGGGTAAAGGTTTCTTACCTATCTTACCTGTCCCTTTTATTTGGCCCTTTTTATTATCGCCAAATGTTACACAATTTTTTAGCTCCGTGAAGAGATGTTCATTCCCACTCATGTGATTTGAACATCCACTATCAACATACCATTTATTTGATAATGTTGTCTTCCTTGCTTGTACCTACAAAAACAATTTTCTTCCGTTTTATAGGTACCCAGGCTAATTTGGGTCCTGTAGAGTTAGACATAAAAACTTGGTTTTGAACAATGATCCCTTTAGGTACCCAATTTTTTTTGACTTTTATAGTTCGTCTAGAACTTCTACAGTAAGTTTCGGTATGTCCTGGTTTTAAACATTTTGGACATGATGGAATTCCCGTTTTACAATGTCTGAATCTTTCGTGGTAATTTCTAAGGACTTTTTCATTAGAAATGAATTATACCCGAGTCCTTGTTTTGAAAGAGAAAATTTTTGACCAAATAAGAGGCTCAAATTTGTCATTGCCACACGAGAATTTTCTAACATAAAGTTTCAATTCTTTCTGAGTTTTGTGTAAATCATCTCTCAGAATTTTCTCGTTTTCCAGACAATTTATATGATCAATCGACACATCCTTGTTTTTCAATAATTTTGTATTTTTATTTTCAAGAGATTTTATTTTCTTTTTCAAATCTTTATTAATATTTCAAACTTTTCCGTATTCATTATTTAAAGATTCGAAAGTGTCAAGAAGTTCTTCATGAGAAGAATCACTTACCTCGACTTCTTCCTCGCTATCTTCAGATGCGCGGGCCATTAGAGCAAGATTGGTTTGAACTTGAGGTTCATCATCCTCATCATCACCGCTCCATGTAGCGACATAGACTTCCTTCTTTTTGAACTTCTCATGAGGTGGTTTTGATGAACTCATAGGCGCAGCAGCACGACAATATTTAGCAAAATAACTTGGAACGCCGCACCTTCGACAAGTATTGTCGAATCTTTTGTTTTGTGGAAAGTGAGCCTTTTTGGATTCATCCCTGGGTTCCTGTTTGATATCTCTCCGGTGCCTTTGCAATAGATTTTTGAATTTCTTTATATTTTTGGCATAAAAGGCTATTTATTCATCCTCTTCTTTGGTAGGTTCATCTTCTAGATAGCTATCTTCTTTGGCTTTGAAGGCGATCGTCCTTTCTCTCTCCTTGGGCTTTGATTTGGAACTTCGAGACTTAATGACAATCTCGTAATTGAGGAGAGATCCAATGAGAGCACTCAATTCTATGGTGTTAAGGTCTTTCGACTCCATGATAGCCGTAACAGTAGCGTCCCATTCTCTTGGTAGAGATCGAAGGATTTTCTTGGCTTTATCACTACTTGAGATCGGTTTCCCGAAGGAGAGTAGCCCATTTGTTGTAACACCACAAAACCCGGCGGTTATTACAGTGCCGTGAATTTCCAACTGGGACCCACCAGGCGAAACACAGTACAATAATTGACATAACATAAATGCAGTACTGAACCACATTATGCTTACCAAATACTTCGATGAGGAGTTTATCCAGATATTCTGGCTAACATGCGCCAAACAGACCAGGATCAACATAATACAGGTATACTCTATATGAAGATAGATATACCGATACAATACAAAATACAGGAGAATAAAAATGCAGCAGAACTGAAAAGAAATACATCCGAAAACAAAAAGACTCGGTCCCTTGACTAGTATCCTTGAGACTCTTCGTCGTCACATTGTCTTTCCTGTGTCTTAGCCTTCCCGCGACCTAAAATATGATAATACAACATATTTCGCCCAAAAATACAGGGTCAGTTACACAAGATAATAAATATAAATATGTCAAACATACATAATCACACATGCTATATGAATTAACAAATCATCACCCAAAACAGGAATATACGCAACAACACATGCTGTATAAACCACAAGTTCGATCATAATCTCAAATCGTCGAACACATGCGATCAAATGTGAATCGGCCAGATTATAACCCAATCCTGTTGAATTCATATGCAATCAAACATGCTGTATGAATCAACTAATAGTTACGGCTCAAAGGATGGCACCACACTACGCCCGGGATGGAAATGTGTCCATGCACAAGCCACCAACGGGTATCGACGAATACACGTGTGGTCTTGTACCTAATCAGTCTCATGAAGTAACCATCTCATGTGCACAGTCCAATGTGAGGTCAACTACCAACACACGACTTTATATGTGTAACACCCCCAATCCACTCAGGGATATTACACGCCGTAGACCCCTTTCCACAAGGAGCTACCAGGCGGGAGACTACAAATCAAAACCCACATGCGGTCAACTTGACCAAAACATAATACCGTAGACCGATTAGGTCTCTCAAAACATAGCATAACCGTACATCTGATGAAACTAAATTACAACTCGATCACATAGTACATAAAATGTCCATCCCCTCAAGGATGACAAGAACTCAAACTGACATATCACTGACAGACGACAGACTACAACTGTGACTAGTATCGCTGCATTGCATCATCCTCCGAGCCAATCCTGTGGTTGCTCACTCTCCAGAACACCTGGAATAAATAACAAAATCCCCAACGAGGGGTTAGCGATGGAATCGCTAGCAAGTAACCAAGCTATACAATTATACATCAAGAATACAACCGTTATGAAAATAACATTTCGACAAGGTAGTAACACGATCCCGAGTCTAAAGTCTTTTGAAAATTTATTCCTTTAAAACAAACCATGGGGATTACTCCGAAATCATTGTAAGAGATTATTTTGAGACTTCGGGGGTCTCAGTGTAAAATCCTGAAATATGAATGTTTTTCCTTTCAAAAGGTTTTCTTTCAAAATCATACAAATGATTTTATTCTCAACTCAAACCTCAAGACCAAAACCATATTCACCAATATAATCGGGATTCAAGGTTCAAAACATAAACAATTCAGATATATCAAAGCAACAAATAAAACGTCTCCGTGGCCCCGAAGGGTCCCACCCGGATTAGTCATCAAGAATAAACTCGAACACACCCATAAGTTATCTTGACATCGCACTCGCAAGTGACGATTCTCGGAGCCCTCTCCAGACCTACCCGATTAGATAACCTTATGGTCAAATCGTAACATCTGGCCGTACTCGCAAGCACGCGCCTCCGGAGGCCTCGACGGACCCTACCCGGATAACATCATTCAAATACGCCCATAAGTTATCATGACATCGCACTCGCAAGTGTCGATTCTGAGCCCTCCCTGCACCTACCCGAATTGATAACCTTATGGTCACAACATAACGTCCGGCCGTACTGCAAGCACGCTCCTCCGAGGCCTCGACGGACCCTACCCGACAACATCTCAATTTGCTAAGATACACAACAACAACAACAAAGGCACAATATTCACTACAACCGAAACACGTAACATATAAGTTAATGTAACATAACTTCCACAAAGGCACAACATCCACAGCAAACCATCATTCAGGAAAAAGGCCAACGAGCAAATAATACAAGTATTACGCGATTCAACAATTCTTCAGTTAACTACTCATTTCTAATATTTATTTTAACAAAATAACATGAAGAGGTAGTTATCATTATTCTTGAAACAAAAGTTTACGTTGGTAATTACCTTCATAAAATCACATCTTCATTTAAAGTAAGTTACGGTTAAATATACCGTCACTAACGAGTCCACGTTAAATTCACGACACATCACATTCTCAAAGTATAAAGAATATAGACGAGATACTCGCCTCAAGTCCAACGCACGCGGAGCAACGGGAAAGCTCGACTTAATGACCGCTACCGAACACTCCGAAGAACACGATTCAACCGGGAAGCTCGGACCCCGAAGAAGACAACGAACGGGAGGGTTCCGACTCGAGTTCTTCACAAGAATTCGACCCTAACAATATATAATCCATAAATAAACAATCATACGATGAGGAATAATCGTAGAACGCCCGAAAACCCCTCTATAACATTTTACCGGACACCTTCAAGGCGTCGGTCAAGAACTCGACCCAAATAACGAATCGATACGATCCAACCATGGACTAACAAGGGAAATGATATAATACATCTAAATAATCATCAATCCATCATAATCCTAAGTTAAATCGGATTAATCGGACGAAAACAACCAAAATACCAAAATTCCCCAAAACTAGATTTCTAGGAAATCTGACCTGATTCGGTAGATCGTAGGATGTTATAGGACGGATGATTGATGATATGAACCTCCAAACTTCATGGATTTATTGTCCAACAACATCTCTACATGATTAGCACAACATAAGCCTAAGAGAAGAAGAGAAGTGATAAATGGTCAAGAAAACGCCGCTGTGCCTTAAATAGGCCGATCACGGCCGTTACGTACGTAATCGCCAAGGGTTACGACGTAACCGAGCCATCGCTCTAAAATCGCCGCCCACGTGACACGGCCAGGGCCTTACGACGAATCGGCCTTACGACGTAACGGCCGAGCACTAACGCACGTTACTCGGCCGTGGCCGGCTCGCCCGAGCACGCCCGGCCATGACTCGGCCGACCAATTCCGACGGCCCGAACGACCGAAACCCGAACTCGAGTACGAACCGAAGATACGGTTACGAAGTACTCGCAAAGACGAATCCGAGCACTAAGAGAACACACGATTCCGACCACCCGAAGGCTCGAAATTCGACAACGGAAAGTAATTACCCCAAACTTTGGGAAATTACGAAACGCCCAAAACGCCCTAAATCACGATACGTGATCGAATAACCAAACCGAAGTTCACAACACATCTAACAAAGTTAAACGGACTTATGGGAAACTCAAACAATAGCTTGGACGAGATTCGCAAGAATCGAACTCAAGTGCGGAAAAACCGCTAAAAGCACGGAACTCAACAAAACGACACCAAACGAGCTCGGATGACAAAAAGTGCAGAATTAATCATTCTCGGAATGACGAAACGGTCATGAGCGAGTCGTCAAAACGGACTTCCGCTAAAAAAGAAATTACCGAAATCGAAATCACGGGTATTACATTCTACCCCCCTTAAAAGAAGTTTCGTCCCGAAACTTAAAATAAGTAGGGAGAAGCAATATCCACTGTCAGGAAAACTCGACGAGATACCCAAAAACCGAAAACTCGCGCCCGACGGCGAAACGCTGCAAGAAATGCAAAGGAACATACGGCGTGAAAACACGCTCCACGACGACCATCACAACGCCACCGATAGAGAAATAATAAAACCAACAAGTGACAAGCGTCATCAAATAGGTAATACAACCAAGTCGATTATCCAAACAATCACAAAACACAACGAACGAAAATCAATATGATTGACCACCCCAACGGTACATCAATCAAAACGCGAGCCAATCGCTGAAGAAATACGGAATTCCACCGCTCAAGGGTTGGAAGATCGAAAACGAGACAAATTTCCCGAATACAAGGAAATTAGGAAGGAGTCTGAATGCTCAACAATCACGAAATGAGATCAATAAAAACCGACAATCAAACGATCGAACCACAACGGTCGAGACAACAAAAATCGAACAACCATGTTCGAATCACGAAGAACAATAAAATTCAAACAACAACTCCCAGGTTCACGTCTCGGCTCGAGACAACATATGATCCGGTAAAAGCAACAAGATGTGCATCACATAAGATCCATAGGAAAGGGAATAGCAATTGAAAAGTCACAACGACAAACGAGTAATTTCAAAACACCACACTCGTTCGATCAATAAAAGAAAGGGATAGGGCAAGCTCAGAAAATGTTAACGAACATAACGAGTCGATAGAGTCGAAAATATAGAAGTTCAAAATCTGATCCACTTCGAATAAAAGGACTAGTAAAACCAGATGATGTCACTTTCGAACAAGGTTCACAAGAATCGAACCGAACTCGAAAAAGTCACAGCGATAACCCGATCGACCCACAACAAGATCATAGTTCGTTCGAACGATGAAACCGAAATACGGAACAAGTTCAGAAAGTGTCAACGAACACGAGCGAGTCGATAGACCTGAGAAAGAGGAAATGCAGGAGTCCAAAAATAATACGGGTATTATATTCGACCCCTTCTAAAAGAAGTGTCGTCCCCGAAACTCGCAACAACGAAATCAATGTGACAACACAACAAGCAACCGATAGAAACATCCTTCGAAGGCCTCTCAAAGTCGATTCTGATAATCGTGGCCAAGCGCGAACTCCGAAAGTCTCGGAGCCAATTCACAAAATCAATTCGTGTCCTCGAGTACACACTTGAAATGTGTTACCGACGAGAAGGACAATTTACACGTGCATGCCCCGGCACATCACGGTTGAAACGTCTCGGCTCGGCATACCGAAAATACAAATGCTCGACACAATGGAACATAAGATCACAAAGCAACAAACCCGAGATGCCAATACCACACAACATATCAACGCATAGAAAAATCACCATTAACAACAAAGATCGCTCGACGATTACAACGGCCCGAACGATAGCCAACACACAATCACAAACATCATGAAACAAACACTCATGTGCATAAACGCACGAAAATCCAAGCTTCAACAGCTCACACTCGTGCGACAACACGCAAATCACCACGAGGCGACAATTAGTAAATACTACCACACCTCTCACGAGGGCTAGTACAACAAATGCGGGGCAACGCCGACGTTCATGCCACCAATTCGATCATACTCAGGAGCAACCATTATAACGACAAAGCAAACATCATACATACATTCCCAAACGCAAACGGGAATTGATAGGTTTTTTGTTTTTTAAAAAATGAAAACCACCTTTTGAAAATAATTTAGAAAAACACCGGTTTATCTTGAGTATCACCTTTCAAAAAAAAAGTACAAACGTGAAACATCGTTATCGAGACTTTGGAAAACTATTTCGTATTTGAAAAAAAACGAGGACACCTTCTCTTAGTGAAAAACTTTCAAAAATATTCGACCCTTGGGTCTAAGCAACTGCATTTGAAAATATCTCAAAATATTTTTGGTCCTCAACCGGAATTTTTTTGAAATGTATTGCGGCATTAGAAAACACTTTGAAAACACCGCAAGAAAATAATTCGTTTTAAAAGTACGTCTCGAATTTTAGTTTTCTAAGATACTCAAGGTTTTCAAAAATCATTCAATGGGTTAGAATGCCCAAAAGTTTAGGTACTTACACGGAACATTATAGCGCCGTGTGTCCCGCGCCGAACCCACCGTGCTAAAAACCATTTACAAAAACGCCAAAAAGGCCGATGACGGTAGTATTTCAAAAACTCACAGAAGCCATTTAGAAAATAATAAATACCGTCATAAGAATTTTGCCAAAACGATCAAGGCCATAATGCCAAAAACTCGGTTAAGGGAATCGGTTTTCAAATAAAACTCAATGGTAAAATACCGAAAGTCATTACAAAAGAACTCACGCAATGGTAAAAGAAATACGATTCAACATGCATACCCAAAGAACAATACTCCTCATATGAACGAAAAATGGGAGTCAAATAATTACATATCACGAAATCAAAATCCATAAGAGGATTCCACAATTAACTCATAATCATAAAAATAGCTCGTGTCACACGAGGCACAACACAAAGAAGGAGACTTACATCCACAAAGTCGCACGGAGATAATGGCCGCAACACGATACTAATCACAACGAACCACAATTGATCACAACGGATCGCAATGATCTCGCTTGTTCACAATCGCTCACCCGGGTGACACGACAAGACACGACTCCGACAAGACACGACTCGACAAGACCCAACTAGACCCAACCGCCTAGGTTTTCGCAAACCTAAGCTCGATACCATTTATGTAACACCCCAATCCACTCGGGGATATTACACGCCATGACCCCTTTCCACAAGGAGCTACCAAAGTGAGACTACAAATCAAAACCCACATGCGGTCAACTTGACCAAAACATAATACCGTAGACCGATTAGGTCTCTCAAAACATAGCATAACCGTACATCTGATGAAACTAAATTACAACTCGATCACATAGTACATAAAATGTCCATCCCCTCAAGGATGACAAGAACTCAAACTGACATATCACTGACAGACGACAGACTACAACTGTGACTAGTATCGCTGCATTGCATCATCCTCCGAGCCAATCCTGTGGTTGCTCACTCTCCAGTCAGAACACCTGGAATAAATAACAAAATCCCCAACGAGGGGTTAGCGATGGAATCGCTAGCAAGTAACCAAGCTATACAATTATACATCAAGAATACAACCGTTATGAAAATAACATTTCGACAAGGTAGTAACACGATCCCCGAGTCTAAAGTCTTTTGAAAATTTATTCCTTTAAAACAAACCATGGGGATTACTCCAGAAATCATTGTAAGAGATTATTTAGAGACTTCGGGGGTCTCAGTGTAAAATCCTGAAATATGAATGTTTTTCCTTTCAAAAGGTTTTCTTTCAAAATCATACAAATGATTTTATTCTCAACTCAAACCTCAAGACCAAAACCATATTCACCAATATAATCGGGATTCAAGATTCAAAACATAAACAATTCAGAGATATCAAATCAATAAAACGTCTCCGTGGCCCCGAAGGGTCCCACCCGGATTAGTCATCAAGAATAAACTCGAACACACCCATAAGTTATCTTGACATCGCACTCGCAAGTGACGATTCTCGGAGCCCTCTCCAGACCTACCCGATTAGATAACCTTATGGTCAAATCGTAACATCTGGCCGTACTCGCAAGCACGCGCCTCCGGAGGCCTCGACGGACCCTACCCTGATAACATCATTCAAATACGCCCATAAGTTATCATGACATCGCACTCGCAAGTGTCGATTCTCGGAGCCCTCCCCAGACCTACCCGAATTGATAACCTTATGGTCACAACATAACGTCTGGCCGTACTCGCAAGCACGCTCCTCCGGAGGCCTCGACGGGACCCTACCCGACAACATCTCAATTTGCTAAGATACACAACAACAACAACAACAAAGGCACAATATTCACTACAACCGGAAACACGTAACATATAAGTTAATGTAACATAACTTCCACAAAGGCACAACATCCACAGCAAACCATCATTCAGGAAAAAGGCCAACGAGCAAATAATACAAGTATTACGCGATTCAACAATTCTTCAGTTAACTACTCATTTCTAATATTTATTTTAACAAAATAACATGAAGAGGTAGTTATCATTATTCTTGAAACAAAAGTTTACGTTGGTAATTACCTTCATAAAATCACATCTTCATTTAAAGTAAGTTACGGTTAAATATACCGTCACTAACGAGTCCACGTTAAATTCACGACACATCACATTCTCAAAGTATAAAGAATATAGACGAGATACTCGCCTCAAGTCCAACGCACGCGGAGCAACGGGAAAGCTCGACTTAATGACCGCTACCGAACACTCCAAGAACACGATTCAACCGGAAGCTCGGACTCAAGAAGACAACGAACGGGAGGGTTCCGACTCGAGTTCTTCACAAGAATTCGACCCTAACAATATATAATCCATAAATAAACAATCATACGATGAGGAATAATCGTAGAACGCCCGAAAACCCCTCTATAACATTTTACCAGACACCTTCAAGGCGTCGGTCAAGAACTCGACCCAAATAACGAATCGATACGATCCAACCATGGACTAACAAGGGAAATGATATAATACATCTAAATAATCATCAATCCATCATAATCCTAAGTTAAATCGGATTAATCGGACGAAAACAACCAAAATACCAAAATTCCCCAAAACTAGATTTCTAGGAAATCGATTCGGTCAGTAGATCGTAGGATGTTATAGGACGGTTGATTGATGATATGAACCTCAAAACTTCATGGATTTATTGTCCAACAACATCTCTTCATGATTAGCACAACATAAGCCTCGGAAGAGAAGAAGAGAAGTGATAAATGGTCAAGAAAACGCGCCGGGCCTTAAATAGGCCGATCAGCCGGGTTACGACGTAATCGCCAAGGGTTACGTAACCGAGCCATCGCCCAAATCGCTGCCCGCTACGTGCGTTACGGCCGTGGCCTTACGTGCGTAATCGCCTTACGTGCGTAACGGCCGAGCACTAACGCACGTTACTCGGCCAGGGCTGGCCCGGCCCGAGCACGCCCGGCCATGACTCGGCCGACCAATTCCGACGGCCCGAACGACCCCGAAACCCGAACCTGAGTACGAACCGAAGATACGGTTACGAAGTACTCGCAAAGACGAATCCGAGCACTAAGAGAACACACGATTCCGACCACCCGAAGGCTCGAAATTCGACAACGGAAAGTAATTACCCCAAACTTTGGGAAATTACGAAAACGGCCCAAAACGCCCGGAAATCACGATACGTGATCGAATAACCAAACCGAAGTTCACAACACATCTAACAAAGTTAAACGGACTTGCGGGAAACTCGAAACAGCAGTTTCGGACGAGATTCGCAAGAATCGAACTCAAGTGCGGAAAAACCGCTAAAAAGCACGGAACTCAACAAAACGACACCGAAACGAGCTCGGATGACAAAAAGTGCAGAATTAATCATTCTCGGAACGACGAAACGGTCATGAGAGAGTCGTCAAAACGGACTTCCGCCGAAAAAAAGAAATTACCGGAAATCGAAATCACGGGTATTACAATATGTGCCCAACATGAAATCCTACACATACCAACCGGCACGCCAGTGTGACCCGGAATGCCACGAGATAACAAAAGTGACATCGAAATTCAATAATGACTTAACAATTCCCAACAAGAGACCAAACGACTCAATGAAGGAAATACGAATCCAACGAAGATCAAATCAACTCACCGAAACGCAACGAGGGTATAAATAAGACTCGGAACCAACGTTCCTCAATGAATGATCGACCAGATCAATAATAACATCACTATGAATCGAAATTCATAAAGCATAAATGAACGCAAATATATATAACATATATAAGACATATTATCATCATAACCAAGCAAGAATTCACTTGCCTCAATACCAAAGACGTAAGATGCATCTGCATAATCAAAGCGTCCTCCACGACACGAGCGAACGAACGATGATCAAATGAACAATACCAATTAATCAAACGAACAACCTTAGGTCCAATGAACGGAATTTCCAATCGCGGGATAGCTCATGAACTCAATGGTCACCAAAGTACGTCCAATAATCATACCCTAATACACGATTAATTAATCAAATTATTATCATTAATTTACTTGATTCCAATAACTCGATTAAGTATCACTAGATAATAATTTATTGACAGGTCGTACCTTGAATCGGGTCAAAGTCGAAGGAGCTGAATTTATTCGAAATTCAACTGTCAATTTAGAAAAATCAACGGACAGTCCATCGATCAAATCTCTAACCCAAATTAATTTCCTTTTCTCAACTGTCCAAATTGATGAATCCAAAACAACATATTTCAGCCATTAAAAATCACCTTGGCCCAATCGTAGAAACCCAACCCAAATTCCATATTAACCCAACCCCTAATAATTCTCTTATATATATATATATATATAATTGTACAATCTCTCCCAAAACACTCATCCGCCGCCGCCCTCTTCTTCTCTTCATCTCATCTCTCTCTCTCAGCCCTCTCCATCTTCTTCTGAAAAGTACACAAGCACACACATACATAGTTCACCTTTCCTATCCCTCCCTTCTTCTCGCCATCTACTCTCTCTCCCTCTCCCTTCTCGTCTCCTCTGTGCCGTCGACCCTTATCCATACGCGCACACCCACAAAACCAGATGGCAACAAATACCGGCGATGACCGTCGTGACGAACAGTGGTGGAACGAGCAGACTACCCCGAACAGTCTATTTGGAACTATCTGATCTAGGATTTACCAATGCGCGATTTGGTGAACATCATCTTGGTGAATATCGTTTCCACTGTTTGGGTCTTTGAGATTTCCGAAGGAGTCTCGATCTCACCGATATGGATGTTCCGGCGGCTATCTCGGAGGTTCAACAGTGATGTATTTCGGGGTTGGGGGATTATTCTGATTTCTGGATTCAGTGCAACCTTCCTCTTCATGTGAAAGAACAGGAAACGTGGTATCTGGTTTCAATTTCCACCGGTGGCTATATGTAAGGCAGCCATCCCGTGGTGACGTGAGATTTCTGACTAGAATGTCTGGTTTTCACTTTCAGGGGTCGAGAACGTTTTTGATTGGGACTGGGCTTAACACTCCGCCCTGGAGTATATAAGAGTGTTTTCATGGTGTTATTCATGGTGTTATAGGTGTATATAAAAATATGTGAATGATTGGAGTGAGTCTAAATGTCTAATATACAGCTGTGTTCTTCATCTCCAATAATTTCAGATTTGTTTGTAGTATAAAATATGGTTGTAGGATTTCTTTTAACAAAGTCAGCCATGCTTCTATTAAAATAATTAATAGATATGTAATATTTCATATATTTCATAATAAGTGGGTGATACAATTGCTCATTTTCTTTCAAATGAGATCGAATAAGAAATTAAAAGTAATTTCTCATTTGATTGTTTAAAAGTAGACATCCATAATTCATTAAGTGAATGATTTTAATAATAAAAAAAATGAATACTTGTGGTGAAATATAATATGAGATATTGCGGTTTATTCGAAAAAAAATATACCAATACGACTAGCAACATATCTCAATTGAAGTTCGATACCAATGTGATAAATAATATGGCACTCAATATTTAATAAAAGGTACAAATAGAGATATGTATAAAATATGAAACAAATATCAGCGGTATTACATACTACCCCTCTTAAAATAAGTTTCGCCCCGAAACTTAAGACAAAAACTCGGAGTACCAATTTTCAATATCCGACTCCATTTACTATGTAATATTTTTGTACTTTTACCATTACTGCCCGACTCTCACAAGAGGAGTAACTTCGATCTTTAAGTTAATTATTATTAAATCATTTCATCGATTGATCCAACAGCCGATTCAGTACAATAATAATAAGTCAATATGGATATCACTAAATAATTAAAATTATATCATCCGGATATATAAAATTACTGAGCATTCAGAATTACTCCGTCAAATCTGTATAGTTATTCTCAACGACCTAAGCAGTGATCTATCCATAATATAAGTAATATCCTTGTGACTAAGCCAACTATTCACTCGATAAGCACTCTCTGATCATACGTCCAAACACGGTCCGGATAGTTCCTATAACCTTCACCAAATAATTCATCGGGGGACTTGACATTGGACACCGCCATATTCACACTGACAATTATTAAGCGACATCAGATAATACCATCCGATATCTTACATTATGTGAGCTTCATAACATAAATCAATAAATATCATATACATCCTAAAAACTTTTCAGTCAAAATAATTTTATTCTCAAATACTCATTATAAATCATTTCACATATCATCGCAATATCTTCGTGCTCGCAATAATTTATAACTCGTACAACGTACATATAGTATCTATATATACTTTTCTGGGTTCTCACTAGTACCCATTAAATCAAGAATTCTCAATTATCAATGTTCTTAATCAATAGTATGAACGCCTTGAAACAAAATAGCTTGTTTAAGATAACAGTACAGACGCCATAAAATATTTATAACCTATGACTCAAAATAATAGGTCGTCCAAAAAGAAGTTTGGAGATTAGTTTCGCAAGAAAATATTCATTTAAAATTCTTATTTTTTCAAGGTTTCAAAACCACACAATAAGAATTAAGATATCATTTATTGTTTTAACTGCACTGTCATCACCTTTCGGAAATAACTTCCTTTAGAGATTATTATAAATACTTACTTGAAAAATAAAATGTTCAAAATATATTTGTCTTAAATATATTTCTGATCGTAATACGATACAAGAATTTTAAATACTTCAATCATTTGCTTTAAAACAATATACTACGGACTTCAGCTTTTCTCAAAATAATACATTTTCTTGAGAGTCCAATCACTATTTTTTTAAGGTATAGGACAAAGGCAGTTCGTCGTCTATTCCGTATCCCGCCAAAATTGATATATGTCACTGATAATGATGTTTTACTGTGACTACACGAGCAAGTGTCGTTTTATAGATTTTTAAAATCTTTTCTCGTAATTCATAATTCCACTTGTCTTGATTCACACTGCCTTTCCACTATAAATAGTCGCATCAGAGACAAATTAATTGTATTCAACTCATTCAAGTTCTTCTCTATTCTTATTCTCATTATCATATACCTCCCTTAAATATAACTTTCATCGAGAAACCAATGGCATCATCACCTTTATATAACATCCAATTGGTCTGTGTCTTTGCCGGAGCCACTCTTGGGAAAGATGTCCGCTTCCGAAAAGCAGCTGAAAATTTCGGAGAAGTGTTGGCCGCAAGAAAAATAAGTATAATATACGGAGGAGGAAATACAGGTTTAAGGGGTCGTGTGGCAGCCTCTGCTTCGATGGGCGATGCAAAAATCTTAGGGGTAATATTGAAACCCTTGGAAGATTCACCACTTGTTGGCCCGACTTATGGGAAGGAGTTTAGAGTGTTATCCATGCATGATCGAATCATGAGCATGGGTAATAATGTTGATGCTTTCGTCATCCTTCCAGGAGGTTTCGATACGCTGGAGGATTTATTCTAGATGTTCTCATGGGCACAGCTGAACATCCACCAAAAGCCGGTGGGGATACTCAACGTCGATGGATTCTTTGATGGCCTCCTCGCTTTCCTGGATTCTCTAGTTGAAAAAGGTTTTGCATCTCCACTGTCACGAAGACTCCTTCTTTGTGCAACAACACCTGAGGAATTGATCGATAAATTCCTCGCATATACACCTGAGCCTGATACAACTGCAATTTGCATCGTACGCACTGATGCTAGCACGATTCGGAAACGTGCTTTGGATCTAGCACTCTCTCTGTGAGGTTTATTCGTGAGTCTATAATTAAAGGCTTGTATCTTAATTAAAGGCTTGTATCTTAATTTCATTTTGTTTCAACAGTATTTCTATCATAATAAAGTCAATATGATTCAGAATTCTCAACACCATTTTATTGTCTTGTATCTTGACATAAAGTCAGAATGAAGCCAAAAATTTAATTCGGAGGATCAATAAACCGATAAACTTCAATAACAAGATCCGAGAATATCAAAAGATAGACTCTAATAAAATCCAAAAGTAGCAATAAATGATAACCTCCAAAAATAAAATATGAGAATATCAAATAAAATGATAAACTCCAATAAAATATGAAAATACCAATAAAATGATAAACTCCAAAAATGAAATACGAGAATATCAAAAAAATGATAAACTCCAACAAAATCAGTAGAGAATAGCATCACTATGATAACTCTAACAAAGTCAATCGAGAATATCAATACCATGATAAACTCCAACAATGTCACCCGAGAATATAAATACCATGATAAACTCCAACAGATCGACAGAAGGATCAACAAGTCATCAATTCGTATTGCCGATAATTAAATTATGGCACAAAATCACATACCGTACTTTGTAGGTGCGGCTTGGCACTGGCACAGGTCACACATGATGCGAAGATCTATTGATACTAGTCCGATCAATGATGACTTTACAAGGAGAAACGATTCGGATGCGTAGTATTCGGAAACCACGCTCCGATACCATCTTCTGTAACACCCCAAAACCCAGCGGTTATTACAGTGCCATGAATTCCCAACTGGGATCCACCAGGCGAAACACAGTAAAATAATTGACATAACATAAATGCAGTACCAAACCACATTATGTTTACCAAATACTCCGATGAGGAGTTTATCCAGATATTCTGGCTAACATGTGCCAAACAGACCAGGATCAACATAATACAAGTATACTCTATATGAAGATAGATATACCGATACAATACAAAATATAGGAGAATAAAAATGCAGCGGAACTGAAAACAAATACATCCGAAAACAAAAAGACTCGGGCCCTTGACTAGTATCCTTGAGACTCTTCGTCGTCACATTGTCTTTCCTGTGTCTTAGCCTTCCCGCGACCTAAAATATGATAATACAACATATTTCGCCCAAAACTACAGGGTCAGTTACACAAGATAATAAATCTCAATATGTCAAACATACATAATCACACATGCTATATGAATTAACAAATCAGCACCCAAAACAGGAATATACGCAACAACACATGATGTATAAACCACAAGTTCGATCATAATCTCAAATCGTCGAACACATGCGATCAAATGTGAATCGGCCAGATTATAACCCAATCCTGTTGAATACATATGCAATCAAACATACTGTATGAATCAACTAACAGTTACGGCTCAAAGGATGGCACCACACTACGCCCGGGATGGAAATGTCTCCGTGCACAAGCCACCAACGGGTATTGATCGAATACACATGTGGTCTTGTACCTAATCAGTCTCACGAAGTAACCGTCTCGTATGCACAGTCCAATGTGAGGTCAACTACCAACACACGACTTTATATGTGCCCGACATGAAAATCCTACACATACCAACCGGCATGCCAATGTGACCCGGAATGCCACGAGACAACAAAAGTGACATAGAAATTCAATAATGACTTAACAATTCCCAACAAGGGACCAAACGACTCAATGAAGGAAATACGAATCCAACGAAGATCAAATCAACTCACCGAAACGCAATGAGGGTATAAATAATACTCGGAACCAACGTTCCTCAATGGATGATCGACCAAATCAATAATAACATCACTATGAATCGAAATTCATAAAGCATAAATGAACGCAAATATATATAACATATATAAGACATATTATCATCATAACCAAGCAAGAATTCACTTTCCTCAATACCAAAGACGTAAGATGTGTCTGCACGATCAAATCATCCCCACGAAATGAGCGAACGAACTACGATCGAATGAACAACACCAATTAATCAAACGAACAACCTTAGGTCCAATGAACGAAATTTCCGATCGCGGGATAGCTCATGAACTCAATGGTCACCAAAGTACGTCCAATAATCATACCCTAATACACGATTAATTAATCAAATTATTATCATTAATTTACTTGATTCCAATAACTCGATTAAGTATCACTAGATAATAATTTACTGACTGGTCGTACCTTGAATCGGGTCAAAGTCCAAGGAGCTGAATTTATTCGAAATTCAACTGTCAATTTAGAAAAATCAACGGATAGTCCATCGATCAAATCTCTAACCCAAATTAATTTCCTTTTCTCAACTGTCCAAATTGATGAATCCAAAACAACATATTTCAGCCATTAAAAATCACCTTAGCCCAATCGTAGAAACCCAACCCAAATTCCATATTAACCCAACCCCTATATATATATATAGAATTGTACAGTCTCTCCCAAAACACTCATCCACCGCTGCCCCCTTCTTCTATTCATCTCATCTCTCTCTCTCTCTCTCAGCCCTCTCCATCTTCTTCTGAAAAGTACACAAGCACACACACACACACACATAGTTCACCTTTCCTATCCCTCCCTTCTTCTCGCCATCTACTCTCTCTCCCTCTCCCTTCTCGTCTCCTCTGTGTTGTCGACCCTTATCCACATGCGCACACCCACAAAACCAGACGGCAACAAATACCGGCGGTGACCGTCATGACGAACAGTGGCGGAACGAGCAGACTACCCCGAACAGTCTATTTGGAACTATCTGATCTAGGATTTACCAATGCGCGATTCGGTGAACATCATATTGGTGAATATCGTTTCAACTGTTTGGGTCTTTGAGATTTCCGAAGGAGTCTCGATCTCACCGATATGGATGTTCCAGTGGTTGTCTCGGAGGTTCATCAGTGATGTATTTCGGGGTTGAGGGATTATTCCGATTTCCGAATTCAGTGCAACCTTCCTCTTCATTTGAAAGAACAGGAAACATGGTATTTGGTTTCAATTTCCACTGGTGGCTATATGTGAGATAGCCATCCCGTGGTGACGTGAGATTCCTGACTAGAATTTCTGGTTTTCACTTTCAGGGGTCGAGAACGTTTTCGATTGGGACTGGGCTTAACACTCCGCCCTGGAGTATATAAGACTGTATTCATGTTGTTATTCATGGTGTTATATGTGTATACAAAAATATGTGAATGATTGGAGTGAGTCTAAATGTCTAATATACAACTGTGTTCTTCATCTCCAATAATTTCAGATTTGTTTGTAGTATAAAATATGGTTGTAGGATTTCTTTTAACAACGTCATCCATGCTTCTATTAAAATAATTAATAGATATGTAATATTTCATATATTTCATAATAAGTGGGTGATACAATTGCTCATTTTCTTTCAAATGAGATCGAATAGGAAATTAAAAGTAATTTCTCACTTAATCGTTTAAAAGTAGAGAACCATAATTCATTAAGTGAAGGATTTTAATAATAAAAAAAATGAATACTTGTGGTGAAATATAATATGAGATATTGCGGTTTATTCAAAAAAAATATACCAATACGACTAGCAACATATCTCAGTTGAAGTTCGATACCAATGTGATAAATAATATGGCACTCAATATTTAATAAAAGGTACAAATAGAGATATGTATAAAATATGAAACAAATATCAGCGGTATTACATTTGTGATAGCCTAGAAGCGGTCAAGCATAGTAGTAATGCTTTCTTCTTCTTTCATAGTGAAGAGTTCATAATCGTGAAGAAGCATATTTATTTTTGTTTCTTTTACTTGACTCGTACCTTCATGAGTAATATCGAGCATTTTCCAAATCTCTTTGGCCATCTCGCAAGAAGAGATTCTGTTGTGATCTTCTGGGTTAAGAGCATAGTAAAGCAGTTGAGTATCTTTACTATTGAAATGATCGTTCTTCCAGTCGGCATCGTCGTACTCTTCAAATCTTTTGACCGAGCCATCTGTCTTCCTTGGAATGGTAGGTCCAAGAGCAATGACCTTCCAAATTTCAATATCGTGAGCTCGAATGAAGATAGACATTTTCTTCTTCCATGTCATAAAGTTTGAACCATCGAAGAAAGGAGGGCGATTGAGAGCGTTGCCTTCAAGAGAAAAGTGGATAAAGGCCATTTCTGGATCTTTTCTCTAGCGGGTGTTAATCCGGTGAAAAAGAGACCGCTCCGATACCAATTATTAGATTGGTACCGCCACTAGAAGGGGGGTTGAATAGTGCGGATAAGAGTTTTGAACTCTTTTTGTGTGGAAGCTAAATATCGGAGTAAATGAAATGCGGAAAAGAGAGAACACAAGAAATTGTTCGAGAGGTTCGGCTATTAACGAAGACTACATCCCCTACCTAGTTTTATCGACTAGGACTTTACTGGAACCCTTGAATACACTTTCTAGTTTAGTGCCAACTCTTACAATAGCACTTTCAAGTTTAGTACCTAACTTTACAATTTCTTGATTTCCGGGCTCAAGAACAACCTCACTTAAACACTCTTGTTTTTTTGCATACAAGACAACCTCACGATAAATAGTTGCAAGTAGGAAACTCGACTTTACAAAAGATATCACTCGTTGATACAAGAATATAGATATAGAAATGATAGAACAATTCTTCTAGTATCACAATATGGAATATATATATATCTCTCTCGAAATGTATGCTTGATATTGCTTGAGTATGCTTGTAAGCTCAGATTAATTGTGTATCTTCCAACTCAATGAATGAAGCTATTTATAGACTTCTTGGAGCAAGTTTTCTGTTGGAGCAGTGGAGTGGCTTACGTACATTATAGCACATCAGTTACGTGCATTATGCACTTTATGTACGTTACACCTCTAGTGTAACGGCCGTAATGAAAGCCTTAAAACAGTCCAGTAGCATATGCTAAAATTTGTTACGTACGTTACGTAGAGGTTATTACGTACATTATACTTAGTCAAGGAGCCGTTGGATGTGATGACTTGAGTAACGGTTGATGACTAATTGAGTTGACTGGTAATGGTCAAAATTCGAACCTTACGTATGTTATACATAATGTATTACGTACGTTACCTGCAGTAAAAACACTTACCAAATTTGTTAAGTTTACGTACGTTAAAGGAAACTCATTACGTACGTTATAAATGTTAAGTATTGAAAAATATGGAAAGTAAATTTTGTTTAAGTAACCCATCATCAAAATGTATTATGAAAAAATATTGTTCCAACATGAGCAAGGGAAAGGCACCAGGCTTTCTAATCCATGAAGATAGAGTTTTGAGATTTTGAAGTCGACTTTATGTTTCGGCTGATGATGTTCCTAAGCAAACGATCATGAAAGAAGTCCATAGTAAACCTTATTCAATTCACCCAGGCACCAGTAAGATCTATAAAGATCTTAAACTAAATTTTTGGTGGAGTAACATGAAGAAAGAAGTAGCGCAATATGTCTCCAAGTGTTTAACTTGTCAACAAGTTAAAATTGAGCATCAACGACCTGCCGGAATGTTGAAGCCACTTCCAATTCCTGTATGGATGTAGAAAGATATATCGATGGACTTTATCACCAACATGCCGACCAGGACAGGAATGAATATGATCTGGGTGAGATTCGATCATTTAACCAAGTCGGCTCACTTTTTAGGTATCAAGAATACCTGGGAACCGGGGAGATTAGCTCGGGTATTTATTGTATAAATAATCTGACTGCATAGAACACCGAGGACCATTATTTCATATCGAGATGGTCGTTTTGTGTCACATTTTTGGAAAGCGGTTCATAAGGCTTTAGGAACCAAGTTGAGATTTAGCACGACTTACTATCATCAAACGGATGGACAATCCAGAAGGACCATCCAAACAGTAGAAGACATGTTGAGAGCTTATGCCCTTGATTAGTCGACTAATTGGGAAACTCACTTGCCATTGATTGAGTTCACCTACGACAATAGTTGGCACGCTTCAATTAAAATGGCACCTTTTGAGGCTATATACAAAAGGAGATGTAGGTCACCCTTTTGTTGGGATGATTCGTATGACTTATTAGGGACGAAGCCATAATTGATAATACAGACTCAGGAGAAGATAGCCCTAATCCATGAAAGATTGTTAACTCCCCAAAGTCGTCAAAAGTCTTACGCGGATGTGCACCGCCACCCGATATAATTTAAGGTTGGGGACCATGTACTACTAAAAGTTTCTCCTACAGGGAAATTTTCGTTTCGGAAGGAAGGAAAAGCTGAGTTCGAGATATATCGGGTCATTTGAGATTCTTGAAAGAGTTGGAGAATTGGCATATAAATTGACCTTGCCTCCATCAATGAGTCACGTTCATAATGTGTTTCGTGTATCACAGTTAGGAAATACATATCGGATCTCAGTCACATCATCGACTTTGGCGAGATCGAAGTGGCTAATGACGGCATATTTGAGGAGAAACCAATCAAGATACTTGAAAGTCGAATCAAATAACTAAGGAATAAACAAATCTCCTTGGTTAAAGTTTAATGGTCACGACATGGAGTCGAAGAGGCAACCTGGGAAGATGAAGACAGCATGAAGGCAGGATACCCGGGGTTATTTCTGTCTTAAGTTTTGGGATAAAACTTCTTTTTATAGAGGGCATATGTAATATCCGGACAATTATTCTGTATTTTTATCTGTATTCGAATCATGTGGTATATGATTATGTCATATAATTAACTAAAGTATGCTTTCCCTTCTCTGTAATCCAGTATTCATGATCGTATTGTGTAAAAGTTATTAATTCATGCATGTACCTGTATGATATTAGCGTGCGTTAATGGAGGTATATATCGTACGCTAATGATCATAGCTAGCGTACGTCAAGGCAGATAACTAATGTACGCAAGGTGCAGTCAAGGCCAGGTAAGGCATGGTCGGCGTGTGGAGACGGATGACAGATTTTGCGGGATTTCTTGCATGAACTTGGACAAATTTTGAGAAAAGTTAAGTCAACAACTATTAGTGTACGTTAAAGTGTGTAGATAACATACGCTAAGTCGGAGGACAGTGTGAGACCCCAGATTTTTACCCCGAAATACTTTTAATTTTCTACCCGTTCTATGAATTCTTTTGTCATTTTGTTTAACTTGTAATTGTTGCCATTTTTATTCTTAACTTATCGTTCAACTTTCGGGATTTTAAATATCGACACGTATCGATTATATGGCGTCCTCCCTCTTATCTTGAGATTGTAATACCCGTAATTTCGATTTCCGGTAATTTCTTTTTTTCGGAGAAAGTCCGTTTTGACGACTCGCTCATGATCGTTTCGTCATTTCGAGAATGATTAATTCTGCACTTTTTGTCATCCGAGTTCGTTTCGGTATCGTTTTGCTGAGTTCCGAGCTTTTTAGACGCTTTTCCGCACTTGAGTTCGATTCTTGCGAATCTCGTCCGAAACTGTTGTTTCGAGTTTCTCGTAAGTTCATTTAATGTTATTATTCTTGTTGCAAGCTTTGGTTTGGTGTTTCGATCGCGTATCGTGATTTTCGAACGTTTTGGGCCATTTTCGTAATTTCCCAAAGTTTTGGGTAATTACTTAGTTGTCGGATTAGAGCCTTCGGTTGGTCGGAATTGTGTGTTCTCTTAGCTCTTAGATTCGTCTTTGCGAGTACGTTGTAACCGTATCATCGATTCGTATTCGTGTTCGGGTTTGGGTCGTTCGGGCCGTCGGAGTTGGCCCGGCCGACATGGCCGGCAATCCAGGCCTGTGCCGGTCTTGGCCGAGTCACGGCCGGCGGTGCTCGGCAGCTTCTGGCCGAGTCACGGCCGGTAGTGCTCAGCGGCTTCCGGCCGAAAGCCGTCTGCGTAGGGCCGCGGCACATCTTTGGCAGGGCGCGGCACACTCTGTGGCATTTTTCGGCCAAACCGATCAGGGTGCCGCGGCACACGCTGGCTGAGCCGCGGCACACCGCCGACCACCGGGAGCCATTTTTGGGCTGTGCCGCGGCACACTCCATTGGCCGCGGCACATGTGGCACTTATATAAGGCCCAAAGATGCGTTTTTCGCCATTTTTCTCCTGCTTCTACTTCTCTTCAGCGGATGGGGTTGTTTCTATCATGGAGAGATGTTGTTTGTCAACAAATCCATGAAGTTTTGGAGTTCATATCATCAATCATCCATCCTATAACATCCTTTGATCGAGCGAATCAGGTCAGATTTTCTAGAAATCTAATTTTGGGGATTTTGGGTATTTTGTTCGATTTCGTCCGTTTAATCCGTTTTAACTCATAATATTGATGGATTGATGATTGTTAAGCTATATTATATCTAATTCCTTGTTATTCCATGGTTGGATTGCCACGGATTTGTCGTTTTATTGAGTATTTTATCGACGCCTTGAAGGTGTTCGATAAAATGTCACAAAGAGAATTCGAGCGTTCTACGATTATTCTTCCTCGTATGATCGATGATTTATTGATTATATGTTGTTAGGGTCGAATTCTTGTGAAGAACTCGAGTCGGAACCCTTCCGTTCGTTGTCTCCTTCGGGGTCCGAGCTTCCCGGTCGAACGGTGTTCTTCGGAACGTTTGGTAGCGGTTATTAAGGCAAGTATCTTATTATACGACTTGTATCTTGTGACTAGTAATTACGTATGATATGTATAACGATTTTGCTTGCCTCCGTAAATATGTTCCGGGTGAGGTGGTGGTGGTGTCCGAAATGTGAAGGCTTTGTGATAATAGTGATATATTGGTATCCGTGTTAGGCGTCGTGCCATTTGTGCAGGATTGCGATGTACATATGAGATGGTTGTACACGTGGTTGTTCAATGTATTGTGTACCGAATGTGTGTTATGTTGGTTAAGAGTCGTTGTGATGATCATGATATTTGTGTTGTTTTGGTTTACATACTTGATTGAACATTTCAGTGTAATGTGGAATGGCTTGACATTTAATGATTATGAATTGTGTCGTGTCGATGTGTGTGTGTTCCAGGTAGGGTCTGACGAGGCCTCAGGAGTTCGGTACATGATGTGTACGAACAAAGTGTGTGATCCAGGTAGGGTCTGACGAGGCCTCTGGAGTCCGGTACATGACGTGTGTTGTTGCCCAAAATATTTATCCGAAGATTAATATTGCTGGAAGACGGACAACAAACAACAATTGCGGGAGCACTTCCGAGAGAAGATAAATAATACAAGATTTGCCGGGTTTGTTAGGCCCGGGCTTGAATGCTCTCGCGAGATGTTATTAATACGAATATTCGTGGATACAAGTATTAATGAGAGAAATCTAAATACAATGAGTGTAAAAAGACTCTGTTGATCCGGCTCTTGAGCGAAGCTCGGTGTTCTTCGTCCCTCCGGTAATCTGCTCGAGGAGAAAAGGCCGGGAGAAGTAAGACCGAAAGAAAGCTGTTGCCAAGAGTTGGATGTTAGCCAAGTGTAAGTAATTTGCTTCTGTATGGTGTGAAATGCGGGAATGCAGACAGTTTTTCCGGGTGCAGGCTGCCCTCTTTATATAGGGGTTGAGGTGCCCTGTCTCCTAGTGGGCGATCGCCTTTCGGCATTTAATGTAATGGGGCGATCGTCCTAAAGGGCACATGGGCTGCCTGCCAAAAGTCCATAGATCCAGCCGGCGGCTAGCTGAGTGGCCCAATGAGGAGCCGGCACGCGTCCGGAAGTACTGTCACAGGAGGTCCCACTTTGTTACTTTCGGCGGACTTTGTCAGGGTAGGTGACAGGCTGTGGTCACCAGTCTTGTCCGTCAGCTCCTTTCGCAGGTCTGGGCCCTGTTGGTAGGTGAGGTAGGTGACAAGTTTGTCAGCGCCTTTTGTGGATCTGCACGTGGGGTCAGTTTTGAGACTTGGCCTTGGCCGACTGGATGGCCATCGGCCCAGATCGTCATGATGCGGTCGCCTCTAGCTGGACACCGAGGATCGTTCTCGGCCAGTCACTGAAGGTCGGCAATGGTCGGTCGCCAAGGGTCGGTCGGCAAAGCGCTGAGAGATGATCGTCCATAAGTCGGTCGCCAGAAGTCGGTCGCCAGGCGCCGAGCGATGATCGTATTGGATGTCGATCGCTCGACACCGGGACTTGTCCTGGGACCTTGGTGGGCGATTCATGCTTGTCTTTCGGGCTAAAGCTAGGTCGCCTGGTCGCTGGTCGGCAGATCTGCCTTGTTTCCTCGGCGGTAAGTCGGTCGCTCGGCCTCGGAGGCGTTCGCCAGTCGGAAGGTGTTAAATCTTGACACAACAATTGCCCCCCAGCTTGCTCCTATGTTGAAGACATGGGGCGAGGTGGCTCTTGCTGGCGACCTTGCTGAGCTGACTTACGATTTCGGACTTGGGCTACCACGGTCGATTGGCTTTAGCTATCTTTCGGTCTTGTACCTGCAAAAAACAACATTGGCGATCCCCATGGAAACTTGGTGGTTTCGCTTTGTTTGAGGAATCGTGCACGGTCGCGGAGATCGATGGACCGACTCCATGACCGTGTCTTGGTGCGCGAAGACATTGAGTGTCTCGTGACTCACTTTATTATGAGGGTCCTCCGTAGGCCGCGCCGCCTCGTATTTAAACGAAGGGCGTGCGGTCTCGGTCTAGAGGAGTCCTTGCGCGGGGCAGCGTCGGATGAATCAACTCCACGCCCTCGGCTTGTTAGCTCTGCTTCCACCTCGGCCAGCCATGGAGATGGCCGACCTCGACGGTGTACGTTGAGACGGGGATTGTGGCATGTGTCCACTGATTAATGTTGGAGAGCCCTCCGACTACGCCGGCCTCGTATTTAAATGAAGGGCGGGCAATCTTGGCCGAAAGGGACCTTGCATGGCCGAAGCAGCCGGTTCCATCGACTGCCAGGACCATGGCTTTATGATGTGCGGTGGAGGCGATCTTATGCCTTAGTCCGTCATGTTATATGCTGGACTGTAGATGGCGATCGTGTCCTCCGGACTGCGGATGATGTAGCGTGATGATCGGCGATCGGTCCGGAAGACTGGCGATCGTCGCTCGGCTGCCGATCGCTTATTCGTAGGTCGATATTGGCGATCGGGCGGGAGATCGTCGTCCGGGTGCCGATCGCGTTGCTCACAGGCTAAGAAGAAACCTTTGCCTGGCCAGAAAATCTGCGGCTCTTGCCCGGAAGGCTGCGTAGGTCGTATGTTGGGTCTTCGTGAGATGCCTGAACATAGGCGAAAAACCCTGAAATCCTCCTAGGACCGCGTAGAGGGCGGTCTCATCGCTTATGGGCTCGCCATTGAGGATGATTACGTCTACCCGGTCGATGTAGTCCGAGTCGGACTCTTCTTCTCCCTGCTTGATTTGCATCATGCGAAGGGGACCTTCGGGCCGGACGACCCTAGTGGCGAAGTACTCAGTGAAGCCGTGCGCCAGCTCGTTAAAGGAGCCAATGGACCGAGGCGGCAATGAAGTGTACCACCGGTGGCGAGGTCGCCCGGCCGTCGAGGGAACATTCGGCATCCGTCGCGTCGGATGCCCCACACCTATCATGTAGATGTTGAACTTCCTCGTGTGCACTTGGGGGTCCGATCGCCCCTCGTACACGGGTGTTTGCGGGGGAGCGATCCTGTGCTGCACGGGGGCGAGCTCGATGTCGATCGCGAGCGGCTCGCTTGGCCCGGCGATCGTCTTCTTGGCGCCTGCCCTGGATTCCAGGAGCGCCTTCATGTCGTTGAGTTGACGTTGCATCGCAGCCATTGCCGTGGCTTGGTCGCTTGCTGATCGGCTTTGGGAGCAGGAGCCGAGGCGATCGTGTACCGATCTCCGGGCTCCGCTGCCGCCGGCCTCGGCAATTCGGCGAGGGGGAGCCAGACGGCTAGGCTGCCTTCTGGGAGTCGGGTAGGCCGAGCTCCTGGTGACGGACTCAAACTCCGTCGTCTCGTAGCCGGGCCGGATCGCCCGTGCCAGTCGGGTCACCGCCCGTGCGATCGAAGACAGAGGTGCCCCGGCGCGAGCGCCTCTTCCTGCGGACGGAGCCTCTCGCGTCGCTCGGCCGCCGCGACGCCTTGAGCTTGCTGACTTCCGGCGACGGCCGAGGGGCGATAGCAGAGGCGCATTGAGAGCACTCCGTCGCTCCGTAGACGGCCAGAGGCCCTTCGATCTGTTCCTTGGTTTGGAACCGATCGAGCGAGAGGTTGGGCCGCCGTCCGTGGACGGATCGAGCGTCTCGATCAAGGCGGCTACCTTCCACCATCGGCCGTGGCTCGACCGGGACGGAACAGGGGTTTGGCCGGCCGACGGCGGCTTTCTTCGACGCGGAGGCGGAAGACATGATTTCTGAAGGATTTCTTTGAAGTGCAGTAAGTGTCACTTCAAGTATCTGCCCCGAGAACAGTGAGTGTTCTTCGGGACGGTAAGTATAAAAAATCGAGGGTTGGATACCCTTCTTCTAGCGCCAATTGTTGTTGCCCAAAATATTTATCCGAAGATTAATATTGCTGGAAGACGGACAACAAACAACAATTGCGGGAGCACTTCCGAGAGAAGATAAATAATACAAGATTTGCCGGGTTTGTTAGGCCCGGGCTTGAATGCTCTCGCGAGATGTTATTAATACGAATATTCGTGGATACAAGTATTAATGAGAGAAATCTAAATACAATGAGTGTAAAAAGACTCTGTTGATCCGGCTCTTGAGCGAAGCTCGGTGTTCTTCATCCCGCCGGTAATCTACTCGAGGAGAAAAGGCCGAGAGAAGTAAGACCGAAAGAAAGCTGTTGCCAAGAGTTGGATGTTAGCCAAGTGTAAGTAATTTGCTTCTGTATGGTGTGAAATGCGGGAATGCAGACAGTTTTTCCGGGTGCAGGCTGCCCTCTTTATATAGAGGTTGAGGTGCCCTCTCTCCTAGTGGGCGATCGCCTTTCGGCATTTAATGTAATGGGGCGATCGTCCTAAAGGGCACATGGGCTGCCTGCCAAAAGTCCATAGATCCAGCCGGCGGCTAGCTGAGTGGCCCAATGAGGAGCCGGCACGCGTCCGGAAGTACTGTCACAGGAGGTCCCACTTTGTTACTTTCGGCGGACTTTGTCAGGGTAGGTGACAGGCTGTGGTCACCAGTCTTGTCCGTCAGCTCCTTTCGCAGGTCTGGGCCCTGTTGGTAGGTGAGGTAGGTGACAAGTTTGTGAGCGCCTTTTGTGGATCTGCACGTGGGGTCAGTTTTGAGACTTGGCCTTGGCCGACTGGATGGCCATCGGCCCAGATCGTCATGATGCGGTCGCCTCTAGCTGGACACCGAGGATCGTTCTCGCCACCATCAAGGTCGGCAATGGTCGGTCGCCAAGGGTCGGTCGGCAAAGCGTTGAGAGATGATCGTCCATAAGTCGGTCGCCAGAAGTCGGTCGCCAGGCGCCGAGCGATGATCGTATTGGATGTCGATCGCTCGACACCGGGACTTGTCCTGGGACCTTCGGCTGGGCGATTCATGCTTGTCTTTCGGGCTAAAGCTAGGTCGCCTGGTCGCTGGTCGGCAGATCTGCCTTGTTTCCTCGGCGGTAAGTCGGTCGCTCGGCCTCGGAGGCGTTCGCCAGTCGGAAGGTGTTAAATCTTGACACAACAACGTGTACGGACAAGGTGTGTGATCCAGGTAGGGTCTGACGAGGCCTCTGGAGTTCGGTACATGATGTGTACGAACGATGTTGTGGCCGGGTAGGGTCCGTTGAGGCCTCCGGAGTTCGGTACATGATGTGTACGAACAGTGTGTGTGGCCGGGTAGGGTCCGTTGAGGCCTCCGGAGTTCGGTACATGATGTGTACGAACAATGTGTGTGGTCCGGGTAAGGTCCGTCTGTAATACCCGAGATTTCTGTTATGTAATTGGAACTTGTGATATTGTAATGATTGTACTATTGTCTGAGTACCATTTTCCGTATTTCATAATCCGATGTTATCGAGCGTATGATTTCATGTTTGTGATTTGAAGATTGTAATTTTGCGCATGTAGCGCACGCTACCAGCTATGTATAGCGTACGCTAACGTGGATTCATAGCGCACGCTACTGAGGGTCATTAGCGCACGCTATGCGTGGTCAAATTGATTGAGACGTGCGGTAGGTGAGATCTGGCCGGGGGACCCTTGTCGGATCGTGTCGGATGTACCTGGACGGCTTTCGGGAAAAGCCGAGTCACGCCTTAGCGCACGCTACAGGTATATGCGTAGCGCACGCTAAGTGCTGAGTACAGTTTAGTCAGGGAGCCGTTAGCGCACGCTACGGACAGGGTCTAGCGCGCGCTAATAGCCATTTATTATAAATAGGACAACATCCTATTCGTGATTTCAGTTCTTTCTCCTCCCATAACCCGAACTCTTACACTTAGAACATAACTCCCTTCGTCCCAAACACTTCATATCAACCTCCTAGTTCGAGATTGAAGATCGTATATCATTGGAGATTGGTGTTCAAGCCTTCGGTGTTGGATCGCTTCATTTTCCTCCGTATTCTTCACTACTTTGAGGTAGGTGATTCTTCACTGATGTTAGTAATGTTCCTAAGGAAGTTTGAATCATGTTTTGATAGCAAGTATTTCGTTTATAATCGGTCATCACATGTTAGAAGGATACTTTTGACGTATCGGCACTATATATCGTATGAACCTTTGAACCATCTTATTATAAGGACTCCTAAGCATGTTCAAATCGAGTTATGATCAATAATCGGATATCTACCCAGTTGACACGTTTTACACGATGGAATCATGTGTTTTGGAACGTAGAACAAATGGAACTTAGATTATTTCTTGGAGATCGTAGATGAATTATGATGTTGAGTTGACTATCCGTATATTCGTATTTCATAACCTTAAAACTTCCACAAACCTTATTAGCATGATATGCCCGAGGATAACTTGTATTATCACGGTAGAATTCATGAGTTCTTCACCATTCAACCCAGTTTTCGGTTTGCAGTATTCTGCCATGCAAGATTAGCGCACGCTAACATATGTGAGTTAACGTGCGCTATCGAAGTTCAGTTAACGCACAATACGTACGTAGCGTGCGTTATATATTGGCCGGTGCAAACCGCTGGCCAGAACTAGCGCACGCTAGTCTTACCCGATAGCGTCACGCTAATGTGCCCGCTTAGCGCACGTTACGTAGAGTATGTAGCGCACGCTAAGCACCCGCATGCATTGCTTATTTTGAGCTTTTCGGCCGTAGACCAAATTGTTAGGCCATCGTTCGACTTGAGATGATTTGTATATCGTTCCTTTTGTTAAGGTTCGAGCGGTTACGTTGATCGAAGGAGGCGGCCTTCGAGTGTGTTGAGATCATCGAAGTATTTCGTCTTGCCATTTTCGAGGCAAGTATCATATGTCGAGTTCGATTTATATTGAATCTTTGATCATGCTTGTGGTTTTGTTCATATTGTTGAATATGAGATGTATTTCTGAAAATTCTCATGATATTGGTTGATTATTTGTTCGTATTGATGAACATATTGAAATGCATATGTGTATGCATAGTTGATTGATTATGGTATAAATGATCCGAGGGGATCATGAGGATCTATGCTGAGGGCGCTGGATCGAATGTCCACCATGCGTTGGTCCGACGGGATCATCATGGGGATCTATGCTGAGGGCGCTGGATCGCTGGACGGGTTTTCCACCATGCGTTGGTCCGACGGGATCATCATGGGGATCTATACCAAGGGCGCTGGATCGCTGGATTACCCTGTATTGTGTTGATGGAATCGTGAGGATTCGCATCGTTGGATTCCGGTAGCGGAAGTCCGTTTTGCATGTTTTATGATGCATTGATGATTTATTGTATTATGATACTTGTACTAGCATCGTTTTGCTAACCCCTTCGGGGGTGGACATTGTTTTGATGTTCAGGTAGCCGAGGAGCGGGAGACAACCACGATGCAAGCGGGACGATGAAATGGCTCAGTGATGTGATTGATGTTATTGTTATTGTGATTTGTCTTCTTGTTTCGTTTAGTACTCGAGTACGTCTGTTTTAATAATGTCTTATCGATGTGGTTGTATAAATTAACTCTTTGATCGGTTGAATCAAATATGTCTTTGAACTTCAGTTGTACGATTGGTTTATATTTACACTCTTTTTAAAATTAGCCTTGTAAATCCTTACCTAAAGGGTTTACGGCGCTGTAATTATTCCGAATATCTCGGGGTGTTACAGAATATGGTATCATAGATAATATTCATGGATATCTTGGCTGTGGGGTTAGTTGGGTCTGTTTACGTTATTTGATTATTGGTCTTTCGTAACTTCACTGCCGAGCCGGATCGTCGTGTGGACCGTGGTTGTAAGTTTCCTAAATCTCAAATACTACCGTTTTATTTTATTCATGATTTGTGAACATTGATGGATGTACTTTTAGAAAGTTTGCCCTGGATATTGAGTATTTATGTTTACAGTATGTTGAGAGGAGGTCGTGGACGCGGACGCGGTCGTGGACGCAGACGTGGAAATGCGAGACAAGAAGAGTCGGTATCTACCCCAGAGATAACCGCTAGTCAAACGGATTCCCATTCCGGGGGACAACAGGGATCGGCAAATAATAATGCAGATCCTAACGTGCGGGAGTGCTTCAACGGTGGTTGCCCGGATAAACCAATTTGCTCGGGTTGTGGATCGCATGCAGACAGCGATGGGACGGCAACATAACGTGGAAAATCGGGAGATAAATGGCTTATCAAGTGATCAAATTGCATCCTCCGAAATTTGATGGTTCGACCGAGACGCTTTCTTGGGATCACCGGTGAAGGAATTAGAGAAGATTTTTGCGGGATTAATTGTCCCAACGATAGGAAGGTTCCGGCCGCCCAAGATCTTCTCGACAGGAGGCTTTCGGGGTGGGAGGCCATTCGACCGGAGGAGCATAATGTTGACCGGACAGAATTCAAATTGATGATGGAGGCGCAGATTGTCCTCGCCTGATTAGAGAGGCCCGAGTTCGGGAGTTTTTCTCACCGCAAAATTCGAAGCAATCGTGACGGACGTGATTAAGACTTTTAATCACCGGTGACTTATGTGCGCCACTGGTCAGACCGAGGCGGAAAGGATTTTCCATTTTGACATGCGAATGAAGCCGAAATTCAGCAATACATGTCCGGATTTGATTGTACCACCTTGAGGCAAGATCGTGACAAGGCGTTGGCCTATGATATGAAGGAAGCGGCAGAGAGAAATCGACGGAAGCAAAGAAACAAGGTGTCCGCAACTTCACGGAGAATAAGAATAGCGGGCCCCACCGGCCGGTTCTCTTTTCACTCATCCAGAGACCTCCGCATCCTTCTCGAGGAGGAAAGAAGTTCCGAGCGGCACCAATCTGTTTGAGACGCGGGGAAGAAGTGTTATAACTGTGGAAAAGCGGGACATGTTCGACGTGATTGTTTCGCGCTGCCGTGACTGCTTCGAGTGTGGACAGAAGGACATCGCGCAACGCTTTGTGGGAATGCGACCCGATCTTTTGGTACTCGCACTCGGCTCGATTCGAAGGAGACGAGTGTGAACCAGACGCAACAGAGTGGATTTCAGCAGCAGAATGTTGGGAAGAGAGAGGCATCCAGTCTGGGTCCGTTCCTCCGCGTATTTACGAGATGAAGAAGGATGATCGAACACATTTGTTGCATCGTGTACAATTCAGATCCTTTTGCAACCAGCTAGTGTTTTATTCGATTAGGAGCTACACATTCTTTTGTATCATTGAACTGTGTTAATCGTTTAAAAATCTCGTGCTTGTATGATTGTGAACCTTATGTTGTGGGATTACCTAGCGGAGAGAAAATTGTGGGAACCCTAGAAGCTAGGGACTTTCCGGTAACTATAGGAGGGAGAGATTGGCCATCGAACCTTATTGTGGTTGACATTTACGGTGACGATTTAATTCTCGGAGACGATTGGCTCAACCGTTATGGAACTATTCTAAATTACCGAGAGAGAGTCATTTCCATCATTGCCGATGACGGGTCGAACACTTATTCCGAGGATGGAGACCAGAAGCTCGGGAAAATTGATAAAGGCAATGAACGCCGTGAAATTACCGAAACAGGATGTCGGGGACTTTGGTGCTATGCCATGAAGAAAGAGGAAGGAGTAGAGCTCTCATCTATTTCATTGTGAATGAGTTCTCGATGTTTTTCCTGACGAACTACTGGATTACCTCCGCAGAGAGAAGTGGAATTCACTATCGAATTAGAGCCTGGAGCAGCTCCTATTTCCAGAGCACCATACCGCATGGCGCCAACCGAGATGTATGAATTCAAGAAACAACTGGAGGAATTGTTGCGAAAGGTTATATTCAACCGAGCGTTTCTCCTTGGGAGCGCCTGTTCTCTTTGTCCTAAGAAAGACGGATCCCTCCGACCGTGTATTGATTACAGGAGCTCAACAAGATGACAATCAAGAATAAGTATCCTATACCTCGGATCGACGACTTGTTTGATCAACGCAAGGGGCAAGGATATTCTCGAAGATTGACTTGCGATCGGGATACCACCAGTGAGAATTAAGGAATCGGATATACCAAAATCGCTTTCAGATCCGGTATGGGCATTATGAATTTGTAGTAATGCCATTTGGACTTACCAATGCTCTGCGGTATTCATGCAATTGATGAATCGGGTTTTCTTGGAGTACTTGGATAAATTTGTGGTCGTTTTCATTGACGACATCTTGATATATTCGAGGGACGCAGAGGAACATGCTGAACATTTACGTGTGGTTTTGAGCATCTTGAGAAAGGAACAGCTGTATGCTAAGCTTTCTAAATGTGAGTTCTGGCTTAAGGAAGTAACTTTCCTTGGGCATGTGATATCAGCCGACGGAGTTCAGGTGGACCCGAAGAAAGTCGAAGCGATCTTGGAATGGGAAGTTCCTAGCAACGTGAAAGAAGTCCGAAGCTTCTTAGGACTTGCTGGATATTATCGCCGCTTTGTAGAGGGATTTTCCAAAATTGCTCGTCCGCTCACTCAGCTGTTACAGAAAACTCAAAAGTTCACGTGGAATGAGAAGTGCCAGGCTGGTTTTGATGAGCTTAAGAAGGGACTGACGACAGCACCTATATTAGCACTGCTAGAGGGAACTGATGGATTCATGGTATATAGCGACGCTTCAAATCAGGGTTTGGGTTGTGTGTTGATGCAGAAGGATAAAGTGATTGCTTATGCTTCTCGACAATTGAAACCGTACGAAGTTAATTACCCGACTCATGATCTGGAGCTAGCAGCTGTGGTCTTTGCCTTGAAAATTTGGCGACATTATTTGTACGGCACTCATTGTCAGATCTTTACAGACCATAAGAGCCTCAAGTACATTTTCAGTCAGAAAGAATTAAACATGAGGCAGAGAAGGTGGCTAGAATTGATCAAGGATTACGACTTGGAGATTCTCTATCATCCGGGAAAAGCAAATGTAGTAGCCGATGCTTTGAGCCGTAAACCTGTTTCCCTTCGAGTGTTGGAAGCACTTACGTCCCAAACCAGTATTCAACGAGAACTGATCCGCGAGGGGATTGAAGTATGGGCACCAGGAATCCAAGGGCAACTTTATGTGATGGAACTGACTTCATCACTAGTCGAGGAGATCAAGTCTAACCAATTGAACGATTCTTTAATCCTTCGATTATGCGACGAAGTAAAGAAAGGGAAAGCCCCAGGATTCGTGATACAAGATGATGGAGTTCTGAGATTTCAGAGTCGACTTTCCGTTCCCGATGATGATTTGAGAAGGACTATTCTGAAGGAAGCTCACAGCGCGCCCTATTCTATTCACCCGGGCAGCAGTAAGATGTATAAGGATTTAAAGCAAAACTTTTGGTGGGGGAATATGAAGAAGGACGTAACGGAGTACGTTTCGAAGTGTTTGACTTGTCAGCAGGTTAAGATTGAGCATCAGCGACCTGCCGGTATGTTAAAGCCGCTTCCGATCCCGGAATGGAAGTGGGAGGACATTTCGATGGATTTCATCACCAGTATGCCAAGGACTAGAACGGGAATGAACATGATTTGGGTTGTAGTTGATCGACTAACGAAGTCGGCTCATTTCCTAGGGATTAAAGATACATGGGGACCCGAGAGATTGGCGCGAGTATTTATTGCGGAGATAGTCAGATTGCATGGGACGCCGAAGACCATTGTTTCAGATCGAGATGGTCGTTTCGTGTCGCACTTCTGGAGGGCAAGGCACGGGGCTTTGGGGACCGAGCTAAACTTTAGCATGACTTATCATCCCCAACGGACGGTCATCCGAAAGGACTATTCAGATCAGTAGAAGACATGCTTAGAGCTCCATGCCTTGGATTGGTCAACTGATTGGGAAGTTCATTTACCATTAGTTGAATTCACCTACAATAATAGTTGGCATGCTTCAATTAAGATGGCACCATTTGAAGCTTTGTACGGGAGAAGATGCCGATCACCCCTGTGTTGGGATGATTCTTCGGACTTGATCGGGACGGAACCGGAATTAATTATTCAGACTCAAGAGAAGATAGCTTTGATTCGGGAAAGACTGTTGACTGCCCAGAGTCGACAGAAATCTTATGCAGACATACGTCGTCGCCCTCTAGAGTTCGACGTTGGTGACCATGTACTATTGAAGGTGTCTCCTACACGAGGGATTTTCCGTTTTGGGAGAAGAGGCAAGCTTAGTCCGAGATATATCGGACCATTTGAGATCCTAGAGAGAGTTGGGGATTTAGCGTACAGGTTGGCCTTACCTCCATCACTGAGTCACGTTCACAATGTGTTTCACGTATCCCAACTGCGGAAGTATGTACCGGACCCCAGTCACATCATTGATTTCGATGAGATCGAGATAGCTAATGATGGCACCTTCGAAGAGAGACCAATCAAGATACTTGAGAACCGGATCAAACAATTGAGGAATAAACCAATACACTTGGTTAAAGTACAATGGTCACGACATGGAGTCGAAGAGGCCACTTGGGAAACGGAGGACGGTATGAAGGCTAAATATCCGGAGTTGTTTTCATCTTAAGTTTCGGGACGAAACTTCTTTTTAGGGAGGAAGGATGTAATACCCGAGATTTCTGTTATGTAATTGGAACTTGTGATATTGTAATGATTGTACTATTGTCTGAGTACCATTTTCCGTATTTCATAATCCGATGTTATCGAGCGTATGATTTCATGTTTGTGATTTGAAGATTGTAATTCTGCGCATGTAGCGCACGCTACCAGCTATGTATAGCGTACGCTAACGTGGATTCATAGCGCACGCTACTGAGGGTCATTAGCGCACGCTATGCGTGGTCAAATTGATTGAGACGTGCGGTAGGTGAGATCGGCCGGGACCCTTGTCGGATCGTGTCGGATGTACTGGACGGCTTTCGGGAAAGCCGAGTCAACGCCTTAGCGCACGCTACGGTATATGCGTAGCGCACGCTAAGTGCTGAGTACTGTTTAGTCGAGGAGCCATTAGCGCACGCTACGGACAGGTCTAGCGCGCGCTAATAGCCATTTATTATAAATAGGACAACATCCTATTCGTGATTTGATTCTTTCTCCTCCCATAACCCGAACTCTTACACTTAGAACATAACTCCTTCGTCCCAAACACTTCATATCAACCTCCTAGTTCGAGATTGAAGATCGTATATCATTGGAGATTGGTGTTCAAGCCTTCGGTGTTGGATCGCTTCATTTTCCTCCGTATTCTTCACTACTTTGAGGTAGGTGATTCTTCACTGATGTTAGTAATGTTCCTAAGGAAGTTTGAATCATGTTTTGATAGCAAGTATTTCGTTTATAATCGGTCATCACATGTTAGAAGGATACTTTTGACGTATCGGCACTATATATCGTATGAACCTTTGAACCATCTTATTATAAGGACTCCTAAGCATGTTCAAATCGAGTTATGATCAATAATCGGATATTTACCCAGTTGATACGTTTTACACGATGGAATCATGTGTTTTGGAACGTAGAACAAATGGAACTTAGATTATTTCTTGGAGATCGTAGATGAATTATGATGTTGAGTTGACTATCCGTATATTCGTATTTCATAACCTTAAAACTTCCACAAACCTTATTAGCATGATATGCCCGAGGATAACTTGTATTATCACGGTAGAATTCATGAGTTCTTCACCATTCAACCCGATTTCGGTTTGCGATTCGCCATGCAAGATTAGCGCACGCTAACATATGTGAGTTAACGTGCGCTATCGAAGTTCGATTAACGCACAATACGTGCGTAGCGTGCGTTATATATCGCAGTGCAAGCGTCGCCAGTAAACTAGCGCACGCTAGTCTTACCCGATAGCGTACGCTAACAGGCCTGCTTAGCGCACGTTACGTAGAGTATGTAGCGCACGCTAAGCAGTCCAGACAGATTGCTTATTTTGAGCTTTTCGGCCGTAGACCAAATTGTTAGGCCATTGTTCGACTTGAGATGATTTGTATATCGTTCCTTTTGTTAAGGTTTGAGCCGGTTACGTTGATCGAAGGAGGCGGCCTTCGAGTGTGTTGAGGTCATCGAAGTATTTCGTCTTGCCATTTTCTAGGCAAGTATCATATGTCGAGTTCGATTTATATTGAATCTTTGATCATGCTTGTGGTTTTGTTCATATTGTTGAATATGAGATGTATTTCTGAAAATTCTCATGATATTGGTTGATTATTTGTTCGTATTGATGAACATATTGAAATGCATATGTGTATGCATAGTTGATTGATTATGGTATAAATGATCCGAGGGGATCATGAGGATCTATGCTGAGGGCGCTGGATCGAATGTCCACCATGCGTTGGTCCGACGGGATCATCATGGGGATCTATGCTGAGGGCGCTGGATCGCTGGACGGGTTTTCCACCATGCGTTGGTCCGACGGGATCATCATGGGGATCTATACCAAGGGCGCTGGATCGCTGGATTACCCTGTATTGTGTTGATGGAATCGTGAGGATTCGCATCGTTGGATTCCGGTAGCGGAAGTCCGTTTTGCATGTTTTATGATGCATTGATGATTTATTGTATTATGATACTTGTACTAGCATCGTTTTGCTAACCCCTTCGGGGGAGGACATTGTTTTGATGTTCAGGTAGCCGAGGAGCGGGAGACAACCACGATCGGCGGAGACGATGAAATGGCTCAGTGATGTGATTGATGTTATTGTTATTGTGATTTGTCTTCTTGTTTCGTTTAGTACTCGAGTACGTCTGTTTTAATAATGTCTTCTCGATATGGTTGTATAAATTAACTCTTTGATCGGTTGAATCAAATATGTCTTTGAACTTCAGTTGTACGATTGGTTTATATTTACACTCTTTTTAAAATTAGCCTTGTAAATCCTTACCTAAAGGGTTTACGGCGCTGTAAAAATTCCGAATATCTCGGGGTGTTACACCGTCGAGGCCTCCGGAGTTCGGTACATGATGTGTACGAACAATGATCGTGTAGCAGTGATTGTTCGGGTAACATTTTAAATATGGATCTCGGACTCATAATGATATATTATTTAGTATGCTTTGAAACGAGAATCGGGCTAAGGCCCTATTGTTTACGAAAAGGGTTTTGTAAATTGGGACTCGAGATCCAAAAGAATTTCTGCTTTAAAAATCCCCGAGATGATGTGTTCCTTTTCAAATATCTCTTACTTGAGTTCGAAATTCTAAAACTTCTCGGGAACATTTTGATAATTGATTTCCGTATTAAATTCATAGTTGCTATTTGCTTGTTACATTTCGTATGGTTTGATACTTGCACTAGTAAAAGAGTGGAGTTTTACTAACCCCCGAGTATTCGGGGGGTGGATGTCTGTTTTGCGTCCAGGTACATGCAGGTTCAGGGGAGCAGTCACAGGATTGGCACAAGGGAATGACGAGCTGCGATACTAATCAAGAGTTGAGAGTTGGTAGAGTTTATTTGTATTGTTAGAGTTGATTCAGTCTTCCGTTGTATTGTATTTCGAACCCTGTGTGGGTAATGTTGTTAGTCAGTCCTGTTGATAGAGTTGTGTGACCTCATCGGTATGTGTGTTTATGTGTAAGTGACCTTAACGGTCTGTATTATTATATTGTTTGACCCTGGCCGGGCAAGCATTTGGTTGTTTATGGACGTTTAGCCTGGTAGATCCTTGCGGAAAGGGTTTACGGCGTGTAATATTCCCATACGGTTTTGGGGGTGTTACATTTATGGTATCAGAGCTTAGGTTTCAGAAACTTAGGCTGTCGGGTCGAGTCGAGTCGTGGTTTGTCGAGTAATGTGTGGTCTTGTCGTTCAAGTCGTCAGGTGACAAGTTGAGTTGTGCGTAGTCACAACGTGTCGGATATGTTGTCAGACGAGATTAGTATCGTGGGCGACCGTCACCTCCGTGCAACCTGTTGATGTAAGTCTCCTCTTTTATGCATAATAATTGTGTTCATGATTTCATTTATGTGTGATATTTGTGGTGCATAATTTTATTTACACGGTGTTGTGTAATGAAGTTGTATTCGATACTTGGATACGCTGTACGTGTATAGAACTGGATGTATTGATGTTTGGCCCTTGAGCCACCACGTGGTTGGTATGGTGTGAAAGTTGTGAACCTTGATGGGTTTTACGGTAGAGTTTGTGAGAAACTCCGATGAATGATTTTGTGTGTTTAAACTTGATGCCATGAGATGTATGTGATTGAATTGGCGACCCTGTTTGCCATTTGGGCATGTGGTTTTAATATCGACTATTTTGGATTGTTGTAATTATACCCGCTACGGGTAGCTTTGAAAACGTTTTTCCTTAAAGACTACTGATTTGAGCATTTTTGTGGAAATCAAAATTTTTGGAAAATCTTGTTTTGGAAAACGGCCCTAATTTTCGAATTTAAATGTTATGTGTTTGTGTGTTGGGGGCTATCAGTGACAGTGCTCATTCCTGGCTAGATGTTACGGCCGTAAGATGTTTTCCATTACGGCCGTAAGCTCGAGAGTCACATGACCGTAAGCGCATGTTGTTACGGCCGTAAACTTTTGACTGACCGGTAGAAATTTGTTATTACGGTTGTACCCGTGCCCCATGGTTATCTAATCTCTGTTGATATATCAGTGATGGATGGCGTGGTAACATGTTGTTACCCCGTATAACGCTAGTAAAGGTAATGATATATTGATAAGGTCATTTTGACGACATCGTCTAGCGAAAAGATTGAAGCCTCAATGTGTTGTTTTGCAAATAGCTTCAATCAAAACAGTTTTGATAATGAGATACATGGTTTTAATCAAGCGACCGAGGTATTATAAGAGTTTTCAAAAATTTCATTTCACCAATTTTTTTCAAACTTGAGAATTTTAAAATTTTATCATTTGAATAATACCGGAAATATTTTATTTTTGTTGTTAGTGTTTGATCCCTGCGATACATGTGTGGTTTTGACCGTGTTTGATTTGGAAAAAATCCAAACCTCTCTGTTGATGTGACCGTGGATTATTTTTTTAATGAAGTTCTAAAATTACGGTGTTAGTTCGTGCACTTGTGTGATGACTTGGAGTTGATGTTTTAACGTCTTTGCTATTTATTGTCTTATCTTGACGTTGTGATACTTGTTTGGATGTGTTATTCTTATTGGTCGTCCGTCCCAAGATGCCGAGAGGCCGTGGCCGAGGACGCGTGGTCGTAGTCGTGGTCGTGATCGCGGCAATCATCCGCAGGTAATGATGATATTGGCGCCGCCACCATCCTTCGTCAGTGGTCGACCGGTTGGCGCTTATGAATCGACGTACACCGAGACGGGATTCGGATGAAGATAACGGAGCCGGTAAGTGGTTACGAGATGTGATGAGAATGCACCCGCCCGCTTTGTAGGTTCTTCGGATTCGTTAGTCAGGAGAATTGGCTCTTCCAGTTGGACAGAACATTTGATGCTGTAGCTTGCCCCGATGAGAGAAGAGTGCCTATTGCTCAATACCTACTCGACAGGGAATCTGCAGACTGGTGGGAGGCCGTAGCGCCTAGTGATCGTACTGCTACTTGGACTTAATTCAAAACTGCCATGGAGGCCGAGTATTGTCCGCCGCCTGTTAAAGAGCGTAGGATTTTCGAGTTTTTCTCGGCTACGCCCCGAGACGTGTCGATATCCCAGGCGATAGTCGATTATAATCGACAGCTGTGTTATGTTCGGGATCAGGTGAAAAGTGAGGCAGATAAGGTTCGTTATTTCGATATGCGTATGAAACCTCAGATTCGGAGTGCATGGCTCCTTTTATGTGTACAACCTTGAAGGACTATCAGGATCGAGCCTTGGCGTTTGAGATGGCTATAATGTCTACCGAGTCCGTATCGGTAGCGAAAAAGCAGAAGATTTCTGATGATGCATCGGGAAGTAAGGGAATTGGGATTCCCACACCTCAACCCTCGTATCAGCCGAGTATGGGACCTTCTCGGTCAGTTAGAGAACCCAAAAGACCCAAGTCGGTGTCTTTGAGTCCTGGTAATGCTCCTAGGTGTTTCAATTGTAACGTTCTAGGCCATGAACGCGCGCATTGTAAGAAACCGCCAGTGACTTGTTATAATTGTGGACACGAGGGGCATCGAGTTCGATCTTTGCGAGATTGCTGAGATGATAAGGGACCGGGATTCTATTCCTACTTCCGGAGGGCCCAGTAATGTCTAGTGATGGTGTTTTTGGTACTCGCTACACGGATTGTTTCGCCTGTAGAGATGTTTCTGTGACGCTTTTACATTTGGAACTTGTTGAATGATATTTTGTTTTGTGTAAGTTCCCGTTTAGTTGTTGAACCTGCGGAGGCGTGTCAGTGGACCACGAGGTCATGAGCATGGTATTTTATTATGTGTCGTTATATTTTGTTTCGTATCACTGTGATAACCTTAGTTTAAGTTTCGGGGCGAAACTTATTTTTTGTGTGATAGAATGTAATATCCGGTATTCTCATTTTCTGTTATCTTGAAATTATTTGTATTTTGACGTCGGACATTTTCTTGTTGATGAGTATCGGAGTGATTTCTATCGTGTTATTCTATTTGTTTCTTTCGCATAGCCGTTTTAGTCAGGGGCGGCTTGTTGTCGCGTGCGTTTCTTTGATTAAATGTGTGCATGTGATGTGACGTTAATTTCTCGTTATTGTTTTGAATCTTAGTCGGTGGCATTGTGTTGGTCGTCGTGGAGCGTGTTTTCACGCCGTATGTCTTTTGGCGTTTCTTGCGGCGTCGCCGTTGGGCGCGAGTTTTCGGTTTTTGTGTATCTCGTCGAGTCTTCCTGACAGTGGATATTGCTTCTCCCTACTTGTTTTAAGTTTCGGGACGAAACTTCTTTTAACGAGGGTAGAATGTAATACCCGTAATTTCGATTTCCGGTAATTTCTTTTTTTCGGAGAAAGTCCGTTTTGACGACTCGCTCATGACCGTTTCGTCATTTCGAGAATGATTAATTCTGCACTTTTTGTCATCCGAGTTCGCTTTGGTATCGCTTTGCCGAAGTTCCGAGCTTTTTAGACGCTTTTCCGCACTTGAGTTCGATTCTTGCGAATCTCGTCCGAAACTGTTGTTTTGAGTTTCTCGTAAGTTCATTTAATGGTATTATTCTAGTTGCAAGCTTTGGTTTGGTGTTTCGATCGCGTATCGTGATTTTCGGACGATTTGGGCCATTTTCGTAATTTCCCAAATTTTTGGGTAATTACTTACGTTGTCGGATTCGAGCCTTCGTTGGTCGGAATTGTGTGTTCTCTTAGCTCTTAGATTCGTCTTTGCGAGTACGTTGTAACCGTATCATCGATTCGTATTCGTTCGGGTTTCGGGTCGTCGCCGTCGGAGTTGGCCCCGACATGGCCGGCAATGGGCCTGTGCCGCAGATCTGGCCGAGTCACGGCCGCGGTGCTCGGCAGCTTCTGGCCGAGTCACGGCCGGTAGTGCTCAGCGGCTTCCGCCGGCAGCCGTACCGTAGGGCCGCGGCACATGCCGGGCAGGCCGCGGCACACTCGTGGCATTTTTCGCCAAACCGACCAGACTGGTGCCGCGGCACACGCCCGGCCGAGCCGCACACCGCCGACCACCGGGAGCCATTTTTGGGCTCGTGCCGCGGCACACTCCCGCTGGGCCGCGGCACACTGTGCAGCCTATATAAGGCCCAGCAGTCGTTTTTTCGCCATTTTTTCTCTTGCTTCTACTTCTCTTCCGCGGCTGGGGTTGTTTCTATCATGGAGAGATGTTGTTTGTCAACAAATCCATGAAGTTTTGGAGTTCATATCATCAATCATCCATCCTATAACATCCTTTGATCGAGCGAATCAGGTCAGATTTTCTAGAAATCTAATTTTGGGGATTTTGGGTATTTTGTTCGATTTCGTCCGTTTAATCCGTTTTAACTCAGAATATTGATGGATTGATGATTGTTAAGCTATATTATATCTAATTCCTTGTTATTCCACGGTTGGATTGCCACGGATTTGTCGTTTTATTGAGTATTTTATCGACGCCTTGAAGGTGTTCGATAAAATGTCACAAAGAGAATTCGAGCGTTCTACGATTATTCTTCCTCGTATGATCGATGATTTATTGATTATATGTTGTTAGGGTCGAATTCTTGTGAAGAACTCGAGTCGGAACCCTTCCGTTCGTTGTCTCCTTCTGGTCCGAGCTTCCTGGCCGAAGGTGTTCTTCTAGCGTTTGGTAGCGGTTATTAAGGCAAGTATCTTATTATACGACTTGTATCTTGTGACTAGTAATTACGTATGATATGTATGACGATTTTGCTTGCCTCCGTAAATATGTTCCGTTTGAGTTGGTTGTGTTTTCCGAAATTTGAAGGCTTTGTGATAATAGTGATATATTGGTATCCGTGTTAGGTGTCGTGCCATTTGTGCAGGATTGCGATGTACATATGAGATGGTTGTACACGTGGTTGTTCAATGTATTGTGTACCGAATGTGTGTTATGTTGGTTAAGAGTCGTTGTGATGATCATGATATTTGTGTTGTTTTGGTTTACATACTTGATTGAACATTTCAGTGTAATGTGGAATGGCTTGACATTTAATGATTATGAATTGTGTCGTGTCGATGTGTGTGTGTTCCAGGTAGGGTCTGACGAGGCCTCTGGAGTTCGGTACATGATGTGTACAAACAAAGTGTGTGATCCAGGTAGGGTCTGACGAGGCCTCTGGAGTCCGGTACATGACGTGTACGGACAAGGTGTGTGATCCAGGTAGGGTCTGACGAGGCCTCTGGAGTTCGGTACATAATGTGTACGAACGATGTTGTGGCCAGGTAGGGTCCGTTGAGGCCTCCGGAGTTCGGTACATGATGTGTACGAACAGTGTGTGTGGCCGGGTAGGGTCCGTTGAGGCCTCCGGAGTTCGGTACATGATGTGTACGAACAGTGTGTGTGGTCCGGGTAAGGTCTGTCGAGGCCTCCGGAGTTCGGTACATGATGTGTACGAACAATGATCGTAGCCGTGATTGTTCGGGTAACATTTTAAATATGGATCTCGGACTCATAATGATATATTATTTAGTATGCTTTGAACGAGAATCGGGCTAAGGCCCTATTGTTTACGAAAAGGGTTTTGTAAATTAGGACTCGAGATCGAAAAGAATTTCGCTTTAAAAATCCCCGAGATGATGTGTTCCTTTTCAAATATCTCTTACTTGAGTTCGAAATTCTAAAACTTCTGGGAACATTTTGATAATTGATTTCCGTATTAAATTCGAAGATGCTATTTGATTGTTACAATACGTATGGTTAGATACTAGCACTAGAAAAACAGGAGTTTTACTAACCCCCCGAGTATTCGGGGTGGATGTCTGTTTGCGTCCGGTACATGCGAGTTCGGGGAGCGATCACAGGATTGGCACAAGGGAATGACGAGCTGCGATACTAATCAAGAGTTGAGAGTTGGTAGAGTTTATTTGTATTGTTAGAGTTGATTCAGTCTTCCGTTGTATTGTATTTCGAACCCTGTGTGGGTAATGTTGTTAGTCAGTCCTGTTGATAGAGTTGTGTGACCTCATCGGTATGTGTGTTTATGTGTAAGTGACCTTAACGGTCTGTATTATTATATTGTTTGACCCTGGCCGGGCAAGCATTTGGTTGTTTATGGACGTTTAGCCTGGTAGATCCTTGCGGAAAGGGTTTACGGCGTGTAATATTCCCATACGGTTTTGGGGGTGTTACAGAGATTAGTGATTGATTGGCACTATTCTCGTTGCAAAACTCATGATCCCACATATATTACTTTTTTGAACCGTTTATCTTGCTCTATAATTCTGACTGGTGATGTAACCCACATTCGATATCACTAAGGGTCATCTTAATAATGGCACGTTCAATCGTACTCGTTAGAATACCTTGAAGTTGATTATGAGATCTTAAGGATTCACTTCAACGCCTCAATGACCTTTTTGTTGTTTCTCGACGTTTCACGGAACGCCCTAGACTCGTCAATCGAACTATAACTGGATCATTTGACCGAAATCAAGATTTACAATTCTAATTTTGAGTATTATATTATTGTACCATTCAAAATATAAATGGAGTACCACGAGGTTGTCAATAGAAACAAACATGGACCTTTCTAAAAGGCGTTGTGCGCCAGGACCGACTTTGATCAATCACTATAATTCAAAATTCTAAATTTTTATATCATTGTAGATTATTAAGTTAGCTTTTCAATGAAACAAACGGCAAGTCATTTAAATCCCGAACGAATAAGTTATGGCCAAAACAAGACAAGGATGTCAGTCTGTCATGGCGAAATTACCATGCTGCCCTTAAAATCGACCTTGAGGCTTCTTCATGTTATAAGTTCGTTTTCCAGCCTTCTTCAAGGCATTTCAGACGGGAGAGAACAGAGGGCTTCAGCCCTCACCTTGGAATTTCAATCCGTCCCGGATTCGAGCAGTTTAAATGCGTAATCAACGTATGAGAATCAAATTAGCAAGTCATCTCCAGTCGATTTCAGCGATTTTCGACGGATTGGACGTAATCTGGCCTTGGATCCTAAACTTATTTTTCTATATTCTTGTTGAATTGTTGTTTAGAATTCGTAAATGAATATATATCGAGTATCCTGGGGCTGTTCCTATCGATTCTAGCGGAACGAAATTAAATCTTTCGTTCGAATCATCGTAACCGGATACAGTCCGCGAAGTGTTCGATAAAAGTTCCATAAGAGATTCAATTAAGGCTTTTTGATGTTAATTCGATTAGAGTGAATATCTCTAATACCGATTATCATTAATTCTTCATTGTAGGTCGGAAATTTCAGAGTTTCGAATCCTAATTACGAACCGTTCGAAACGTTCTTGTCCTTATGATCGTGCTTTATTTATAAGTTGCAATTGAATATGTATGTACCGTGATTTTCAAATGGTTTTGTTCATGATCTGAATTCAGCAATACTACGTTGATATTTCAAAAGTATATTTGAAGATGATTTCTTAAAATAAACTATATTTCCATAAGATTTCGAAAATGTTTTGGAAAAGGATTTCGAAAATAATTTTGAAAAATGATTTGTGGAAGATTTTCTGTAAATACTTGATGACTGGTCATGATTATTATTTTCTGGAATGATATCATTTTATAAATGATTTATCGAGGATGCCTTGAAAAGTTATTCCAAATGAGATTGAAAAGCTAAATTGCTGAAAGTTTTGTATAATGATCTAAGGCTTGCGTCGCTAAAGTTATGTGACGACGTACTTTGAAATGTGGAATGATATGATTGGAAAACGATATTTTTGAGGTTGTACCAATGTTGTGAAACTGTTTTTTTGTGGTCAAGTAAAGTCAGGGATTGCCCAGACAAGGGCTCTGGAATACGATGGGGTGCGAACCTCGTATAACTTCTAATTTTCTACCCATTTTATGAATTCTTTTGTCGTATTGTTGAACTTGTAACTGTTGCCATTTTTTATTCTTAACTTATCGTTCAACTTTCGGGATTCTAAGTATCGACATGTATCGATTATACGACGTTCTCCATGTTATCTTGAGATTAATTTTGATTGGCACTATTCTCGTTGCAAAACTCATGATTACATAGGTATTGCTTTCTTAACCATGTATCTTGCTATATAATACTGACTGGTGATGTGAACCCGACCTGCGATATCACTAAGGGTCATATTAATAATGTCAAGTTCAATAATACTCGTTAGAATACCCTGAAGTTGATTATGAGATCTTAAGGATGGACTTCAATGCCTCGATGACATTTTTGTTGTTTCTCGACGTCTCGCAGAACGTCCTTGACTCGTCGAACGAACTGTGACTGGACCATTTCCGATCTCGAGATTTACAATTCTATTTTCGAGTATTATATTATTGGACTATTCAAAATATAAATGGAGTACCACAAGGGTGTCAATAGAAACAAACGTGGACCTTTCTGGAAGCCTTGTGCGCCAGGACGAACTTTAATCAATCACCATAAATTCAGAAAAAGTCCAAAATTCTACAATTTTATAGGATTGTGTATTATTAAGTTAGATTTTCAATGAAACAAACGGCGAGTCATTTTGATCCCGAACAAACAAGTTATGGCCAAAACAAGACAAGGATGTCAGCCTGTCACGGCAAAATTACTGTGCTGCCCTTAAAACCGACCTTGAGGCTTCTTCATGTTATAAACTCGTTTTCCAGCCTTCTTCAAGGCATTTAAGACGGGAGAGAACAGAGGGCTTCAGCCCTCACCTTGGAATTTCAATCCGTCCTGGTTTCGAGCAGTTTAAACGCGTAATCAACGCCCGATAATCAAATTAGCAAGTCCTCTTCAGCCGATTTCTGCGGTTTTCACCGGATTGGAGGTAATCTGGCCTTGGATCCTAAACTTATTTTTATATTTCTTGTTGAATTATTGTTTAGAATTCGTAAAATGATTATATATTGAGTATCCTTGCGCTATTCTTATCGATTCTAACGGAACGGAAATTAAATTTTTCGTTCGAATCATCATAACCGGATACCATCTGCGAAGTGTCCGATGGAAGTTCCCTAAGAGATTCAGTTAAGGTTTTCGATGTTATTTCGAATATAATGAATATACCTAATGCCGCTTATCATGAATTCCTCGTTGTAGGTCAGAAACTTCAAAGTTTCGAATCCGAATTACGAACCTTTCGAAACGTTCTTGCCCTTAAAGTCGTTAGGCAAGTATTTGATCGTGCTTTATGTTTAAGTTGCAATTGAATATGTATGTACTGTGATTTTCAATTGTTTTGTTCATGCTCTGAATTCAGCAACACTACGTTAATATTTCAAAAATGTTTTTGAAGATGATTTCTTAAAATAAACTATGTTTCGAAAGGATTTCGAAAATGATTTGGAAAAGGATTTCGAAAATATTTTTGAAAAATAATTTGAGAAAGATTTTATGTAAATACTTGATGACTGATCGCAATTACTGTTTTCTGGAATGATATCTTCTTATAAATGATTTATCGGGGATGCCCTGAAAGGTTATTCAAAATGAGATTGAAAAGCAAAGTTGCTGAAAGTTTTGTATAATGATATAAGTCTTGCGTCGTTTAAGTTATGTGACAACGTACTTTGAAATGTGGAATGATATGATTGGAAATCGATATTTTTGAGGCTGTACCAATGTTGTGAAGATGTGTTTTGTGGTCGGGTAAAGCTGGAGATTGCCCTGACTAGGGCTCTGGGATACGATGGGGTGTGAAACTTGTATCACTCGACGGGTCGAGTAAAGCTGGGACTTCCCTGACGAGGCCTCTGGCATGCGTTAGGGTGCTGGACCTCGTATTGGTATAGCCCATGTGGTGTTTTTTTTGTGAAATATGATATACATATTATTCTGGAATAATGACGTGACATTGTACTGCTTATGCTTTTGGACTGTGATGTTATTGATGCATTTTTGCACAACGATGTCGTTGTCACAATACTATTGAGACGGTGGTACCTGGTGAGAATATCTTTTTCTTGCTATACTAATATAATCAGTCATCGCATTATTTCTTTTATTGCACGTTATGCATATTCCTGTTATCAAGTACTTGCATCAGCCGTTTGCTGACCCCTTCGGGAATGAATACCTTTTTGTGTATTCGGGTACAAATCTTCATGCCGAGCAAGCGCATGAGGAGCACGAGGACGACGAGCAGCTGTGATATTGCCTCGGGTATTCGTTGCCTTTTTATTCATGTGTTTTGGTTTTGGTTGGTGTATGTACTCGTGAGTACTGTTATTGTTAATGTTATGCCCATGTGTGGGCTTGGGTACTGTCTTGGAATTTGTTATCTGTATGTTGAGCTGGTTTTGAACTGTGATCATATTCGACCTTATCGGTCGTGATGTTGTGGATGTGTTGTGTTGCCGATCGTGTTGGTTGACATATGTTGTTTTGGTTTTATGTTCGACCTGATTGGTCGTTGTGTAGGTGTTTGTGTGTTAAACATGTCTTGCCTTGGGAATTTTCGAAATGGATCCACGGTGTTGTAACAGTTCCGACCTAGGACGGGGTTGTTACAGACAAAAGAGGTAGTGAGCTACGTGAGATCATTAGCATGCACAATGTTGTGCATTATCTTACGCTAAGACAACACGTAGCGTACGTAATATCGTGGTAATGTACGCAAGACGGAAGATATAATGTGGCAATGATCTTCATAAGATCTATAGCGTGCGCAATACATAATCACTAACGTACTTTAAGACCCCAACGTCCGCTAAATGAAGTATGTATAACACAATGTGTAATTTTCTATATATAGGACACCAACCCCTTTCATTCCTTTCATTCATCTTGTCTGAGCTCTACCCATTTCACAGTCCTTCCAACCTTAAAAAAAACCATTATCAGCCTCTCAACTTGCTTTTTGAAGATCGTGGATATTTTGGATTAGTGTTCAAGCTTCTGGTGTTGAGTTCTACCGACCATTTTGTTGTTTATCTCCGTACAAGGTATGTTGATGTTACTCCAGCCTTGAGTTAATGTTTCTAGGATTATTAGGAATGCATTTATGAGACAATAGGCTTGATTGATGACTTAATGAACTAAACACCATGATTTAGGGGCTTGAGATTATTAAAAATAGGTTATCCATTTGTTAAGATATTTATAAGCTGGCCTACGATTATGTTAAGTAGTATGATGAAGTTTTCAGTGATATTCATGTCCTCTTATTGATGATTTCGAAATATATTGGGAATAGGTGACTTGCTGTCAAAATTAATCATACTAGATGAAGGATTATGAGAATATAGAGGCATTTATCAAAGTATAATGTTTTCCCTTGTCAGGATTGATAGATGGGTATACTCCCTATATTGATCATTAAGAGTAGAGTACGATGGTGAACATGTGGAATTGTTCGAACTCTTCTAGGAGGAATTACTTCACGAAGAATTGAAGTTTTAAGTAAAGTCATGATTAATCTTTCAATGTAATCGAATAGCTTAAATCATGGTCAATTAGACGTTGTTCATGGTACAAAACCGCTGAACTAGATACGTATTGTAGGAACTCCCCGTGATCGTGTTCATGTTTTGTACCGGATTCTGATAAGTACTGTTATGAGTCGATTATCTGAAACCTATAGTGATTATAGTGTTAACTTTATAATTAAGGTTTAGATGTTGCAAAGAGGATTTTCAAAGGAACATCCTTCGAGTGTGCGGACGTTCCTCGGAAGTAATTGTAATACCCGGTTGTAATTCATTCAGTAATTGTCACTCAGTAATTTTTTACTTATTAATAATCATTCATCATTCATGTTCATTCATAGTATTCATCGTTGGCGCATATTTTTTTTAACCGTATCGATTACCGATCGTCATTCGCCTCCGTTTGAGTCTCGAGACGAGAGTATTATCATTATCATCGTGATTGGTAGTCTTGTGTTGGAAGTATCATCTATGGCATGTTGTGGACTTGTTTACATTCATATACGTATGGTTTGTCGGATCATTCATCATTTGTAGCGAGAACGGAGTTGTCGCATTTTGTCACTCCAGCAGTGAGTTACGGCCGTAACTAATCAAGCATTACGGCCGTAACATGCATTCATTAGTTTAAGGATGTTCTGGACAAAGGGGAGATACGGCCGTAAGGATAGGCGGATACGGCCGTATCATGCGTTCATTGCTTTCAGGACAGTTCGGACGAATGGGACTTAGGGCCTTAAGGATTGCGGCAAATGGCCGTAAGATGAGGCAGGTACGGCCATAAGGTTTGGCCGGTTATAGCCGCACGATTCGAGCAGGGTGCCCGGTCAGTTTCGACGAAGGTTTCATACGCCCGTAAGTCTTGCCGAGTACAGTCGTATGAGTCGAGTTACGCCCGTAAGATAGGTGTGGTTACGGATGTAAGTCTGTCAGCAGGCTTTCGATGAAACCGAGTTACGCCCGTATGATGTGGCTGGTCACGGCCGTAAGGCCGTTGACTTGGAGAGGTTACGGACGTTAGTAGGCCGAGTTACGGCCGTAACGTTCAGCAGTTTATATAGACTTGGACGGGACTTTGAGCTCATTTTCTCATTTCTCCACCTGAGTTCCGAGAGAGAAGTCTTGAGGGAGAGATTTTGTCATCATCAATCACTTGTGTGTCCGGATTTCATCATCTTGATTCGTTGGGGAGCTTAGATAGTTGATTTAACACGAATTCACCGGATCGAAGTATTTGGATCTTCAAAGGTAATATTCTTCAACATCTTGGATTTTGATTTTGTGTTGAGGTATGATGTTTTGGACGTTATCATCATGTTTTATGAAGAGATATATGTATGATTATGGGTGTATATGAATATTCATTGGATTGTTGAAGGGTTATTCAAGAACACTTTGAATATTGGGTTGGATTTGGGGGTTTTCGATTAGTTGTTGTTGAAATCACGAATTGGATATTCATATTGGATTATTGATTGTATTGAAGATGTTTTTTTGGTTTGAAACACTCCTTGGGGATTTGATATTGGTATAGTTAAGGATTGGTTGTAAACAATCGAATATTGGTAACAACGTGTTTGATATAATGCCCCAATGAACGTGGTTTGGTCGTATCGACGTTTCGAGTTAGTTATAATCGTGTTTGATTCGTATGTTGGACAGATTGTTGGTAATTGTGTTATTCAAGGTTGTTCGAGCGACTGACACCTCATTTAGGACGTTTGTTCGTGGGAGGACATTCTTCACCGGTGTTGAGTAAGTTAATTCTTACTCGGTTAAAAGGATACTCATTCTTTTCGTTGTTGTTCATTCATAAATCATAATCATTCACAGTGTACTAATCATGTTGATACGTGTAATTATCAAACAAATCATTTCATTCACTAGGAACGACGGTTCCAATCATTTCAAAGAGCTATCATTCAATTCACTATTATTTCATCTCGGTGAGTCATTCTTGTCCCTTGTCGGGTTGCTATTCATTAATAATCATCATGGTCACTTTTTATCGTGTGACCTTATGGGTTCATATTGCGTGGCCGGGTGCGGATGTGTGGAATTTTTAGTCGGGCACACGATAGTCATGTGTTGGGTTCACCGATACATTGGACTGTGCACACGGTAACGGTTACCTCCGTGAGACTAATTAGGTACAAGGACGGGTGTGTCCGGGCTCTCGTCTTATGCACTCGCACAGAACATTACGGGCGTAATATGATGCTCCTATTCAGCTTAAATTCATAACTAAAGGATATTTCATGATTGTGTTTATTCAACTCTTGAGGATTGTTGTTCTGTGTAACTGACCCCGTTGGGGGACATTGTTTTCAGGTCACTGCAAGAAAAGGCACGGGAAAAGCATGTTGACGGCGAGGAGTCCCAGTGATACTAGTAGGGGGGCCCAGTCCTTTCAGTCTTTCATGTCTTTCTTTATTTTATTTCCGCTACAAACTTCCGGTTGAATGTTTATTTATTTAAGGTTGTATATTTTATCTTCATATAAAATGTACAAGTATTCTGTATTCCTGGGTGTATGGTACTTAAAGCTCCTCATCGGAGTATTTGGTAATATAATGTGGTTCGGTACTACAATTATATTATTTAATTCATTAATTTTCATTCGCCTGGTGGGTCCCTGTTGGGGTTCCACGACATTATAATAGTCGCCTAGTTTGGGGTGTTACAGAGTTGGTATCGGAGCGTGGTTTTGAATACTACCTTCCGATTCATGTCTCATTTGAAATCATCGTCATCAGACTAGTATCATTGGACTTTCGCGTCGCGTGTGACCTGTACAAATGCCAAGCCCTCAGACCAAGAACTGTAAGATTTCTGACGCCATGGTATAATTTCTGGCAACAAGAATCATCCATTCATCATTCACCAGTTAACAATCCTCAAACATCATTTTCATTTTGATCATGTTGATCATGTTCACTTCACTGTTCAGTTGTTGATCTTGAGGATCATATCATTAATCTTGTTAACTTGTTCAAGATAATCATTTCAAGAATATCGTTAGATAATCATGTCACCTCAGTTAATCATTCATGTAATCACTGTGTTAGAGCGCGTATGCTCGTTTTCATCATTTCATGACGTAAATCATAATGCGGTACTCATACGAGATCTATGATTATCATGCGACCTTCCTACTTAAGTATGGAGAGAGCTATCAGGGAACGCAGGGGGAGAGGCCGCGGTGTGGGCCGAAACCCGGGAAATAATCACTCACTATCGGGAAGTCGTACCCAGGACTCAGCTCGATCAGAAGATGTTCGGGTTGATCCACTCACTTTTATGCAGGTCATGATGACCCATATGCAATTGCTTAATCATCATTACGCCACTCTGGCCGAATTAATCGAGAGAACTCTCACGTGTGAGCCTGCTGCTAAGGAAATTGCTGAGAAACAACCTTCATCTGCTAACAAGAAATCAACGAAGCGTAATCAGTCCGAAGGCGGTCAGTCAACCTTCAAGAAGTCTCTTACGGACTCTACTTTTTCTGAGCGACCTCCTACGGCGCATAAGCCTGCAGAGTCTCAGTCCCGAGCGGCCAGTTCGGCCATCAACTGTTTCAACTGTGGAGAACTTGGTCATTTCAGCACTAGGTGTTCGAGGCAGGCTATCACCTGTTTCAACTGTGGGATTTCCGGGCATAAGGTCCGTTTCTGCCGAAGAGACTCCAAGCATACTCCGGTGGCATCTCATGCCCCGAAGCAATCGGCGGTTCAGAATCAGGCCACTCAGTCCGTGCTGTTTAAGACGACGGGAGCAACTAAAGGTGGAACTCATACTTTTCAGATAGGAGCATCCGGTTCGTGGGCCGGCAAGTCCCGAATTCATGAGATGAAGAGGACCGACGATCCGGAGGCCCGAATGATCTCAGGTATACTCGAAATTCTATCCCAACCTGCGTGTACCCTTTGTCATACTGGTGCATCGCATTCATTCATTTTCGAGTCATGTTTGAGTAGACTACTCCTGGATAGTTCCACTAGTTGTGAACCCTATGTCATTGGTCTACCAGGCGGTAGAAGAATTTTTGTAAATCATGAGGTTAAGAACTGACCGAATTAAGCTTAATGACCGCGATTGGTTGGCGGACCTAATCGTGGTGGATTTACCTAAGGACGATGTAATATTGGATATTAGCTGGATGGATCGTCATGATGCCATCCTCAGTGTTCGTAAGCGTATGGTCACTATCATTTCAGTCGTTGGAGCCGAGTGTGTAATTCAGGGAGGTAATCCCCGTTGTTCAGGAAGAATCATTAATATGATGAAAGCAGTGAAATTACTCAATCAGAGTTGTTCAATCATTCATGGTTATCGATTGGCCGTTCTAAGGCAATCGAGGTGTTCAATCATTCATTATATCATTGTCATCGATTGGCTGTTCTAAGGCAATCAAGGTGCTCAATCATTCATTATATCATTGTCATCGATTGGCCGTTCTAAGGCAATCGAGGTGTTCAATCATTCATTATATCATTGTTATCGATTGGCCGTTCTAAGGCAATCGAGGTGTTCAATCATTCATTGTATCATTGTCGTCGCTTGCCCATTCTAAGGCAATCGAGGTGTTCAACCATTCATGGTATCATTGTTGTCGATTGATGATGTACTCCCAGACGAGTTACCTGGTTTAACTCCACCAAGGGATGTGGAATTCACGATAGAGTTGGAGCCTGGTACGTCTCCAATATCAAAGGCACCATATCGGATGGCCCCGACCGAAATGCAGGAGTTGAAGAATCAACTTGAGGAATTGTTCGAGAAAGGTTATATCCGACCGAGTGCGTCCCCGTGGGGAGCACCAGTGTTATTTGTAAAGAAAGATGGTTCATTTCATCTGTGTATTGATTATCGGGAGTTGAACAGGGTGACGATCAAGAATAAGTATCCTCTACCCCGTATTGATGAACTCTTAGATCAACTTCAGGGAGCTTCAGTATTTTCCAAGATCGACTTAAGATCTGGATATCATCAATTGCGAATTCGAGAGTCGGATATCGCGAGGATGGCGTTTCGAACACGCTATGGTCATTATGAGTTCGTGGTAATGCCATTTGGACTAACTAATGCACCTGCGGTATTCATGGAGTTAATAAATCGGGTTTTCATCAACTTTTTGGATCAATTTGTGGTTGTCTTCATTGATGACATTTTAATTTATTCTCGTGACCGGGAGGAGCACGAGTTTCACCTTCATCAGGTGCTCGACGTGTTGAGACGAGAGTAACTTTATGGAAAGTTTTCCAAATGTGAGTTCTGGATGTCCGAAGTGTCATTTCTCGGACATGTAATTTCATCAGACGGTGTGCGTGTTGATCCTCATAAGACGGAGGCTATCCGAGATTGGTTACCTCCAAAGAATGTTAAGGAAATCTGAAGCTTTCTTGGATTAGCCGGCTATTATCGGCGGTTTGTGGAAGGATTTTCTAAAATCGCTCAACCAATGACGAACCTTTTGCGAAAGGATAAGAAATACACGTGTTCCGACGCGTGTCAGCGGAGTTTTGAAGAACTCAAGAGCCGGTTAATTTCAGCACTTGTCTTTTCCTTGCCACAAGGGATGGAAGGATTTGTGATTTATAGTGACGCGTCCGGACACGGCCTAGGATGTGTATTAATGCAGAATGGGAAGGTTATTGCCTATGCTTTGTAATATCCGGATTTATTACGGTGTATTTCATCTGTTTTCAAACCCTGTATTATTCGGATTGGTGGTTTTGATTATTGGAGTATGATATTTCGTGCATTGATATCATTGTACATAAGTATAGAAACATGCAAAATTGCTCATGCAACCTCGTGATAGCGCACGCTAAGAATGTATCTTAACGCGCTATCGGGTCATATTAGCGCACGCTATGCAGTAGGAGTTGCGTGCGCTAAGGACTCAATTATTGAGCGACAATGAAGCACATGCGCCAGCCGGGACATGGGTCCGGATAAGATTCCCGCGGACGAGCCCGGACAATTCTGAAGTCAACCATTATTAGCGCACGCTAAGGAATGCTTAGTAGCGTGCGCTAACTTGTTAAAATGTAGAATATTATAAATAGGACAACAACTCGTTTTGGCTTACATTTTACTCGTTCCTTCTGCATACTTGAGAGGCCAGAGAGCTGAGATATCCTCCTACATACTTAGATCACATATTGTTGGTGTTTATATATTGGTTATCACTTGAGAGTAATCATTGAAGAGGAATAGCACCTTGGAGTGGCATACAACCAACCGGAGTTGGATTCTACCTTACGGTTCAGTGATTTTCATCATATTAAGGTATGTTCAATCTATCTCAAGACTTAGAGTTGGATTCTAACGATTTGGATGATCATGTTAACAAGATATGGATTTTCATAGATGAATTATCCAAGTATATCATGTTTGGAATATTGAAATGATTAAGCCTTAAGTACCTTGATTATAATCATCATGATTCGAATCTTATTACACTGAATATGTAAAGAGAAGCTTCTATCATTGGTAATTCGAATCTAGTAGATGACTTCATAATAGTCATGGACTTGACTTTAACAATCATTATTGTTGGATAAATCTAAAGGATTGATCATGGAAAGATTTATCTAGTATAGATGGAACGTTTAAACAACTTCAGTATGATAATATTGATTGATATAAGGTGTTGATATCAACCGTTGAGTCTTTCGAATTGTCGTGTGAAGATTTGTGGTCGAAATGGAATATGGTTTTAATGGTATGCATATCCTTGAATCCGAAGTTGTTGTTATCCGTAAGATCATTCATGATCGTATGTACATGATATTCATGGAGGTAACATGAAGTATCACAGAAGATTTCATTGTTCTGATCTTGATGAGAACAAGCATCGCCAGCAAAGAACTGCCATGCATAGATAGCGCACGCTATGCTATGAATATTAACGTGCGCTATCGAGCACGAGTTAGCGTGCGCTACGTTTGGTACGTAACGTATGCTAGACCATCAGACGAGTCAGTTGGCTGGTCAGTGAAGTACTGACCATGCATAGTTAGCGTACGCTAGGCTTTGTTGTTTGCGTGCGCTATCGAGCAGACTTAACGCACGCTACACAGAGTACTTAGCGTGCGCTAAGCAGTTCAGGCAGATTGCATTTTATGAACTTTTGGCCGTGAATCGAATTGTTAAACATTCGTACGATGTGAGATAAATCCTATATCATTTCTTTTGTTAAGGTTTGGTCTCGTTACGTGATTGATTGAGGAGGAGGACCTTCGAGTGTTCATTTTCGTGGAAGTGTTGTTATTGTCTTCAAATCGAGGCAAGTACTTTATTTGTTTTATGTATTGTTGTTATAAATATTGTCGTGCATGTATGTCGTTGTTGTATGTCCACCTCGTGTTGGTCCGACGGGATCATCGGGGGATCTATGCTAGCGTGCGCTGGATCATCGGACGGGTTTTTCCACCACGGGTTGGTCTGACGGGATCATCGTGGGTTCTAGGCAGTGAACGCTGGATCGATGGAATTACCATGTGTATGTTATGATATCATGTTGTGATTATCAGTTATGTATGTCATTTATGAGTTTCTCGTAGGAGAAGACTCGTTGGTATTTTTCTTGTCGTTTATGTTATTCGTGTGATATGAATAATATGTTGTGGTACTTGTACTAGCATCGTTGTGCTAACCCCTTCGGGGGTGAACATTTTGTTTATGTTCAGGATCCAGGAGCGGAAAACAACCACCGAGCCGCATGACGACGAGGTGCAGAGTGATGTTTCACGTTCATTTGTCTGTTGTTTATTGGTTATTTTCAATAAGTACTCGAGTACGAAGTCATTTGTGATGGATTTGAATTTGGTGATGTATTATTGAGTTCTGTTGAACAATTGTACTATTTCTGTATTTGGTCAGAACTGTTGTGTCGTAATTCCGTTATTTCCATTTGTTAGTACCTTTTAATGCCTGTTCAATTCTTCAGCCTTGTAAATCCTTATGTAAAGGATTTACGGCGCTGTAATATTCCTGAATATATCGGGGGTGTTACAGAATATGGTATCGGAGAAAAGATTATGAATATTTTGGCCGTTGGGTTAAAATAGGGGTCATTTTTATCTTTTGAGGTAACCGGCCGTGAATGACATCACTGCACTGCCTACGTCTTCATGCGAACGGTGGTTGTAAGTTCCTAAACTCTATCTCGTTCTTTACATATTATGTCTCTTTATACTTGAATATTAGAACGATGTTGTTTCCCGTATGTTGAGTATTTATGCTTACAGTATGTTGAGAGGCGGACGTGGACGTGGTCGCGGTCGTGGACGCGGACGAAGAAATGCTGAAAGGGAAGCGTCGCCTTCTAATCAAGCCAGTTATAGCTCAGGCGAGCCGCAACAATCTATTAATAACGAACCAGATCCTGCTGTACCAGAGATCCTTCGTTAAGTGGTGAACCAGATGACTCAGTTCGCCCAGGTCGTGGACCAAATGCAAGTGGCGGTGGGACTACAGCAGGGAGAGAGACAGCAAGGGATCCCAGACATGGGAAACCGAGGTGACCGGTGGCTGCAAGAGGTGGCGAAGATGCAACCACCCAAATTCGACGGTATTTCTGAGACTCCCACCTGGGACCATTGGTTGAAGGAACTGGAGAAAATCTTTGCCGGAATTAACTGCCCAGACGACCGGAGAGCCTCTATCGCTCAATATTCTCTGATAGGGGAAGCATCCGAGTGGTGGGAAGCCATCCGGCCTGTAGACCATGATGCCGATTGGACACAGTTTAGATTGATGATGGAAGCTCAGTATTACCCTCGTCCTGTGAGGGAAGCCAAAGTTCGGGAGTTTTTCTCCGCTCAGCCTTCTGATGTGCGGTATCCTGCATTTATCAAGACGTTTAACCAACAACTGGCATTTGTTCGACATCTGGTCAGAACAGATGCAGAAATGATGATCCATTTCGATATGAGAATGAAACCAGAAATCCAGAGGTACATGTCCGGATTTGAATGTACCACACTCCGTCAATACCAGGATAAGGCGTTGGCGTATGAGATTAAGGAAGTAGCTATGGAGAAATTTTCTGAATCCAAGAAACAGAAAGTCTCTGGTACTTTTACAGAGCACAAGAACGGCGGGCCCCGTAAGGCCCAGTCATCCTTTCACTCTTTCAAGAAACCTCCGCACCCAGTTAGGAGCGGAAAGAACTTCGGAGCGACATCGACTATTACTGATGTTACCAGGAAATGCTTTAACTGCGCCCAGACAGGGCACTATCGACGGAATTGCCCCCTTCCTGCCGTCACTTGTTTTGATTGTGGACGAGAGGGACATCGGGCAGTGTTTTGTGAAGAGGCTGCAAAGTCTTTTAGAGCCCGTACACCACAGCCAGTCCAGAAGGAAGCCAGTATCCAACAGACGCAGCAAAGTGTTCAGATGCCTCAGAATTTTGGCCGTGGACGAGGCAGAGGACAATGGGACCGAAAGGGGACATCGAGTGCTGGATCTGCTCCCCCATGTCTGTACGAGATGAGAAGGACAGACGATCAAGATGTCATTGTCACGCATCGTGCCCGCATCTTTTCCCGCTAGCGTTTTATTCGATACAGGAGCTACGCATTATTTTATATCTTTGTATTGTGTAAATCGTTTGAATATTTCCGGTTTTCTTACTTGTGAACCTTATGTTGTTGGTTTACCGAGTGGAGAGAGTATTGTCGGAAATTTAGAAACTAGAAATTTCCCTGTATCATTTGGAGGCAGAGAGTGGCTCTCAAATCTGATCGTGATAGAAATGCAAGGAGACGACCTGATACTCGGAGACGATTGGCTTAATCGATATGGAGCAATTGTGAAATACCGAAGGAGGAATATCTCGCTGATCGCTGACGATAGTTCCGAAATTCTGTTTGAGGGATGGAAACCGGGAAGCTCAGGAAAATTGATCAAGGCGATGAAAGCTGTCAAATTGTTGAAACAGGGTTGTACCGGGTACTGGTGTTACACAATGAAAGACGAAATTGTGGAACTTTCATCCATTCCTGTTGTGAACGAATTTCCAGATGTATTTCCTGACGAGTTACCTGGACTACCTCCACGAAGGGATGTAGAATTTACCATTGAGCTGGAACCCGGAGCTACACCAATTTCCAAGGCGCCGTATCGTATGGCACCTACCGAGATATACGAACTGAAGAAGCAGCTGGAGGAGTTACTGGACAAGGGCTATATTCAGCCAAGCGTTTCACCCTGGGGAGCGCCAGTTCTTTTTGTCCGAAAGAAGGATGGGTCGATCCGACTGTGTATTGACTATCGAGAGCTGAACAAGATGACGATTAAGAACAAGTATCCGTTGCCACGGATTGATGATCTGTTTGACCAGTTGCAAGGGGCAATAGTATTTTCAAAAATCGATCTGAGATCAGGGTATCATCAGCTGAGGATTAAGGAGTCTGATGTTCTGAAATCAACGTTCAGAACTCGCTACGGACATTATGAGTTTGTAGTGATGCCGTTTGGTCTCACTAACGCACCTGCTGTATTTATGCAATTGATGAACAGATTGTTCATTGAATTTTTGGACAAATTTGTGGTCGTGTTCATTGATGACATTCTGGTGTATTCTAAGAGCCCGGAAGAACATGCGCAACATTTGCGGATTGTATTGGAACTTTTGAGAAACGATCAATTGTACGCCAAACTTTCTAAGTGTGAATTCTGGCTAAAGAAAGTGATGTTCCTCGGCCATGTAGTGTCAGCTGAAGGAGTCCGAGTAGATCCTCAGAAGATCGAAGCAATTATGGATTGGAAGCCTCCAAAGAACGTGAAAGAAGTCCGAAGCTTCTTAGGACTTGCTGGATACTATCGTCGATTCGTGGAAGGGTTTTCTAAAATATCCCGCCTACTTACTCGACTTCTGCAGAAAACTCAAAAGTTTGAGTGGAATGAATTGTGTCAGATTAGCTTTGATGAATTGAAGAAGAGATTGACGACGGCACCGATTCTATCACTTCCGCAGGGAACTGGAGGATTCATAGTTTACAGTGATGCTTCGAACCAAGGACTTGGGTGCGTATTGATGCAGAATGATAAGGTGATCGCTTATGCGTCGCGACAGCTGAAACCTTATGAAGTGAATTACCCAACACATGATTCGGAGCTTGCAGCAGTAGTTTTTGCTTTGAAGATCTGGAGGCATTATCTGTACGGGACTCACTGTCAGATATTTACAGATCATAAGAGTCTCAAGTACATATTCAGTCAGAAAGAGTTGAACATGCGGCAAAGAAGATGGTTAGAACTGATTAAGGACTATGACTTGGAGATTTTATATCATCTAGGCAAAGCGAATGTAGTGGCCGATGCACTTAGCCGCAAGCCTATCTCTATTCAGATGCTGGAGACGCTGACATCCCAACTTAGCCTTCAACGAGAGATGATTCGTGAAGGAATTGAAGTGTGGTTACAAAGAGTCCAAGGACAACTGTGCGTGATGGAGATAACTTCATCATTAACCGAAGGAATCAAATCTAAACAGGCAAATGATCCTCTGATGATACGGTTACGTGATGAAGTGATCAAAGGAAAGGCCCCCGGATTCATAATTCATGATGATGGGGTTTTGAGATTTCAGAACCGACTCTGCGTTCCCGATGATGATGTTCAAAGCATAATTATGAAGGAAGCTCACAGTTCGCCCTATTCTATCCACCCGGGCACCAGTAAGATGTATAAAGACTTGAAGCAGAATTTCTGGTGGGGCAACATGAAGAAAGATGTAGCGGACTATGTTTCGAAATGCTTGACTTGTCAGCAGGTTAAGATCGAGCATCAATGGCCTGCCGGAATGTTGAAGCCACTCCCGATTCCTGAATAGAAGTGGGAGGACATATCGATGGACTTTATCGCTAATATGCCGAAAACCAGGACAAGAATATTTGGGTGATAGTTGATCGTTTAACCAAATCAGCTCATTTTCTAGGCATTGAGGATATGTGGGGACCATAGAGGTTGGCACGAGTATTTATTTCGGAGATAGTTCGATTGCATGGTACGCCGAAGACCATTGTTTCTGATCGAGACGGTCGTTTTGTGTCTCACTTTTGGAAAGCAGTTCATAAGGCCTTGGGGACCGAATTGAACTTCAGTATAGCTTATCACCCGCAGACTGACGGACAATCTGAGAGAACTATACAAACGGTGGAAGACATGCTAAGGGCCTGTGCCTTAGATTGGTCAAACGATTGGGAAGTTCATCTACCGTTGATTGAATTTACCTATAATAATAGTTGGCATGCTTCCATTAAGATGGCACCGTTTGAGGCATTATACGGAAGGAGATGCAGATCGCCCCTATGCTGGGACGATTCGTCAGACTTGATCGGGACAGAACCAGAGTTGATCGTGCAGACTCGAGAAAAGATAGCCTTGATTCGTGAAAGGTTGTTGACCGCCCAGAGTCGCCAGAAATCCTATGCGGACGTACGCCGTCGCCCATTGGAATTCAATACTGGAGACCATGTACTTTTGAAGGTTTCTCCTACTCGGGGAATCTTTCGTTTCGGAAGGAAAGGAAAGCTGAGTCCGAGATATATCGGACCATTTGAGATCCTCGAGAGAGTTGGGGAGTTGGCATACAGATTAGCATTGCCGCCGTCATTGTGCCATGTTCATAACGTGTTCCACGTATCCCGATTCTGAGGTATATACGAGATCCCGATCATATCATTGATTTCGGCGAGATCGAAGTCGCGCAGGATGGGACGTTTGAAGAAAGACCGGTCAAGATACTCGAGAGTCGAGTTAAGCAGCTGAGGAACAAACCAATCGTTTTGGTCAAAGTTCAATGGTCGCGTCACGGAATGGAAGAAGCCACCTGGGAAACGGAAGCTGATATGAAGTCTAGATATCCCGAGTTATTTTCGTCTTGAGTTTCGGGACGAAAATCCTTTTTAGTAGGAGAGTATGTAATATCCGGATTTATTACGGTGTATTTCATCTGTTTTCAAACCCTGTATTATTCGGATTGGTGGTTTTGATTATTGGAGTATGATATTTCGTGCATTGATATCATTGTACATAAGTATAGAAAAATGCAAAATTGCTCATGCAATCTCGTGATAGCGCACGCTAAGAATGTATCTTAACGCTCGCTATCGGGCTGTTATTAGTGCACGTTATGCAGGTAGGAGTTGCGTGCGCTAAGGACTCAATTATTGAGCGGGACAGCTAGCACATGCGCCAGCCGGGACATGGGTCCGGATAAGATTCCCGCGGACGAGCCCGGACAATTCTGAAGTCAACCATTATTAGCGCACGCTAAGGAATGCTTAGTAGCGTGCGCTAACTTGTTAAAATGCAGAATATTATAAATAGGACAACAACTCGTTTTGGCTTACATTTTACTCGTTCCTTCTGCATACTTGAGAGGCCAGAGAGCTGAGATATCCTCCTACATACTTAGATCACATATTGTTGGTGTTTATATATTGGTTATCACTTGGGAGTAATCATTGAAGAGGAATAGCACCTTGGAGTGGCATACAACCAACCGGAGTTGGATTCTACCTTACGGTTCAGTGATTTTCATCATATTAAGGTATGTTCAATCTATCTCAAGACTTAGAGTTGGATTCTAACGATTTGGATGATCATGTTAACAAGATATGGATTTTCATAGATGAATTATCCAAGTATATCATGTTTGGAATATTGAAATGATTAAGCCTTAAGTACCTTGATTATAATCATCATGATTCGAATCTTATTACACTGAATATGTAAAGAGAAGCTTCTATCATTGGTAATTCGAATCTAGTAGATGACTTCATAATAGTCATGGACTTGACTTTAACAATCATTATTGTTGGATAAATCTAAAGGATTGATCATGGAAAGATTTATCTAGTATAGATGGAACGTTTAAACGACTTCAGTATGATAATATTGATTGATATAAGGTGTTGATATCAACCGTTGAGTCTTTCGAATTGTCGTGTGAAGATTTGTGGTCGAAATGGAATATGGTTTTAATGGTATGCATATCCTTGAATCCGAAGTTGTTGTTATCCGTAAGATCATTCATGATCGTATGTACATGATATTCATGGAGGTAACATGAAGTATCACGGAAGATTTCATTGTTCTGATCTTGATGAGAACAGTTTCCTGCTCAGCAGTAAACTGCCATGCATAGATAGCGCACGCTATGCTATGAATATTAATGTGCGCTATCGAGCACGAGTTAGCATGCGCTACGTTTGGTACGTAACGTACGCTAGACCATCAGACGAGTCAGTTGGCTGGTCAGTGAAGTACTGACCATGCATAGTTAGCGTACGCTAGGCTTTGTTGTTTGCGTGCGCTATCGAGCAGACTTAACGCACGCTACACAGAGTACTTAGCGTGCGCTAAGCAACAGCGGTGCATTTTATGAACTTTTGGCCGTGAATCGAATTGTTAAACATTCGTACGACGTGAGATAAATCCTATATCATTCCTTTTGTTAAGGTTTGGTCTCGTTACGTGATTGATTGAGGAGGACGACCTTCGAGTGTTCATTTTCGTGGAAGTGTTGTTACTGTCTTCAAATCGAGGCAAGTACTTTATTTGTTTTATGTATTGTTGTTATACATATTGTCGTGCATGTATGTCGTTGTATGTCCACCTCGTGTTGGTCCGATGGGATCATCGGGGGATCTATGCTAGCGTGCGCTGGATCATCGGACGGGTTTTTCCACCACGGGTTGGTCTGATGGGATCATCGTGGGTTCTAGGCAGTGAACGCTGGATCGATGGAATTACCATGTGTATGTTATGATATCATGTTGTGATTATCAGTTATGTATGTCATTTATGAGTTTCTCGTAGGAGAAGACTCGTTGGTATTTTTCTTGTCGTTTATGTTATTCGTGTGATATGAATAATATGTTGTGGTACTTGTACTAGCATCGTTGTGCTAACCCCTTCGGGGGTGAACATTTTGGTTATGTTCAGGATCCAGGAGAGCGGGAAAACAACCACTGGAGCTGCATGACGACGAGGGTGCAGAGTGATGTTTCGGCCGGGTTCATTTGTCTGTTATTTATTGGTTATTTTCAATAAGTACTCGAGTACGAAGTCATTTGTGATGGATTTGAATTTGGTGATGTATTATTGAGTTCTGTTGAACAATTGTACTATTTCTGTATTTGGTCAGAACTGTTGTGTCGTAATTCCGTTATTTCCATTTGTTAGTACCTTTTAATGCCTGTTCAATTCTTCAGCCTTGTAAATCCTTATGTAAAGGATTTACGGCGCTGTAATATTCCTGAATATATCGGGAGTGTTACATGCTTCACGACAATTGAGACCTTACGAGGTTAATTATCCGACCCACGACCTGAAGCTAACAGTCGTAGTTTTCACGTTGAAGATTTGGTGTCATTATCCTTATGGTGTTACTTGTCAGATATTCACCGATCATAAGAGTTTGAAATATATATTTACTCAGAAGGAGTTAAATATGCGATAGAGGCGGTGGTTGGAACTAATCAAAGGTTATGATATTGAGGTCCTGTACCACCTGGGTAAGGCGAACGTGGTCGCCAATGCCCTGAGTCGTAGGTCCGTTCAGGAGCAAATGCTTGCTCGTTTACGATTCGAAGGGCTTGGCGGGAATTCCTGAGACCCGAGATGCAGTGCGAGTTCGGCAATCTGTGGACAACTGGTATGTTAGAGATTACATCGCCACTCGAGGAGGCGATCAGAGTGAATCAGGGTTCAGAACCATTTTCATTGCGCATTCGAGAGGATGTGGCTCAGGGGGAAAGCCCCTGGATTGGTGGTCCACGAGGATGGACTTTTGTGATTTAAGAATCGGTTATGCGTACCGGTGAATGACGAGTTGAAAAACTCGATTTTGAGAGAAGCTCATGCTACCCCTTATTCCATTCATCCGGGGTCTAGTAAGATGTACAAGGACTTGAAACAAGATTACTGGTGGAGTAATATGAAGCGAGAAGTCACGGAATTTGTTTCGAGATGTTTAACCTGTCAGCAAGTCAAGATAGAACATCAGCGACTGGCGGGTATGCTGAAAACGCTCCCTATTCCAGAGTGGAAGTAGGAAGATATTTCTATGGACATCATCACGAGTTTGCCGACGAGTCGTCATGGCATGAATACAATTTGGGTAGTTGTGGACCGTTTAACTAAGTCAGCTCATTTCCTTGAGATTAAGGATACGTGGGTTCCCGAGAGACTTGCCCAGTTGTTCATCAAAGAGATAATGAGATTTCATGGTACTCCTAAGAGTATTGTTTCTGATCGCGATGGGCGATTCGTGTCACACTTTTGGAAATCAGTTCATCGTGCCAGGGGAACTCAGCTTAATTTCAGCACAGCTTTTCATCCTCAGTCCGATGGACAATCAAAGAGAACTATTCAGACATTGGATGACATGTTGAAGGCATGCATCCTCGATTGGAAAGACGATTGGGAAGCCCAACTACCGTTGATTGAGTTCACGTACAATAATAGTTGGCGTGCTTCGATTAAGATGGCACCTTACGAGGCCTTGTACGGTCGTCATTGTTGATCTCCTTTGTGTTGGGATGACTTATCAGAATCAATCGGCACAGAGCCCGATATGCTTATAGCCGCCCGTGAGGAGGTAGATTTGATCAGGAGTCGTTTGTTTACCGCTCAAAGTCGACAGGAATCATACGCAGATAATCGTCGTCGACCATTATAGTTTGAGACAAGTGACCACGTGTTGGTCAAGGTATCCCCGAGTCGAGGTATTTTCCGATTCGTAAAACAGGGGAAGTTGAGTCCGAGATTCATCGGACCGTTTGAGATTTTGGATCGAGTAGGCAGTCTCGCTTATCGATTGGCTTTACCTCCGGCGTTGAGCCGAATTCATAATGTATTTCACGTCTCTCAGTTGCAGAAGTATGTTGTTGACCCGAGTCACATACTTCAGTTCGATGAAATCGAAATCGCGGATGATCATTCGTATGAGGAGCGTCCTATACGAGTTTTAGAGCGGCGAATCAAATAGTTGAGGAACAAGATGATTCCTTTGGTCAAGATTCAGCGGTCTAGGCACGGAGTCGAAGAGGCTACATGGGAAACCGAGGATAGTATGCGGGAGAGTTATCCCGAGTTTTTTGACCCTTAGTTTCGAGGACGAAACTCTTTTTAAGGGGGGGAGTATGTAATACCCGGTTGTAATTCATTCATTATCATTCAGTAATTGTCACTCAGTAATTTTTCACTCATTAATAATCATTCACCATTCACGTTCATTCATTGTATTCATCGTTGGCGCATATTGTTTTTAACCGTGTATCGATTACCGATCGTCATTCGCCTCCGTTTGAGTCTCGAGACGAGAGTATTATCATTATCATCGTGATTGGTAGTCTTGTGTTGGAAGTATCATCTATGGCATGTTGTGGACTTATTTACATTCATATACGTATGGTTTATCAGATCATTCATTATTTGTAGCGAGAACAGAGTTGTCGCATTTTTGTCACTCCAGCAGCGAGTTACGACCGTAACTAATCAGGCATTACGGCTGTAACATGCATTTGTTGGTTTAAGGATGTTCTGGACGAATGGGAGATACGGCCGTAAGGATACGCGGATACGGCCGTATCATGCGTTCGTTGCTTTTAGGACAGTTCGGACGAATGGGACTTAGGGCCGTAAGGATTGCGGCATACGGCCGTAAGATGAGGTAGGTACGGCCGTAAGGTTTGGCCGGTTACGGCCGTACGTTTCGAGCAGGGTGCCCGGTCAGTTTTGACGAAGGTTTCATATGCCCGTAAGTCTTGCCGAGTACGGTCGTATGAGTCGAGTTACGCCCGTAAGACAGGTGCGGTTACGGACGTAAGTCTATTGGCAGGCTTTCGATGAAACCGAGTTATGCCCGTACGATCTGGCTGGTCACGGCCGTAAGGCCGTTGACTTGGAGAGGTTACGGCCATAAGTAGGCCGAGTTACGGCCGTAACGTTCGGCAGTTTATATAGACTTGGACGGGACTTTGAGCTCATATTCTCATTTCTCCACTTGAGTTCCGAGAGAGAAGTCTTGAGGGAGAGATTTTGTCATCATCAATACTTTTATGTCCGGATTTCATCATCTTGATTCGTTGGGGAGCTTAGATAGTTGATTTAACACTAATTCACCGGATCGAAGTATTTGGATCTTCAATGGTAATATTCTTCAACATCTTGGATTTCGATTTTGTGTTGAGGTATGATGTTTTGGACGTTATCATCATGTTGTATGAAGAGATATACGTATGATTATGGGTGTGTATGAATATTCATTGGATTGTTGAAGGGTTATTCAAGAACACTTTGAATATTGGGTTGGATTTGGGGGTTTTCGATTAGTTGTTGTTGAAATCACGAATTGGATATTCATATTAGATTATTGATTGTATTGAAGATGTTTTGTTGGTTTGAAACACTCCTTGGGGATTTGATATTGGTATAGTAAGGATTGCTTGTAAACAATCGAAGATTGGTTACAACGTGTTTGATATAATGCCCCAATGAACTTGGTTTAGTCGTATCAACGTTTTGAGTTAGTTATAATCGTGTTTGATTCGTATGTTGAACGTATTGTTGGTAATTGTGTTATTCAAGGTTGTTCGAGCGACCGACACCTCATTTAGGATGTTTGTTCGTGGGAGGACATTCTTCACCGGTGTTGAGTAAGTTAATTCTTATTCGGTTAAAAGGATACTCATTCCTTTCGTTGTTGTTCATTCATAAATCATAATCATTCACAGTGTACTAATCATGTTGAGACGTGTAATTATCAAAATAATCATTTCATTCACGAGGAACGACGGTTCCAATCATTTCAAAGAGCTATCATTCATTTCACTATTATTTCATCTCGGTGAGTCATTCTTGACCCTTGTCGGGTTGTTATTCATTAATAATCATCATGGTCACTTTTGATCGTGTGACCTTCTGGGTTCATATTGCGTGGTCGGGTGCGGATGTGTGGAATTTTTAGTCGGGCACACGATAGTCATGTGTTGGGTTCACCGATACATTGGACTGTGCACACGGTAACTCTTACCTCCGTGAGACTAATTAGTTACAAGGACGGGCGTGTCCGAGCACTCGTCTTGTGCACTCGCACAGAACATTACGGGCGTACTATGATGCTCCTCTTCAGCGTAAATTCATACCTAAAGGATATTTCATGATTGTGTTTATTCAACTCTTGAGGATTGTTGTTCTGTGTAACTGACCCCGTTGGGGGACATTGTTTTCAGGTCACGGCAAGGCAAAGGCACGGGAAGAGCATGTTGACGGCGAGGAGTCCCAGTGATACTAGTAGGGTCCCCCCCAGTCCTTTCAGTCTTTCATGTCTTTCTTCATTTTATTTACGCTGCAAACTTCCGGTTGAATGTTTATTTATTCAAGGTTGTATATTTTATCTTCATATAAAATGTACAAGTATTCTGTATTCCTGGGTGTATGGTACTTAAAGCTCCTAATCGGAGTATTTGGTAATATAATGTGGTTCGGTACTACAATTATATTATTTAATTCATTAATTTTCATTCGCCTGGTGGGTCCAGTTGGGGTTCCACGGCACTGTAATAGTCGCCTAGTTTGGGGTGTTACAGTAATGAATTCCTGTCGTCATTCTAAGGCAAGTTCTTTAAATCCATTTCCTGTTTTACTGTCATTTCATGTTGTCGTGCATATATGTGTCACTTTTGTTTGTCCACCACGTGTTGATCCAAGGGTATAATCTTAGGATCTATGCTAGCGTGCGGTGGATCATTGGACGGGTTTTCCACCACGTGTTGGTCCAACAGGATCATCTTGGGATCTAGGTAGCGAACGCTGGAATATGGATTACCATGTATATGTTGAGATTGTCATGTTTTGTAGTGCATTATAGGTCTTCTCGTAGGAGTAGTCTGTAAGTTTTTATTATTATTCGTGAATTATCGAATAATTTCTTGTTGTATAATTACCATACTTCTACTGACATCGTTGTGCTAACCCCTTTGGAGGTGGACATGTGTTTTACATTCAGGGTCCAGGAGAGCGAAAAAAAACCACATGAGAAACATGATTATGAGGGTGCAGAGTGATGTTGGTTGTCCGGAAAAGTCCTTTCAGTTTGTGTCCGTATTTGAATAAGTACTCGAGTACATTGCTTCTCTGTGTTGATTCAAATGGTTATGTGTTGATGAATTCTATTCAGTGTTGTCGTTTACTCTTAAAACCCAGTTTGTAATACTAACTCTATTGTTGGGACTAGAAGTGGTTATTGGGTCGGGCCAGTCCAACCCAGCCCGGACCAGCCCGGGTTTTTCTGGCCCGCGGCCACGCGGGTCAACCCGGCCCAGGATCGAGCCTAGTCCACCGGGACCTCTGGGCGGTCCCGGTCCCAAACTCCCCACCCCAGGCCCAGCCCAGCCTGACCCATCCCCTAGCCCAGGCCGGCCCGGTCCCCAGCCCAGGCCCAGCCTAGCCCGGCCCAACCCTAGCCCAGACCGATCCTGCCAGCCCGCTAGCCCGGTCCACTCCCCAGCCCACCCCAAACGCACCTTATCCCATGTTGGGTTTTGCGTATATCTAATAAAATAAAATAGAGTAAAACGCAGCGGAATAAATAAACGAAAAAAACTCAGACGAGGATCTACATGCAGTAATTTAATTGATTTATTAAGAGTTCGTGGAATTACCTTAATTCGAAGAACGGATCTGAACCGGACTAGAAAGACTTCCTCTTTGGGTGATCCACACACGAACAATTCCACAAGCCGGATTGCTAGATCCTTATGAATAATATTGATAAATAGTACAATATAAATTCCTTACTAGAAGAATTGTACTATCGATCAATATCAACTAAGGGAAGAAGATCAGAAGACCGCCGTCATTCCCCTACTGTAAGAGGTGGAGGTCGATATCCTTAGTCTTGAGAGAGAGGGGGCGATTTTTTTAGGTGTAGGTTTCTAATGACAACTCCTTGTCATAGACTCCTTATTTATACTAAGTAACCCTAGATTCAAGAATCTAGTATTTGCTTAGTTACCCCTCATCTTATTAAATAATACATTATATATAATATCCAATATTATATATATTACTTATTATTTAATATCCTTATAAATATAATATCTAATATTATATTTATTATTCCCAATTGATATTTATTCCTACTTGTCTATAATTGTCGTACGTGCGACCGAAAAGGCTTATATTATATTGACAATTATTTAATACCTTCTTAAATAATAAATGATAATCGGCCTCTAGCAAGACATTATGATTACCCATATAATATAAGTTAATAATCCATTAAACCTTTTAACGTGTCAAATCCCTTTGTCACGCGATATCATATTTGAACTAAGTCATGGAGTATGTCATACTTATTTATGTTCAAATGATTTCTCGATCTTATGTAGACTGATTGAATCAAATGACTCTTCATTTGAGTATGGCCATGCAGTTCCTTCAGTCCTACTTATCGAGGAGCCCAGCAGATATCTCTTTCACTAAGGAGAGGGACAAATCCCCATCTCGATTATTCATTGCCCTCTACATGACTCCCACTAATCCTGATCGCTAAACTTTATCATCACCATGTTTCAGATGACGTTGGATTACGTCAAGGCATAGCTATTATCATGTTGGACTCTATGATAATCACAGATTCAAGGATTTATTGACATACTGTTATATTGAGATTCACTTATGACATTTCCATTCAGTGATCTCAATGTGGGTCTGTCCAGTATTAGTTCTCCAACCAATACCCATAAGATTGATCCGTAGCATACGCATAATCATCCGATGATTATCAATCAAACTTATACTAGTATATTAAGCACTTGAGTCTCTACTCAACGCGATTGTACCAGGGACATTTGAATAATCTTATTATTCATGAATAACTATTATTCGATTATTATAATATTAAAACATGTACACATTATAATAATCAACGAGAAATAAATGATATCAAATAGCTTTATTTATATGTGACAATTACAAATCTAGGCACATCGAATGTCCTAGGGCACTAATCCTAGCAGCCCACACTTCAAATGTTAACATATTTTTCTACTTTTCTTCCTATTTAATTTAAGTTAACATATTTTTAAATTCAAAATAATTTTTTTAGTTTAATGTCAATATTTTTTAATTTAAAACAGATTTTTAAATTAATTTTTTAATTAATGTTAACTATTTTTTTTAAAATTCAAAACATAAGTTTTCAAGTTGATTTTTTAAGCTAATGTTAACATATTTTTTAAATTCAAGACACATTTAAAAAATAAATAATAATAATATCCTGCCTGGCCCAGATCGGCCCAAGGACAGCCCCGGGGTGGGCGGGCAGTGGGTTGCGGCTGCCCAGCCTAGGCCCAGCCCAGCCGGCCCACCTCAAACATGGGCAGGTTTTGGGCTCCCTAGTCCCAGCCCGGACCGCTAAAGCACAGCCCGGGCTCAGCCCATGGGCCACATCTAGTTGGGACTTTGTTTTAATTATTAGCCTAGTAAGTCTTTACATAAAGGATTTACGGCATTGTAATAATTCTGACTATCTCGGTGTGTTACACATGTAAAGAGGCTAGCTTAAGATATATATTGTGTGAGAACCCCTACACAATCTCAATATTCACATGCGCACTAGATTCATGTTAGTATGTGATATTTTGTGTATGTATTCTTGTTGAGGAAAATATTATTGATAGAATAGTCATTTAATGCTTTCGATGAGTTTGTATATTATTATGATTGGTGTGATTTCTGCGAGTTCAATGAATCTCACCCCCACATAAATTGCTCCTGCAGGTGAATTATAGCCGGATGTACGAAGGAGCGAGCCGAGCGAGCATATGATATAGTTTAGATTTCATAAATGATTTTAAATATGTAATACCCGAGAATTTTGTTTCCGGTAGATTGAATTTTTTTCAACTGTTTAGTGGATTGTAAGTTGTTTGTGCCTTTATGATCGTTGTCATGCATTGATGTGAGCCGGTTGCAATTCAGATTGTAGTGTCTTTGTCGTTCTATTGGCAGGAATCGTTGTTGTGAGGAGCTTAGGTGCGATCTTATTGCATGTTCAGCAAGAATAGCGCACGCTAAGATCATGTAGTAGCGGCCGCTATTACGCATTGTTAGCGCATGCTAAGTCCATGGAGTAGCGCGCGCTAATAGGAGTTCCATAAATAAGGCAGAAGCTACTGCCTTGGATTGGGCAGTCGATAGCGCACGTTATGGAGTGCGTAGCGCACGCTATGGTGCGAGAGTAGCACGCTATCGGAAGGGTATCGCACGCTACCTGGTAGTTCGGGTTCAGACCATAAGCTACTGGACTGAGATGTTGGGCGGTATATACTTCGATAGCTCACGCTAAACTTGAAGATTAGCGCACGCTAAGGCTGTCCAGTATATAAACTGGACAACAGTCATTACTCTCATTTTCTCCCTCATTTCCTCTTCTCTCCACGGGTATATGTCAAGGGTGACTATGGTTCGTGATCTTGACCGATTTTGCTCAATCTAAAGGCGTTTTGGAGTATCATAAGTGATTATAGCATCGTTAAATTCATTGTTCTTTGGTGGATCGAGGTAATCCCTTGGTTTCTCTTCGAGTTGACTTTTTGTAGAGTTGTTCTTGATTTCGGAAATTATCCAGTTTTGATGAATTGGTTGGCATATAAACGTTATTTTGAATATGTTCTATGGATTGTATATCCATATCCTTGATTCGTTAAAACCGATGGGTGATTTCGGTGTTCTTGGATGGTCATGAACATATAAAGTTCGATTAAATGTCCGAATGAGTTTTCCTTCAATAGTTTGATGTGATTTATGTTGTTGTTGGTCTTGGTCCTCGTTGTGATCATGTTTTAGTTGTTTCTTATGGAGGTTGTAGTGTTTGAGGCATTTCGGTCGAGACGTGTTTGTTGGAGTATTCGCGTGTTGATTCCAGGCAAGTATTTTATTATATAACTTGTGTCTTGCGATTAGAAATCGTGTGTTGTGGTGCTAAGTTCACTCGTGTGGGTTCGACGGGGCCTAGGAGGATTCAGAGCAGATGATCCTGGGATCGGAACTTAGTATGTGGTACTGAGGCCCAGTCGTGCGGGTATGACGAGGCCTACGATGACACATGGCAGTCGATCATGGGGTCAGGGCACAGTATGTCCAACTGTTTGGGTTCGACGGGACTTGCGGTGACTCATGGCAAGAGATCACGGAGTCGGGACTGGATGTTATGATTGTTGTGTCTGTCATATTCCGTGCGGGTTGATGAACCTACGGAACCACATGATAAGGGATCACGAGTATTATGTTTGTTGTGCTTGATACGTGACAAGAGTTCACGGTGTTATGATTATTGTGTTTAGCATAGTTCGTGTGGGTTGATGAACCTATGGAGCCACGTGACAAGGGATCACGAGTGTTATGTTTGTTGTGCTTGATACGTGACAAGAGTTCACGGTGTTATGATTATTGTGTTTGGCATAGTCCGTACGGGTTGATGAACATATAGAGCCACGTGACAAGGGTTCATGAGTGTTATGAGTGTTGCATGTGGTATATGTGACAAGAGTTCACAAGCGTCTTGATTGCTCATTGAGCATGTTTAATCTAAAGGATTTTGACAAACTTAGGACATGAGTTCCTAAAGGATTTTGACAAACTTAGGACATGAGTTCCTAAAAGATTTTTACAAACTTAGGACATGAGTTCCTAAAGGATTTTGACAAACTTAGGACATGAGTTCCTAAAAGATTTGCGCTTTTTGTAAAATTCCATTGATGATCGTCCATTTTATGAAGGTTCCACCTGTGTTGGTTTCTATATTATTAAAATTTCTAGGGAATACGTGATTGATTGATTCGTGATTGGTAGAGTGTGGTTGCCTAATTTATGATTTGTAATTGCTTGTTACATTTTGTATAGCTTGATACTTGTACTAGTAAAACGGTGGAGCTTTGCTAACCCCCGAGTAATAGGGGGTGGATATCTATTTTGTGTCCAGGTTCATGCAGATTCGTGGGAACAGTCACAGGATCGGCACAAAAGATGATGGGCTGCGATACTAATCAAGAGTTATGGAATGCAGTTGTTGTTGTTGTTGTTGTTGTTGTGTCTTTGTATTATCTCTGAGTCTTCCGCTGTGTTGTATCATTTTGTATTTTGGACCCCTGTGTGCGTATGAGTTGTAACAAATTATTACAGTGTAATTTTGTTGTGTGACCTTATCGGTCCGTGTCTTTATGCGGTTTGATCCTGACCGGTCAAACTTTTGGTCGTATGATTGTGTTCAGCTTGGTGGATCCTCGAGTGTGGGGTCCATGGCGTGTAATATTCCCGGGTTTCGGGGGGATGTTATAACTATAGAATCGGAGCTTAGGTTGTGGGAACCTAGGCTATCGGGTCGAGTTGAGTTACGTTTTGTGCTGTCATTCGAGGTGTCGATTGACAAGTTGAGTTGAGCTGAGTTGTGTTTTATTCCATCACTTGAGTTGTCGGATGACGAGAGAAGATTAGTATCGTGGGCGGCCTTCATCTTCGTACGATCTGTGATGTAAGTCTCTTCTACAATATTTCGTGTTATTAATTTTGTCACAAGTTGTTGTGAATGAAGTTTGTATCTGGTTTTTGTGATACATTATGTGTGTATTGATCATATATGCTCAAGGGAAGCATTGATGGTTTTGACATGTGTTCGAAACGGTGTTCGTAAATTATGTTATTAAACTTGGTTGGATGGGTTGACATGCGTTCGAACCCAATATTTGTGAGTAGTTTGTAGAATTGGTGATTTTGTATGCCGAGTGGGCATGTGTTTAGAAATCGATAGATTCCGGACTGCGTGTGTACGTATGAACGAACGTTTTGAAGTATTTTGGATACTTGGTGAAATGTTACCAATGATGAACTTTTGTTGGGTTTGAAAGAATTTTGAGAAAATCTCTTTTGCGTATTCGTGCTTTTTCTAAATGATTTGAATATGTGATTTTAAAACCCTCACACCATAAAATTTTTGTGTTTATAAATCAAACATGATTTTAATTTCTAAAAGGGTGAAGGATAAATCTTTCTAAATTGTGTCAATTAGCACACGTTAATGTGCTATTTAGCGCCCGCTAACTGGACCTGGCAGACTAAGTGATATAGTTAACACATGCTAATCTTAGGATTAGCGCGTGCTAAAATGCTTTGTGTTATATGGCTTGGATGTGATTGTTGATGTGTGAAAATATATGTGGTAACATGTGATTACCTAGTGTGCTGTTGATTGTGATGATGTTGAGTGGTAGCATGTGATTACCTATTGTGCTAATGTCGTGATTAGAGTACGTGATGTCATGATTATGTGATGCCATGTTTCATTGTATTGAACGATTTTATGATTAGTATGCCAAGAGGACGAGGTCGAGGTCGTGGTCGCTGCCGTGGACGTAATCAGAATCCTGATTTGGTGACTCGCTCGTTGTCGAGTACCAACCAGCTCAGTACAGATGGTCGGGATGACCAGTCGCATGAGCAGGAAAAGTCAGCTGGGGATAGTGTTAATATTGGTGCCACCACCATCCTCCAGCAGTTGGCAAATCAACTGTCATAGATGAATCAAGAAGCGAACCGGGATGAGCCTCCCGAGGGGGATAACGGGGATAGTAAGTGGTTGCGAGATGTGATGAGAATGCATCAACCTCGTTTTGTGGGATCCTCTGATTCCTTAGGTTTCATTTAATTATTGTTGTGGTGTTGTGTGTTTCTCGCTAACCAAGATGGTTAGACGAGCGGTATTGTTTATTTAGCCTGGTGGATCCCACGCAGGGGTCCATAACGCTGTAATATTCCCTGAATAGCTTGTGGGTGTTATAGTGATAAAGATGTGATCCTATCATATTCACTCTTCGGTGGGAGTTTTGACTTTTTTTGTGTGGACTGTCATAAAACAAAGTTCATCCTCCTCCACTTAAGAGGAAGAAAATCGGCCATTGCAAGAGAGAGAGTGTAATACCCGATTGTGAATTCATTTATTATCATTCAGTAATTGTCACTCAGTAATTTTTCACTCATTAATAATCATTCATCCTTCATATTCGTGTAGGTGTAACACCCCCAATCCACTCAGGGATATTACACGCCGTAGACCCTCTCCTCGAGGATCTACCAGGCTGATAACTAAAATCAAACATCTAAACATCGCCTTTAAGGCTAAAATGACCCAGTAGACCGATTTGGTCTTTCAATAATTACATACAACTCAAATACATTACATGCCCACACAGGGGTCGAATACAACACAATCCCGTACAACGGGAAAGAATACTGCATCGGAAATAAAATACAACTAAACCAATGACATCATACGGATCCTCGGGTGATTAGTATCGTTCATCTTTCATCATCCTTTGTGCCGACCCTGTGTTATGCTCCCAAACCTGAATGCAAAAACAGACATCCACCCCCCGAATACTCGGGGGTTAGCAAAACTCCACTGTTTTGCTAGTGCAAGAACAAAGTGCAAATACGAGCCATACAATACAAGTTCCAAGAACAATAATAATCAGGAATCCTCAAAGATCCAAACGTAACGAAAAGTAATTCTCGAGGCATGAGTTTGGGTAAAACCTCCCAAAACCGAAAGACCACAATTAAAGGGAAACAATTTATGAAACAGTATAAAATACCTTCGAGAGTTTTAATAGAAAACAATTTAGGATTATCAAATCCTTATCTTTCCAAAATCAACAGGGGTCACAGCCCAAAGGTTTTGTTTTCGCAAATAGAAAACCGACAACAATTCACAGGGTTAAAACCCACATCACGTGTCCTCGACGGACGTAAAAATCAATAAAAACTCGTGAAGTTTTACTCGTGAATCCAGGGCTCTACCATTGGACTCCCGCCGTGGCCCCGTCGAACCAACCCACGGTGAGTAAAATACATTCACTAAATATACACCAACCTGTGAAGTTTCTACTCGTGAATCCAGGGCTCTACCATTGGACTCCCGCCGTGGCCCCGTCGAACCAACCCACGGTGAGTAAAATACATTCACCACTCGTGAATCCAGGGCTCTACCATTAGATTCCCGTCGTGGCCCCGTCGAACCAACCCACGGTGAGCGAAGCAATCATGCACAAATAACATATCACACCAAGGATATCCAAACAACTCACCCAGAGGCATCAAACACTTAGCAAAACACCACGTCAAATCATAATGCACCGAAATGAAACAATAGACGTCCACACGCAAATACCAAGTGCATTATCAACACCAAACATATCCATAGGATTCACATAGTCACTTACAACCCACACAATTTACAAAACACACGCGTTTGAAAGTGAGCCCTTAACGAGGCTAACCGAATCTTTTGAAAACTCGTTTCAAACAATCAAACAAACATATAAAGACAATCACCAATTATCATATTCACAAAACAAGAATTATATGGACAAGGTACTTGCCTCGAAACCACGAGTACTACGAGGATAATGCCACACGAATCATCAATCACCAAACGGGATTCAACACGGAAATCCTCGAGCACCTATAATCCTCCGGAAGGAACAATAAAACATGATTACAACGAGAATCGAGGCCAAAAACATCGGAAATCCCAACAACTATCGAAGGGAAACTCATTGGGACATTTAATCAAACACTCAATGTTCGATAACTCCCAAGAACACTCGAATCGTCAATCGAGTTAAACAAACTCGATATATGGATATACAATCCGTAGAACATGATTAATAACATCATACTACCCCAACCGATGTATCAAAATCGGATTAGAATCGAAATCAAGAACAATTTCTTCAAAAAGTCAACTTGAAGGAAAATCAAGAAATATACCTTGATTCGACGAAGAACACGGATTGGATGATGATATAATCAACAAGAATCTTCCAAAACGCCTTGGAATTGAGTAGAATCGACCAAGAACTCCATTTCCCGTCGCACCCGTCGCCAGCCGCCGAAAGAAGGAGAATATCGAGTAAAAAATGAAGTCTGGCCGAGCCCAGGCTATATATAGCCGGCCGTAACCGGCAGTGCCTTACGGACGTAACTCGGCCCTTACGGCCGTACTCGGCAGGCCTTACGGCCGTAACCGGCATTCGTCAAAAATCACCCAAAGAATCGTTGGGCACTTACTACCGTAATCGCACACATTACGGCCAGAATCGCCTTCGTCCGGAAGATGCCCAGCGCCCGTACGGCCGTACCCGATCACACTTACGGCCGTAACTGGCACACATTACGGCCGTAACCGGCACCTTACGGCCGTAACTCGGCCAGGCCAGGCCCTGCTCCGGCCGTGACTCGGCCGTGGCCACTCCGACGGCCCGGACGACCCCGAAACCCGAACCTGAGTAAAAATCGGAGATACGGTTACGAAGTACTCGCAAAGACGAATCCAAGCGCTAAGAGAACACACGATTCCGACCACCCGAAGTGTCGGAATTCGACAACGGAAGTAATTACCCCAAACTTTGGGAAATTACAAAAATGGCCCAAAATGCCCGGAAATCACGATACGTGATCGAAACACCGAACCAAAGCTCGCAACATGAATAATAACATAAAATGAACTTACGAGAAACTCGAAACAATAGTTTCGGACGAGATTCGCAAGAATCGAGCTCAAGTGCGGAAAAGTCGCCAAAAGACACGGAACTCAACAAAACAATACCGAAACGAACTCGGATGACAAAATGTGCAGAATTAATCATTCTCGAAATGACGAAATGGTCACGTGCGAGTCATCAAAACGGACTTCCGCCGAAAAAAGAAAATTACCGAAATTCGAAATTGCGGATATTACAGTAGGGACATTGGATGTCTAAATTAATTTATTGGATAAGTTAATTTACGGCCTAATGAGTTAAATAAATTACTAGGTGATTAATTTGATTTATATATATAATTATTTCTTAGAGAAATGAATTATATATTGTATTTGATATAATCATTTAATTGGATTAATTGATTGATATAAATACATCGAGACGGAATGGAGTTTATCGGATTGGACTCGAGGGAGTCCGAAACGAACTGAACTCCTTAAACTCTTCCACTTGGCCGCCCAAATATCTCCATGATTGCAAGGTCTTGATTTTTTCCTTTGTTTAAAGTGAAGAATCAATCCTTGTGATCATTAATGAATTTAAAACATAAGATGTTTATTCATGGGGGACATTGCTACATGTGATGCATGATTGAAGTCTAGATAAAGGTTCTCTCCTCTCATTTTGGTGGGCAGACATACGGTTCATTCATTTGAACGAGAGAGAGAGAGAGAGAGAGAGAGAGAGAGAGAGAGAGAGAGAGAGAGAGAGAGAGAGAGAGAGAGAGAGAGTTGTCTTCCTCTTCATCATCTTCACCATAACTATCTTGATATTTTCTTAGAGAAAATAGAGAGAGAAAAAAAAAATATATCTATACACTTAGGGGCTGTTTACTTTTTTTCCATTAATACCTGAATGGATTAAGCTGTCTGAGTGGATTAATCTGTCTGATTTGAAAAAATATCTTGTTGTTTCTTTCTTTTCAGAATGAACTATCTGAATGACAGAAATGACCATTTTACCCCTCAATATGAATTAAGTCCTTTTTGATAAAGAACGGATTGAGCATTTTAGTTTATATAATCAATTTAAATTATATGACATAATATTTATTTTAATTTATATTATAATATATATTCATAAATCATATTATAATTTTCAGGTATATTTAAATAATCAGACAATATTTGATAAATATATTAAGTTATATTTTAATATATATAGTTATATTAATTTTTTAATAGTGTCCTAGGACACATAGCCTTAGATAGCTGAATTCCATGTCTGTAAGGTAAGAAACCTTTCTTGGAATTCTCCATACTAAACCGCTTTAGCACCGGATGCCTGAGATAAGCACATCCTTTTCTTGTGATCTCGAAAGATCTTGATACCAAGGATGTGCCCAGATTCTCCCAAATCCTTCATATCGAATTACTTAGACAACCATAACCTTACGTCTGATAAATCCTTCACATTATTTCCAATTAGAAGTATATCATCTACGTACAGTATAAGAAGCACTAGAACGTTTAAATCGCACTTTTTGTATACACAAACTGTTGGAAAGTGAAACGTAGCGGAAGCGAAGTTTGAGAAAGATGATAAACGCATTTTACGCATCCACGAGCATAAGATCTATTTAGGCATGCTAATTAATTAATTACTAAGACTAATAAGCAATTTAAATATTATTTATTATTTATTAATTAAATATGTTGATTATTAAAATATCCTAATCTAAATCCAAAGATCATAGGATATTACCTCTTGAAGAGTATTGGTTGCTTTCGTCTTGATCACTTTGTATTTCTACTTTTAGACCTTATAGAGTATGATCTGCCTTAACCCGGACGTTGTGTGGGCAACGAGCTACCGGATCTTCCCTGGACAACCTTGGGATCAGCCGAAACTTGTTCTTATATGTGGTTACTCAATTTTTCTTTGCTTTCTAGTATTTTATAAACACTCTTAGCAAATTAATTGTGTTATCTAAATTGTAGAATCAAAGACACAAGTCAAGATCTATAATTAAACACAAGAGGAAAAAATTGATCACACAACCTCACAAGAAAGCATAAAATCGGCCAACACCCCAAAAGTCCTATATATAGGCTCCTGGACTACTACTAGGGATCTTAAGGAGGATTATGGATGGACTCCCAATAAATTCATCTTACCTTATTAGGACTCTTCCTAATATATAATGAATCTATTAATATCAACTTAGTCCACTAAAAGGTTGATATTGCACTTCCTACCAAAATTCCAAATTACGAAATTGGGCTCCTTATTAAATATATTATTTCCCATGTTTAAGATATCGAATGTCCATTAATTAATTATAAGCTACTGACAGCTTTAATTAATTAATATCTTATCCAAGAGTAGTACCACTCGAACCTTATTATTATATCGGAATTAAATCCACCTGCAGGGTTTAATATAATAATCATTATCGATCTCCTCATGGGTACATCATCAACCCGCACGAGTTGGGACACGATTTCTAGTAATAATAATAACTGTTGTATAAATAATATTATTGCCCAAGATACGAAGCTTATTGAGTCGATCATTTTGACTCTCACCTATGGTAAATCAAACCAATAAGTATTATAAATATACAATTAAATGTTATATACTTAGAATTAAGAAATAATAATTATCTGAGATTTACGTTCTTCTTATAGTCAGTACAGAAGACACTATCTCACCTCGATCCAGTTCAACGTATTCAAATACGCTAATGTATGCTAATAGTCAAGACCAACTAATCTCAAGCATACACTACAACCTTTTATATAATTTGTCTAATAATTATATAGGTTGCGAACTTTTATATTATATTATAAGGTACTGATAATGTGATCATCTGTGTGACACCAACACACCACTTTATCAACAATATAAAATAATCAGACATTTCATTTGCATAACCATAACGTGAATAAATATGCAAAACATGTGATTAAATGTAATTAATATTCTCATAGGTAGTCACAGGGAAATTAGGTAATACAAGCATAAAGTATGCTTTGCAGTATACAATCCTAACAATCTCCCACTTATACTCAAATCATGCTTTTAAGTATACTACTCTATTACATAGTCTCTCATTTCTCCCACTTATACTCAAAGCAATGTTGCCATACACCGTAATCCCTTTCCATCCACATGCCTTTCAAAAATTTTTGAGGGTAGGCCTTTCGTGAAAGGGTCAGCAATATTATCTTCCGATGTAACCCTAGATACAACTACGTCTCCTTCCTTTACGAAGTGTCGTATGATGTGGTACTTGCGGTTGATATGTTTACTTGCCTTGTGGGCTCGTGGTTCCCTCGAATTTGCAACTAAACCAGTATTATCACAATAAAGTGTAATACCCTCTGGCAAATCGGGAATCACATCTAAGTCCTGTAGGAAGTCCTTGAGCCACACTGCCTCCTTGGCTTCCTCAGAGGCTGCCACGTACTCAACTTCCATGGTAGAGTCCGAGATGCATTTCTGCTTCACACTCCAACTAATGACTCCCCCTCCCAGGCTAAACACATAACCCGAAGTAGACTTGGACTTTTCTTTGTCCGATGAAAAATCTGAGTCAGTGTAACCCACCGAACACAGGTCATCTGATTGATACAAGCATGTACTCCCTAGTCCTTCTCAGGTACTTGAGTATGTGCTTGACAGCAGTCCAGTGTCCTGGTCCTGGGTTTGACTGATATCTAGCAGCCATGCCTACGGCATGACAGATATCTGGTCTAGTGCAAAGCATAGCATACATGAGACTTCCCACAGCATATGCATAAGGGACCATCTTCATGTCATCTATCTCCTTTTGTGTCTTGGGACACATATCCTTAGATAGTTGAATTCCATGTCTGTAAGTTAGAAAACCTTTCTTGGAATTCTCCATGCTAAACCACTTTAGCACTGTATCGATATAGGATACCTGGGACAAGCACAACATCCTTTTCTTCCGATCACGAAATATCCTGATTCCAAGGATGTGTCTTACTTCTCCCAGATCCTTCATATCGAACTGCTCAGACAGCCATACCCGTATGTCTGACAATTCCTTCACGTTGTTTACAATCAGAAGGATATCGTCTACATACAGTACAAGAAACACCAACACGTTTCCATCGTATTTCTTATACACACAACTCTCACTCGGACATTGGACAAAAACATATGACTGGACAACTTCATCAAAATGAGTATTCCAAGATCTAGATGCTTGCTTAAGTCCATCAATGGATCTCTTAAGCTTGCACACCAAGTGCTCTTCTCCTTTAGCAATGAATCCCTCTGGTTGGCGCATATAGATTTCCTTGTCTAGACTCCCATTCAAGAATGCAGTCTTGACATACATTTGCCAAATCTCTAGATCCAAATGCGCAGCTATAGCTAAAAGAATCCGGATTGACTTAAGCATGGCTACCGGCGAAAAGGTTTCATCATAATCGATACCCTCTTTCTGAGTGTAACTTTTTGCAACAGCCTTGCTTTGAAGATTTCAACGTTCCCGTCACCTCTTTTATTTCGCTTGTAGACCCATTTACTCCCGATGTCTTGAATACCATCAGGTAGATCTACTAGCTCCCATACTTAATTAGAATCCATTGATCCCATTTCTGATTCCATTGCTACTTGCCAGGAGTCAGCATCTTTATCTTGGATTTCCTCCTTGTAGGTCGAGAGATCTGATTCATCTTCGCCTGGGATTGAGTCCGAAGACTTTCCCACGCCTATGAATCATTCTGGATGACAAAAAACCCTCCCACTACGACGAGGCAAATCCTGAGTTGGTGTAAAAGTTTCAGAATCGATACATGGTGTAGTGTTAATTGGCGCTTATACGATTGGTATAGACGGAGTCTCGCCCCTCAGCTCTTCCAGAATTATCTCGCCCATGGGTTTGTGACTAATCATATAATCCTCCTCTAGGAGTCGGGCATTGGTGCTAACAATGACCTTCTGATCCTGGGAACTATAGAACAAGCCACATTTCGTTCCCTTAGAATATCCTACAAACACTCGTACTTCTGTACGATATGCCAACTTATCAGCTTCCTTATTCAGCACATGTGCTGGAGTACCCCAAATCCGAACATGTCCTAGACTGGGCTTACGCCCACTCCACAGTTCTATGGGTGTTTTTGGAGCTGATTTCGAAGGCACCAGGTTTAGAATGTACGCTGCTGTTTCTAAGGCGTATCCCCAAAACGAAATAGGTAAATCTGAATAACTCATCATTGACCTAACCATTTCTAAAAGAGTCCTATTCCTTCTTTCAGCCACACCATTTTGTTGTGGAGTTCTTGGCGCGGTGAGCTGGGATGAAATACCCTCATTTACCAAGAAATCCAAAACTCTCCACTAAGGTATTCGCCACCACGATCAGATCATAGTGACTTGATACTCTTTCTATGACCCTTATCCATTTCAGCCTTGAAGTCTCTGAACTTGTCAAAGGCTTCAGACTTACGTTGCATCAAATAGATGTATCCATATCTCGAATAATCAACTATAAACGTGATGAAGTATTTGAAACCACCCCTAGCCTGGATATTCATTGGACCACATACATCTGTATGAACCAATTCTAACACATTCTGAGCACGGCTTCCCTTGGTTTTAAAAACCCTTTTGGTCATTTTACCTTCCAGACAGGATTCACAAATTGGAAATGACTCAACTTGGAGATCATCCAATGGGCCATCATCTACAAATCTTTGAATCCTCCCAAGGTTTACATGCCCTAACCGTAAATGCCACAGATATGTTTGGTTTATGCTTGAAGGTTATTTTCTCTTTTTACGTTTAGACAAAAAGTTAAGTGATTTATGCATAGGAGTTTGTGCAGTATTAATGATATATAGTCCATCATTAAAAATACCTTTGCAAATGTATTCACCGTTTCTTTTCTTAATAATGACATCATCATCAAAAGAAACTGAATAACCATTATATTTCAATTTAGAAAGCAAAATTAAATTCATTCTAAAATCCGGTACTAATAATACATTATTGAGGACTAATAATTTATCATTAATCTTCAACTGCATGACTCCCACTGCAACAGCCATAAGCCTGGAATAATCGCCCCAATTGATGGTAATCTCGCCCGCACTAAGTTGCTTGGTTACCTGAAAACCATGCGAGTCAAAGCAAACATGATCAGTGGAGCCTGAATCAACTATCCACGAAGTGGAAGAACAAGCTGCCAAACATGTTTTGACTACTAGTGCGCAAGACATACCTTTCTTAAGAGCAGGGCAGTCCACTTTAAAATGTCCTTTCAGACCGCACTTGTAGCACTTTCCCTTTGGATTTTTGTTTGCCTCGGGGTGAGGAGCCTTGCTTTTCACCTTGAGGGTTGCCACTTGCTTCTGGCCAACCTGCTTTTTCTTCTTTCCCCATTTGGGTTTGGAAGAAGTAGCACCGGTTGCCGCAAGAGCCTGATGATAACCTTGTTTGAAGAGACCTTCAGCAGATTGAAGCTCTGTTAGAAGTTCCGCCAAACTATATGTCCTACGGTTCATATTGTAGTTAAGGCGGAACTTCTCAAAGCTTCTTGGTAAACTACCCAATATAATATCGACCTGCGTTTCCGCATCGATAGTAGCCCCCAGTATGCTTAGTTCGTTTAAATGAGACATCATATTTAGAACATGATCCCTTACTTGGGACCCTTCAAACATTTGGGTTGTCATCAATACGCTCATTGCATTTTGTCTAGCCGCCCGGTTCTGATGACCAAACATCTCGGTGAGACTTTTCATCATTTCCGCAGCTGAGCCCATCGTCTGATGCTGATGCTGCAATACATTTGTCAGTGAAGCCAAAATGTAACAGCGAGCCATCTCATTAGACTTTTTCCATTTTCGGAATTCAGCCAACTCTTCAGGAGTGGCATCCGGTTCTAGTTCTAGAGGGCTCTCCTCAATTAATACAAATTTATGCCCCTCAGCAGTCAGGACGATGTCAAGATTTCTTTTCCAATCGGCAAAGTTAGTGCCATCAAGTTTATTTTCTTTGAGAATAACAGCTAGTAGATTAAAATACATCTGAGATAAAGCAACCAACACCTCGAAAAAATCCGCATATGGACATGGAATTCAACTATCTAAGGTTATGTGTCCTAGGACACAGAAGGAGATAGATGACATGAAGCTGGTCCCTTATGCTTCGGCAGTGGGAAACCTCATGTATGCTATGCTTTGCACTAGGCCTGATATCTGTCATGCTATAGGCATGGTGGTGAGATATCAGTCGAACCTAGAACTGGGACATTGGATTGCTATCAAGCATATACTCAAGTACCTGCAAAGAACTAGGGAGCATATGCTTGTATATCAAGTGGATACACTTTGTCCTTTGGGTTACACTAACTCAGACTTCAGTGCGGATAAAGAAAAGTCGAAATCAACTTCTGGATATGTTTTCACTTTGGGAGGTGGAGCCATTAGTTGGAGGAGTGTGAAGCAGAAATGCATAGCGGACTCTACCATGGAGGCCGAGTATGTAGAAGCCTCAGAGGCAGCTAAAGAGGTGGTATGGCTCAAGTACTTCTTAAAGGATTTGGGTGTGATTCCTAATTTGCCTAGGAGTATTACACTTTATTGTGATAATACCGGTGCTGTTGCAAATTCGAAGGAACCACGGGCCCACAAAGCAAGCAAACTTATCAAGCGCAAATATCATATCATTCGAGATTTTGTGAAGAGAGGGAAGATTATTTTCTCAAAGATAGCATCTGAAGACAATCTAGCTGATCCTTACACGAAAGGGTTGCCCTCAAAGTCATTTGAAGGGCATATGGACGGAATGAGGTTGAGATGTATGGCAGCATTGCTTTGAGTATAAGTGGGATATTGTTAGGGTTGTATACATCAAAGCATACTTTATGCTTATATTTCCTAATTTCCCGGTCTTTATCTAAGAGAATATTTAATTCATTTGACACATGGTTTGCATATTTATTCACGCTATGGTTATGCAAATGTTGTCTAAATTACTTTATATTGTAGATAATATGGTGTGTCGTGTCACACAGAATATCACATTATCGGTTCCTTATATAGTAATAATTAGTTCACAACCTATATAACATTAGACCGTTACGTGAGAGGTTGTAATATATACTTGAGATTGGTTGGTCTTGACCATTAGCATATATTAGCATTTTCGGTATACGTTGAACAGGATCGAGGTGAGATAGATTCTTCTGTACTGACTACAAGAAGAACGTACATCTCAAACAATTATTATTTCTTAATTCTAGTGATTAATATTTAATTATATATATTTAATATTTATTACTTTGATTTATCATGGGTGAGAGCCAAAATGATTGACTCAATTTGCTCGATATTTTAGGCAATATTATTATTTATATAATAATTAATATTATAGCTAGAAATCGTGTCCCGGCTAGTCCGGTTGATCATGTCCCTTGAGGCACTCGAAAGGATTATTATATTAAACCCTACATGTGCAATTAATTTTCCGATATAATAATAAAGCTCGAGTGGTATACTCATGTATAATACATTAATTAATTAAAAGCTGTCAGTAGCTTAAATTAATTAATGGACATGGAATATCTTAAACACGGGAAATAATTAATTCAAAAAGGAGCCCAATTTCGTAATTTGAGATTTTGGTAGGAAGTGCAATATCAACTTTTTAGTGGACTAAGTTGATATTAAGAGTCCTAATGGAAAGATGATCTCTAATGGGAGTCCTTACCGTATTCTCCTTAAGGTTCCAAGAGTAGCCCAAAACACCTATAAATAGGACACATTGAGGGCCGATTTCTTCACTCTTCTTGAACAAGAAATTTTCGATTTTTCTTCTAATTTTGTGTTTAATTGTGGATCTTGAATTGTGTCTTGGATTCTATAATTTAGCCAACACAATATTTTTCTAAATACACAAATATTCAAGAAAAATAGAGAGAAAAATTTGTGAGGTATTTCTTGAAGAAATTTCGTCCGATCCCATACTAGAAGTCCAAGTTTGATCCGGTAGATTTTTGCCCACACGATATCTGGATCTTATGCGGGATATACTCTAGAAGATCTTGAGGTAGAAACACAAGAAGATTGAAGAGGAGTACGTGGAGTAGCTCAATCGATCCAAAAGGGAATTTTCTACCACTTCGCTTCAAAGGTATGAATTACCAATTCTATTGCGTAAATACATATATTTAAATTGTTAATTAATATGTTTAATTAATTAATTGACAAGCCTAAATAGATCCGCTAATTACGTTGGTTAGTTTATAAAACCGAATCTATTAATTCATCAATCTCACTTTCGCTGTGTTTTATATTCCAACATAAAGAACGTTCTCAAGTACTTGAGAAGGACTAGAAATCTGGTTCTTATGTATGGCGGTGGAGAACTGAATGTAATTAGCTTCACTGATCCAGACTTCCAAGGACAGAAAGACGATTCGATGTCTACTTATGGCTACATATTTACTCTTAATGGAGGAGCAATATCTTCGAGTAGCGCCAAGCAAAGCGCGCCTGCTGATTCCACCAGTTAGGCTGAGTATCAAGCAGCCTCAGAGGCTTCTAAGGAAGGGTCCTGGATTAAGAAGTTTCTAGGAGAACTTCAAGTGATACCGTGTGCTGAGCTGCCTGTTCCGCTTTTCTGCAACAACGACGGAGCTGTAGCGCAGGCCAAGGAGCCGAGGTTTCACAACAGTACCAAACACATTGAGAGGAAGTATCATCTCGTGATAGAATTTGTTCGCAAGGGATACATTGTGTTGCATAGAGTAGACTCAGCCGACAACGTCGCTGATCCACCGACTAAGCCACTTTCTCAGATTAGCTTGGAGCGTCATCTGGAGAACATGGGTATCTAATACCATAGTGTGTGGCATTGAGTGCAAATGGGAGATTGTTAGGAGTATGGACTCGAATGCCACTCATGGGATGTTAGAGTGAGGGCATTGTACTTGTTATTATGTAAATCATTATCAGAAGGCAATTGCTTGTTTTTTTATTTACTGGTAGTCACTGGCATTCCTGACTCGTAAATATATATATATATATATATATATATATATAGAAACTAGTCCATGTATTTGAGAGCAAAACATTCCACTCCTTATTGGATAAGGGGATCGACACTGAAAGGTTTATGGCTCAAATACTTAATCGTTCGCAAGTCGATGAAACTTGACTAGGTGTTAAGTTTATGTGAGGACTTGAATGACGTATTCTTTGACTTGGAGAGTGTCTGTCGAACACTAATGGTTAGTGGGAGCACAGGTTATAGGTATGATAATTATATTAATATACTCGAACCGACTCACCCCCGATTTGTCACACGGATTTCACTCTGGGACAGTCAATGACGGAATCGAAAGGTTGTGATAGGTATTCGTGAACCTTTGACTTGAGGATTTAGTAGGGATGTGCTTGTGACATTAAGATTTTCATTAGAGTAGTTCGACCCAGAAAATCAGAAGGGGGGTCAACCTCGACGTGCATCTTGATGGGCAAGTAGCAGGTTCTACTAAATACCAAGATAGGATTCTTTCTCCCATTAGTGAACAGGTTATATGTCCTATGCGGTTATTGGCAGATGAGATCATAAGTATGTGACCAAAGCATTGGAGCTAGTGGTATTGGATACACGATAGCCTGATGATCTCGATTTACATTAACTCATGCATAGCGTCAAGTACAGATAAGGTTTAACTGACCGTGACCCTATAACTTGATCGGGATATTTGAAAGAACGGTTTATACGTCTCGTATTCATGACAGAAAGGTCTTGGAATGATCCCCATCATTCGTTCTCAGTTAGGGTACAGTGTAGGAAGCCAGGCTGGCTAGGTGGTGCTACTACTCTTTGGTTCCTCACATTGCTAACTGAGACGGACCTACCAAGTCGCGCAATAGGATTGACGACAGAATGAATCGATCTTATTCGCTCTTTATTAAATATTATATATTGGATATCTAATTTATTGGACATTGGATGTCTAATTAATTTTGGGACATTGGATGTCTAAATTAATTTATTGGTTAAATTAATTTACGGCCTAATGAATTAAATATAATACTGGGTGATTAATTTAATTCATGAATATAATTATTTCTTGGAGAAATTAATTATATTATTTTGTATTTGATATGATTAATTAATTGGATCAATTAATTGATATAAATACATCAGAACGGAATATAGTTTATCTGATTGGACTCACGGAAATCCGAAACGAACCGAACTCGTCCGGTTCTTCTAGAGGCCGCCCCACCTACTCTCATTCCCTCTTGGTCTTCGTCTCCACCTTTATAGATGGAAGACCAAAGAACCTAAGAGATATCATATCTTTTATTATAATTGATATATGACTTTGGTGAGACAATGAAGGATATATTGTGAGGACTACACTTCTCTTCCAAGACTTGAAACATACGGCTCATTTGCAAGGAAAGAGAGAGAGAAAATTGTTTTCTTGGTCTTCTTCGTAATCTTATTCTTCATTCATTCTTCTTGAGTTTTTCTTGGAGAAAAATCAAGAGATCATTGAGATATTGTGAGTTATACACTTATAGTGTTATATTCACATATGGAAGCTTCATCATCCTATTCTAGCCATAACCTTGGAGGTTAATTAGGTGGTTGTCGTTCCGTTCATTTCTCCGGCGCATAGCAAGTAGAGACGCGGTGTTTTTGGCGTTGGATCATCCTAGAGCTTGTAGCGGATTGGATTCGCAAGGGACATCATCTTCTCACCATTTAATCAACGGACTATGAGGGTATGGTTTCAAATCTTTCTTTTGTTTTGTTTTATATTCGTATATACATAGCTTGATTGATCATCTTAAGGGATTCAGATCAAATTAGATTTGTATATTGGTTTCGTTGTGCCTTGTTTTAGGCACTGAATTATTTGACACTATTTAGTTAGCTCGTGAGATCAAGCGGAGTTGAGTGCAGTAAGAGAGGATACAGGGTCATCGTTACGGCAGCTTAGAAATCATCAACAAGAGGAGGGGGTTCGAACTATTATCTCTGAGTTGGGACGGGGCAGCCCAGCCGCTATTAGGGTTCCCGTAGGCCAAGCAGTTCATTTCAACCCGCGGCCGGCGCAGGCAATTGGGTGTTAGTCGAGCACCGGGGCAGTAGTGTACCCTAATTTTTGGTTAGCCCGTCGTAAATGCGACCGCCACACCATATGTCTTAAAGGGAATTTATGAAAAAACGAGCAAAAGGGGAGTGTTATTATTGCCATGATCGGTATTTTCCCGGTCACAAAGGTGCAGATAAATCCCTCTAGGTCATTATTACTCTGGAACTAGAAGATGAGCCTCCTATATTGCCAGACAGAAGAGCCGACGCCACCCGAGGCATTTAATGTGGGTTCCAATGAACCACATCTGAAAGTTATGGAGTTATTACATGTAACGTCTAGGGGTGTCGATGGACCACGAACAATGAAGTTGAAGGGGGTAATTTCAGGGAAGTATTTTGTGGTGATGGTTGATAGCGGTGCGAGCCACTGTTTTATTTCCCTAGATCCGGCGACACGATTGGGGTTTAGATGAGTAGATTTGGGTCTTCGATGGCATAAATGAGGGACAGATGGGAAGGAAGGATCGAAGTGGTTTCCTGCGATTTAGCATTAAGGTTTAATTAGGTTGAGTTCGTAATCGATTGTTACGTATTCTTGCTAGATTGGGTGGATGTAATTTTGAGGGTTTCATGGTTGTCAACCCTGGGAGAAGTAAGGATTAATTGGCGAAACATGATGATGAAGTTTGACCATCGGGGTCGGGAGATGTGTCTCCATGGGGAAGCTTCCCTTATGCATGGCGAAATCAGTGCAACTCATTTACAGAAGGCTCGAGATATTGAGAAAGGATGGTGGATTTAGGTGGTATAGCTAAAGGGAAGATGGTGAGACAGGAGGAGTAGAAGATAAAAATTCTTTATTTCAGCAGATGGCTGCCGAGTTCTCTTCGATTATGCAGCCGCTGAGCTGGCTGCCCCTACAATGGGAGGTGTATGACCATATTTCTCTGAATCCAGTTTTTTCGTCGGATTCAATTCGTCCTCACCTGTACAGTCACACTGTTAAGGACGATATGGATCGTATGGTACATTAAATAATAGAATCAGGGATAATACAGCGTATATCGAGCCTGTTTTCAAGCCCCGTCCTCTTGGTCCAAAAAAAAGATGGAAGTTGGAGGTTTTGTGTAGACTATCAGGAGTTGAAGAAGCACACAGTTCCGGATAAGGACCTCATCCCATTTACTTGAGAAATGTTGGATGAGTTGAGTGGAGCTAGATGGTTTAGCAAGTTATATCTTCATTCCAGTTATCACCAAATATGAATTGCTCCAAAAGATATTTCCAAAATCGTGTTTTATACGCAATTCGGTCATTACGAGTTTAGCGTGATGCCTTTTTAAACTGACTAATGCCTCATACACATTCTAGCCTGTGATGAATGATCTCTTGCGGACCCATCTTCATAAGTTCGTCCTGGTTTTCTTTGACGATATATTGGTCTATAGTCGGGATTGGGAAACTCATGTTCATTAGTTGAGGGTAGTATTGAGGTTTTAAGAGATCAGTCATATGTGATTAACCCCAAGAAGTGCGCTTGGGGGCAAAAGGAGGTTGAGTATCTGGGTCATATCGTGCCATATCAGGGCGTTAATATGGATCCCGGGAAGGTTTTGGGCCTTACAGGATATTATCAGTTCGGGAGTCCGAGGACTTTTGGGCCTTATAGGTTATTATCAGCACTTTATTCGGTGGTATGACCAAATTGCATGACCTCTAACTCAGTTACTTAGATGTCGAGCAAATTTGAGTGGATGTAGAATACACATACGACTTTTGCACAACTCCAACAAGTCGCACGATCGCTCCAGTGTTAGCAACACCGGAGTTTTTCTAAACTGCTTGTGGTCTAATATCACGGTGTCATGAAGCAGGTTAGGCGTGATATTGATGTAAGAGGTGCGGCAGATCACTATTTTTTCAGTAAAACATTGTCGATCATAGCGTTGTTGTCAGTGCAGCATTAGAGACCTTATCTAGTGGGCTAGAAATTTGTAGTCCGAATGGAGCAGAGAAGTTTGAAGTTTTTGTTGAAACAGGCAGTCTCGAGCCCAGCTCAATAATTTTGGTTTGCCAAGTTGCTTGGGTATGAACTTGACACCAAGTATAGAACGGAAGTGACAAATAAGGCGGCAGATGCTTTATCAAGAAGTATTGAGGAAATAGACCTTGCGGCTATTTCTATGTCGGTTTGGATCAGATGGAATATGGTAGGATAGAAATTGTGAAGGATGGAAAATTTAGGTTGATGATAAAGGCATTACAAGCAGGATCCGGCGGGTATCCAGGTTTCTACGTGGTGCAAGGAGTTCTTTATTATCGAGAAAGATTCATATTGGCCGCTAGTTTCGAATTTATCCCACATCTCTTGGAAGAGTTTTTTGCTTCCCTGTCAGGGGAACATATTGGGGCTTATCGGACCTACAGATGCCTAGCAACGAGTGTATATTGGATGGGTATGGTCAAAGTGGCTCAATCGGTTGATGAATGTTTGGTGTGTCAACGCAATAAGTGCGGCACTCGATCGCCCACCGACCTTATTCAGCCCCTACCCATTCCAAATCGAGTATGGAAGGATATAAGTATAGATTTTGATGGGTTTCTTCATTCAGTGCCTTTTAACCATGTGTTGGTCATGGTGAATAATTTATCGGAGTATGGGAAATTTTTGTTCTTACGTCACCCATTCACAGCCTGTGAAGTGGCGGCCTTATTTATTCACAAAGTGGTCCGCCTACATTGGGTCCTTAGCTCGATTATTTCTGATCGAGATTCTATTTTTCTAAGTAACTTTTGGTTGGAGTTTTTTCAGGTCATGGGGACCGAACTCCCTATGAGTTCATCCTATCATCCCGAGACCGACGAGCAGATGGAAGTGGTGAATTGCGGTCTCGAGACTTACTTGTATTGCTTCAAGGTAGAACGGCCGAAACAGTGGAGTCATTGGCTTCCATGGGTAGAATATTTTTATAACATAAGTTATCATTCGGCCATGGGAATGATGCCTTTCGAGGCAGTTTATTATAGGCCACCACCGACACAGGGGAATTTCTTTCTAGCGGAGGTGAAGGTATGAATTATAGTCAAGAGACGAGGTAATACGGCACCTTAAAATCCACTTGGCGCGGGCCCAACAACAGATGGTACAAGCGAACCCCCACAGACATGACATGATTTTGAAGTGGGCTAACATGTGTTTCTTAAACTCCATCCCTACGAGCAGCGATCTTTACTAAACAGGTCAAGTGCCAAGTTAGCTGCCGAGTTGGGGCAACAACAAACCACTTACGCCTTCCCCTCAGTCCCATCTTCCTCCAACTTTTTATGTTTCACAGCTTAAGGGGATGATTGGCAATCATGAGGCTCAATCGATATTGCTAGATGAGTTGCTTCTGGACGAGCCGGACTTCGAGCCGAGTGTGTTTTACGAGATCATATGGTCTGGAGGGGTGATGAGCGGGTAGGAAAATTATTAGTGCAATGGTGCCACAAGGAGGTGTATTACAAAACATATATAGATGAATCAGAGTTGCTAACACAATTTCCAATCTTTCGCCTTGAGGACAAGGCTGTTTGGAAGGAGAAATGGATGGGGTTTGTAGCACCCTACAACAACAACAACATCTAAGCCTTAGTCCCAAAATGATTTGGGGTCGGCTAACATGAATCAAACTTTGAAACCGTCAATAATCGTTACATAAATAACATAAAAGGAAAAAAGAGGGAAAAAGTAGAGAAAAAAGCAAATAAAATAAGAGAATGAATGAAAAAAAAAAGAAAAAAAAGAAAAAAAAAGAAAAAAAGATAACATGAAATAAAAGAAAATAGGAATTAAAAAAAAAAAAAAAAGAATCAGACTCCATCCACCATCCGTATTCTTTCCCGCCACATTTGCCTCTCCATCGCCATACTTTCTCCAATTCCAAGAAACCGCATATCATTTTCAATCATCTAGGAAAAAAGAATAGGGTTTGTAGCACCCTATTCTAGGAAAATAATTTTTCTAATTTTTAAAAAGAATAAATAAAAATTTGCAGTGGAGATACATTTTCACAAAAAAACAAACTTAATAATCGCAAGTAATATTCTCGAGTCATCGTTAAAACAAAAAACATACTTCGATGTGAAATTAAATTAATTCGAACACTTGTTCATAAATCACATTTTGAGATAAATAACAGTAAATAATAAACATCTTTTAATGAAGCTTGATCATCCCACACTCAAGCGCAGACACACTACGCCATAAGTGCTCATATGCAACGCATATTCCCAGTGTTGCAAGAAAAAGTATTGCAATAGCCCTCTGATCTTTGGTCCTTTGCAATACTACTCAATTACTGTTGCATTAGACCTGAATTCACTGTTGTAAAAGACATTAATGCAACACCAACCTAAAGTGTTGGATTATATGTGAACTTAAAAGTGTTGCAGTAGACTAAATCATCTTAACAATTACAATTTTTTTTAAATATTTTCAAAAAAAAAATTCGTCAAATTTGAATTTTTTAAACAAACAAAATAAATTATTTGAATTTGTTTAATCATTTTATAACGGATTTTCTATAGGAGCACATATAGTTTTCAACGTAAAAAAATTTCAGATTAAAATTAATAAATTTAAAAAATATTAAAAAAGAAAATAATTCCTTAAAATTATAATAAACAAAATATATTATATGAATACATATATTTTTCTTTTAAAAATTAAAATCTAAAATTAAACTAATAAAATTGAATTTATACATTCAACTCTTTAAAATATAATAAGAAATATAAATTAAAATTTATTTATATTAATATTATAAAAAATTAAAATACATTTATCATCAAAATATTTGGAAAATAGTGAGGTGACCAAATATTACAAGGCGGTAAGATTTCTCCCCAACCAAAATCATTTCCCTAAATTATCCCCCCAAATCTCCCGTCCTTCTCTCGACCCAAATCTCCAGTCTCTCACTTCTCTCTCGACCAAAATTTTATAGGGCTGTCTAAATGGTTTTCGATTCTCGGTTAGAACCGGAACCGAACTGGAACCGCGCGATTTCGGTTAACCGAGAACCGCACTAACGTTTCTCGGTGCGGTTCTCGGTTAGCACTTTAGTGGTTTATACGGTTCTCGATTAAATCGGAACCGAACGGTTCGGAACCGAGAACCGCAAATAATTAATTAATATTAATATATTAATTATTATTTATTATAGTAATACTTATTCTTGCTAACAGCCTAATAGTAACCGCATTTTCTTAGCTAAAGGTAGATCAAAAAAAAAGCGAAGCAAAGCGCACCTTAAACCTACCTAACCCAAGTCCTGGCCGACCTAAATGAATCACATAAGCAGAATTGGTATCCTCCTCATTTAGACTAGGGATGGGCAAAACAAACCGCCCCGCCCGCCCCGCACCGCACCGCACCGCAAAATAGCGAGGCGGGGCGGTTTCAAATGTTGATTTCGCCCCGCCCCGCACAAAACCCGCACCGCACCAAAATTGCGGGGCGAATGCGGTTTTATTTTTTTCCCAACCGCCCGCAAAACCGCCCCGCCCGCATATATGAGGAAAACACTTAGATATTTATATAAATATTGTATTTGCTCCATGCATGCAAACTATGATTTTGTGCGGTTTTGATATCAAAATGCCCCGCACAAAACCCGCACCGCACAAAAATTGCGGGGCGGATGCGGTTTTACCTTCGCCCCGCCCCAACCCGCCCCGCCCCCAGCCCTAATTTAGACACCACCGTGCCTCCTCTCAGCCTCTCCACGATTCCACCGCTCCAAGCCGGGCCTCCCTCAATCCATCCACCGCTCCACGCCACTCCGCCCACTCCTTGTCCAGAAACTACCGTTTCTCCAAAATCGGAGAATCCATTCCGATGAATCTCGAGTTTGATCCCCAGTGCCTACCCTCCCAACCCTTGGCCATATCCGAACGACTTCGACTCTTATTTGTCGCTTATCTGCAGGGTAAACTTCTCCTCTCATCTTTCTCGCACATCACAAAGGAAAAAATGTTATGTTTCTCATTTTGTTTTGTTTTTCTTTGGTTTAGGGTTTTATGTTGCGAGGACCAAGGACGTGATTGCAACCGCTGCGGAGATTAAAGAGAAACAAAAAGGACCATCTATACAGGAGTTAAGCCTCGTTGATGTTCCGACCAGCAAGGTTTCCATATTGGCCCTCTCAGCTGACGAATCCTTGCTTGCTGCTTGTGTGGCCAGCCATGTCCATTTTTTTGCTGCTAGCGCTTTGCTCCATAAGGTACCTTTTTTTTTGTTCCTTTTGAAAACATATGCAAAATTTTGGATATTGTATTTATTCTTTCTTTTGCTGCACATATATGTTCAAATATAATCATCATAAAAGCTGCAAGAATTACTAATCGGAGTAGATTTTTTAACTCTGGTAGAGAAGAGATTATACTTCATTAAATGGTCATTGGACAGGACAAGGAGCCTTCATATTCAGTCTCAGTTGAGGATTCCAATTGCTTCAAGGATGTGCGGTGGGCCAAAAAAGTTGCAAAAGCTTATCTTATTCTTTCAGCGAATGGAAAGTTATACCATGGAACTGGTCAAGGTCCCCTTGTTTATATAATGGAAGCTGTTGATTCTGGGAGGTTTTATGTCTTTCTGTATTTGTTTGGTGTCTTTACCATTTACGAGTCTCAATACCATATGAGCCTAATATATTTAGATCAGTCATCTGTGTATGACTACTGCAGTCTAGAAATAATTTGAAGAAAGCATTTACTATCAGATATTACAAATTGTTAGTAGCAGGTTCTGGTGACAGTATTTAAACATTCATTTATGCTAGAAGAATTTGTTTTAGCATGCAGAAAGTATTTCTGTTACTTGGGATTTTATGTTATTTGTTTCTCCCTCGGTATTTAGTCCTTTACCATGTATGTGAAATTTTAGTTTGAACTCTGTTTATCAGTTAGTCCCAGAGGTACATTAAAACTAATAAAGTTATATCTTCTTTCAGCTTTGTTCGTATCTGACAGTGCATCGTTTCAATTCCCTGATTTTAGTCTTATGGCAGGAAGTTAATCATTATAAGAAATACAGAATGCTAACTCATTCTGCATAGCTTTGTTCTTCTCATAACTTACAGAATGATACAATATTGGGTATATCATGAGAAGTCATAACTCTTTCTGCACAGCTTTGTGATTATCTAAATGGATCATTAGGGTAATTGGATAAAACCTACCATATTTCCTAGATTTTACTATCCTTATGTCCTTGCAAGATGTCTTCATTATTCTCTTCAACATATTCGATGGATTGAGAACACTCTCAATCTCGATTATGCAGTTTAGACATACTTCCTTGCAAGCGTATTCTTCAAATGATGATCAAAATTGCTTAGTCTTGCAGCAAAACCTTGTAGTTCCGAATGGTTTATGCCACACATGCACTGATGTAAGAAATTTCAAATGCTAGTCAGAGGTTGAAACAACCTGGATAAAGAACTTTCTTGCTTTCTTTTTTTCTCTAAATTGGGAACAAAATATTTCGACTGTTTGATGGTGTAATTGTGACAGCATCTCTGATGATTATGCTAACAAAAACTCCTTTCTTCTTCTTCTTCCACTGTACTATCACTGCATATGTAAATGGTTTAGTACAACATTTTTTTGTATCTTTACAAGTGCTGGTTTGTATTCGAGTTAAGATTTATTCATTAGGATGTTTTGATTTTGCAGTCTTTATGTCAAACCATGTATGCTAATGCGTATTAGTTTCCAAGGGGACAGCAAATATACTGCGACACTTCCTTCCGGTTATGATTGAGAACAAGCATGGGATAATTGTCAACATGTCATCTGGATGGGGAAGATCTGCTGCTGCACAGGTAAGATAGAGAGTTAGCATTCTGTATTTATTCTCATGATATACCCAATATTGTATCATCTCTGATGTAAGTTATGCCAACGCATTCTGTGTTTCTTCTCATTCTGCACAGCTTTGTTCTTCTCATTCTGTCTTATCTGACAGCGCATCATTTCATTTCTTCAATCATTGTAAGTTATTTGTTAAAAATTTAAGTTTCCATCCTGTGTGGAAATGAACCTAGCAGTTTCTTTCTAATCTTTATGTTAGCAAATTGCTTGTACACTTAATTCCTGCTGATAGTACTACTTTGCACAGGTGCATGCAACTCTTTGTACATGCAAATCCGAAAGCATATAAATATTCATACTTGTAATTTTTCCTGTGTTTACTTATAATGGTAAATTATATGTTTAGTCTCTTATATTTTAATAATTTTATGATGAGGGGTTGAGATGTATATTGGATTTTGATATTTTGGGGTGTAGCATAATTAATTGGATAGGTGCTGGTTGAAAATACAAAAAAAAAATATTTTTTTAAAAAAGGTACTTTTTGCATATGTTTTTATATAAAAATAGAATATTAATTGCTTACTGTTTGGCTTTATGCATACGAATTTATGAATTGCACTAATGCGAAACTTAAATTTTGTTTTGTAGAGAGCCAAAGATGCTAAGAAAAAGAAGTTTACACAGGGACCGAGAACCCGTTTGCGAGCGAATGCAGCTGCAGCTGGGAAAGAACTAAGGAACGCTGGACCTGAAAATGAGAAGTGACAAGTTCATACCATGTACCAGCTTTAAAACCAACATGCAATAAAAAGTGTTTCAACAGGCAACCAATGGAGCACAACACCTGTAACACCCCCAAGTTATTCAGGGTATATTACAGCGCCGTGAACCCCACCGAGGGACCCACAAGGCTAATCATACGCAGAACTATAAAACCTGACCGAGAAGGTCCAAATACAATGAAATGAAAGACGATACAAAGGGTATTCAAACCATGTCCAATGTATCCAAATACATCACAGTACAAAATCAAAACCTCGGCACACAGGCCGGAACATCAAGGAAGATGGAAAACAATACTCGAGTATTCAATAACCATTCCAGTACAACAACACTGAATGGAAAACTCAAAACATAACTGGAGGAAAGACACAGTATCACACTTGCCCACCATCTTCATGCCGACCCTATACCTGACTGTCCGCTCTCCTGGAACCTGAAATACATAAAAGGTATTTCCCCCATAAAGGGGTTAGCCGTCCAATAGCTAGTGCAAGTATATAAGTATGAAACACAATACTCCTCGACAATAAAGTAAATGTAACCGTCAATTCATCAATTCAAGACTAGTATTCCGGAATAACTAAATCTCATAGCATCACATCAATACATATATGAATACCGTGGAACCGCATCAGAGACTACGGAACTCTCAGAGGACTCATCGGTCCATCCCAGAGTGGTTCGTTCATATCATCTGTGGAATCACACCAGAGGCTACGAAACCCTCAGGGTGTAATATCCGGATTTATTACTGTGTATTTTACCTGTATTCGAACCCTGTATTATTCGGAATTGTGATCTTGATGATTGGAGTATGATATTTATTACATTGATATCTTTGTACATAAGTATAACAACATGCAAAATTTCTCATGCAAACTCGTGATAGCGCACGATAAGAATGTAGCTTAACGCGCGCTATCGAGCTACAACTAGCGCACGCTATGTATGTAGGAGTTACGTGCGCTAAGCACTCAATTATTGAGTTGGGCGGCTAGCACATGCGCCAGCCGGGACATGGGTCCGGATAAGATTCCCGCGGACGAACCTGGACAGTTTTGAAGTCAACTCTTATTAGCGCGCGCTAAGGAATGCTTAGTAGCGTGCGCTAATCTGCTTTGTGCAGAAAGTTTATATATGGGTCAGCACTCCATTTTTATTCCCATTTCCTTCGTCTATACTTCATTCTTGAGAGACCAGAGAGCAAGAATTTCCCTTCTAACACATTTAGAAAACATCTTCTCGATCCTTGAATATTGGATATTACTTGTGAGTGATCATTGAAGTGGAATAGCACCTTGGAGTGGCATACAACCAACCGGAGTCGGATTCTACCTTATGGTTCAGTGATTTTCGTCATATTAAGGTATGTTCAACCTATCTCCAGACTTAGAGTTGGATTCTAAAGAGTTAGATGATCATGTTAACAAGATATTGATTTTCATTAGTGAATTATTCAACATGCATCATGTTTGGAATATAGAGATGGTTATGCCTCAAGTACCTTGATTATGAACATCATGATTCGAATCTTATTACAATGAACAAGTAGAGGAAGCTTCTATCATTGGTAATCCAAATCTAGTAGATGACTTCATAGCAATCATGGACTTGACTTTAACATCATTATTGTTAGATGAATCTAAGGGATTGATCATGGAAGGATTTATCTAGTATAGATGGAATGTTAAACAACTATAGTATGATAATTTTGATTGATATAAAGGTGTCGATATCAACTGTTAAGCCTTTCGAAATGTCGTTTGAAGATTGTAGTCAAAATGGAAGATGGTTTCATAATAGTATACATATCCTTGAATCCGAAGTTGTTGTTATCTGTAAGATCATTCATAGCCGTATGAACATGATATTCATGGATGTAACATGAACTAACACTGAGGATTTCATTTGGTTTGATCATGTTGAGGTCCATCTACTTCCCAGTAGTAAACTGCCATGCACAGTTAGCGCACGCTAAGCTATGTAGATTAACGTGCGCTATCGAGCACGAGTTAGCGTACGCTACGTTTGGTACGTAACGTACGCTAGGCCATCAGACGAGTCGATCGGTGATCGGTAAATCCGACCATGCATAGTTAGCGTACGCTAGGCTTTGTTGTTTGCGTGCGCTATCGAGCAGACTTAACGCACGCTACACAGAGTACTTAGCGCGCGCTAAGAAGTTCAGGCAGATTACATTTTGTGAGCTTTTGGCCATAAATCGAATTGTTAGACATTCGTACGATGTGAGATAAATCTTATATTATTTCTTTTGTTAAGGTTTGAGCTTGTTACGTGATTGATTGAGGAGGACGACCTTCGAGTGTTCGTTTTCGTAGAAGTATTGTTCTTGTCTTCGAATCGAGGCAAGTACCTTATTTGCTTTACGTATTGATGTTATACATATTATTATGCATGTATGTCGTTGTTGTATGTCCACCTCGTGTTGGTCCGACGGGATCATCGGGGGATCTATGCTAGCATGCGCTGGATCATCGGATGGGTTTTTCCAACGGGTTGGTCTGACGGGATCATCGTAGGTTCTAGGCAGTGAACGCTGGATCGTCGGAATTACCATGTGTATGTTATGATATCATGTTGTGATTATCAGTGGTGTATGTTATGTTTGAGTTTCTCGCAGGAGAAGACTCGTTTGAGATTTTATCATTTACGTTATTATTATTCTGCGTGTGACGTTGAATAATATGTTGTGGTACTTGTACTAGCATCGTTGTGCTAACCCCTTCGGGGGTGAACATTTTGTTTATGTTCAGGATCCAGGAGAACGGAAAAACAACCACTGGAGCTGCATGACGACGAGGGTGCAGAGTGATGTTTCGGCCGGCTTCATTTATCTATTGTTTATTGGTTATTTCAATAAGTACTCGAGTACGAAGTCATTTATGATGGATTTAAATTTGGTGATGTATTATTAAGTTCCTGTTGAACAATTGTATTTTGATTTGGTCGAAGCTGTTGTATCTTAATTAGTTATTTCCATTCGTTAGTACCTTTTAATGTCTGTTCAATTCTTGACCTTGTAAATCCTTATGTAAAGGATTTACTACAATAATATTCCTGAATATATCAGGGGTGTTACAGAATATGGTATCGGAGCTAAGATTATGGATATCTTGGCCATTGGGTTAAAATAGGGGTCATTTACGTCTTTTGAGGTAACCGGTCGTGAATGACATCACTGCACTGCCTACGTCTTCATGCGAACGGTGGTTGTAAGTTCCTAAACTCTATCTCGTTCTTTACATGTTGTGTCTCTTTATACTCGAATATTAGAACGATATTGTTTCCTGTATATTGAGTATTTATGCTTACAGTATGTTGAGAGGCGGACGTGGTCGCGGTCGTGGACGCGGACGAAGAAATGCTGAAAGGGAAGCGTCGCCTTCTAATCAGGCCAGTCATAGCTCAGGCGAGCCGCAACAATCTATTAATAACGAACCAGAACCTGCTGTACCAGAGATTCTTCGTCAAGTGGTGAACCAGATGACTCAGTTCGCCCAGGTCGTGGAACGAATGCAAGTGGCGGTGGGACTACAGCAGGGAGAAGGACAGCAAGGGATCCCGGACATGGGAAATCAAGGTGACCGATGGCTGCAAGAGGTGGCGAAGATGCAACCACCCAAATTCGATGGCATTTCTGAGACTCCCACCTGGGACCATTGGTTGAAGGAACTGGAGAAATTTTTTTCCTAATTAAGCGCCAGAGGCAATAGGAGAGCCTCTATGGCTCAATACTTTCTGATAGGGGAAGCGTCCGAATGGTGGGAAGCCATCCGGCCTGTAGACCATGATGCTGATTGGACAGAGTTTAAATTGATGATGGAAGCTCAGTACTGCCCACGTCTTGTGAGGGAAGCTAAGGTTCGGGAATTTTTCTCCGCTCAGCCTTCGGATGTGCCAGTATCCCAGGCAATTAAGACGTTTAACCAACAACTGGCATTTGATCGACATCTGGTCAGAACAGATGCAGAGATGATGATCCATTTCGATATGAGGATGAAACCAGAAATCCAGAGGTACATGTCCGGTTTTGAATGTACCACACTCCGTCAATACCCGTATGAGATCAAGGAAGCAGCTATGGAGAAAATTTCAGAATCCAAGAAGCAGAAAGTCTCTGGTACTTTTACAGAGCACAAGAACAGCGGGCCCTGCAAGGCCCAGTCATCCTTTCACTCTTTCAAGAAACCTCCGCTTTTGATTAGAAGCGAAAGAACTTGAGCGACATCAACTACTACCGATGTTATCGAAATGCTTTAATCGTGCCCAGACGAGCACTATCGATTTTAATTGCCCCTACCGGCCGTGACTTGTTTTGACTGTGGACGAGAGGACATCGTGCAGTATTCTGTGAAGAGGCTGCAAAGTCTTTTAGAGCCCGTACACCACAGCCGGTCCAGAAGGAAGCCGGTATCAGCAGAACCGCGAGTGTTCGGATGCCTCGGGAATTTTGGCGCGGCGAGGCGGAGGATAGTGGGACCGAAAGGGACATCGAGTGCGGATCTGCTCCCCACGCCTGCATGCGAGATGAGGAGGACAGACGATCGGATCTTCTTTGTCGCATCAGTCTTTCGAGATCTTTTCCCAGCCAGTTAGCGTTTTATTCGATACAGGAGCTACGCACTCTTTTATATCTTTATCTTGTGTAAATCGTTTGAATATTTATGGTTTTCATGCTTGTGAACCTTATGTTGTTGGTTTACCGAGTGGGGAGAGGATTGTCGGGAATTTAGAAACTAGGGATTTCCCTGTAACATTTGGAGGCAGAGAGTGGCTCTCAAATCTGATCGTGATAGAAATGCAAGGAGACCACCTGATACTCGGAGACGATTGGCTTAATCGATATGGAGAAATTGTAAACTACCGAAGGAGGAATATCTCGCTGATCGCTGACGATGGTTCCAAAATTCATTTGAGGATGGAAAAGGAAGCTCGGAAAATTGATCAAGGCGATGAAAAAGGCATCAAATTGTTGAAGCAGTCTTTGTCTGGGATATTGGTGCTATGCAATGAATAAAGAAGACGAAATTGTAGAACTTTCATCCATTCTGTTGTGAACGAATTTCGGATGTATTTCTGACGAGTTACTGGACTACCTCCACGAAGGGATGTAGAATTTACCATTGGTGGAACCCGAGCTACACCAATTTCTAAGGCGCCGTATCGTATGGCACCGACCGAGATGTACGAATCAAGAAGCAATGGAGGATTCTTGGACAAAGGCTATATCCAAGCGTTTCACCACAGGAGCGCCGATTCTTTTTGTCCGAAAGAAGGATGGATCGCTTGTTGTGTATTGACTATCGAGAGTGAACAAGATGACGATTAAGAACAAGTATCCATTGTCACGGATTGATGATCTGTTTGACCATTTGCAAGGGCAAGATTTTCTAAAATCGATCGAGATCGGTATCATCGGTGAGGATTAAGGAATCGATGTTACGAAATCGGCATTCGTAACTACGGACACTATGAGTTTGTAGTGATGCCGTTTGGTCTCACTAACGCACCTGATGTATTCATGCAATTGATGAACCGAGTGTTCATCGAATATTTGGATAAATTTGTGGTCGTGTTCATTGATGACATTCTAGTGTATTCTAAGAGCCCGGAAGAGCATGCTCAGCATTTTCGGATTGTATTGGAACTTTTGAGAAACGAGCAATTGTACGCCAAACTCTCTAAGCGTGAATTTTGGCTGAAAGAAGTAATGTTCCTCGGCCATGTGGTATCAGCTAAAGGAGTCCGAGTTGACCCTCAGAAAATCGAAGCAATTATGGATTGGAAACCTCCAAAGAACGTGAAAGAAGTACGAAGTTTCTTAGGACTTGCTGGGTATTATCGTCGGTTCGTGGAAGGGTTTTCCAAAATCTCCCGCCCACTTACTCGACTCCTGCAGAAAACTCAAAAGTTTGAGTGGAACGAGTCGTGTCAGACTAGTTTTGATGAATTAAAGAAGAGATTGACGACGGCACCGATTCTATCACTTCCACATGGGACTGGAGGATTCATAGTTTACAGTGATGCTTCGAACCAAGGACTCGGGTGCGTATTGATGCAGAATGACAAGGTGATCGCTTATGCTTCACGACAGCTGAAACCTTATGAAGTGAATTACCCAACACATGATTTGGAGCTAGCAGCAGTAGTTTTTGCTTTGAAGATCTGGAGGCATTATCTGTACGGGACTCACTGTCAGATCTTTACGGATCACAAGAGTCTCAAATACATCTTCAGTCAGAAGCAGTTGAACATGCGGCAAAGAAGATGGTTAGAGCTGATCAAGGACTATGACCTAGAGATCTTGTATCATCCAGGCAAAGCGAACGTAGTGGCCGATGCACTCGGCCAAGCCTGTTTCTATTCGAGATCTTTGGAGACTCGACCTCCCAAATTAGCCTTCAAAGAGAGATGATTCGTGTAGGAATTTTAGTGTGGTTACAAAGAGTCGAGGACAACTATGCGTGATGGAAATAACTTCATCACTAGAAGAAATCAAATCTAGGCAGCGGATGATCCTCGATGATTCGGTTACGTGATGAAGTGATCAAGGGAAGGCCCCGGTTCCTAATTCATGATGATGGAGTTTTGAGATTCCGAACCGACTCTGCGTTCGATGTCATTGTTAAAGCAGATGATTATGAAGGAAGCTCACGGTTGCCCTATTCTATCCACTGGGCACAAAAAATGTATAAGGACTTGAAGCAGAATTTCTGGTGGGGCAACATGAAGAAAGATGTAGGGGACTATGTTTCGAAATGCTTGACTTGTCAGCAGGTTAAGATCGAGCATCAACGGCCTGCCGGAATGTTGAAGCCACTCCCGATTCCTGAATGGAAGTGGGAGGACATATCGATGGACTTTATCACTAGTATGTCGAGAACTAGGACAGGAATGAACATGATTTGGGTGATAGTTGATCGTTTAACCAAATCAGCTCATTTTCTAAGCATTAAGGATACGTGGGGACCAGAGAGGTTGGCACGAGTATTTATATCGGAGATAGTTCGATTGCATGGTACGCCGAAGACCATTATTTCTGATCGAGACGGCCGTTTTGTGTCTCACTTTTGGAAAGCAGTTCATAAGGCCTTGGGGACCGAATTAAACTTCAGTACATCTTATCACCCGCAGACTGACGGACAATCCGAGAGGACCATTCAAACGGTGGAGGATATGCTGAGGGCTTGTGCCTTAGATTGGCCAAACAATTGGGAAGTTCATCTACCATTGATTGAATTTACCTACAACAATAGTTAGCATGCTTCCATTAAGATGGCACCATTCGAGGCATTATACGGGAGGAGATGCAGATCGCCCCTATGTTGGGACGATTCATCAGACTTGATCGGGACAGAACCAGAGTTGATCGTGCAGACTCGAGAGAAGATAGCCTTGATTCGTGAAAGGTTGTTGACCGCCCAGAGTCGCCAGAAATCTTACGCAGACGTACGTCGTCGCCCATTGGAGTTCAGTACTGGAGACCACGTACTTTTGAAGGTTTCTCCTACTCGGGGAATCTTTCGTTTCGGAAGGAAAGGAAAGCTGAGTCCGAGATATATCGGACCATTTGAGATCCTTGAGAGAGTTGGAGAATTGGCATATAGATTGGCATTGCCGCCGTCATTGTGCCATATTCATAACGTGTTCCACGTATCCCAGTTACGGAGGTATATACCAGATCCTAGTCATGTCATTGATTTCGGCGAGATCCTTGAGAGAGTTGGAGAGTTGGCATATAGATTGGCATTGCCGCCGTCATTGTGCCATATTCATAACGTGTTCCACGTATCCCAGTTACGGAGGTATATACCAGATCCTAGTCATGTCATTGATTTCGGCGAGATTGAAGTCGCTCAAGATGGGACGTTTGAAGAAAGACCGGTCAAGATACTCGAAAGTCGAGTTAAACAGTTGAGAAACAAACCCATCGTTTTGGTCAAAGTTCAATGGTCACGCCATGGAGTGGAAGAAGCCACATGGGAAACGGAAGATGGCATGAAGTCCAGATATCCCGAGTTATTTTCGTCTTGAGTTTCGGGACGAAACTCCTTTTTAGTAGGAGAGTATGTAATATCCGGATTTATTACTTTGTATTTTACCTGTATTCGAACCCTGTATTATTCGGAATTGTGATCTTGATGATTGGAGTATGATATTTCTTACATTGATATCTTTGTACATAAGTATAACAACATGCGAAATTTCTCATGCAAACTCGTGATAGCGCACGCTAAGAATGTAGCTTAACGCGCGCTATCAAGCTACAACTAGCGCACGCTATGTATGTAGGAATTACGTGCGCTAAGCACTCAATTATTGAGCTGGGCGGCTAGCACATGCACCAGCCGGGACATGGGTCCGAATAAGATTCCCGCGGACGAACCTGGACAGTTTTGAAGTCAACTCTTATTAGCGCGCGCTAAGGAATGCTTAGTAGCGTGCGCTAATCTGCTTTGTGCAGAAAGTTTATATATGGGTCAGCACTCCATTTTTATTCCCATTTCCTTCGTCTATACTTCATTCTTGAGAGACCAGAGAGCAAGAATTTCCCTTCTAACACATTTAGAAAACATCTTCTCGATCCTTGAATATTGGATATTACTTGTGAGTGATCATTGAAGTGGAATAGCACCTTGGAGTGGCATACAACCAACCGGATTCGGATTCTACCTTACGGTTCAGTGATTTTCGTCATATTAAGGTATGTTCAACCTATCTCCAGACTTAGAGTTGGATTCTAAAGAGTTAGATGATCATGTTAACAAGATATTGATTTTCATTAGTGAATTATTCAACATGCATCATGTTTGGAATATAGAGATGGTTATGCCTCAAGTACCTTGATTATGAACATCATGATTCGAATCTTATTACAATGAACAAGTAGAGGAAGCTTCTATCATTGGTAATCCAAATCTAGTAGATGACTTCATAGCAATCATGGACTTGACTTTAACATCATTATTGTTAGATGAATCTAAGGGATTGATCATGGAAGGATTTATCTAGTATAGATGGAATGTTAAACAACTACAGTATGATAATTTTGATTGATATAAAGGTGTCGATATCAACCGTTAAGCCTTTCGAATTGTCGTATGAAGATTGTAGTCGAAATGGAAGATGGTTTCATAATAGTATACATATCCTTGAATCCGAAGTTGTTGTTATCCGTAAGATCATTCATAGCCGTATGAACATGATATTCATGGAGGTAACATGAACTAACACTGAGGATTTCATTTGGTTTGATCATGTTGAGGTCCATCTACTTCCCAGTAGTAAACTGCCATGCACAGTTAGCGCATACTAAGCTATGTAGATTAACGTGCGCTATCGAGCACGAGTTAGCGTACGCTACGTTTGGTACGTAACGTACGCTAGGCCATCGAGCAAGTCGATCGGTGATCGGTGAAAATCTTGACCATGCATAGTTAGCGTACGCTAGGCTTTGTTGTTTGCGTGTGCTATCGAGCAGACTTAACGCACGCTACACAGAGTACTTAGCGTGCGCTAAGAAGTTCAGGCAGATTACATTTTATGATCTTTTGGCCATAAATTGAATTGTTAGACATTCGTACGATGTGAGATAAATCTTATATTATTTCTTTTGTTAAGGTTTGAGCTTGTTACGTGATTGATTGAGGAGGACGACCTTCGAGTGTTCGTTTTCGTAGAAGTATTGTTCTTGTCTTCGAATCGAGGCAAGTACCTTATTTTCTTTACGTATTGATGTTATACATATTATTATGCATGTATGTCGTTGTTGTATGTCCACGTCGTGTTGGTCCGACGGGATCATCGGGGGATCTATGCTAGCGTGCGCTGGATCATCGGATGGGTTTTTCCAACGGGTTGGTCTGACGGGATCATCGTGGGTTCTAGGCAGTGAACGCTGGATCGTCGGAATTACCATGTGTATGTTATGATATCATGTTGTGATTATCAGTGGTGTATGTTATGTTTGAGTTTCTCGCAGGAGAAGACTCGTTTGACATTTTATCATTTACGTTATTATTATTCTGCGTGTGACGTTGAATAATATGTTGTGGTACTTGTACTAGCATCGTTGTGCTAACCCCTTCAGGGGTGAACATTTTGTTTATGTTCAGGATCCAGGAGAACGGGAAAACAACCACTGGAGCTGCATGACGACGAGGGTGCAGAGTCATGTTTCGGTCGGGTTCATTTGTCTATTGTTTATTGGTTATTTCAATAAGTACTCGAGTACGAAGTCATTTATGATGGATTTAAATTTGGTGATGTATTATTAAGTTCCTGTTGAACAATTGTATTTTCAGTATTTGGTCAGAACTGTTGTATCTTAATTCCGTTATTTCCATCCGTTAGTACCTTTTAATGTCTGTTCAATTCTTCAGCCTTGTAAATCCTTATGTAAAGGATTTACGGCGCTGTAATATTCCTGAATATATCGGGGGTGTTACACAGGGGACCCGTCGGCCCGCCCCAGAGTGTATATAATTAATCATGCCATTAATATATCTTACTTTCAAAGTCGAGAACGTATAATCATAAATATATACTTGCCTTTGAGACATCGAGAAATCGAACGGAAAAAGGGTATGAGTTCGGTAGGTCCAAAAACGCGCTTCCGGCACCTAAACGATTCGCAAGGAATATGATAATCAATTATCCATATTCAAATTACACGAAGAAACTCCCGAAACCCATCTACGATTCATGAAAATACACGGATAAACAACTAGAGGTTGGAAAATCGTCCAAACCCTCACAAGTCCGAAAACGGCACAATCCAATCCGTAAAATCATAGGAAAAGCATGCATACAGGATAGATACATCATAATCTCAGGGTCCTAAAGCCTCAAACCAGATAAATCGAACGAATCTAAGAAAAACCCCAAAATTCCCAAAAATAGGGTTCTAAGGATTTTACCTTGATTTGGAAGATAGAAATGTATTAGATGTTGCATAATCCTTGTTATCCAACCCAAGATGATGATATCTGAAGAAGGACTGTCTCAAATCGCCCCAAATCGCCTCTCCTGAGCTCTCCCGATCGGAAAAAGTGGAAATGATGTGAAATGACAAGTGCAGGGGTTGACTGTCCCCTTATATACTGTCCCAGTCTAGCGCACGCTACGCCTCAATATTAGCGTGCGCTAACGGGTTACCTAGTAGTCCAGTGGCTACTATCATAAGACACTAGCGCGCGCTACGAAACATCCCTAGCGTGCGCTAACTGGTGTCCTGCCAAAATCTCAGTTCACTGTCTCAGTCCGCTGGCGTGCGTTAACACTGAGCACTAGCGTGCGCTACGCAACACATATAACGTACGCTAGCCGCTGCCTAGCGTGCGTTACCTGCTAGTCCAGAAAGTCTGAAACCTCACTGCCTCTGCCGACTCAGTCCGTTAGCGCGCCCTAAGGCTCAAAACTAGCGTGCGCTACTCACGCAGAATTAGCGTGCGTTAGCATCGGCCTAGCGTGCGCTACCTCCCTGACCCAGAATATTTCCGAAAGGTCTAACCAGCACGATCATGATCCAAACAAGGCATAAAACTCTAGATCAACGCCGACTACATCACAAAGAATTTACGGAGCGACAAAACAGGAATAACTGTAAGGACAAACAGTCAATAAAAAGTACGGGTATCACATCCCCCCTCTAAAAAGAAGTTTCACCTTCGGGATACTCCGATCGCAAATTCTCTTCTGTGTCCCAAGTCGACTCCTCGACTCCATGTCTCAACCATTGCACTAAAACCAACGGGATAGTTTTGTGTCGAAGCTGCTTCTCACGACGTTCAAGAATATTCACTGTTTCCTCCGGATAGGTAACATCCTTGGTTACGTAAATCTCACTATAGTAAAAAACATGACTTGGATCCGGCATATGCCTCCTCAACTGAGAAACATGACAAATGATATGAACAAGACCCAACATAGGGGGCAACGACAAGCGATAAGCTAAGCCTCCAACCCTGGAGTAGGACATGGTCTCCAAAATCGAATTCCAAAGGTTGACGACGAGTATCGGCATACGATTGATACGTTGAAGGGCATCTCAAAATACGAAAAGAGGTCAACTAAAATTGTCTGTACTGTATTCAACAATACCAAGAATTCTCAAAACATTATTCTAACTCGTAAGTGTATCATGAAATGCATCTTGAATCACATCCGTAGGATTGTACCGATAAAGCTCAATATGGACAAAAACTAATAACACACAAAACAATGACAACAAGTCCCGAAACACTAACATACAATCCGAACGCTCACACTATCACAGACAATGATCAATCCATAAACCAACCGAGAATATCGTCGACATGATAAAATCCAATGCCATCGGCGAAATATCCACAATAATCGAGAATACCATCAACATGATAACCTCCAACACGATCAATAAGGGAACAAAAACGACCGAGAGTACCATCTACAAGGTAGCTCTAAACGATCAACAAATGGATCTCACGGAAATAACCCCGACTGTCGAACAAACCTCTCGGGCGTATGAACAACCAGTCACAAACAGTCAAACATATCCAATACAATATGGACTATGAACGACCACAACAATAAGGCTCAAGAGGGACATCACAGTACGCCCGATCCGGAAATGTGTCTGTGCACATGTCCACCCCGTATACGGAATCCAGAATATACGTGGGACAATGTACCTAATTAGCCTCACGGACTACGTCCCGTATGCACGGTCCAATGCGGAAACATCAACGCATGACCATCGTGTCTGACTAAAAATCCTACACATAACCAATCGGCACGCAGATATGAATCCAGGTATATCACGATGCAACATGACAACGAAATTCAAAGGATAACACATCCAATACGGATCATACGACTCACCAAAGTGAACGATGATACATGAATAATGAAAGATCAACACGACCAACAATATCCAACATAACCATCCTGGGATCACAATCCCTAAGGACCGATTAACACGAACAACAATCTTGAAATCCTCAACCCTCAACGATCATAAAATTACCGAGTTCACAAGAATGATAGTGTGCTGCCTTGAGTCGGCCAACACGACAATAATAACTCACGGATGGGCACCGTCCTCAGCGATCCCAATTCAATACCTCGATTGTCTTAGAACAACCAATCGATAATGACTCAACGGATGGGAACTATCTTCGACAGTCCCAATTCAATACTTCGATTACCTTAGAATGGTCAATCGATAACAACGATTCAACGAATATCTTGGCACCTTTAATCGGTTACCGATAACGAAGATGATAATTCGAATACATCAATGCCTTCAATCGGCCAATACAATGTCAATAAAAAAACACCGATATCAATAACGACAATCACCACAATATCTCAATGGAACATCAGTCACGATAACAATCAATACGTCGATACCGCGAACCGGCTATCGACAGTAGCTTTACCAACAAGTATCGCAATGCCTTGAACCGGCCATTTACGAACAACAATAACATTTGGCATAATTTGCCGAAGGGTATGGTATCAAACAATCCCTTGATATCATCAAAATCATAAAGAGACCAAGTCTCGAAATGATACACACATTCATACACATATATGATAACATTAATCTCATTGACTAGTACAAGTATCAAACTTGCCTCGATATCAATACAACGAAGTGTTACCAATTCAGTTGATTTCGTCTACGAGTTCCTCAGTCCCGACCAATGTAATCTACGAACTCTTCAACCTCAACCGCAACACAACAGTCATAATTCATGATCAAACATCATATCTTATTGTAAAACGAAGGATTAATAATCAACAGGTTCGATGACGACCAATATCAATACAACCAGGCCACAAACTCATCAGTTTCACTATATCTCGATTAAACACAGTCTGAATTATCCAACTCAGACCCTCACGAATCCATGTCCACAATACGAGCCGAAATCCGATGATCATACCAGCAACCAATTCGGACCAATAATAAGGGTCTAAATGTTATCGATTCCAAACTCAATTCTTAAATACGAATTGACAAGGTTCCCTTCTCGTAAATCCATCGTTAAAATTTACCTATGACCATCATCGATTCGAACCATTCGACTGGTTCAAAACAATAGATAATCATATTAAAAAGGTCATCAAACAATCCAATCATTCGACTTGAAAATTTGCTCCATACATATGGGCTTCCAAATTCAGAGATGAATAATAGTCTCATCAAACTCATAATCACATTCGTATTCCTATACAAATATTATTTCAAACACATAATTTAGCTCTAGATATGATATTCCATATTCATATTCAAAACATCAACACTTCTTATAAATTTTCATCACCTCGTATAATTCAAGAGTTCTTCAAGAACATGAAACATCCGAAATCACGTTCAGAACAACATATCCGAGGTATATATCTTCATGATACCATTTTATTCATCATATGAAGAAGATATCAATAATCATATCAACATCCGAAATCTCTTATTACAATTCCAATAAATCTCATATAACATTATCACATGATGATCCCAACATGCTCCCTCTCGAGTAGTAATCCTTTAAAAACGAGCCACTATCAAAAGGGATGCGAGGTTTACCTTGTATGGATGAACCACGAAGAACAACAATTGAATTCCATTCCAAGAATCATCAAAAACTTCAAGAACAATACTCAAGTCCGAGCTCTCCATCTTAATCTTGTTTAAGAGGATCATCTCTCAAAGTTTAGGAACTTCAAGTACCTCCCAAGGCTCTTTCTATCGACTGAAGGAAGGACAATGGACAAAAAAAATGCCTCTCAGCACTCGTCTATCCTCTTTATAAAACACATCACTAGCGCGCGCTAGACCTTATATTTAGCGTGCGCTACAAAACTAGCGTGCGCTATCCTTCCTTGATAGCGTGCGCTATCGGGCAGTCCAGAAGCTACTGCATTGCTTCGAAATTCATCTAACGTACGTAATGCCCATGCATTAGCGTACATAAATAGGCATTAACTTGCTACAGTGAAATGCTCAGTAGCGTGCGCTATTCCTCGACCTTAGCGCGCGCTAATCGTCGTTGACCCGACAACTTGTACCTTCCCATAAGATGCCTGGGTCCTACATGCCGAAAGCAACCAATAAAGCCAAGATTCCCTATTGACGATCTGAAATTAGTGCGCTACCAACATGCATTAGCGTGCGCTAATCGCCGATAATAAACAGTCTGGGCCTACCTGTCGGCCACCTTCCGGGCCTTATACAGAATACCTTACGTACGTTAGGGGTCCTCCTTAGGGTACGTAACTCAACCCTCTTAGCATGCGCTAAGTATGCACCGTAGCGTACGCTAAGTATATATCTTAGCGTGCGCTAGGCATACCTTGTAGCGTGTGCTAACGTGGCTGTACTTCCATTTTCCGCTATTCTTGTCCGTCGTCTTGATATACTAGATGTATATACACGACATAGTAAATACATATATACAACCTGATAATATTATCATATGATATACCCAATATCAAAAGTACGATAACATGATACACGATATCTTCAAATGTAATTGTCGATCAATTGCCACAATTATACTAATACAGCTGTCCCAGTCTTCCAATTATTTTATCCATACTGTATAGACACCAATCTATCCAGTATATCTCAGATAAAATAATGCGAAAACTTTATACTGAAATCCGGATATTACGTACTAAAAGTCGGGATATCACACTGTACCCCCTTGAAATAAGTTTCGTCCTCGAAACTTGCAATCCCGTCACAGCAAACAAATCAACCAAAATATCCGAACTCATCACAAGAGCAATCGTCGGTCTCCACAAGCGAATAACCAAGACAGTATACTTACAGGTGCGTGAAGTCGATGATCTCCCGTGATACTAGCATGCGACTCCCAAACAAAGTCTCAACACAATATTGATACACATCAATATCGCAACTAGCAATTTGAAAATATCTTTCCGCGTTCGTGACCACAGTCTCGTCTCTGTCCCCTGTCAGCAGACATTCTAAAGGATACACAAAATACGTAAGTACAATCCAAATCGCACGTCCTCGAAGTGACCGATTCTCAAGAATATCAAACTAAAAGCAAAGCGGTTAAGAAAACATAAGAATAGTAATAGGACTTACAAGTACTGGCCGCACTGTGATGATGGCAAAGTAGTGATACTGTAGATAAACAATGACTCAATCGACCCAAAAGACCGACAGCCTAGGTATCCATAAACCTAAGCTCTGATACCATATTCTGTAACACCCCCAAGTTATTCAGGGTATATTACAGTGCCGTGAACCCCACCGAGGGACCCACAAGGCTAATCATATGCGGAACTATAAAACTTGACCGAGAAGGTCCAAATATAATGAAATGAAAGACGATACAAAGGGTATTCAAACCATGTCCAATGTATCCAAATACATCACAGTACAAAATCAAAACCTCGGCACACAGGCCGGAACATCAAGGAAGATGGAAAACAATACTCGAGTATTCAATAACCATTCCAGTACAACAACACTGAATGGAAAACTCAAAACATAACCGGAGGAAAGACACAGTATCACACTTTCCCACCATCTTCATGCCGACCCTATACCTGCCTGTCCGCTCTCCTGGAACCTGAAATACATAAAAGGTATTTCCCCCATAAAGGGGTTAGCCGTCGAATAGCTAGTGCAAGTATATCAAGTATGAAACACAATACTCCTCGACAATAAAGTAAATGTAACCGTCAATTCATCAATTCAAGATTAGTATTCCGGAATAACTAAATCTCATAGAATCACATCAATACATATATGAATACCATGGAACCGCACCAGAGGCTACGGAACCCTCAGAGGACTCATCGGTCCATCCCAGAGTGGTTCGTTCATATCATCCGTGGAATCGCACCAGAGGCTACGAAACCCTCAGGAGACCCGTCGGCCCGCCCCATAGTGGATATAATTAATCATGCCATTAATATATCTTACTTTCAAAGTCGAGAACATACAATCATAAATATATACTTGCCTTTGAGACATCGAGAAATCGAACGGAAAAAGGGTATGAGTTCGGTAGGTCCAAGAACGCGCTTCCGGTACCTAAACGATTCGCAAGGAATATGATAATCAATTATCCATATTCAAATTACACGAAGAAACTCCCGAAACCCATCTACGATTCATGAAAATACACGGATAAACAACTAGAGTTTGAAAAATCGTCCAAACCCTCACAAGTTCAAAAACGGCACAATCCAATCCGTAAAATCGTAGGAAAAGCATGCATACGGGATAGATACATCATAATCTCAGGGTCCTCAAGCCTCAAACCAGATAAATCGAACGAATCTAAGAAAAACCCCAAAATTCCCAAAAATAGGGTTCTAAGGATTTTACCTTGATTTGGAGGATAGAAATGTATTAGATGTTGCATAATCCTTGTTATCCAACCCAAGATGACGATATCTGAAGAAGGACTGTCTCAAATCGCCCCAAATTACCTCTCCCGAGCTCTCCCGATCAGAAAAAGTGGAAATGATGTGAAATGACAAGTGCAGGGGTTGACTGTCCCCTTATATACTGTCCCAGTCTAGCGCACGCTACGCCTCAATATTAGCGTGCGCTAACGGGTCACCTGGTAGTCCAGTGGCTACTGTCATAAGACGCTAGCGCGCGCTACGAAACATCCCTAGCATGCGCTAACTGGTGTCCTGCCAAAATCTCAGTTCACTATCTCAGTCCGCTAGCGTGCGTTAACACTGAGCACTAGCGTGCGCTACGCAACACATATAGCGTACGCTAGCCGCTGCCTAGCGTGCGTTACCTGCTAGTCTAGAAAGTCTGAAACCTCACTGCCTCTGCCGACTCAGTCCGTTAGCGCGCGCTAAGGCTGAAAACTAGTGTGCGCTACTCACGCAGAATTAGCGTGCGTTAGCATCGGCCTAGCGTGCGCTACCTCCCTGACCCAGAATATTTCCGAAAGGTCTAACCAGCACGATCATGATCCAAACAAGGCATAAAACTCTAGATCAACGCCGACTACATCACAAAGACATTACGGAGCGACAAAACAGGAAGAACTGTAAGGACAAACAGTCAATAAAAAGTACAGGTATCACAGCACCTCCTGGTTCCGTAAATGCTTACTTAGCGTTGAGGGTGTTGCGTGTCGAATTGTTAGTATAAGATTTGTTGGATAGTAGTTAGAGTTGGTATTTTGTGTCGACTGTTTGTTTGGATGTTGGTATTTGGTACTGAATGGCAAGGTATGAATATTGGATATGATATTTTATTTGTATGGAATGACGTACGTACGATATAGTTATTGCGAAATTTTTATTTAAAGTATTGCATTTATCTTTCAGTTATTGTTGCATATTCTCCAATTAGTGTTGCATATTCTCAAATTAGTGTTGCATATAACAACCATATTACTGTTGGATAGTGTTGCATTATATCTGGTGGGACCCATTAGTGATGTGGATGAAGTGGGATCCACTGCTGACGTGGCAAAATGGCCCACTGTTGACGTGGCAAAAGGGCCCACCACTGACATGGATGAAGTGGGACCCGCTGCTGATGTGGCCAAATGGGCCACTGCTGATTTGTCATTAGTTTGGGCCCCACTTTTCTGAACTGTATTTTCCTCTAAGTCAACATTATTTTCTGTTGTATATATTTTGTTTTGTGTTGCACTATGTACATAATGCAATACTTTCCCTCTGTTGCATTAGAAAGAAAAAGTGTTGGATTAGAGGTCAAATGCCACACGATCAGATGCAACACCCACAAAGTGTTGCATATATCAATTTCTGGCCTAAGACAACAGAAAATGGGGCATAATGCGACAATAGGAAGCGTTGCATATGAACACTTATGGCATAGTGGCACAGCGATCCCCTCAACCTGAAAGGATTATATAATGGTGTGAGATTTCAACTCGCTCAGTGTGGAGGACATGCAATTTGCCTAAGTTAATTTTTAAATATATTAGCAAGTATAAGCTACATGATTGATAAATTCTGAAGCCCGTCGGCTAGCACGGAGGCTTTGTGCACAATTAAGTGCTTCTGACTGATTTGCACAATTAAGTGCTTCTGACTGATTTGCACATTTAAGTGCTTCACTGATTTCACGTGCACATAGAAGACAATATATATAAAAACATGCCCAAAAAACCCGGACCCGCGCGGGTCGACCCAGACCTGCCGGACCGTGTAGGACCCGGACAACCTGTCGGACCCGGACCCTTGGTATACACGGGTAGGGTCCGGGTCCTACTTTTCGTGTCCGACCCGGATGACCCGGCTGGGAATTTTTTTTTAAAAAAAGTAAACATTGGACCCGCCGACCGTGACCCGGCGGGTCCAACAAATTTATTTTCAATTTTTTTTAAAAAAGAAAAAGAATCAAAAATTATATCTATAAATACTTCAATCTCTCTTCATTTTTCACACTAACTCATTCTAATCTATCTATCTCTCAACTATTATTGCTATAATCTTTTATCACTTTTTTTTTTTACTATCATTCAATCATTATGTCGAAGTTTGAACAAATCCAAAATGTCTAAGTTTGAACGAATGGCTCTTTGGGGCAAATCTAAGAAACCATCTGGCATAACTATTCGGGAGCCTCAAAACCAACCTCCGCCCGGTTTGAAAATAAAAGTCAAGAAGATGAATATGAAGCTATACATGAAAGTATCTATTATGGTAGTACAACAACTACTAGTGAAGAAGAAGTTGACTCTCGGGAATTTCGACGTGTTCCAAATCGTCAACAACTGCATAACATCGACGAAGAAATGTAGCATGAAATCGCTGAATCTATGTTAAATCAAGCATATGGAACGTTTGAGCACACTCTTCATAGCGTACCAACTTCGACGCAAAAATCAAAGTTGAAGCATCCTGCGGCAAGCCAAGCTGAAGAACAACCTCTATATGTTTAAGAGTTATCGTCCGGGAAGGAGGAAGAAACTGTGAAAGGAAGAGGAAGCAAGAAAACTAAAGCGAGAAAGAAGTCTGCCCCTGTTGTAGAAAGGAAGTCGATATCTGACTTTTTTTCCAAACACTTTAAGAAGGAAAAAATGTCGGATGGCTATATGAAGCTTTTTTGCAACTATTGCAGCAAAGAATATTCGTATAAAGTTGGGGATGGATATGGAAATTTTAGAAGGCATTTTGAGAATAAGCACACCTCGGTCCATGGAGATCGAAAGTTGCAAAGTCAACTCAACTTCCAACCTTCTACTGGAGCCGACATTCAAGGTATGTCCGAATCTCAACTTTATAAATATAATGAAAAAATTGCTAGAGAACAAATGGCAAAATGATATGCAAAGAATCTTTATATTTTAATTTCGTGGATAGTACGAACTGAGAATATAAGAAGCAAAATGCCCATAATCAGAGAATTCCACATACCATAATGACTAGACAAGTAGTATACCTACCCAAACAACATAAATTTGGACAACGAGCATATTTTAGATCTATAATTCATAGAGTTTCTTTAGATGCTGATACGTGGGCAGATTTTAAACAAAAGATGAATATATAAGAATAACTATATACTGGATTGGTGACTTGGAACTTAAACAAAAGATTACTTATATTTAAAAAAATTTAATCGTTCACATAGTGCAGATAATATAGCTAGATCAATTATTGAAATTTTAACTTTTTATTGCTTAAACGAGAAAATTCTCACAATTGATTTTGATAATGCTAGTTCTAGTACTGCTAGTGTACCAGCTTAATACAAGCTTGCAATCCTGTTTTACAAGGTCGATTATTTCATACTAGATTTATATGTCATATTCTAAATTTGTGTGTACAAGATGCATTAAAATATGTAGATGAGGCAATATAATCAATTAGAAAATGTGTCTTGTTTTTACATAATAGTACTAAGTTAGCAAGATAATGTGTTAAATTTTTAAAATCAAAACAAATGCAACCCAAAATTTTTACTCCAGAAGTAAAACATAGATGGAACTCAACTTATGAAATGTTAAATTCAACTAATGAATAAAAAGAATTATTGTGTGAATTTTTTCATACATTTTTTCACTTAGAAGGCTTTTATTTATTGCCAACCTATTGGGATGAAACCAGAGATTTAGTAAAACTATTAAAGGTTTTTGAAAATGCAACTAAAGATTTAAGTGGTTGTTATTATCCCACATCTCCTAAAATTTAATTTTATTGTTATTTTATTGTGTCCGAAATGGATGCTTGTAGTAAATTTGAAAGATTGGGGAATGCTATTTACAATATGTGTTTATAATGGCTAAATTGTATTCGAGATATTTTCTTGATTAGTGCAATTTTATCTCTCGATTTGAATTAAGCTCAAGTACAACAATTATTATAATATTATTCTTAAAAATTTGGGTTTTCCTAATAGTGTGGATATTGTTGAGAGTCAAACTTTGTTTGAAAATATTCACGATGTTGAACAAGTAAAAATTGATTTAAAAAATATCTGTGAACTCTTTTTGATGAATATTTAGCTATATATGAAGATAGGAATCAAACTCAAAAAATAAGAACTCGGACTACCATTACATTTAACATAGAATTAGAGAGAACTCCCACTAACCCATTTCAACAAAAAATCTATAATATAGAAAGAAATAGGGGGTAGTAACGTCGGTCAAAGAAATTACGTTAGTCGATATTATGCAACTAGTTTTGTGTCCGAGGATAACAATGCAGGTACACTTGATCTGTTGGATTGGTGGAAGAGAAGGGGAACCGAATTTCCCATACTTTCCATTATGGCAAAAGAAATTCTTGTAGTGCCCACATTCATAGTCCCCATTGAGAGTGATTCTAGTGAAAGAGGCTATATGTTGGACGAGCGAAGATTCCGAATGACGCCAAAAAATCTCGTGTAATATCCGCAGTTTCGATTTTTCGGTAATTTTCTTTTTTGGCGTAAGTCCATCATAGTAACTCTGTTGTGACCGTTTCGTCATTCCGAGAATATTTAATTCTACTCTTTTTGTCATCCGAGTTTGTTTCGATATCGTTTTGTTGAGTTTTGTGTTCTTAAATGGCTTTTCCGCACTTGAGTTCGATTCTTGCGAATCTCGTCCGAAACTATTGTTTCGAGTTTCTCGTAAGTTCATTTAATGTTATTATTCATGTTGCGAGCTTTGGCTTGGTGTTTCGCTCGTGTATCGTGTATTTCGGACGTTTTAGTCCCGTTTTCGTAATTTCCCAAAGTTTGGGGTAATTACTTTCCGTTGTCGAATTTCAAGCCTTAGGGTGGTCGGAATCGTGTGTTCACTTAGCACTTGGATTTGTCTTTGAGAGTACTTCGTAACCGTATCTTCGATTCATATTCAGGTTTGGTTTCGGGCTTGTCCGGGCCGTCGGGGGTGGCCACGGCCGAGTCACGGCCGCACAGAGGCACTGGCCTGGCCGAGTTACGGCCGTAAGGTGCCGGTTACGACCGTAAGTGATCGGCAAGCATGACTTGACGAATGCCAGTTATAGCCATAAGGGCCGAGAGTTACGGCCGTACGGGTGCTAGGCAGCTTCTGGACGAATGCCGGTTACGGCCGTAAGGACCTGCCGGCTGTAAGTGCCGAGTTACAACCGTAAGGCCCTGCCGGTTACGACCGTAACTCTGTCAGTCATATAAGGCCTGGGCGACGGGCCAGACTTCATTTCACCCCATTTCTTCACCCGGGTGCGGCTAGCGACGGGATAAATCGGGGAGTGGAGTTTTTAGTCGATTCCACTCGATTTCTAAGCATTTTTGAGGATTATTGTCGATTATATCAACATCAAATCATTGTTCTTCGTCGGATCGAGGTAATTTCTTGAAATCTCCTAGAATTTGACTTTCGAGATTTCTTCTTGATTTTCGTTGTTCGTCCGAATTTGATGAATCGGTTGATGTTAGTAAACATTATTAATCGTGTTCTATGGATTGTATATCCATATCTTCGATTCCTTCAACCCGATTGATGATTCTTAGGTTCTTGAGGAACTTTAAACATTTAGTGTTCGATTAAATGTCTCAAAGAGTTTCTTTCGGTCGTTGTGTTGATTTCGATTGATATTGTGTTATTGAATGAATTATATTTCATTCAAGTTTGTTCGAGTACTTGTGTTTATCGGAGGACGCCGTTCGTTGTTCATGGAAGGAATTCATCGCCTTCGGTTGAGGCAAGTTTTATACTTGTACTAGTCAATGAGATTAATGTTATCATATATGTGTATGAATGTGTTGTATCATTCCGAGACTTAGTCTCTTCAAGAGTTCATTGATATTAGGGGATCGTTCGATACAATACTCTTCGGCAATTATGCCAAATGTTTAGTATTGTTCATTAATGGCCGGTTTAAGGCATTGAGGTACTCGTTGTTAATGTAATTGTCGATAGCCGGTTCGCGGTATCGATGTATCGATTGTTGTTGTTAATATTGATGTCGATCTAAGACATTGTTGTAATCATTGTTATTAATGTTGGCGTCCTGTCAGTCATGTTGTATTGGCCGATTGATGGCAATGTCGTATTCGTTCTCATCTTCGTTGTCGGTAGCCGATTAAAGGTGCTGAGGCATTCATTGTATCATTGTTATCGATTGGCCGTTCTAAGGCAATCGAGGTGCTCAATCGTTCATTGTATCCACTACAAAAAAACAGTTTTTACCGACGCCATTTACCGACGTCAGCACCGCCTGTTAAACTTATAATTTACCGACGCCATTTACCGACGCCCGTACCGCCGTTGTTAAATTTATAATTTACCGACGCCATTTACCGACGCCCGATTTACCGACGCCATTGCCGACGACCGGTTCGCAGACTTATTTTTTTTACAATTAACGACGCCGTTTACCGACGCCATTTACGCCATTACCGACGCCATTTTCGGCGTCGGTAATTTTTTAACACAATCCCACATCGAAAAAACATCAATGTTTTTGGTGGTTTATAAACCAAAATCCTTCTCAACCATTTGAAATTGAATGGAGCCGAACACGATCCGCCGGACCCGACCCGCCGGACCCGACTGGAACTGGCCAGAACCCTCACTTTGAGCCGGACCTAACCCGCTGAGCCCCTTTGAGTCGACTGACTTTTTAATAATTTTTTTTAATTTAACGACGCCAAAAATGGCGTCGGTAAATGGCGGCGTCGGAAAATGGCGTCGGTAAAAAATTACCGTCGAGCGTTTTTCCAACGGCGATTTGCCGTCGGTAATGGCGTCGGTAATTTTTTTACCAACGCCATTTTCTGTTTTACCAACGCCATTTTGGCGTCGGTAAAAACTGTTTTTTTTGTAGTGATCATTGTTATTGATTGGCCGTTCTAAGAGAATCGAGATACTCAATCATTCATTGTATCATTGTTATCGATTGGCCATTCTAAGGCAATCGAGGTGCTCAATCATTCATTGTATCATTGTTATCGATTGGCCGTTCTAAGGCAATCGAGATACTCAATCAGTCGTTGTATCATTGTTATTGATTGGCCGTTCTAAGACAATCGAGGTATTGAATCATCCGCTGCATCATTGTTACCGGTTGGCCATTCTAAGGTAATCGAGGAATTGAATTGGGGATGTCGAAGATATTCCCATCCGTTGTGTCGTTGTTATCGATTGACCATTCTAAGGTAATCAAGGTATTGAATTGGGACCTCCGAGGACGGTGCCCATCCGTGAGTCATCATTGTCGTGTTGGCCGACTCAAGGCAACATACTATCTTCCAAAAAATTTCGGATCGTTGCCATTTGTGATTAATTATGTTTTGGAGGCTAGTCTCGGCTAGTGCTCATTATGGGTAAGTTTGGGGCTTGAACCTTCGCGGTTGGGTTTCCAACACCTGTAACACCCCCAGAATACATCCGGAAATGTTACACGCCGTAGGCCCTTCTCACAAGGATCTACCAGGCTAAACTCTACTAGACTACACAATAATTGACCGACCGGGGTCAATCTAAATACAACGCAGACCGACACGGTCATTAAACAATTCAGAAACTAATGAATTTTACATCTCAATGACAAAAATAAACTTTCACACAAAAAGGGATGACAACTCCATTTAATAATTGAAAACCTACACCCGTGCAAGGGTGAATACTCAACCAAATGGGAAAATACCGACCAAGATAGAATAAAAGAAAAAGACTCTGACTCTTGTGTGATTAGCATCGTCGTCTTCCATCTCCTTCCAAGCCAATCTCGTGACTGCTCCCGAGCTGCCAAAACCTGAGCGCATAACAGGCACCCACCCCCGAAAACTCGGGGGTTAGCAAAATGGAATTTTGCTAGTGCAAGTACATAATATACAAGATATACGAACAATAACAACACAAAACTCAACCGTCTTGAAGCCTTAACACAAACCGCACATTCCCATAGTCAACATAGAATAACATTACGTACACAAGGTGAAAGATAAACATATTGTCATATTCTCTTTACGGATCATAACACCAATGAAACTTTAAACGAGCCCAAGGAGTCAGAAAAATCCCTTTTTGTAATAGGAAAAGTATTTTGATAAGATAGTTTGCAAACGTTATTATTGACTCGGGCCGTCTTGGGGTTTTGAAAATCGAATGGGAACACTATTGGAAAATAATTTCAAAAGCTCTTGGGTCCTTGACCCAACATATGGAAAACAATTACACGAAAGCCATGTCAACATTATTCGGGGTCATCGACCCAATTTATAGAACACTGTCACAAACGAAATCATTACAACATCTCACAGGGTTTGCAACCCAATCCAAATAACATCATCACGAGATCAATCATCTCAACATTTCACAGGGTCCTCGACCCAATACACAGAATAGCACCACAATACAATCAAAGGCACAATCTCTCATTCGACATATCCTGCTCAAGACCCCCGATTAATTAACCCTCAGAGATTTCGTCAAGCCTCCTTGGTTAATTAACCCTGATACCAACGCTTTAAAAACAAGTTGAAACAAACTTTCAAAAAAAACACGAATCGCGGTCTATAACAAGACAAACATTTAAAAGTGAGTTGAAAGAATTTGAGATACGAACATCGTTCGGTAACGGGGTCTTATCTATCACTCAAATACCCGTAACCAATAAGCCTGCCAGGCGCCTCCCTTGTGCACCTGTGCACTGGCGTTCACTCCATTATGTTGGCCGCTCCTTGAACATGTCACCGCGCCGGCGATCACTCCCGCAAGAGCCGCCCCTTGCGCGCACATTAGGTAACACCGGCGTTCACCACCCATATGGAGCCGCACATTGCAGCATACACCAGGCTGGAGTGCACGCCCCGCCCTCAGAGATTCCCGGATACGACGTTTCTCACAACAAGTATCCACATTATTTCAAACATCAAGCACACAGAGAAACGTTACAACAATTATCAACTCAGTACATCAACTCACACAATTTATCCGCCAGTCCATAACCACACAAATAAACAATAACACGCACGTTATCAATCAAAACTCAATCACAATAAGCCTTCAGGCATAACCAACCAACACCGCACATATATCCCTATATTGCGACTCAACCGAATATACATATATATATGTGTGTATATATATATAATCTTACTATATTATATGAATAAGTATAGTTCATCCATCGATCCAAGTTGAGTACGTCAACTAGTGTTAGAATTCATCACTCGTCATTCACCGACATAGGCATATATATCAATATACGTATATACTTACGTATATTTAACATATAAATATATATAAATCTATATATATATATATATACATATATATATATATACACATATATACATCCATATACATTCATACACTTCGACAACAATGATTTCACGCAGTTACAATTCGTATATCAAGGTACTTGCCTTGGTAATCTCTCGCGAATAGTCCGAAAATACGGCCGATTGGAAAAATCCGGAACTCCAATGAAAACAACAATCGGAAGGGCTCAACACCAGATTTTTATAGGGAATTTGTCCCTAAGATCCTATCATCAAATAAACAATCAATCACACGAGGAAAAACATCACAAAACGATCGAATCTCCCTCAACGGCATTTTCCCGGACACCTTGAAGGCGTCAAGTGAAAACTCATATAAACGACGAATCGGACATGACAAAACTGTGGAAAGATGATAAAATTGATAGAATACAACTTAATCTACAATTATCCATCAGTAATCTAAGTTCATATGGCTCGAACGGATGAAATCTACCAAGATCCCCAAATTTCCCAAAGTTTGGATTTTAGGAAAAACTAACCTTGATTCGGTCGATTGAAGGATGTTATGGAATGATCAATTAATGATATGAACTCAGGAACTTCGTGGATTTGTTGTTCAACAACATGCCTCCTTGATCTCAAAACCTCTGGCCGCGGAAAGAAAATAATGAAATGAAAAATGTGTTGAAACAGGGCTGCTCGCTCAAATATATAGGCAGACCGCCCTAGCGTGCGCTAGCGTGCCGGCAGCGTGCGCTAGCCGGCCGACCATGGTCCAGTCTAGAGGCTCTTAGACTGATCCCCTCGCCCAGGTAGCGTGCGCTACGTCTGCCGGTTAGCGCGCGCAGCGACCGACCGTAGCGTGCGCTACCGGCCAACTCTCCGGAGTCCAGAACCTCAGGGCCTCACTGCCCGGCCCAGGTAGCGTGCACTGGGTGCCGCATAGCGTGCGCTACGCCTGCCGGTTAGCGCGCGCAGCCTCCCCACAGTAGCGTACGCTATGCCGGTCCCTGCCGCGCCCGTCCGGCCAGCGCCCAGCTGCCGTGCCGGTTCCTCCTGCAACCATCCGGCCAGCACCCAGCTGCAGTGCCCTAACGACTCGATTCCTAAAAACGCACGGAACGAACGCGACGAAATGCTCGCAGAAAACAACATCGATCCGAAATGAAAATAATATACAACAAATCACCACATATGGCCATAAAAACAAAATCGATTGTCGAGAAAAATAATACCAACGCTCGAAAACCGAGAAATTTCCGGTCTAAAAAAGAAAAATTCGAATTAATCGGAATAAAAATCTTGGATATTACATTCTACCCCCCTTAAAATAAGTTTCGTCCCGAAACTTAAAATAGAGAGCGGCGGAACAATCAAAGAAATAACTGCTTGCTCAGCCCCAAAACATCACGAGCAATGCGCGAATGCGAGGTTCTAGAAATACAGTAAACGAACCTAGCAAGTATCTGGTACGTGAGTTGAGGCGATAAAAATGTATGTGAACATGATAAGTCGAGGTGGAGGAGTATGAATTTCGAGACAAAAGCTACAAGAGTTAAGAAAATCACAAAACGACTCAGACGTCCTGAAACCATGTTTCGAGCTCGACCAACCGCATCCAAGTTCATAACACATTCGGAAGTGTTAATTGCACGCGTGGGAATAATAGTTTCGAACAAAATTTTGCAAGGATCAAGTTCAGATGTGGAAAGACCACAATAATCCATGGAGTCTGACAAAACAACTCTGAAATTCATTCGGAGGATGGTAGGCTAGGTAGAACATGGTAGTTTAAAATCGTCGAGAGGATCACAATTGAATTACCAACAATGAAAGGTCACACAATATCGGAAATACTAAGAAAAGTACGAGTAATACACTCCCACATACTAAAAAGACATTACGATCCCGAAACTTAGAACAACAAGAGATGGAAACGTAAAGCAATGAAACGAAAAACGATCGAAGTCACGATTGTTGGAACCAGCAACGATTAAGACACAATACAAGATCTTCATTCTCCCGTACTAGAATCTTCAGAAGGAAACATAGTTTTATGAAGTCAATTTCGAGTCCTTCGACGAGGACGATCATTATATGTATGCACTTAATGAAAACAAATTTTTGAAAAAGAGGGCTAGTCACGTTACGCCCAAGACTTGTAAATACTGTCTTTTATTTCGGAAGAGGAAGTTTATACATTGACTTTAAAAATTCTTTTCGAATAATGTATAAAAGAAAATTGAAAATAAAAGATTGAATCGTAATTAATTTGAAATATTTCAAAAGTGTTGAGTTCCAAATACTACAATTTTGAAAATCTTTCCTCTTCTACCAAAATATTTATTCGAAAGAATTTTTTTCAACGAGGAACGTGACCATTTGACATGACGACATTAAATCATGGCTTTTCACAATGCTAGAAAATTTCAAAGCACCACTTTAAAATGTTTGTGATATTACAGCGCCGGGCCCCGCGCTGGAACCCACCAGGCTAAAAATCATTTTTAAAAACATGTTCAAAATGCCAAAAAAAAGGCCGATGACGGTAATATTTTCAAATACTCACAAAAGTCATAAAAAAATATCAAATACCGTCATAAGAATACCGTCAAAACGTGCAAGACCAAAATATTAAAACTCGGTTTAGGGAATCGGTTTTACGAAATAAAACTCAATTTGCAAGATACCAAAACCCATTTTAAAATACTCACGCAACGGATAAAATTAACACTAAAAAATTTATCCTAATGAAATGTAGAAATCGATAAGTACACTCGACTTCCGAAGAATACTACATAACCGTTCTCACTTGGACCGTATACGCATGCTATATCCTAAAACAATAATATCACCAACAAGTTCCAATCCCTAGTTCACATTAAACACATTAGCACAATATAATCAAATACGTATATAAAGAGACTTACGATCGGGAGACTTACCATCACGGATTACTTGAAGATGATGTTGGAACCACGATACTAATCACAACTCTGATGCGCGCGACTTACACTGGACATGGACTTGACCCAACGGCCTAGGTTTTTCGCAAACCTAAGCTCCGATACCATAAATGTAACACCCCCAAAATACATCTGGATATGTTACACGCCGTGGGCCCTTCTCACAAGGATCTACCAGGCTAAACTCCACTAGACTACACAATGATTGACCGATCGGGGTCAATCTAAATACAACGCAGACTGACAAGGTCATTAAACAATTCAGAAACAAATGAATTTTACATCTCAATGACAAAAATAAACTTTCACACAAAAATGGATGACAACTATATTTAATAAATGAAAACCTACACCCGTGCAAGGGTGAATACTCAACCAAATGGGAAAATACCGACCAAGATGGAATAAAAGAAAAAGACTCTGACTCTTGTGTGATTAGCATCGTCGTCTTCCATCTCCTTCCAAGCCAATCTCATGACTGCTCCCGAGCTGCCAAAACCTGAGCGCATAACAGGCACCCACCCCCCGAAAACTCGGGGATTAGCAAATTGGAATTTTGCTAGTGCAAGTACATAATATACAAGATATACGAACAATAACAACACAAAACTCAACCGTCGTGAAGCCTTAACACAAACCGCACATTCCCATAGTCAACATAGAATAACATCACGTACACAAGGTGAAAGATAAACACATTGTCATATTCTCTTTACGGATCATAACACCAATGAAACTTTAAACGAGCCCAAGGAGTCAGAAAAATCCCTTTTTGTAAAAGGAAAAGTATTTTGTTAAGATAGTTTGCAAACGTTATTATTGACTCGGGCCGTCTTGGGGTTTTGAAAATCGAATGGGAACACTATTGGAAAATAATTTCAAAAGCTCTTGGGTCCCTGACCCAACATATGGAAAACAATTACACGAAAGTCATGTCAATGTTATTCGGGGTCCTCGACCCAATTTATAGAACACTGTCACAAACGAAATCATTACAACATCTCACAGGGTTCTCAACCCAATCCAAATAACATCATCACGAGATCAATCATCTCAACATTTCACAGGGTCCTCGACCCAATACACAGAATAGCACCACAATACAATCAAAGGCACAATCTCTCATTCGACATATCCTGCTCAAGACCCCCAATTAATTAACCCTCAGAGATTTCGTCAAGCCTCCTTGGTTAATTAACCCTGATACTAACGCTTTAAAAACAAGTTGAAATAAACTTTCAAAAAAAAACACGAATAGCGGTCTATAACAAGACAAACATTTAAAAGTGAGTTGAAAGAATTTGAGATACGAACATCGTTCGGTAACGGGGTCTTAGCTATCACTCAAATACCCGTAACCAATAAGCCTTCCAGGCGCCTCCCTTGCGCACCTGTGCACCGGCGTTCACTCAACTATGTTGGGCGCTCCTTGAACATGTCACCACGCCAGCGATCACTCCCGCTAGAGCCGCCCCTTGCGCGCGCATTAGGTAACACCGGCATTCACCACCCATATGGAGCCACACATTGCAGCATACACCAGGCCGGAGTGCACGCCCCGCCCTCAGAGGTTCCCGGATATGACGTTTCTCACAACAAGTATCCACATTGTTTCAAACATCAAGCACACAGACAAACATTACAACAATTATCAACTCAGTACATCAAGTCACACAATTTATCCGCCAGTCCATAACCACACAAATAAATAATAACATGCATGTTATCAATCAAAACTCAATCACAATAAGCCTTCATGCATAACCAACCAACACCGCACATATATCCCTATATTGCGACTCAATCGAATATACATATATATATATATATATACATATATATATATAACCTTACTATATTATATGAATAAGTACAGTTCATCCATCGATCCAAGTTGAGTACGTCAACTAGTGTTAACATTCATCACTCGTCATTCACCGACATAGGCATATATATCAATATACGTATATACGTACATATATTTAACACATATATATATATATATATAAATCTATATATATATACACACATACATATATATATATATATACACATATATACATCCGTATAAATTCATACACTTCGACAACAATGATTTCACGCAGTTATAATTCGTATATCAAGGTACTTGCCTTGGTAATCTCTCGCGAATACTCCGAAAATACGGCCGATTGGAAAAATCTGGAACTCCAATGAAAACAACGATCGGAAGGGCTCAACACCAGATTTTTGTAGGGAATTCGTCCCTAATATCCTGTCATCAAATAAACAGTCAATCACACGAGGAAAACCATCACAAAACGACGGAATCTCCCCCAGCGGCATTTTCCCGGACACCTTGAAGGCGTCAAGTGAAAACTCATATAAACGACGAATCGGACATGACAAAACCGTGGAAAGATGATGAAATTGATAGAATACAACTTAATCTACAATTATCCATCAATAATCTAAGTTCATATGGCTCGAACGGATGAAATCTACCAAGATCCCCAGGTCGATTGAAGGATGTTATGGAATGATCAATCAATGATATGAACTCAGGAACTTCTTGGATTTGTTGTTCAACAACATGCCTCCTTGATCTCAAAACCTCTGGCCGCGGAAAGAAAAGAATGAAATGAAAAATGTGTTGAAATAGGGCTGCTCGGTCAAATATATAGCGTATCAGCCTGGGCCGACCATGTTCCATCCGAGGCTCTGGGTGATCCTCGCCAGTGTAGCGCACTAGCTGCCGAGCAGCGTGCGCTACGTCTGCCGGTTAGCGCGCGCAGCGACCGGCAGTAGCGTGCGCTACCGGCCAACTCTCCGGAGTCCAGAACCTCAGGGCCTCACTGCCCGGCCCAGGTAGCGTGCGCTGGGTGCCGCATAGCGTGCGCTACGCCTGCCGGTTAGCGCGCGCAGCCTCCCAGCAGTAGCGTACGCTATGATTGTCCCTGTCGCGCCCGTTCGGCCAGCGCCCAGCTGCCGTGCCGATTTCTCCCGCAACCGTCCGGCCAGCGCCCAGCTGCAGTGCCCTGACGACTCGATTCCAAAAAACGCACGGAACGAACGCGACGAAACGCTCGCGGACAACAACATCGATTCGAAATGAAAGTAATATACAACAAATCACCACATATGGCCATAAACACAAAATCGATTGTCGAGAAAAATAATACCAACACTCGAAAACCGAGAAATTTCCGGTCTAAAAAAGAAAAATTCGAATTAATCAGAATAAAAATCTCGGATATTACAGTGTCGTGGATTCGGCCCTAATTGTGATAAGGCTTCATGTCGTGGCTTCGGCCCTAATTTTGATACGGCTTCGTGCCGTAGCTTTGGCCCAAATTGTGATACGGCTTCGTGCCGTGGCTTCGGCCCTAATTGTGATACGGCTTCGTGCCGTGGCTTCGGCCCTAATTGTGATACGGCTTTGTGTCGTGGCTTCAGCCCTAATTGTGATACGGCTGGCTTCGGCCCTAATCGATACAGCTTCGGGCTGTTTTGGCTTTAGGTGATTATGATATTTGACAGCTTCGGGTGAGTGGCTTTCAGGCCTTTGTGATGTCTCGATAATTTCATTGGAGCCTTCGGGCATTGTGATTCATAATTAATTCAGTTCTGGTTTGGTTCATGCCGTGTAATTCATTATGGTACTCTATGATTATAATTCACCGTTAGGCACTTATGTTCTAACCTGTTGAACAGGTATTAATAGTATTCCATGGGCATAGTGTTTCACGAATGCTTGGTTATTACCTTGGTTTGTGAGCATTTTTTATTATTATTTCATTGTACCGTTTCATTCTGCCTTTGGATGCATATCATGTTATATATGTATTAGATGTTCATAATCTGGATAACTGACCCCGTGGGGGCGGAACATGTTTTCATGTTTTAGGTACTTGTGAGGAGAGAGTTGAGACACAGGGGCATGATGATGGCGACGAAGCATTCGAGCGATACTAGTCCGAGTTGTTCTTGTTGGTCAGTCAGTTGGAGTGTTCTCCAATTTTTCAGTCATTGTCATTATGTACTACCCGAGCAGATGCTCGTAGATGTTGTTGTATTTTTATTTTTGGCCATGTAGGCCCATCATTGTCGTTGAAATTCCTTATCGGAATATTGTGTCGGATATCATGGTAGGGACTGTGATCTCTCTTGTTGGTTAATTTTAATGTATTTTAGTCATGTTCGCCTGGTGGATCTCTGGGTGGGGTGTCCACGGCACTGTAATAACCCAATGGGATTTGGGGGTGTTACAGAAGATGGTATCAGAGATTTGGGTTGTGAGATACCCTGATATGTGAGTTATGTGGCTCTACCGACGCGGTAGTAGTGGGACTGTCAGGTTATGACATTCTGTAAAGTCGGGTTTTGTGAGTCGTGGAATTTGTACGACTGCACGAGTCATGCATTCATCGAGTCATCGTCAGTGAAGACTAGTATCGTGAGACCTAGGATCTTCGTATGACCTGTGTAAGGACTCGGTTCTCTTTATGTTCATGCATTCATTATGTCATTAATAATACATGCTTTGTTGAAACCTATATGTGATATCATTGTGATGATTGATTCATGACTAATTGTTTTGGAGCACGTGTGACCTGTGTAAGCGTTAAGGATCAACTCATTCATCAGTCAACAATCCTCAATCCTCATTTTTGATCTTGTCGATCATATTAATTCATTCATCACTCAGTCAATCTCATTATTCAGTTAATTCATTAATAACTCAGTCAATATCATGATTCAGTTAATTCATTCATCACTCAGTCAATCTCATTGCTTAGTTAATTCATTCATCACTCAGTCAATCTCATTGTTCAGTTAATTCATTCATCACTCAGTCAATCTCATTGCTCAGTTAATTCATTCATCACTCAGTCAATCTCATTGTTCAGTTAATGCATTCATCACTCAGTCAATCTCATTGCTCAGTTAATTCATTAATCATCCAGTCTATCTCACGGTTCAGTTGTTGATCTTGTGGATCGAATTTTCAATTCTGTTAACTTGTTCAAGATAATCATTTCAGGAATTTCATCAGATAATCATGTCACCTCATTTGATCTTTCATGCGATCTTATCATATTGCGGCATCATATGGACGATCATTTTACTGCATTATTAATGCATCCATTATGTTAGAGCATGTATGCTCATTATTATCATTCCGTGACGTAATCATAATGCGATCTTCATACGGGATCTGTAATTATCATGTGACTTTCCTGCCTCGGTATGGAAAGAGCTGTCAGAGGGACATCGGACTCCAACGTCCAAGAGATCGTTTTCTAGTCGTCTTCGTGCTGGGAGAGCATCTTCATCTCAGACGACGAGTTCGACTGTTTTGCTTTAACTGTGATACAATAGGACATTCATCACCGGTTTTGAGCAAGTTAATTCTTGCTCGGTAATAGGATAATCATTCATTTCATTTGTTGTTCATTCATTCACATAAGTCATTCATTATATATCAATCACGTTGAGACTTATAATTATCAAACTAATCATTCACTTCGCGGGGAACAATGGTTCCAATCATTTCATTTGAGCTATCACTCATTACGTTATCATTTCACCCCGATGAGTCATTCTTGATCCTTGTTGGATTTCGATTCATTATCATTCATTGCGATCGTTCCTGTTCTTGTGACCTTTCGGGGTCATATTGAGCGGTGAGTTCAGAATTTGGGTCTACCTTGAATCGATGGGACCAAGGAGATCGATGATATGGAAGATATCGACGTTGGGTACATTTGAGATGTAGCCTTGTTTTTTTTGGATGATTGTGTAACTCAATCCGTATTAATGTATCGTGGTTGTGGATCATTTATTGTTGATCTATTTTATAATGATCGTATTTGAGAATCTTGAGATTTGGGTCATTTGATGCATTCTTTTGTGCTATACCCGAGATTTCGTGATATTCTGGGTAATTGTTCATTGTGATTCAAGACGTCAAGTCATGAGGACTTGGGTGTGCAATTGATTTGGTCCCTACGACTATATGTGCGTTGTCGCTTTTCTTTTGAAGCGTGAGTCAGTGCTTATATGGGGGTTGGCCCAGTTGTTCAGGCGAAGTGGTTCGCGTTAAGGAGTATTCCTGGAGATGTCGTTTTCAGATTGTGATGGATAGTTCATATCCCGAGTTGTTTACCCTTAAGTTTCAGGACGAAACTTCTTTTAAGGAGGGTGGTATGTAATATCCGCAGTTTCGATTTTTCGGTAATTTTCTTTTTTTGGCGGAAGTCCATCCTAGTGACTCCATTGTGACCGTTTCGTCATTTCGAGAATATTTAATTCTGCAGTTTTTGTCATCCGAGTTCGTTTCGGTATCCTTTTGTTGAGTTCCGTATTCTTAAAAGGCTTTTCCGCACTTGGGTTCGATTCTTGCGAATCTCGTCCGAAACTGTTGTTTTGAGTTTCTCGTAAGTTCATTTAATGTTATTATTCATGTTGCGAGCTTTGGCTTGGTGTTTTGATCGTGTATCATGTATTTCGGACGTTTTGGGCCATTTTCATAATTTCCCAAAGTTTGGGGTAATTACTTTCCGTTGTCGAATTTCAAGCCTTCGGGTGGTCGGAATCATGTGTACTCTTAGCGCTTGGATTCGTCTTTGCGATTACTTCGTAACTGTATTTTCGATTCATATTCAGGTTTGGGTTTCGGGATTGTCCGGGCCGTCGGGGGTGGCCACGGCCGAGTCACGGCCGCACAATCTTGAGCTGGTACTGGCCTAGCCGAGTTACGGCCGTAAGGTGCCGGGCAGCTTCTGGACGAATGCCGGTTACGACCGTAAGGACCTGCCGGGTACGGCCGCAAGTGCCGATTTACGGCCGTAAGGCCCTGCCGGTTATGGCCGTAACTCTGTCGGCCATATAAGGCCTGGGCGACGGGCCAGACTTCATTTCAGCCCATTTATTCACCCGAGTACGGCTGACGACGGATAAATCGGGGAGTGGAGTTTTTTGTCGATTCCACTCGATTTCTAAGCATTTTTGAGGATTCTTGTCGATTATATCAACATCAAATCATTGTTCTTCGTCGGATCGAAGTAATTTCTTGAAATCTCCTAGAATTTGATTTTCGAGATTTCTTCTTGATTTTCATTGTTCTTCCGAATTTGATGAATCGGTTGATGTTAGTAAAAATTATTAATCGTGTTCTATGGATTGTATGTCCATATCTTCGATTCGTTCAACCCGATTGATGATTCTTAGGTTCTTGAGGAACTTTAAACATTTAGTGTTCGATTAAATGTCTCAAAGAGTTTCTTTCGGTCGTTGTGTTGATTTCGATTGATATTGTGTTATTGAATGAATTATATTTCATTCAAGGTTGTTCGAGTACTTGTTTTTATCGGAGGACACCGTTCGTTATTCGTGGAAGGAATTCATCGCCTTCGGTTGAGGCAAGTTTTATACTTGTACTAGTTAATGAGTTTAATGTTATCATATATGTGTATAAATGTGTTGTATCATTCCGAGACTTAGTCTCTTCATGAGTTCATTGATATTAGGGGATCGTTCGATACGATACTCTTCGGCAATTATGCCAAATGTTTATTATTGTTCATTAATGGCCGGTTCAAGGCATTGAGGTACTCGTTGTTAATGTTATTGTCGATAGCCAGTTCGCGGTATCGATGTATCGATTGTTGTTGTTAATATTGATGTCGACCTAAGACATTGTTGTAATCATTGTTATTAATGTTGGCGTCCTGTCATTCATGTTGTATTGGCCGATTGAAGGCAATGTCGTATTCGTTCTCATCTTCGTCGTCGGTAGCCGATTAAAGGTTCCGAGGCATTGATTGTATCATTGTTATCGATTGGCCGTCCTAAGGCAATCGAGGTGCTCAATCATTCATTGTATCATTGTTATCGATTGGCCGTTCTAAGGCAATTGAGGTGCTCAATCATTCATTATATCATTGTTATCGATTGGCCGTTCTAAGACAATCGAGGTACTCAATCATTCATTGTATCATTGTTATCGATTGGCCATTCTAAGGCAATCGAGGTGCTCAATCATTCATTGTATCATTGTTATCAATTGTCCGTTCTAAGGCAATCGAGATACTCAATCATTCGTTGTATCATTGTTATCGATTGGCCATTCTAAGGCAATCGAGGTATTGAATCATCTGCTGCATCATTGTTATCGGTTGGCTATTCTAAGGCAATCGAGATATTGAATTGGGGCTGTCGAGGATAGTTCCCATCCGTTGTGTCGTTGTTATCGTTTGACCATTCTAAGGTAATCGAGGTATTGAATTGGGACCGCCGAGGACAGTGCCCATCCGTGAGTCATCATTGTCGTGTTGGCTGACTTAAGGCAACACACTATCTTTCGGAAATTTTCGGATCATTGCCATTTGTGATCAATTATGTTTTGGAGGCTAGTCTAGGCTAGTGCTCATTATGGGTAAGTTTGGGGCTTGAACCTTCGCGGTTGGGTTTCCAACACCTACAATTCAGTAGGTCACGGCCATTGGATGGCCTAATTGTGATACGGATTCGTGCCGTGGCTTCGACCCTAATTGTGATACGGCTTCGTGCCGTGGCTTCGGCCGTAATTGTGATACGGATTCGTGCCGTGGCTTCAGCCCTAATTGTGATACGGATTCGTGCCGTGGCTTCGGCCCTAATTGTGATACGGCTTCGTGCCGTGGCTTCGGCCCTAATTGTGATACGGCTTCATGCCGTGGCTTCGGCCCTAATTGATACAGCTTTGGGATGTTTTGGCTTCAGGTGATTGTGATATTTGACAGCTTCGGCTGAGTGGCTTTCAGGCCTTTGTGATGTGTCGATAATTTCATTGGAGCCTTCGGGCATTGTGATTCATAATTAATTCAGTTATGGTTTGGTTCATGTCGTGTAATTCATTATGGTACTCTATGATTATGATTCGCCGTTGGGCACTTATGTTCTAACCTATTGAACAGGTATTAATAGTATGTCATGGGCATAGTGTTTCACGAATGCTTGGTTATTACCTTGGTTTGTGAGCATTTCGTATTATTATTATCATTATACCGTTTCATTCTGCCTTTGGATGCATATCATGTTATATATGTATGAGATGTTCATAATCTGGATAACTGACCCCGTGGGGGCGGAACATGTTTTCATGTTTTAGGTGCTTGCGAGGAGAGAGTTGAGACACAGGGGCATGATGATGGCGACGAGGCATTCGAGCGATACTAGTCTGAGTTTTTCTTGTTGGGCAGTCAGTTGGAGTGTTCTCCAGTTTGTCAGTCATTGTCATTATGTACTACCCGAGCAGATGCTCGTAGATGTTGTTGTATTTTTATTTTTGGCCATGTAGTCCCATTATTGTCGTTGAAATTCCTTATCGGAATATTGTGTCGGATATCATGGTAGGGACTGTGATCTCTCTTGTTGGTTAATTTTAATGTATTTTAGTCATGTTCGCCTGGTGGATCTCTGGGTGGGGTGTCCACGGCACTGTAATAACCCAATGGGATTTGGGGGTGTTACAGAAGATGGTATCAGAGATTTGGGTTGTGAGATACCCTGATATGTGAGTTATGTGGCTCTACCGACGCGGTAGTAGTGGGACTGTCAAGTTATGACATTCTGTACAGTCGGGTTTTATGAGTCGTGGAATTTGTACGATTGCACGAGTCATGCATTCATCGAGTCATCGTCAGTGAAAACTAGTATCGTGAGACCTAGGATCTTCGTATGACCTGTGTAAGGACTCGATTCTCTTTATGTTCATGCATTCATTATGTCATTAATAATACATGCTTTGGTGAAACCTATATGTGATATCATTGTGATGATTGATTCATGACTAATTGTTTTGGAGCACGTGTGACCTGTGTAAGCGTTAAGGATCAACTCATTCATCAGTCAACAATCCTCAATCCTCATTTTTGATCTTGTCGATCATATTAATTCATTCATCACTCAGTCAATCTCATTATTCAGTTAATTCATTCATCACTCAGTTAATTCATTCATCACTCAGTCAATCTCATTGCTTAGTTAATTCATTCATCACTCAGTCAATCTCATTGTTCAGTTAATTCATTCATCACTCAGTCAATCTCATTGCTCAGTTAATTCATTCATCACTCAGTCAATCTCATTGTTCACTTAATTCATTCATCACTCAGTCAATCTCATTACTCAGTTAATTCATTAATCATCCAGTCTATCTCACGGTTCAGTTGTTGATCTTGTGGATCGAATTTTCAATCCTGTTAACTTGTTCAAGATAATCATTTCAGGAATTTTATCAGATAATCATGTCACCTCATTTGATCTTTCATGCGATCTTATCATATTCAGGCATCATATGGACGATCATTTTACTGCATTATTAATGTATCCATTATGTTAGAGCATGTATGCTCATTATCATCATTCCGTAACGTAATCATAATACGATCTTCATACGGGATCTGTAATTATCATGTGACTTTCCTGCCTCGGTATGGAAAGAGCTGTCAGAGGGACATCGGACTCCAACGTCCAAGAGATTGATTTCTAGTCGTCTTCGTGCTGGGAGAGCATCTTCATCTCAGACGACGAGTTCGACTGTTTTGCTTTAACTGTGATACAATAGGACATTCATCACCGGTTTTGAGCAAGTTAATTCTTGCTCGGTAATAGGATAATCATTCATTTCATTTGTTGTTCATTCATTCACATAAGTCATTCATCATATATCAATCACGTTGAGACTTATAATTATCAAACTAATCATTCACTTCGCGGGGAACAATGGTTCCAATCATTTCATTTGAGCTATCACTCATTACGTTATCATTTCACCCCGATGAGTCATTCTTGATCCTTGTTGGATTTCGATTCATTATCATTCATTGCGATCGTTCCTGTTCTTGTGACCTTTCGGGGTCATATTGAGCGGTGAGTTCAGAATTTGGGTCTACCTTGAATCGATGGGACCAAGGAGATCGATGATATGGAAGATATCGACGTTGGGTACATTTGAGATGTAGCCTTGTTTTTTTTGGATGATTGTGTAACTTAATCCGTATTAATGTATCGTGGTTGTGGATCATTTATTGTTGATCTATTTTATAATGATCGTATTTGAGAATCTTGAGATTTGGGTCATTTGATGCATTCTTTTGTGCTGTACCCGAGATTTCGTGATATTCTGGGTAATTGTTCATTGTGATTCGAGACGTCAAGTCATGAAGACTTGGGTGTGCAATTGATTTGGTCCCTACGACTATATGTGCGTTGTCGCTTTTCTTTTGAAGCGTGAGTCAGTGCTTATATGGGGGTTGGCCCAGTTGTACAGCGAAGTGGTTCGCGTTAAGGAGTATTCCTGGAGATGTCGTTTTCAGATTGTGATGGATAGTTCATATCCCGAGTTGTTTACCCTTAAGTTTCAGGACGAAACTTCTTTTAAGGAGGGTAGTATGTAATATCCGCAGTTTCGATTTTTTGGTAATTTTCTTTTTTTGGTGGAAGTTCATCCTAGTGACTCCATTGTGACCGTTTCGTCATTCCGAGAATATTTAATTCTGCAGTTTTTGTCATCCGAGTTCGTTTCGGTATCCTTTTGTTGAGTTCCGTATTCTTAAAAGGCTTTTCCGCACTTGAGTTCGATTCTTGCGAATCTCGTCCGAAACTGTTGTTTCGAGTTTCTCGTAAGTTCATTTAATGTTATTATTCATGTTTCGAGCTTTGGCTTGGTGTTTCGATCGTGTATCGTGTATTTCGGACGTTTTGGGCCATTTTCGTAATTTCCTAAAGTTTGGGGTAATTACTTTCCGTTGTCGAATTCCAAGCCTTCGGGTGGTCGGAATCATGTGTACTCTTAGTGCTTGGATTCGTATTTGCGATTACTTCGTAACTGTATTTTCGATTCATATTTAGGTTTGGGTTTCGGGATTGTCCAGGCCGTCGGGGGTGGCCACAGCCGAGTCACGGCCGCACAATCTTGAGCTGGTACTGGCCTGGCCGAGTTACGGCCGTAAGGTGCCGGGCAGCTTCACGGGCGAATGCGATTCTGGCCGTAAGGACTGCCGATGCGGCCGCAAGTGCCGATTCTGGCCGTAAGGCCTACTTGGTTATGGCCGTAACTCTGTCGGCCATATAAGGCCTGGGCGACGGGCCAGACTTCATTTCAGCCCATTTATTCACCCGGGTGCGGCTGACGACGGATAAATCGGGGAGTGGAGTTTTTTGTCGATTCCACTCGATTTCTAAGCATTTTTGAGTATTCTTGTCGATTATATCAACATCAAATCATTGTTCTTCGTCGGATCGAAGTAATTTCTTGAAATCTCCTAGAATTTGATTTTCGAGATATCTTCTTGATTTTCATTGTTCTTCCGAATTTGATGAATCGGTTGATGTTAGTAAACATTATTAATCGTGTTCTATGGATTGTATGTCCATATCTTCGATTCGTTCAACCCGATTGATGATTCTTAGGTTCTTGAGGAACTTTGAACATTTAGTGTTCGATTAAATGTCCCAAAGAGTTTCTTTCGGTCGTTGTGTTGATTTCGATTGATATTGTGTTATTGAATGAATTGTATTTCATTCAAGGTTGTTCGAGTACTTGTGTTTATAGGAGGACACCGTTCGTTATTCGTGGAAGGAATTCATCGCCTTCGGTTGAGGCAAGTTTTATACTTGTACTAGTCAATGAGATTAATGTTATCATATATGTGTATAAATGTGTTGTATCATTCCGAGACTTAGTCTCTTCATGAGTTCATTGATATTAGGGGATCGTTCGATACGATACTCTTCGGCAATTATGCCAAATGTTATTATTGTTCATTAATGGCCGGTTCAAGGCATTGAGGTACTCGTTGTTAATGTTATTGTCGATAGCCAGTTCGCGGTATCGATGTATCGATTGTTGTTGTTAATATTAATGTCGACCTAAGACATTGTTGTAATCATTGTTATTAATGTTGGCGTCCTATCATTCATGTTGTATTGGCCGATTGAAGGCAATGTCGTATTCGTTCTCATCTTCGTCGTCGGTAGCCGATTAAAGGTTCTGAGGCATTGATTGTATCATTGTTATCGATTGGACGTTCTAAGGCAATCGAGGTGCTCAATCATTCATTGTATCATTGTTATCATTTGGCCGTTCTAAGGCAATTGAGGTGCTCAATCATTCATTGTATCATTGTTATCGATTGGCCGTTCTAAGATAATCGAGGTACTCAATCATTCATTGTATCATTGTTATCGATTGGCCGTTCTAAGGCAATCGAGGTGCTCAATCATTCATTGTATCATTGTTATCGATTGGCCGTTCTAAGGCAATCGAGATACTCAATCATTCGTTGTATCATTGTTATCGATTGGCCATTCTAAGGCAATCGAGGTATTGAATCATCCGCTGCATTATTGTTATCGATTGGCTATTATAAGGCAATCGAGGTATTGAATTGGGACTGTCGAGGATAGTTCCCATCCGTTGTGTCGTTGTTATCGTTTGACCATTATAAGGTAATCGAGGTATTGAATTGGGACCGCCGAGGACAGTGCCCATCCGTGAGTCATCATTGTCATGTTGGTTGACTTAAGGCAACACACTATCTTTCGGAAATTTTCGGATCGTTGCCATTTGTGATTAATTATGTTTTGGAAGCTAGTCTAGGCTAGTGCTCATTATGGGTAAGTTTGGGGCTTGAACCTTCGCGGTTGGGTTTCCAACATCTACAATTCAGTAGGTCACGGCCATTGGATGGCCTAATTGTGATACGGATTCGTGCCGTGGCTTCGGCCATAATTGTGATACGGCTTCGTGCCGTGGCTTCGGCCCTAATTGTGATACGGATTCGTGCCGTGGCTTCAGCCCTAATTGTGATACGGCTTCGTGCCGTGGCTTCGGCCCTAATTGTGATACGGCTTCGTGCCGTGGCTTCGGCCCTAATTGTGATACGGCTTCGTGCCGTGGCTTCGGCCCTAATTGATACAGCTTTGGGATGTTTTGGCTTCAGGTGATTGTGATATTTGACAGCTTCGGCTGAGTGGCTTTCAGGCCTTTGTGATGTCTCGATAATTTCATTGGAGCCTTCGGGCATTGTGATTCATAATTAATTCAGTTCTGGTTTGGTTCATATCGTGTAATTCATTATGGTACTCTATGATTATGATTCGCCGTTGGGCACTTATGTTCTAACCTGTTAAACAGGTATTAATAGTATGCCGTGGGCATAGTGTTTCACGAATGCTTGGTTCTTATCTTGGTTTGTGAGCATTTCGTATTATTATTATCATTGTACCATTTCATTCTGCCTTTGGATGCATATCATGTTATACAAGTATTTGATGTTCATTATCTGGATAACTGACCTCGTGGGGGCGGAACATATTTTCATGTTTTAGGTGCTTGCGAGGAGAGAGTTGAAACACAGGGGCATGATGATGGCGACGAGTCATTCGAGCGATACTAGGCCGAGTTGTTCATGTTGGTCAGTCAGTGGGAGTGTTCTCTAGTTTGTTAGTCATTGTCATTATGTACTACCCGAGCAGATGCTCGTAGATGTTGTTGTATTTTTATTTTTGGCCATGTAGGCCCATCATTGTCGTTGAAATTCCTTATCTGAATATTGTGTCGGATATCATGGTAGGGACTGTGATCTCCCTTGTTGGTTAATTTTAATGTATTTTAGTCATGTTCGCCTGGTGGATCTCTGGGTGTGGGGTCCACGACACTGTAATAACCCAATGAGATTTGGGGGTGTTACATCTCGAGGCTCAAATGATGCTTAAAGACTCAACAAAAGCCAAGTTACGAGATCAAGAAAATAAGTGTGATGACCTAATAGCGGACCAAGACGCCTATCAAGAAGGCACTATGAAGGAGAGTCTGGTCAAATGAGTCAAACCGACAATCAAGACGAAGACGACATCAACTTTGACTAGAGGTAAGTAAGGTAAGTAAAAGAACTACGTAGGGCTTTGATTCCTCACGAGGATACCTAGGGAATTTAATTTTAAGTGAAAATTTAAAATTAAATACAAGCCCATTTTTTTATTATTTTTTAAGTAAAAGAACTACGTAGAGCTTTGATTCCTCATGAGGATACGTAGACAGTTTAATTTTAAGTGAAAACTTAAATTAAATACAAGCTCATTTTTTCAGTCATCTCCTTTGTTCATTAGTTTTTTTTTTGTATATAAAATGATAATATATAAAAGTTTATAAATACTTTTTCAAAATAAAAAAATAGAGGTCGGACCCGAACCCGGACCCGTGGCCGACCCGTGAACCCGCCAATCCATACATTTCATATGTATGGGTGGGTCCCGGTCCTGTCCGGTCGACCCGCGGACTAGGCGGGTCGGACCCGGACCCAGACTCGGACCCGTACCCGTGTTTGGCCACCTATAAATATATAAAGCAATTAAAATAAAAAAAGCGTAGTAATTTCCCCACACCTGGATAAAATGCAGAACTTGAACTTGAATGTGATTAGGGATGGTATACCATACCGTACCGAACTCATTTGCCAATACCGTATACCGTACCGAAAATTTCGGTACGCCAAAATTCATACTGATACCGAACCGAAAGTTTCGGTATACCTCAGTACCGAAAGTTTCGGTATACCTCAGTACCGAAAGTTTCGGTATACCGAAATCCGGTATACCGAAATTCGGTATACCGAAATCTCGGTACGGCATTCGGTCCATATCGATACGGTACCGAAATTTCGGTATACCGAATTTTATTTCGGTATCGGTATATACCGAACTTATCGAAATACCAAATTACCAAAATATCGAAAAAATCTTGATATACCGATATATACCGAAATACCGAACAAATAAAATATCGAAAAGATCGATATACCGATATATATATTGAAATACCATTTTTTTGGTATTTCGGTATATACCGAAAATAAAAGAACTTCATACCGTTACCGTACCAAGAAATTGGTATACCGAAATTTTCGACATTTTCGGTAATTTTTCGGTACGGTAAATTCGGTATTTCGGTATATTGTGCCACCCCTAAATGTGATGAAGATGCTTGACTCAATAATCCTAGGCCCGTAAGTGCTTGTTACTATCTACAAATAGTAATAATAATAATTATTATAACTAATAAATACTCCCTCGGTTCACGATCTGTTGATACTATTGCCTTATTCGGACGTCCACAATCCGTTGAACCTTTATATTTTAGGAAGCAGGCCCATAATAAAATATATATTTATACCCTTCAATTACATAAATTATTACTCAAATACATTATGGACCCACAAATCGGAACCAAAAGATTCACTTTAACACATCACTCAACAATTAAAATATCTAATCTACTCTAATAAATAGGACTAAGAAGAATCACTTTAACACATCATCACAATACATTAAATACCGTGCCCAATATTTTGGGTAAAGAGATCATGGACGGAGGGAGCATATAATAACTAAAAATGAAATACAATAAATAAATTAAAATTAATTATTGTTAATTAATAAAATTAATATTTTATGGCTTATGTCAAAATAGGGCCGACTTTAATTACTGAAAAGCTGACGAGAGTAAAATTGAAAAAAATTAAAACAACTGAAATTGAAAGAATTATAAAGTTGATTGAGTTAATTTGCAAGAATTGACTACCTGGGACTGAAATTGAAGGAACCTCAAAATATGGGGTTTAATTAAATTTACCCTAAAAAATATGGGTATAAATGTTAGGAGTATACCCTCGAATGCCACTCAGAGGTTGTTGAGTGAGGGCATTGTACTTGTAATTATGTAAACCATTTATATAAGGCAAATGAATGTTTCTTTATTTACTGGTAGTTACTGGCATTCCTAACTCGTAAATAAACATATAGAAACTAGTCCGTGTATTTGAGAGCAAAACGTTCCACTCTTTATTGGATAAGGGGGTCGGCACTGGAAAGGTTTATAGCTCAAATACTTAATCGTTCGCAAGTCGATGAAACTTGACTGGGCGTTAAGTTTATGTGAAGACTTGTATGACGTGTTCTTTGACATGGAGAGTGCCTGTCGAACACTAATGGTTAGTGGGAGCACACGTTATAGGTATGCTAATTAGATTAGTATACTCGAACCGACTCACCCTCGATTCGTCACACGGATTTCACTCCGGGACAGTCAATGACGGAATCGAAAGGTTGTGATAGGTATTCGTGAACCTTCGACTTGAGGATTTAGTAGGAATGTGCTTGTGACGTCAATATTTTCATTAGAGTAGTTCGACCCTGTAAACCGGAAGGCGGGGGTCAACCTCGACGTGCATCTTGATGGGCAAGTAGCAGGTCCTACTGAATACCAAGATAGAATTCTTTCTCCTGTTAGTGAACGGGTTATATGTCCTATGCGGTTATTGGCAGATGAGATCATAAGTCTTTGGCCAAAGCATTGGAGCTAGCTGTATTAGATACACGAGAGCTCGATGATCTCGATTTGCATTAACACATGCATAGCGTCAAGTACAGATAGTGTTTGGTGGCCGTGACCTATAACTTGATCGGGATATTTGAAAGAAGGGTTTATATGTATCTGGTATTCACGGAGAATGGTTCTTGAATGATCCCAATCATTCGTTCTCGGTCGAGTGCAGTGTAGGCCACCAGTGGCTAGGTGGTGCTACTACTCTTTGGTTCCTTCCATTGCTGACTGAGACGGACCTACCGAGTCGCGCATTAGGATTGACGACGGAATGAATTAAGCTAATTCTCTCATTATGAATATTAGATATTGGATATCTAATTTGGGACATTGGATGTTTAAATCGATTTATCGGATAAATTGATTTACGGCTTAATGGATTAAATATATCCTGGTGATTAATTTAATTCATGAATATAATTATTTCTTGGAGAAATTAATTATGTTATTTTGTATTTGATATATTTAATTAATTGGATTAATTAATCGATACAAATACATCGGAACGGAATCGTAGTTTATCTGTTTGGACTCACGGGAGTCCGAAACGAACCGAACTCATCCGTTTCTGCATGGTAGCCGCCCCCCTAATTTCCACCCACTTTCCTCTTGTCTTGTTGTTTTCATTTTATATGAAAAAGATGACTTTGTGGGGCTTTGATTCTCATAATAATGAGATGTATCATGTGAAGAGTTGAATAAATGAAGAAGACATCTCTCACTTGAGATTCCAAGCCAATTCCAACGTGAGAGTGTAGAGAGAGAGAGAAAAGACTTCTCCAAGTCTTCTTCATCTTTGTTCATCAACTTCTTCTTCATTTTTCTTGGAGAAAAATTGAGAGAAAATCATATAGAGAGAGTAAGATTAAAACACTTAGAGTGTAGTAATCTTTACATATATAGCTTCATCACTTAGCTCTAGCCGTATCCTCGGAGGATAGCAAGGTGATCGTCGTTCCGGTTGTTTCTCCGGCGCGTGGCAAGTAGAGACGCGGTGCTTTCGGCGTTGGATCGTTCAAGAGCTTGGGGAATAGCTCAAGAGAAGGTTACCATTTAATCAAATGACTTCGAGGGTTAGTGTCTTATGACTCTTGATTTTCGTTTATATTTTCGTATATACGTAGCTCGATCGATCCTCGTAGGGATTCGGATCGAATTAATTTTTGTTTTACCGCTTCCGCTGGGCCTTCGTTTTAGGCACCGAATCCCAACAGTGGTATCGGAGCGTAGGTCTTGCGATCGTATATACGATATTAGCATTTGGAATGCTTGATTAGATGGTGAATGATTTGGAATCATTTTAGTCATAATCGTGGTATATGTTTTTCGTTCGTAATAATTGTATTTTTCGTAAGTTTATGTCTAAATATAAATCTTAAATTTCTGGGAAATATGATTTAAATTGAAGATATGAAAGTCTAAAAATATAGATATTGGATATCCGGTCGAAAATCTAGCTCCGAATCGTCGTCGGACGACTTTTCGGACAAAGGGCAAGAAGCTGCCAGGGTGACTCGGTCGTGTCTGGTGACACGGGCCGTGTCAGGCAGTCCCCAGGCCACTGCTAGGCAGACCCGACCGTGTCAGGAGACACGGGCCGTGCCTGGCCGGCAGCTGCCGAGCGTGACTCGGCCATGCCAGGGATCTGCGGAAAAGCCAGGAGTGACTCGGCGAGCGGCCTTTTTTGCCCCGGCTCGATTTTGTCGTGTATTCTTGAAAATTAATCTCCCGCTTGTTAAATTGGATTTAATATGATTAAAATGATTTATGGTATTTCATTTTATAAGAGAAATTTGATTAATTGGAATATTTATGGTCGACCGAATTATTTTGAATGTTATCATATTACCGATTGTGTGAATCGATTTGATCGGTTCGTATTGTTGATTGGATCAATGTATCTCTACGCTTTTCATTTATATAGTATTTATTGGATGAATGCTTTTGAATGGGGATGTGGTTCGTGGACTTAGTTTTGAATCGTTCATTCTATTCGATTGGGTTGTAAAGGCCGTTTTGAGCCTATTTATTTTACTAGAAATGTTTGTATCTAGGATGCAATTTTCGATGTAAAATTTATATGTAATGACGAAGACCGGAGGAAGATCCATTTCGAGAAGATGAAGATTCAAGACGAAGACTTGTAATTAGATTACGGAGTTTTTGTTTTCTAGGAACGGTCCATGAACCACATGTTGGTAGCAACTAGGTTGTGAATGGTTGTTTCATATTGTATGAATGCCACAAACGCGCTTAAACGATTAATGTGCAAAGTGCAACGTAAATCGCGAAAATTCTCTCACAATAAATTATTAAGTTTATAAGGTTTCAAGGTTTTTCTTCCCTCCATCGAGTTTTCGGGAAATTGAAATCCAAACCGGATGTGCTATGCTTCTGAGTTATCGGGGTAGTCGTTCGGGGAGGACGGATAAATTACCGGGAGCGCATTGGATGCCTTCGGTTGGAGCAAATTTTATCCCTAGAAACCTGATAGGTTGCCGGATAAGATTCAATTGTGAAACTGATTTGCGTCGATGGTATAAACTTAACTTGTTCACGAACCATAGAAACCGTATAGGTTGAGGGGAATGATCAAGGGGAAAAAGAAGATCGAATCATCCATTAGATGGGTTGGTGTTGGACACCACTTTATGAAAATTAATAGACTAGAAACCTGTTCGGTTGCCCTCTATTAAGATTTATAAAGAACTCGATCACCACTATGAAGTAGAGCGACGATACTTCCGGTTTTCACATGGGAGTGTGTTATTCCGATAAAAATAGTGGGAGCTGGGTAACAAGAATAGAAAAGACCTTAATTCTATACTCAGAACATAATATAACAAGTCACTAATTAATCTGTTATACTTAATGCAGACATAACTCAATATGACAATGAATCCACTCGCAATTCTACTCGAAAAGAACACCTTAATGGGACCTAACTTTGTGGATTGGCTCCATGTCGATGATTGTCCTCAGTATAGAGGCACTGGGATACGTCTTGGAGACGGACATTCCGGCACCTCCTGTGCGGACCCGAGCAAATCAGGAAGAGATTGAAAACCACGAAAAGCGGGTTAAGGATGACGTGAAAGTCCGTGCTTATATAATGGCTTCCATGTCTAATGAGCTTCAGAGAGCTCATGAGAAAATGACTTCTGCTAGGCAGATTCTATCTCACTTAACCGAACTTTATGGTGAGCACAAGTGAATCGCTAGATATGAGATATCCAAGCAACTGTTCGGTGCAAGGATGAAGGAAGGTGAGAAGGTTGGGGAACACGTCCTCAAAATGATATCCATGATTGAGAGATTGGAGGCTCTTGATTTTAAAATGGATACTTCTCTCCAAACCGACCTTATCCTACAGTCTCTCCCTGATTCCTTCTCACAGTTTGTTATGAACTTCAACTGCAATGAGATTGCATGTAATTTAGCTGGGCTAATGAACAAACTTGTGACCGCTCAGTCTCAGATGAAGACTCCGCGGATGAAGGAGTCTACTCTTGTGATTTCTTCTAGACCTCGGAGGTCTAAGAACAAGAAGAAAAAGACCAAGAAGCAAACTGGACCACAAGTTAAGGACCTTAAGGGTAAGGGCAAGGCCCCGATGGTTCCGAAGAACAAAAGGAAGAAGGATGCTTGTATCAAGTGCGGTGAGCTGGGCCACTGGGCTAGAGACTGTCCCATTCTTCATGGCACTTGGTCTGTAACTTTTAGTTTTGGAAACAAATTGTTACGCTCTTGTATTTTCTACTTCTGAATCTTTGGATTCTGGTGCTAGTTCTCATATTTGTACCGTGAATCAGGATCTGGAACAAAGTAGGAAGCTTGGAGCTGGAGAAGTTATGATCACAGTCGGAAGCGGGCATAGTGTCGAGGCGACCGACATAGGATCACTTCTTTTGTGTTTAGAATCCGGCTTTGTTTTGACTTTAGAAGATGTACTTGTTTTGCCCAAGGGGCACAAAAACATTGTATCCATTCCGGTCATGGACCGAAAAGGCTTTTCATTTTTCATTGGTGATGGTTCCTGCAAAATTTATTTTAGAAATAAACTAGTGGGTACTGCTACATTGTTGAATGGATTGTATCATCTAAATCTCAGCAACAAAGTAGTTGTGAATACTATGACTAGAAAACGTGGTAGGGATGAAACCAGTCAAGTTTTGAAATGGCATCTTAGACTTGGTCATGTTGGTCAGACCAAGGTTTACAAGATGGAAAAAGATGGACTTATGGGTCCATTGGGATCGGATCCCTTTCCTACTTGTGAATCTTGCCTTAAAGGCAAAATGACTAAGTCCCCCTTCACAGAGACTTTTGAAAGAGCCGCTGATAAACTGGGATTAATCCATACCGACGTATGTGGTGCTTTGGAAGCAGCACGTGACGGATATCAATATTTCATTACGTTTACAGATGATCATACTAGGTATGGTTATGTATACTTAATGAAACATAAATCCGAGGCCTTTGAGAAATTCCAGGAATTCAAGGCCCTAGTCGAGAAACAAACTGGTAATCATATCAAAGCACTTCGGTCGGACCGAGGTGGCGAGTATATGAGTACGGAGTTTGACGAGTTCCTTAAGGAACATGGAATAGTTTCACAACTAACACCTCCAGGTACTCCTCAGTTAAATGGTGTGTCAGAAAGAAGGAACCGGACCCTGTTGAACATGGTCCGTTCCATGCTGGGCTATACTGACTTGCCGATGGGGGTATGCACTCCTGACTGCCGCGTATATCTTGAACAGATGTCCTTCTAAATCCGTTCCTAAAACTCCACATGAGATGTGGGAAGGAAGGAAACCAAGTCTTAATCATATTAGGATTTGGGGATGTCCCGCTTATGTCAAGAAGACTAAGGTGGAAAAGTTGGAAGCTAGGTCTGCGAAGGGACGTTTCATTGGATTCCCGTATGGGACGATGGGATATCTATTCTACATGCCCGAAGATCGAAGGATCGTTGTTGCTTTACAAGCACACTTCCTGGAAGATGAGTTCATTCAGGAAGGTGGAGTAGGTAGAAGTATTTCTTTAGAAGAATACAATGAAACACCTCGAGAGACACCTGTGCAAGAAACTGGAACCGAACTTTCTGAAACACAAGTACAACCACCTCGTAGGTCTAGTAGGGTGTCTCATTTACCTGAGAGGTATGGGCTTGTGCACTTGGAGGAGCTGGGTCTCCATGAGGTTCCAAGTGATGGCCAAGAGACCGACCCGACGACCTATGACCAAGCGATGGTGGATGTAGACTCCGCGAAATGGCGTGAAGCTATGGAAGCTGAGATAGACTCGATGGATGTAAATCAGGTCTGGACTCTAGTAGACCGCCCCAAGGGCATAGTGCCCATTGGGAATAAGTGGATCTACAAGAGAAAGACTGATGGTGATGGCAAGGTTGACGCCTATAAGGCCAGACTTGTGGCAAAGGGTTATACCCAAAAGGAAGGGATTGATTACCACGATACCTTCTCACCCGTAGCCATGATCAAGTCTATTCGCATGATGCTTGCTATAGCTGCCTATCACGATTATGAGATATGGCAAATGGACGTAAAGACGGCTTTCCTTAATGGATTCCTCGAGGAGGAAATCTATATGGAGCAGCCTAAAGGCTTTGTGTCCGAAGTCGATATTCAGAAAGTGTGCAAGCTTCAGCGTTCCATTTATGGACTGAAGCAAGCGTCGCGTAGTTGGAACCTTCGTTTTGACGAGGCGGTCAAAGAGTTTGACTTCGTGCAAAATGAAGAGGAACCTTGTGTATATAAGAAAGTTAGTGGGAGCAAGATCGCATTCTTAGTACTATATGTAGATGACATTCTACTAATAGGAAATGATGTGGGAATGCTCAGTTATGTGAAAGCTTGGCTTTCGAGTAATTTCTCCATGAAAGACTTGGGAGAAGCAACCTATATTCTTAGTATTCGACTCTACCGGGATAGAGCGAATAGAACAATAGGCCTTTCCCAAGCCCTCTATATAGATAAGATCTTAAAGCGATTTAAGATGGATGATTCTAAAAGAGGGTTCCTACCGATGCAACATGGAATAAAACTCACCTTGAAGATGTGTCCTCAAAGTGAGGAACAACGCAAGGAAATGAGTAATATACCATATGCTTCGGCCGTGGGTAGCCTTATGTATGCTATGTTGTGTACAAGACCTGACATCGCGCATGCTGTAAGCGTGGTGAGTAGGTTTCAGGCAAACCCAGGTAGAGAACATTGGACTGCTGTAAAGAACGTTCTCAAGTACTTGAGAAGAACGAGAGATATGGTTCTTATGTATGGCGGTGGAGATTTGGATGTGGTGGGATTCACTGATTCGGACTTCCAAGGACTGAAGGACGACTCGATGTCCACTTCTGGCTACATATTTACTCTTAATGGAGGAGCAGTATCTTGGCGTAGTGCCAAATAAAGCGCGATTCGATTCCACTGTCGGTGAGTATCAAGCGGCCTCGGAGGCTTCAAGGAAGGGTTACGGATTAAGAAGTTTCTAGGAGAACTTCAAATGATACCATGTCTTTGAGTTCATGTCTACTGCATCATGCGACGGAGAGTATGTACGAGCCAAGGAGCCGAGGTTTCACAACGACCAAACATATTGAGAGGAAGTATCATCTCGTAAGAGAATTTGTTCGCAAGGGATACATTGTCTTCGCATAGAGTAGACTCGGCCGACAACGTCGCCGATCCACCGACCAAACCACTATTTCGGACTAGCTTGGAGCATCATCTTGAGTACATTGGTATTAGATAACATAGTGTGTGGCATTGAGTGCAAGTGGGAGATTGTTAGGAGTATGCCCTCGAATGCCACTCTGAGGTTGTTGAGTGAGGGCATTGTACTTGTAATTATGTAAACCATTTATATAAGGCAAATGAATGTTTCTTTATTTACTGTTAGTTTCTTGCATTCCTAACTCGTAAATAAACATATAGAAACTAGTCCGTGTATTTAAGAGCAAAACGTTACACTCCTTATTGGATAAGGTGGTCGGCACTGGAAAGGTTATAGCTCAAATACTTAATCGTTCGCAAGTCGATGAAACTTGGTAGGCGTTAAGTTTATGTGAAGACTTGTATGACGTGTTCTTTGACATGGAGAGTGCACATCGAACACTAATGGTTAGTGGGAGCACACGTTATAGGTATGCTAATTAGATTAGTATACTCGAACCGACTCACCCTCGATTCGTCACAGATTTCACTCCGGGACGATCGATGACGGAATCGAAAGGTTGTGATAGGTATTCGTGAACCTTCGATTTGAGGATTTAGTAGGGATGTGCTTGTGACGTCAAGATTTTCATTAGAGTAGTTCGACCCTGTAAACCGGAAGGCGGGGGTCAACCTCGACGTGCATCCTGATGGGCAAGTAGCGAGTCCTCTGCGAATACCAAGATAGAATTCTTTCTCCGTTAGTGAACGGGTTATATGTCTATGCGGTTATTGGCGAGATGAGATCATAAGTCTTTGGCCAAAGCATTGGAGCTAGGTATTAGATACACGAGAGCTCGATGATCTCGATTTGCATTAACACATGCATAGCGTCAAATCTGAGATAGGGTTTGGTAGCGTGACCCTATAACTTGATCGGGATATTTGAAAGAAGGGTTTATACGTATTATCTTGGTATTCACGAGAATGGTTCTTGAATGATCCCAATCATTCGTTCTCGGTCGAGTGCAGTGTAGGCCACCGGTGGCTAGGTGGTGCTACTACTCTTTGGTTCCTCCCATTCTTGGCAGAGACGGACCTACCGAGTCGCACATTAGGATTGACGACGGAATGAATTAAGCTAATTCTCTCATTATGAATATTAGATATTGGATATCTAATTTGGGACATTGGATGTTTAAATCGATTTATCGGATAAATTGATTTACGGCTTAATGGATTAAATATATCACTGGGTGATTAATTTAATTCATGAATATAATTATTTCTTGGAGAAATTAATTATGTTATTTTGTATTTGATATATTTAATTACTTGGATTAATTAATCGATACAAATACATCGGAACGGAATCGTAGTTTATCTATTTGGACTCACGGGAGTCCGAAACGAACCGAACTCATCCGTTTCTGCATGGTAGTCGCCCCCCTAATTTCCACCAACTTTCCTCTTGTCTTGTTGTTTTCATTTTATATGAAAAAGATGACTTTGTGGGGCTTTGATTCTCATAATAATGAGATGTATCATGTGAAGAGTTGAATAAATGAAGAAGACATCTCTCACTTGAGATTCCAAGCCAATTCCAACGTGAGAGTGTAAAGAGAGAGAGAAAAGACTTCTCCAAGTCTTCTTCATCTTTGTTCATCAACTTCTTCTTCATTTTTCTTGGAGAAAAATTGAGAGAAAATCATATAGAGAGAGTAAGATTAAAACACTTAGAGTGTAGTAATCTTTACATATATAGCTTCATCACTTAACTCTAGCCGTATCCTCGGAGGATAGCAAGGTGATCGTCGTTCCGGTTGTTTCTCCGGCGCGTGGCAAGTAGAGACGCGGTGCTTTCGGCGTTGGATCGTTCAAGAGCTTGGGGAATAGCTCAAGAGAAGGTTACCATTTAATCAACGGACTTCGAGGGTTAGTTTCTTATGACTCTTGCTTTTCGTTTATATTTTCGTATATACGTAGCTCGATCGATCCTCGTAGAGATTCGGATCGAATTAATTTTCGTTTTACCGCTTCCGCTGGGCCTTCGTTTTAGGCACCGAAACACACAAGTCGGCCGAGTTACTTTCATTTATTTTCTGTCGACCGACTCTCTCTCTGATCTGGCAAAAATTGACTCAAAACCGCGGGCCGGGTCGGGCCTCCCGCAAAGAGTTGGGTTTTGGGCCTCTATTTTTTGGCCCAAAAATAGTGGGTCTTTTTGGCCCGGCCCCAAAAATCACCCACCCATTATTGGCCCAACTGGCGGGTGCCCAGCCCGGCCCACAGGACTATCTTTATTTTTTTTAAATTATTAATATTTTTATAATATTTTTAATATGATTGAAAATTTAACTAAGTACATCAACATAGTAAAGTCAAAAAATAAAATGAACTTAAATAATAATAAAATCAAATATTTAGCATACATTTTTTTTCTTTTGCTATCACAATATATAAAATGAAGTTTTAATATTAAAATTCATAACAATTGTAACTCTATTAAAATTTTTAGAATTATTTTTATATATGGACAACGGATGAGAAATTGAAGATTGGGAAATAAAAATTATTTTAATATTTTTTATAAAACAGAGAAGAAACAAAACATTATAAGTATTTTAATTTTAAAAAATACCCACGGGCCAGGCCAGATCCATCCGGATTGGGCCATTGGTCTCTACTTTTCTGCCCAAAAAAAATTGGGTCTTTTTAGCTCAACCCAAAATTACCCAACCCTCCGTCAACCTAACTCATTTGGGTTAACCCGACCCATTTGCCAGGTCTACTCCTCACTACAACGCCGCTGTCTGCCTCTCTCTCTCTCTCTCTCTCACCCTGATTCTCCCTCTTCCTCACTTCAACTCACATAACTCCCTCTCTCTAAGAAAAATCAACCCACACCACTCAGATCGACATACAACACAAGAAATCGATTGGTGGAGTTGCAAGCAAATGATGGCGACTAAACAAACGGCTTCAGACCTAGACCTCGAATAGTGATGTTGGCGGAAGAAGGGTCGATTCGGTGAGAATAAGGTGAGGCGATGGAGTCTGGGCCTAGGTTTTTTTATTCTGTTTCAGTTCTGATTTTGCGATCTAGGATTTTCAGATGGTGGTTGCACACACCAGGACCGAACGGCGGCAGCATTGCAGCGCTGCGGCGGTTTCCGGTGATGGAGGGTTCAGACTTGGATCTGTGATGGGTTGAATTTAGATGGTTCGGGCCAAATGAAAATTTGGTTTCTAGGTTCAACAGTGGCTGGGATTTGGAGTTAGGGTTGGCTATACTAAAATTTTTGGTTTTATGAAAGTCGTGATATGAAACATAAGACTAACAGTAAAAAGATTTGAGGGTTGAGTTTACCTTTGGTGAATAAAGGAAGTTGGAGAAATTTGAGAATTCAAGAAGGGTTGAAATTTGCTGTGGGAACTGTATAGCAAAATAGAGTTTGTATGAGCATAGAATACAATATTTATACTGTATTAAGAATTAGGTATATGATAGAAAAGGTGGGAAACATAATAGGTGGGTGTGGGATGTGCTTTTATTTGGGTCAATTCAAATTATTTGGGCTAATAAAATTAATATGGGTCACAATAATATTAATATTAATAATAATAATTAAGTTTAAAATAATAAACAATAAATATAATCGTTTTGGCTAACTGAAAATAATTGGGTTTAAATAAACTAGAATAATAATGGTAACTATAATAATAGTATTATTATTATTAATAATTATTATTATAATAATTAGACTAAATAATATTTTGGGCATAATTAAATGAAATTCGACTTGGGCCTAGAATTGACGAGATGAAACAAGATAAAATAAAATAAGAGATGAAACGACATGAATTGCAATGAAATAAATAAATTTGCATGATCATGAAAATGAAATGAATGAAACGGTAAATTATTTGGGCATTGATTTAATAAAATTGAACATGTTTTCGATAATTCACAATAAATTTATATGTGAAATCGTGTGTTACAACCTACCACCTTTTAACCAATTTCGTCCTCGAAAATTAAGTTACATACCTTGAGAAATGAATGTTGGATACTTAGAACGGACCTCCTCTTCACATTCCCAAGTTGTCTCAATTGGTCCATGACGACTCCATTGAACTTTCACCAGTTTAACCTCTTTGTTTCGTAACTGATCTACCTTACGCTCCAAAACAGCTATAGGTACCTCCTCATAAATCAGGTTCTTGGCTACATGCAACTCTCTGAAATTGCATATCTGACCAGGATCATGTATGTATTTTCTCAGCATGGAAACGTGAAAGACATTGTGCACTCCCGATAACTCTAACAATAATGTCAAACTATAAGCAAGATGACCAACACGACCCAAAATCTCAAATGGTCCGGTATAACGAGGTAGTATCTTTCATTTTTTATCGAATCGTATCACTCCTTTCATCGGCGCTATCTTCAAGAACACATTTTTTCCAATCTCAAATTGGATATCTCTCCTTCATTTATCAACATAGGACTTCTGCCGATCCTATGAAGTCTTAGTTCTACTTCTGATTTCGGCTATCTTATCTACATTCTGCCCGATCAATTCTGGACCCAAAATCTTTTATTCTCCAACTTCACTCCAATAAAGGGGCGATCGACATTTTCTTCTGTACGGAGCCTCATACGGGGCCATTTGTATAGTCGTTTGGTAACTATTGTTATAAGCAAACTCTACTAACGAGAAAATATTTTCCCAATTCTCACCAGTATCAAGAACACATGCCCTCAACAAATCCTCACGTGTCTTGATAGTCCTTTCAGATTGACCATCAGTCTGCGGATGATATGCAGTACTGAAATTCAACTTAGTGTTCCAATGCACTTTGCAGACTTTTCCAAAATTTGACATAAATTACGGATCTCTATTCGAGACGATCGACACTGGAACACCATGTAACTTCACAAACTCCTGAATATAAATATTTGCATACTATTCCATACTATAAGTCATCATCGCAGGTAGAAGATGAGATGACTTCGTCAAACGATCTACTATTACGCACATAACATTCCAAGATTGTAAAAATTGAAAATCGATTCTTCTCGATTGAGTCTCTGAAATATGAGTACTCAGGTAATCTGAGAGTACTCGAAGAACTATGCAGGTGTTATTCTTCTATTTTTCTTGCTTAAATATAGGATTCAAGCAATAACAGAGAAAAACAATACGAAACGAAGAGTCAGGTTATATATACATCTTCGTAGCTTTAATTAGATCAATGAACTAGTGACTAACAATATAATATATATTATGTAATAATTAATAAAAATATTGAATAATTTAAGTTTACTTTAAACAGTTAAGTATATGTATAATTTAGCATATAATCAATTATAATATTATTCAAATAGCTTGAGTAGAATATATTTTATTTTAGTATTTGACCAACATAAATTGATCTGTATGCTAGCCATATAAGTTTGTGGACTTTCTTTTAGATCGTTTAATTTACTTAAATAAAAAATTTAAGTATTATTTAGCAAAAAAATAAAAATCTAAGTTTTTTCTAGATTAGTCCGAATTTCAATTTTGATCATGTTTGACCCGAGTTTGACAAAAATCATTTTTTAACCCGAATAGTTCCAAATGAGCTCGCTTGAGAGCTGAGGTCCGAATGCTCTCCCAAGTACTCATTCGAGTTGACCAATTCTTACAACTGATTTATTCACTACGATCCTATGCCTCCCTACATACAGATAGTTCAAGATTTGAATTATAATATTTTATAATTGGTTACTTGTTTTCACTACATAATCTATTATGCTAAAAGATTGAGTCCCCTTATTACTGTGGAGTCTTAATGACTTTATGAATTTTCATTCAAAAGGTTTATTATCCTTCATTTCAATGGCATGCAATAAATCTTAGTGAATACTATACCGCATAAGAATACATAAGATCAAAGAATTCAAAGAGCCGTGAATAGCAAGGGTCATTATACTAATGACATAATTGGTTTAATTAATAAGTAACTTCATTTGTCTATTCACATGCATATGTAGTTTTTAATGTTTATAGGTTACACAATATATTCAACTATAAATAAGCATTTGATTTCCTTTGCCTGCAAATACAAACTTAAGGCTATTCACTTTTTTCTTCTGGGGTGATAGTAGATGGTGCTTACGACTGAATAAGCGAATCTACGGATAGAGATTACCAATGAGATGGATGCAGCTGCTTTTGTTTACCATCTTATTTTTATTTATTTTCTCAACATGATCTTATGAAAGAACTTTAGGAGAACGAGGGAAAGTCCAGAAATGATGAACCGCAAGCTATGTTCCTTCGCAGTGGCGATATTGTACTAATATCGGGTGAAGAAGTGGATCATTTTCATGGTCAGTACATAAACTATCTATGTTCTTTGGTGTGCTGTTAACATGCAGAGTTTTTAGCTAAATGTCTTGATGTACATGTCCATATTCCGTGATTTCCAAAGCACATAGTTGTCCTTTTAAATCCATTTATCATTGTCGGCATCTGATATAAGTCTTAACCTTGATTTTCTCTACAGGCATGCCTCGGATATTCACTGATGCAGAACACGCAGAGATCGGGTCTTTAGAAAAGGTGTTGTCGGATGAAGACGATATTTGTTACTTGGAATACATCAAAACTTCAAGAATTAAAATCAATATCTTCTGACTTTGTATAGTTCATAAGCTAAGTTAATCAACTTGATGCCCTTCTTAATTAACTTAATGTATAGGCTAAAGTTCTACGGTAATAGATAAGTACTATAATGCCCGCAATTCTCGTTCAAGCTATTTTGGATTTTTCTTCGGATATTTCCCAATTGCCGAGTGTAGGTATTATTTTCTCGATGATTAATTTTTGTACTTATATGGTCGCGTATGATTAATTTTTGTATGGTAATTTATTTCGGATCGATGATGTTGTTCGCGAGCATTTAGTCGTGTTCGTTCCGTGTGTTTTCGATAATCGAGTCGTCGGGTCATGGCGGCTGGGCACTGTCCGGACAGGTGCGACAGGTACTGTCGGAAGTACTGGGCACTGGCCGGACAGGTGCGGCAGGCACTGTCGGAAGTGCTGGGCAATGGCTGGGCAGACGCGACAGGAACCGGCATAGCGCATGCTACTGCCGGAAGACTGCGCATGCTAACTCGACAAGAATAGCGCACGCTATTCGTCCGACCAGCACACACTATCGGGCTGGGCAGAGAGGTTTCTGAGGTTCTGGACTCCAGAAGGATCGGCAGGTAGCGCACGCTAATCGACAGGTGTAGCGCACGCTGCCGGCTGACTAGCGCACGTTACCCGGCCGAGCAGTTTAGTCCAGAGAGTTCTGGACAGGTCGGCTAGCGCACGCTATTCGTCCGACCAGCGCGCGCTATCGCGGTCTGGCAGGCGGGTTCCGGTCGGCAGGTTGGGTTAGCAGTACCGGGTCGTGCGGGCCCCGGCCGAAGGTTCTAGGCCGATACTAGCCGATAGCGCATGCTACCGCCGGAAGGCTAGCGCATGCTACCGCCGGAAGGCTAGCGCACGCTACGGCACGCCAGTATAAATATGACTGAGCAGTCCAGTTTCAGTCATTTTTTCCATTTCCATTTTTCTCTTCCGCGGCTGGAGCCTTGGGGAACTTGAAGGCATGATGTTAATCAATCAATCCATGAAATTCCTGAGCTTATATCATCGATTGATCATCCCATAACATCCTTTAATCCAGCGAATCAAGGTTAGTTTTCCTAAAATCTTGATTTTGGGAAATTTGGGGATCCTGATAGATTTCGTCCGTTCGAGACGTGTTAACTCAGATTACTGATGGATAATCATAAATTGAGTTATATTATGTTGTTTCTATTATTATTCCATTGTTTTATTGCCTCCGATTCGTCATTTTGCCGAACTCCAAAGTTGTGCATACAAGGTGTGCGATATAAGTTTTTAGAGGGAGGTTTTGGGTGTCTACGATTATTCTTCCTCGTACGATCATTGATTATTGGCGATATAATGTTAGGGTCAGGTTCCTTGCGAAGAACCCGAGCTGGAACTCTTCCGTTCGTCGTTTCCCGATCGATCACGTTATTGTTGTTTCCGCCCGTAGTATTGTGGGTCTTCGAAGTTTTCCGGTTGAGCCGTGTTCGTTGGAGTATCTGGTACCAATTATTGAGGAAAGTATCTTGCCTGTACATTTCATGTTTCGTATCCATAATAGTTGGTAATTGACGATATGTGCGATGGAAATGTTTTTTAATGAACTTACTCAAGAATCGATATATTCTTAATAATAGCTTTCACAAAGATCTACTTGTGTGTTTGTGGATGAATGTGTTGTTCTAAGAATATGTGTTAGTGTTGTGCATTGGAATGCCTTGATTGTGTATGGTACCGTTGTGTGTGATTATACCGTTAGTGGACTTAAAGATGATGCCTTTTTGCAAGAGTTGTGTGTGTGTGGTTATGTGTGTGTATTGATGAGTATGCGATGTTTTATAATATCGGTTGTGAGTATGTGTCAGATAAGTGGCCATTTCTAACAAGTACCTTGATTTACGTTTGATGTACTTTGGGAGAATGTGTTTTTGATGATTGTGATTTGTGCCTTATGGCTTTTGAGATTGTGTGTGAGCCGAGTAAAACCAGCGAGGGTCCCCTGGGATTTGTTTAGACTTCGAGTTCGACAGATCACTCGGTTGGGTTGTACACTGGGGAGGGCCTGACGAGGACTCTCTAGGGTGTGTATTCCGTATGGGTACAGTGCCAGTACAGCTCGGGAGGTTGTTTTGTGCCGATGTTTATGGCACGTTGTTGTTTCGATAATTGTGATATGTCTGGAATATCATAACGTTTTCATTCTCGGTGTGAGATATGTCATACGTAAGGTCTTGGTACTTGACTAGAATGGCATCAATATAAGTTTCGTATATGACTAGGGATGGCAAGAAAACCCGAACCCGACGGGGAAACCCGAAACCCGATCTTAATGGGTCGAGGCGGGGCATGCATTATTGGGTTATGGGGCGGGGATCGGGGCGTTAATGGGGATTTTTTCGGGATTTGGGTAGTGACTGGGGTGACCGTGCCCCGCCCCACCCCGACCCGATATTATATTATATATATTTTTTATATATTTTTTATATTTATATAAAATTATATTATTTATATGTTTTTTTATATTTTTTATATCTATATAAAATTATATTATATATAATATAATTATATATAATTATATAAAATGGTGCAAAAATAGGGAACGGGGCGGGGTTCGGGGTAAGCTGTAGCCCCAATGGGGCGCCCCAATAAGATCCCCGACGGGTAACGGGGCGGGGACTGGGCAGATTTTAGATTTCGGGTTCGGGGACATGGATAGCCTACCCCGCCCGAACCCTCCCCATTGTCATTCCTATATATGACTCGTTTCTTGATTTTGTGGTTTTTGGCATAAGGGTGCGGGCCATGTGATTGTTTCCGTGCATTGTGGTTTTATTGTGTATCGAGTTTAACCATTGAGTTATTCACTCGAGTATGTGATGTGGATGATTGGGTCGTAGACCCCGTGTTTTGTGACCGGGTTTGCATTCTTGAAAAACAATTCTTTGGCTCGTGTCCCTATTGGTTTTTGATAAGTTGAGGATTCATAGTCCCAAATATTTTCAAAACTCCCGCGATCTTAAAGGTTTTTGTTAAATGTATATGGGTTTCATCCCCACCTTTCATGATTTGAATTGTTATGATCAAGTGATTTATCTCGGGGAGTATATTTACGATTATTATGTACTGGAGTATGATATGTATGGCTTGTATTTATATTTTATACTTGCACTAGCAAAATAATGGAGTTTTGCTAACCCCCGAGTATTCGGGGGGTGGATGTCTGTATTGCGTCCAGGTATTTGCAGGTTGCTGGGGAGCGAATCATAGAATCGGTACGAAGGATGATGGAAGACGATGATACTAATCACATGAAGACCAGTCGTTGAGTATTTTGGTAGAGTCTTGTTATTATTCCGTTTTATGGGAATGTTGATGTATTCCAACCCCTGCGTGGGTATGAGTTATGAGCAAAAGTTATGTACGTCCGTTGTGTATGTCGTTCAAAAAGGCCAAATCGGTCTAGTGATTCGTTATTAGCCATGTTGGTATGTACTTATATGTCGTGTTTTCTGCATTTAACCTAGTAGATCCTCACGGAGAGGGTCTACGGCGCTGTAATATTTCCAAATGGTTTGGGGGTGTTACAGAATATGGTATCAGAGCTTAGGTTGAGGAAACCTAGGCTGTCGGGCCATGTCGTGTACTGTCTTATCTTGTCTTGTCAGACTTTGTCTGACTAAGTCGTGTCGTGACGCATCATCTGAGTTGTCGGTCGTGATTAGTATCGAGATGTAACCATCATCTTCGTGCGATCTGTGGATGTAAGTCTCCTTACTTTGTTGTGTCTCGTGTTATACGAGTTTGTGTGATTTTGTGTTAGGATGTGGAGTTTGAATGTGAATTGTGGATATGTAATCCATGCTTGTTTGATCGAAGTATTACGCTGGAATAAAGAATGGTGCCGGTGTATATGTACATATATATATATATATCTTTGTATAAATCGTTTTTACAGGGATAATGGCCTTGGTGAGGTTACTCAAGAAAAATTTGGCAATGTGATAACTTAAAGTTTTAAATATTTTTGGGAGTCACGCAATTTTATTTTTTTTAAAAAAAAAACATCCTCCAAAAGAGGAAAAAGTTTGATTTTCGTATGATGACCTCAAGGCCCAATTTTTTTTTTTTGGGAATTCAAACAACCGATAGTTCGTTTTCATTTTGTATTATAAGTTTTCAAAACACAATTCTTAAAACTCCAATGAGGTCTATAAATGTACTCAAGACGTGACTCTCGCTTTCAACTTTCGGTTTCATGATTGTTAGTCTAAGAGTACGTGTTGATGTTCTCGTTGTTTGGGCAGTAGTGCCAGTTTTATGACCAAATAGTGATGTGAATACTGAGTAGTTCGGTATATATACGTTGAGATAGCCCTCTTTAATAAGAAGTGAAATTTCGGTTTTGAATGATATTTATCTTTTGACGATTGCTCATGAGATGTTATACTTATATGAATCAATGGCTTTGAGATTCGTATGTTATTTATGACCCTCGATTCTCGTAATGTCGTATTTATGTTCACGATCATGTTTCTAGGTGGGAGCAGCTAATGAACACAGTGTTCGGAACACTAAGTATGAGACTGGCACGCGCTATCATGACTCGGGTAGCGCACACTAAATCTTTGTTATAGCGAACGTAAATCAGCCTGGGCAGAGGCTAGAGAACCGCATTTTTAACCATTAAGTCTAACTTTTGCAACCAATCACCTGTGATTATATTCTATGTGCGTTGTCTAACGACGACAACTGTTGTGTGTAAATATGTTATGACTTTTCGTAAGCACTAGGTGGTGATTGACTGTGTTTGATAAATTGACAAGTGTTGTTTACTGCGTGTGTGTGTGTATGAAAACACTTTTCTGATAAATTTGACGATTCGATTAATCGCGGCTCCGTGTGGACTTTGAAAATTATTTGGAATCGGCGAGCCGGCCCAGGATTCTCAAATAAAACCTCGAAGGTGTTTAAAAGAGTTGTTTTAAAGCACCCTGAACGTATTGTAAAATATTACCATCGTTAATTTTTGTGTAGTGTTGGAAGAACCTTCGAAATGATTTTTAACGTATTGTTGTATTTTCATATAATTCGAATACATGATTTTCAAAAAATTTTCACGACATAAAAATTTTTTCTACTTCAAATTCGGATTCAGTGCATGTACGAATGGTCTGATGATCTCGAATGGTTACCTTGTTTATTATTAACAGTGTCGATGACGCGTAGTGGCGCGGTGATTTTAATAATGCTGGTTGCAAGGAAATATTGTTTTGCAAATAATTTCAAAAATGAGACGGTTAAAGTCTTGTTTACAAGTTTTGATAAAACCGCCCGAGGTACCAAAAATACTTATAAAGTTTTGTTTTGAGTAAGCATAAAAGTTTAAGGATTTTCAAATGATACCTCGTGGATCTGCTTATCAATCTGCTATTAGTTGTTTTATATGATATGTCGTGCTGAGTCGGCACTTTAGTACATTATTTTGCGAAGTTGTGCCGTCGTATTGAGTAAGTATCCGCTTAGTATGCTGTAGGGCAGAGGACGCGGCCGTGACCGCGGTGCAGATGGTCATGGAGATCATATGTGGGACCAAGAGAATATTGCCGGGAAAGATGCTCTTCTAGCACTTCGTCTCGTTGTTTAGGTTTTAGGGACGAAACTTCTTCTAAGGTTATATGGTGTAATACTTACATTTTTTTCTCTCGCTTCCCTTTTGTTTGACTATATCGATTCAATTGTGTTCGTTGATGCTTCTGACCTTGCGTTATTTCTCACATTTGTTATTCGAGCGAGTGCTCATATTTTTCCAAATTGATCCATATATCATTGTGACCTTTCCAAGTTCGGATCGATTTCTTGTGAACCGCGTGCGAAGTTAACACCACGTGGTTCCTACGAGTTTATTGATGTCTTGATTTGAGGTGTGAACTTCAGAAATGATTTTTGGTCGTTGTTGTTCGGTCATTGTTATTTATTCGTCGTTGTGCGATAATTACTATTTGATCTCGTAATCGTGATTGTTGAGCGTCTGGTCCACTTCATAATATCCTTAAGTATTGAGGAAATTGTCTTGTATTTGACCTTATAGGATCCTTGAATTATTGGAGTTTCATACTTTTCAGAATTGGGTTTGTGATTTGTACTGGTCGGTTTTGACTACCATAGTGATTCATGTTTGTTACCTTTCGTAAGTGTTCTTGCGTATTGAATCGGACCATAGTAGCTTCGTACTGCATGAAGCACTTGTGTACTATCAGTATCAGATAACGTGTGTTATCTAGAGTCGCCTTGCTCTTGTTTTAAGTTTCAGGCCGAAACTTATTTTAAGGGGGGGTAGGATGTAATGCCCGCGATTCTCGTTCCAGCTATTTTGGATTTTTCTTCGGATATTTCCCGATTGCCGAGTGTCGGTATTATTTTCTCGATGATTAATTTTTGTATTTATATGGTCGCGTATGATTAATTGTTGTACGATATTTTATTTCAGATCGATGATGTTGTCCGCGAGCATTTCGTCGTGTTCGTTCCGTGCGTTTTCGATAATCGAGTCGTCGGGTCATGGCGGCTGGGCACTGGCTGGACAGGTGTGGCAGGCACTGTCGGAAGTGCTGGGCAATGGCCGGGCAGATGCAGTAGGAACCGACGTAGCGCACGCTACTGCCAGAAGGCTGCGCACGCTAACTCGACAGGAATAGCGCACGCTATTCGTCCGACCAGCGCACGCTATCGGGCTGGGCAAAGAGGTTTCTGAGGTTCTAGACTTGGGGAGGATCGGCAGGTAGCGCATGCTACTTGTAATATCCTGAATTTTAGGAATACATACCAACTAAATACGGGACTTGTAAATTTATTTGAATGTATTGGAGATACATTTCTGGTCTTGGAACATTTAAAATAAGAAAGGGATACCGAAAATGTTAGTAGAAACAAGATTGGACATTTTCTCGGAGGTGTCATGGACAAGTATCAACTTTGAAAAATCACCACGGATTTTTGGGATGTTCGAGAATTCTGAAAATTAAAAGTATTATATAGATTTGAGTTAGCTTTCTAGTGGTCCAAACAGTGAGTCAATCCGAGTTTGGACGAGAAAGTTATGGTCGAATTAGTAAAAACTATTTTCAGAACTTTAGTTCCGTCAACGAACATTTACCCGTGCAGCGATGTTACAGACATAATTCATAAAAATCCAACCGTCGGATTAATATGAAATTTTGACAGTCCGTTCTAAACACTGTAAAGTCTATTTTGGACGGTGGAGAATGGATTTGGATGTACAATGTGACCGTAATAATTAAAAGAACGAGAGGTTCCTGTTTTTCGGATTCATATTGAGAAGTCTCGGTATTTTATAGATTTTCGAAGATTTAACCGTTGGATTGCGCTGAATTTTGGATATTTTATTTATCAAATAGTTTTATATAATATGAATGGTGGAGATTATATTTGCATTTTGTTAGTAAGAGTTATGGCTCTCGGACAGTAGTTGTTTTTGAAGGATGTGTTTTGTCCCACATCGGTTGAGAATAAAGATGAGAAGCCTTACTTACGCTATAAGAATGTATTTTTATCCCACATCAGTTGGGAACAAAGGGGATAATCCTTATTATTCTATATAAGGAGTCTTGATGTCTTTCTCACAAGTACACCCAAGTAATACACTTTAGTCTTATTTGATTCAAATTAAATTCCTTTCTTGTATTCTCTTTAAAGAGAGTGGTGAGAAGGGTGAGAATCATGTAGACTTATAATAGTGTAGGGTTGTCGAGTTAAAAGAAAGAAATTCTATATGATTGTAGAAATTTATCATATAGTGAAGTCTCTTTTGAGTGGATCGTGGTTTTCTTTCGTATTTGGAGTTCCATTTTCGGTAGAGCAGCCGTGATTGAATAGCTCGATGAAGGGCAATACGTAGCCCGATTTTACTTAATTTTGGACAGCTTATTGCCGACTCATGGTCCTTCATTTTGACCGGTTGTATCGTGCATTGGAGTTCTATATTGTGAGTTATTGCTACTGCACGCGTTCTTTAGGCGGCTTCGTCGTATCGACATTGAGGCAAGTTATTACTTGTTCAGTTATAGTGTTTCGATAAGTAATTTCAATTATATGTCATAAGTATTCTGTGTTGTATTGCATATTGACGAATGTATAAATGGAATCTTGTGAGGATTGTAGTATACAGTAGATGTTGTTGATGATATTTGGATATTCTTGGTCGATGAGGTGCGTTTGGAAGGAATCCGAATAGAGGTATGTTTTTGTGGTAATCATACATGAATCCGAATAGAGGTCTGTTTTTGTGGTAATTGTACATAGAGGATTGTGTATGGGAAAGTATTCATTATTGAGGTATTATACGGTATTGGTTTGATATTGGTAAGGTTATAGTTTGTGGTTATCATTCTCACGACACATGACATATGATTAATTATGTTTATGTATTTGCGGTTATTTATCGGGCATTATGGTTGACCCCACTGTGGGACTTATTTTTCAGGTATTGGCGATTTAATAGAGCGGTCGTGAAGAGACTAGTATCCCGGATGATACTGGCTATGGCATATAGTGGGGAATCGTGTATTGACTGTTTATTTATTCTTGATGTAAAATGTATTTTCGAACTGTATTTTATCCGCTGCGTGAGTTCTTTCAAAATGACTTTCGGTATTTTGCAAATTGAGTTTTATTTCATAAAACCGATTCCCTAAATCAAGTTTTGGCATTTTGGCCTTGAACGTTTTATGACGGTTTGACAAATGATTTTGTGAGTTTTGGAAAATACTACCGTCACTGGCCTTTTGGCGTTTTGAACGTTTTTTAAAAATGATTTTTAGCCTGGTGGGTTCCGGCGCGGAATCCACGGCGTGTAATATTCCCGGGCTGAACCGGGGGTGTTACACTACTGTCGATCGTGGCGCACGCTAATCGGCAGGTGTAGCGCACGCTGCCGACCGACTAGCGCACGTTACCCGGACGGCGATTTAGTCGAGAGTTACGGGCCAGTCGGCTAAGCGCCGCGCTATTCGTCCGACCGTAGCGCTTCTCCTTGATCGGGCAGGCGGGTTCCGATCGGCAGGTTGGGTCAGTAGTATCGGGTCGTGCGGACCCCAGTCGAAGGTTCTAGGCCGATACTGGCCGATAGCGCATGCTACCGCCGGAAAGCTAGCGCACGCTACGACACGCCAGTATAAATATGACTGAGCAGTCCAGTTTCAGTCATTTTTTCCATTTCCGTTTTTCTCTTCCGCGGCTGAAGCCTTGGGGAACTTGAAGTCATGATGTTAATCAATTAATCCATGAAATTCTTGAGCCTATATCATCGATTGATCATCCCATAACATCCTTCAATCCAACGAATCAAGGTTAGTTTTTCTAAAATCTTGATTTTGGGAAATTTGGGGATCTTGATAGATTTTGTCCGTTCGAGACATTTTAGCTCAGATTACTGATGGATAATCATAAATTGAGTTATATTATGTTGTTTCTATTATTATTCCATGGTTTTATTGCCTTCGATTCGTCATTTTGCCGAACTCCAAAGTTGTGCATATAGTTTTTTAGAGGGAGGTTTCGGGTGTCTACGATTATTCTTCCTCGAACGATCATTGATTATTGGCGATATAATGTTAGGGTCAGGTTACTTGCGAAGAACCCGAGCCAGAACTCTTCCGTTCGTCGTTTCTCGATCGATCGCGTTATCGTTTTTTCCGCCCGTAGTACTGTGGGTGTTCGAAGTTTTCCGGTTGATCCGTGTTCGTTGGAGTATCCGGTACCAATTATCGAAGCAAATATCTTGCCTGTACATTTCATGTTTCGTATCCGTAATAGTTGGTAATTGACGATGTGTGCGATTGAAATGTTTTTTAATGAACTTACTCAAGAATTGATATATTCTTGATAAAAGCTTTCACAAAGATCTACTTGTGTGCTTGTGGATGAATGTGTTGTTCTAAGAATATGTATTAGTGTTGTGCATTGGAATTCCTTGATTGCGTATGGTACCGTTGTGTGTGATTATACTGTTAGTGGACTTAAAGATGATGCCTTTTTGCAAGAGTTGTTTGTGTGTGGTTATGTGTGTTTATTGATGAGTATGCGATGTTTTATAATATTGGTTGTGAGTATGTGTCGGATAAGTGACCATTTCTAACAAGTACCTTGATTTAAGTTTGATGTGCTTCGGGAGAATGTATTTTTGATGATTGTGATTTGTGCCTTGTGTCTTTTGAGATTGTGTGTGAGCCGAGTAAAATCAGCGAGGGTCCCGTGAGATTTGTTCAGACTTCGAGATCGGCAGACCACTCGGTTGGGTTGTACATTGGGGAGGGCCTGACGAGGACTCTCTGGGCTGTGTATTCCGTATGGGTACAGTGCCAGTACAGCTCGGGAGGTTGTTTTGTGCCGATGTTTATGGCACGTTGTTGTTTCGATAATTGTGATATGTCCGGAATATCGTAACGTTTTCATTCTCGGTGTGAGATATGTCATACGTAAAGTCTTGGTACTTGGCTAGAATGGCATCAATATAAGTGTAGTATATGACTCGTTTCTTGATTTTGTGGTTTTTGGCACAAGGGTGCGGGCCCTGTGATTGTTTCCGTGCATTGTGGTTTTATTGTGTATCGAGTTTAACCATTGGGTTATTCACTCGAGTATGTGATGTGGATGATTTGGTCGTAAACCCCGTGTTTTGTGACCGGTTTTTTATTCTTGAAAAACAATTATTTGGCCCGTGTCCCTATGTGGTTTTTGATAAGTTGAGGATTCATAGTCCCAAATGTTTTCAAAACTCCCGAGATCTTAAAGGTTTTTGTTAAATGTATTTGGGTTCCATCCCCACCTTTCATGATTTGAATTGTTATGATCAAGTGATTTATCTCGGGGAGTATGTTTACGATTATTGTGTATTGGAGTATGATATGTATGGTTTGTATTTATATTTTATACTTGCACTAGCAAAATAGTAGAGTTTTGCTAACCCCCGAGTATTCGGGGGTGGATGTCTATATTGCGTCCAGGTATTTGCAGGTTGATGGGGAGCGAATCACAGAATCGGTACGAAGGATAATGGAAGATGACGATACTAATCACATGAAGACCAGTCATTGAGTATTTCGGTAGAGTCTTGTTATTATCCCGTTTTATGGGAATGTTGATGTATTCCAACCCCTGCGTGGATATGAGTTATGAGCAAAAGTTATGTACGTCCATTGTGTATGTCGTTCAAAAAGGCCAAATCGGTCTAGTGATTCGTTATTAGCCATGTTGGTATGTATTTATATGTCGTGTTTTCCGCATTTATCCTGGTAGATCCTCACGGAGAGGGTTTGCGGCGCTGTAATATTTCCAACTGGTTTGGGTGTTACAAGTACAAATTTATATAATTTGATTGTGTCAAGTATTTTTTTAAGTTAGCGAAGTGAGCTAAAGTTTTACTGTAATAGATGAGTACAAGTTTATCTAATTCGATTTGTGTCAAGTATTTTTTTTAAGTTAGCGAAGTGAAATTAATGATTTTCTTTTAGAGTGAGAGAAGTATAAGCATTCCTTTTTTTTTTTTCAATTGGATGTTGTAACCACTATAGGATGAGATTGTATATTATTGTGTTCTGATGTTGTATTATGCATATTAGAGTTGGTCTTTTATGTACTTACCCACCATTGTAACTAATAGAATATTTGCATGACGATAACAATTCATACCCTCAGAAAGTATTTTTGTACACAGTAGTAACATTCAATCTTAGTTCACATTCGTTATGTTTGGCTTACTTATATTCCTCTATTGTTTTGTTAGAGAAAGTGAGAAACACGTCAAGTTCATGTTCACTTTAAGTCTTTAACGGATCTTAATCTATGTCACCTAATCCTTTAAAACTTTAATTTAGTATAATCAATTAAATGAAAGTTTTATTAAATACATTTTGTTTATATAAACATTAACAAATTACTCTCAACAATCAACAAAGATCTCCCGCGGCAGCCTTAGTTATAGATTGTTGTATATTCGGCAATTTACACACACATTATGCGATGAACACTTAGATACAAACTTTGTGCGTAGCACGAGTTCTGAATTAGTATAAACTTATAATATTAGTATAAAATTGAGTTTCATGTCATAAATGTTAATATTATGTCATAAATGTTACTACTATTAATGGTTATAAAATTATAATATTAGTATAAAGTTTCATGTCATAAATATTAGTATTAATAATTATAATATTAATAATAATCTTTTAACAAAAGTGATAAATATAAGAATTTAGAATTATATAAAAGAATTAAATACATAGGTTTAATATATAAATATTGAGTTTTATGTCATACATGTTAGTATTAATAATTATACATTTATAATATTAGTATTAATATTTACAAAAGTGATAAATATAAGAATTTAGACGTAATATAAAAGAATTATATGCATAGGTTTTGGACACAGATTCATTTGCTAATATTTTGAAACGAAATCATTTATCACACATCTTCATAGAAAATCAACTAATCAAAACCCAATTAATCAATATTCTTAAAGCAATTTTGAGTTATGTTAAAAGTGTTTGTTCTCCATTGATTGTAAGGATGTTATTAAACTGGATAAAAACTTAACAAGCGACGTACGTAATATTGAAAAAAAATGTATCACAAACTATTAAACACTAATTTAGTGTGACCTTACCCGACCCGGTCCAGTCGATTAACAAGTTATAATTAACAATTTGGATAACTCTTTTATCGATACTTTTAACCATTTACGCTAAACATTAAGCACTAAAAAAATTTATACAATACGTGTACATCGCACGAGTCTGAATGACTAGTAATATTATAATTCCTACATATATACTCACTTGGAAGTCATTTGCTATAAATGTGAATATAGATTTAAAACAAAGAGAATGACAACAATAATTTATTTTTAGAGAAAATGACCTTTTTTTACTTTGTCTTTTAAAAATACTTGGCTGCTTTTTCCCTTTCAAAAAATACATTTTTTTACAAAAAGAAATTGTCTTTTCTAACTTATTTATTACTTGTTTCATTTCTGTTTCTAGTCTGCTTTTTAATCTACCAGAAAATATTTGTAATATTTGGATTTTCATATTTATTAGTGAACAACTCAACTATTAATATTATTTATGATTTATTATTAAAGTTTATAAAAAATGATATTTTAAAAGTATTTATAGAGATGAATCTAGTAAAATCTCACGAGAATATAATTTTCTCTACGTACAAATCATAAAATATGGTTAAAATGAAGTATTATAAATAGTTGAAAGACCCAAACATTGCGGTTATAACATAATGGAGGAAGTACTTTTTAATGATTTCTCAATTGTTTCAAACCACGCCACTAATTTTTTGCAACGTTAAACTTTTAGGCCCCATTTGGATGGAGTGATTTGATTTGTCGAGGGATTTAAAATGAATAGATTTCAAAATCCTTATATTTGAAATCCATGGATTTAAAATCCTTTGTTTGGATTTATGGTGGATTTGTGAAAGAATTTTCAAATCCAAGATTTTCAAATCCATTGTTTGGCAAAAATAAATACAATATTTATAGAATTCAATATCTCATTGTCTATAAACTCACAATTTTATATATTCTATTAAATAAAATGATATTTACCTACATCTAAAAATGTTATTCCTTTCTAATTATAAACTTACACACTTATATATGCAAAATACAACATGCATTAATGATTCTAACTTGAGTTTTCACATCATAAAAGCTCGATGTCCGCAAAATACCCCATCTTTCAATTGCATTTCTTGCAGAAGAGTGTCAGAGGTTGAACAACTCTTTGTAATTTCTCGGAGTATTCCTTCTCCACTCATTCAGATGGTAACGAGTCCCTCTATATGGGGCAAGAAACCCCGGACCGTTTGTGTAACCAACATCCACAAGATAATATTGGTCTAGAAAAGTTTGAAAGATAATAAAAAATCAAATATTGAACTAAAATATCAAGAAATAATGATTTGACTCATAAAATATTAACCTACCCCTGGAAACTTTTAAGCCATTAGGCCTTTGTAAAGCATCACGTAACACTCGTGCATCAGAAGCAGATCCCTCCCATCCAGGCAATACATAGAGAAACTTCAAATTAGCATCACATATTCCTAAAACATTTGTACTTATAAAGCCCTTCCTATTCATTTATCGAATACGATCTTCAGACGGAACTGTGAGTTCAATAAGAGTCCCATCTAAGGCCCCCACTGCATTCTACAAAGTTTTACTGTAAGTCTAACACATAGATTTAAATGATAGTAAATATATGTAACTAATATATGTAGTATTACCGGGAACTAGTTCCACCTTTCATAATCTCGTTGATTATGTACTTGTTCACTTTGTTGCTTGAGAAATAACATTCCAATTTTAAGTACTACACGTAGCACAATATGGAATTGCCTACTTACAGTTTCCCCTGATCGCACAAATGTAATGGTGGCAGTATTGTTCTTTTGGTCATGTCTAAGAACATGCAAGAAAAGTGCTACAATTTCTTGTATTGTCACATGTCTTGAAGCAACCAACCCACCCTCAGTACTGTTGGAATATTTATTCCACACTTTATTTAATTTGTATTTTGATGATTAAAGTTGCTAAACAACAAAACAACATCAAGGCGAAGCAAAACGACGAAGCAGATGAAGACGCAAAAAGCTGAGCAAAATGCATGTCTAGAGCACGCAAGTCATCATATGTTAGCGCACACTAATGGGAAGTCATCTGCATATCATCCAAGTTCGAAGTAAGCTGAAGTGAAGTCAGCTGATGAGATAGCGCACGCTATACGTTATCATTAACGCACGTTGTCGAAGTCTTGTTACCATTGTGAAGGAATCCAAACACAGAATGACGTATGCAATGAAGTCAGCATTAGCGCATGCTACAAAGAAGGAATAGCGCACGCTAAGCAGTTTGAATCAAGTCAATCAGAACGTTGGGAAAAGCAGGTCAAATTCAGCATATCAAACGGATACTTTGACAAGTCATGCAACAGATATATTGGATTAGCGCACGCTATAAAGGAAGTGGTAGCGCACGCTAACTGTCAAGGACAGTAGCCACTGGACTGAAATATAAAATAATTAACATACACTACATGAAGGACATTACGTACGCTAAAGCAAAAATGTGCAATAGCGCACGCTAAGAAGGAAGAGCTAGCGCACGCTAGCTAGTCAACTGGCAGCAACGGCTAGTCTGTGGGAAATGCCTATAAATCCTATGGTATTGTTTGATAACAACAACTTCAAGCAAACGAGTCATACATCTGAGAATCATATACTTACATTGTTGCTGTAATATTGAGCTTATATTGTTAGTTTGAGTGTTTTTACATTCAACACTATACACGAGAGGTAAAAGAAAAGATACGATTGGATTCGGTGTTATTAGGATCAAGTATCCGGCATTGTTAGAATCGCAATCGATATCTAAGTGAGGTTTATCTAGTACCCATAGAAAGCTAGAGTGGTTGTTTCCTTATCCAATAGAAAAGGAAAAACAGTTTTACTCGGACCGATAGAAGACGAGCTTGTAACGGTAATCCCTCGACCGATAAAAGAGAGGCGTAGAGGTTTTGATCATAATCCTATAGAAAAAGATACATCGAGAGAGGACGTAGGCTTCGTTAATAGCCGAACCTATATAAATCCTTGTGTGATTTATTTTCCTCAATTTATTTACGCTTCCGCACAAAACGGCGCAAATATCCGATTTTATACCAACAATTAGTATCGGAGAGGTACTCCAATACGCGGCTTAACATCCGAGGAGAAGATCCAAAATGGCGTTTCAAATTTCTCCAGTCGAAGGCCTTGCTCTCAACCGACCACCATTTTTTGATGGCGCGAACTTCATGACTTGGAAGAAGAAGATGTCGATATTCATTCGAGCTTATGACATCGAACTTTGGAAGGTGATTTATCTTGGTCCAAAAATTCCAACGAATTCCAACGTACGCTTAAAACTTTTGAAGAATATGATGACTCCGATTGGAAAACCCACCATTTCAATTGTAAGGCAACTCAACTTCTATATTGTGCCTTAAATCCGGAGGAACACAACCGGATATCATCGTGTGATAGTGCTAAAGAAATCTGGAAAATGCTTGAGGTAACACACGAAGGTACGTCTCAAGTCAAAGAGACGAAGATAAACATGCTCCTTCACGATTATGAATTATTCCAAATGAAGGACGACGAATCCATCTCTATTATGCTCGACCGATTTTCGGTCATCACCAATGGGTTAGCATGTTTCGGAAAACCACTTACGAGTAGTGAGAAAGTAAAGAAAATTATCCGATCACTACCTCGAGAATGGGACGGTACGGTTACGGCAATAATGGAATCTAAGGATTTAAACAATCTTGATTTTAGTGCTCTTGTTGGTTCTCTTATCAACTACGAGATCGTTCTAAAATCTCGGAATGCCAAACCAAAACCGAAGGAGAGGTCGATAGCCTTCAAGGCTAAAATGTCTAAAAGGAAAGAAGAAACCCCGGTGGACGAAAGCGACGAAGAATCGGCATATTATGCTAAGAATATTAATAAGTTCCAACACTTATTAAACCGGAGAAAGAAGGACATTCAAGCGGGCGAACCTAAGAAATTCGACAATACTTGTTGATTATGTGGTAAACCAGGCCACTTTGCTAAGAACTGTAGAGTAAAGCAAAAGGAGGTTTTAATCGCAACATGGAGCGACGAAGATCCCGATGAAGATTTTCTTGACCAAAATAATCTCGCGCTCATGGCTCGGAGTTCATTCGACGATAGCGACGTCGAAAGCCAAGTAAGTAACTCCTACGACGAACTCTTTGAAGCATTCGAGTTATTACATACGGACTATCAAAATGCTTTAAATGAAATTAAATCCCTCAAGTCTAAATATAAAACTTTGGAAATTGAAAATTCCAAAATACTTGAAAAAGGGAAATTTGTTGAAATCGATTATTCGAAATGCATTGAAAACGAGAATATTTTAAAGAATGACCTTTTAAAAGTTCAAGATGAACTAAAAATTTTGACAAAGAAATTCTCGTGCGGCAATGATAAATTTGAACAAATGTTATGTGTTCAAAAATATACTCTAAATAAAGAGGGAATAGGATTCAAACCACGTTCGAAAAACGAATCCGTCAATTTCAAAATACCCCGATGTGAAAAATGTTTGAAAATCGGGCATCACATTTTAAATTGTAAAAGCCCAAGATGGACAATAAAAATAAAAAATATTTGGATTCCAAAAGGAACCGTTATTCCTAACATTGTCCATATTTCGAAAAAAAAACCAACTATCGGTTGGATCCCCAAAACTTAATTTTTAACAATTGATATTTTAAAGGGGGAGATAATACTTTCAGGGGAAGTTTATTCCCTTATTAATGCATAAATTGGTATCATGCATATCTATACTTCATTTGGTATCCTCTATATTTCTTTTACACTTTTTGATGAAGACAAAAAGGGGGAGAAGGAGATGAATTGAGATAAAAATGAGAAGGAGATGAATTGATAAAAATGAGAAAAATCGAAGGAGTCGAAAAGAAAAAGAAAGCACACAAAGAGGGGGAGTTAAAGCGAAGGTGTTGAAAAACTGAAAAATGAAAAACGAAGAAGTCGAAAAAGAAGAAAAAGAAAAGGATTGGAGAAACTAACGAAACGATCAAAGCCGAAAACTTTGATTCGTTTACATATACATATATTATTTTTTTACAGATTTCATCCAATACAAGAGTTGTTTTGTAATCATCAAAAAGGGGGAGATTGTTGGAATATTTATTCCACACTTTATTTAATTTGTGTTTTGATGATTAAAGTTGCTAAACAACAAAACAACATCAAGGCGAAGCAAAATGACGAAGCAGACGAAGACGCAAAAAGCTGAGCAAAATGCAGCCATCATATATTAGCGCACGCTAACGGGAAGTCATCTGCATATCAGCCAAGTTCGAAGTAAGCTGAAGTGAAGTCAGCTAATGAGATAGCGCACGCTATACGTTATCATTAACGCACGCTATCGAAGTCTTGTTATCGTTGTGAAGGAATCCAAACACAGAATGACGTATGCAATGAAGTCAGCATTAGCGCACGCTACAAAGAAGGAATAGCGCACGCTAAGCAGTTTGAATCAAGTCAATCAGAACGTTGGGAAAAGTAGGTCAAAGTCAGCATATCAAACGGATACTTTGACAAGTCATGCAACAGATATATTGGATTAGCGCACGCTATAAAGGAAGTGGTAGCGCACGCTAACTGTCAAGGACAGTAGCCACTGGACTGAAACATAAAATAATTAACATACGCTACATGAAAGACATAACGTACGCTAAAGCAAAAATGTGCGATAGCGCACGCTAAGAAGGAAGAGCTAGCGCACGCTAGCTAGTCAACTGGCAGCAACGGCTAGTCTGTGGGAAATGCCTATAAATACCATTCCTATGGTATTGTTTGATAACAACAACTTCAAGCAAACGAGTCATACATCTGAGAATCATATACTTACATTGTTGCTGTAATATTGAGCTTATATTGTTAGTTTGAGTGTTTATACATTCAACACTATACACGAGAGGTAAAAGAAAAGATACGATTGGATTCGGTGTTATTAGGATCAAGTATCCGGCATTGTTAGAATCACACTCGATATCTAAGTGAGTTTTATCTAGTACCCATAGAAAACTAGAGTGGTTGATTTCTTATCCAATAAAAAAGGAAAAACGGTTTTACTCGGACCGATAGAAGACGAGCTTGTAACGGTAATCCCTCGACCGTAAGAAGAGAGGCGTAGAGGTTTTGATCTTAATCCTATAGAAAAAGATACATCGAGAGAGGACGTAGGCTTTGTTAATAGCGGAACCTCTATAAATCCTTGTGTGATTTATTTTCCACAATTTATTTACGTTTCCGCACAAAACGACACAAATATCCGATTTTATACCAACAAGTACGTAGTACATCACACAATTTATTGAATGTTCTTACGATTAGCCGTAGTTGCTTAAAAGATATTGAATTACGGCTTAAAGATTTCAACAAATCTCCCTTTGAAGAGTTCTTTCATCATGACTCATTGAGATCTCCTTGACGAAGTATTTATCATGATACCAAGATCCAATGATGCTCACTAGAAAGCTCAAAAAAACAGTAATGATAAATGTCTCATCTTCATCATTTTCCATATCTTCTCTTACATGTTTTCTATTACCATTATCCATTCGAACCTACATCCATATGTTAGGCATTAGAAATAACATAACTGCTCAAGTACAACAGCCAAAATCGACTTTTTATTCGAGAAAATACTAGTGTCTAACCCAGCCCACATCAGAAAGGATAAAAGATAAAGTAAAATCCGAACATAAAGTAGAAAACAAAAGGCAAACATATATATGAGTTGAAGTACTGATATTTAAACTGGAATAAGGTTCTGTAATAACTGTAATACCCGCAATTTCGGATTTCGGTGATTTTCTTTTTTTCGGCGGGAGTCCATTTTGACGACTCGCTTCTGACCTTTTCGTCATTTTGAGAATATTTAATTCTGCACTTTTTGTCATCCGAGTTCGTTTCGGTATCATTTCGTTGAGTTCCGTGTTCTTAAGCGGCTTTTCCGCACTTGAGTTCGATTCTTGCGAATCTCGTCCAAAACTATTGTTTCGAGTTTCTCGTAAGTTCATTTAATGTTATTATTTATGTTTCGAGCTTTGGTTTGGTGTTTCGATCGTGTATCGTGTATTTCGAACGTTTTGGGCCGTTTTCGTAATTTTCCAAAGTTTGGGGTAATTACTTTCCGTCGTTGAATTTCGAGCCTTCGGGTAGTCGGAATCGTGTGTTCTCTTAGCGCTTGGTTTTGTCTTTGCGAGTACTTCGTAACCGTATCTTAGACTCATATTCAAGTTTGGGTTTCGGGGCCGTGTCGGGCTCGATATTGGCCTCCTATTGTAACACACGAGCAGGCCACACGAGCACGTGGTCGTGCGTGGAGCTCGTGCGCAATCCAGCGCTCGGTAGTAAGCTCCAGGGACGCACGAGTAGGACACACGAGCAACTGCTCGTGCGCGGTGCTCGTGCGTGGTGTTAGTGTCTGGGCAGTGGCCTAGCGCACGACCAAACACACGAGCACTTGTTCGTGCGTGATGGTCGTGCGTCACTGGTGTATATAAGGGGACAGACAGATTTCTCACCCCATTTCCTCCCCTTATTCTCTTCTCTTCGCGGCTATCGGTCGGGTGAGGCTAGGGTTCGAGTTCTTGGTCGGTTCTACTCAATTCCAAGGTGTTTTGGAGATCTCTAGGTGATTGTAACATCATCTAATCCCTTGTTCTTCGTTAGATTGAGGTAATTCTTGATTTTTCTTCGGGTTGACTTTCTTGGAAATTTGTTCTTGATTTCGATTCTAGTCCGATTTTGATGCATCGGTTGGGGTAGTATGATGTTATTAACCGTGTTTCATGGATTGTATATCCATATATCGAGTTTGTTTAACTCGATTGACGATTCGAGTGTTCTTGGGAGTTATTGAACATTTAATGTTCGATTAAATGTCCCATTGAGTTTTCCTTCAATAGATTGATGGGTTTTTCGTTGTTCTTGGTCTTGGTTCTCGTTGTGATAGTGTTTTCGTTGTGTCTTTCGGAAGTTGTAGATTTTTGGAGTGTCCCGGTCGAGCCGTGTTTGTCGGAGTACTTGCTCGTGGTATCGAGGCAAGTATATTACCCATACATTTCATGTTTCATTGGCATAATTTTTGATAAATGATTTTATGCGAAATCCAATGTTTAATGAACGTAAAAAAGGATCGGTATGTTCTCGATAAATGTTGTCTTTCAATGATAATTCGTATGCTTCGTGAATATGTATTCTCGGAATATGTGTGTTGGTTTTGTATGTTGAAAGATAATATGATCACTTCGAGTAAGTTTAATAGACCATAATCCTTTGCCGGGGATTACGTATTGTTATTGTGTACTTGTTCGGTAAGAACGTAATGTGTGTGATATTAGTTGTTACTCCTTGAAATGAGGTTGTTATGCTTAATGTTGTTTGGCTCGTTAAGTGATTATTGTTGTGTGCTTGATGTATGTGATGTGCCTCCGGGTATGATTGTTGAATCTCCGAGATCCATACTTGCTAGTATGGGTCGGGCGTGACCGTAGGGTTATCCAATCCGGGTATGTCTTGCGGGGACTCCGAGGTTCGTGGCTTGTTAGCCCGATGCCGAGATAACTTGTGGGGTTATCATCGGGTATGTCTTGCGGGGACTCCGAGGTTCGTGGCTTGTTAGCCCGATGCCGGGATAACTTATGGTTGTGATTTGGTTATGAATGTATCTGTGCTTGTGGTCACGTGATTGTTGTTACAGTGACATGTGATTTGGTATGGCTTCCCATTGGGTTATTCACTCGGGTATGTTCTGCGGGAGCATCTGAGGTTCGTGGCTTGTTAACACGGGACGCGAATAATCCTTGGGAATATGTGTTTGATGATTTGGGTCGTGGACCCTGTGGTTTATGATTCGGGTCGTGGACCCTGTGATTTATGATTTGGGTCTTGGACCCCGTGTTTTCTGAATTGGATTGTGAACCCGTGTTTTATTATCGGAATTGTATTTTGGGAAAGATGATTTTTGGGCTGCGTCCCCAAGCATTTTCGAAAGACTTGAGAATTCTTTAATCCCAAATGTTTTTACAAACTCCCGAGATCGTAAAATGTTTTGTAAGATGTATATTGGGTTTATTCCCACCTTTCTCATTTTGAACAGTTTGATCAAGTGATTTACCCCGGGAAGTATGTTTATGAATTCTAAGTCCTTGGAGTATGATATGTATGGCTTGTCTTTGTATTTTATACTTGCACTAACAAAACAGTGGAGTTTTGCTAACCCCCGAGTATTCGGGGGGTGGATGTCTGTATTGCATTCAGGTTTTGGAGCATAGCATAGGGTCGGCATGAAGGATGATGAAAGATGAACGATACTAATCACACGAGGACCCGTTGATGTCGTATTGGTTTAGTTGTATTTTATTTCCGCTGCAGTATTTCTTTCCCGTTGTACGGGAGTGTGTTGTATTCGACCTCTGTGTGGGCATGTAATGTGTTTGAGTTGTATGTATCTATTGAAAGACCAAATCGGTCTACTGAGTCATTTTAGCCTTAAAGGCATTGTTGAGATGTTCGATGTTGTTACCAGCCTGGTAGATCCTTGAGGAAAGGTTCTACGGCGTGTAATATCCCTGAGCAGATTGGGGGTGTTACATAAATGGTATCGGAGCTTTAGGTCGTGGAAACCTAGGCTGTCGGGTCAGTGGTGTCTGTTGAGTTTTGTCTCGTCGGATTTTGTCTGACTGAGTCGTGTCGCGACGCGTCATCTGAGTTTGTTGGTCGTGATTAGTATCGTGGGGCGATCATCATCTTCGTGCGACCTTTGGATGTAAGTCTCCCTCCTTTGTGTTGTGCCTCGTGTGACACGAGTTGCTGGTATGATTATGTGTTAAGTGATGGGATCTTTATGTAGATTCACGGTTTCGTGATATGTGGTTATTTGACTCTCATATTTCGTTCATATGAGGAGTAGTGTTGCTGGATTGTGCATGTTGAACTGTAGTTCTTTTATCCGCTGCGTGAGTTCTTTTGTAATGGCTTTCGGTATTTTACCGACTGAGTTTTATTTCGAAAACCGATTCCATTAACTGAGTTTTTGGCATTATGGCCTTGATCGTTTTGGCAAAATTATTATGGCGGTATTTAGTATTTTGTAAATGGCTTTTGTGAGTTTTTGAAATATTACCGTCATCGGCCTTTTTGGCGTTTTTGTAAATGGTTTTTAGCCTGGTGGGTTCCGGTGCGGGACCCACGGCGCTATAATGTTCCGTGTAATTACCTGAAATTTTTGGGCATTCTAGCCCATTGAATTATCTTTGAAAACCTTGAGTATATTAGAAAATAAATTTCGAGACGTACTTTTAAAATGAATAATTTTCTCGTGGTACATCCAAGGTGCCACAATATGTTTCAAAATTCTTCTACCTCGAGGACCAAAATGTTTTGAGAAATTTTCAATGATTTAGAAACACTTTTACTTAGACCCGAGGGTCGAGTATTCTGAAAGTTTTTCACTAAGAGAAAGTGTCCTCATTTTTATCAAATGTGAAATGGTTCTCCAAAGTCTCGATAACGATGTTTCACGTTTGTACTTTTTTTTTGAAAGGTGATACTCAAGATCAACCGGTGTTTTTCTAAATTATTTTCAAAAGGGGGTTTTCATTTTTTTGTTTTAAACCTATCAATTCCCGTTTGCGTTTGGGAATGTATGTATGATGTTTGCTTCGTTGTTATAATGTTAACTCCCGAGTATGATCGAATTGGTGGCATGAACGTCGAGGCATTGCCACGCATTTGTTGTACTAGCCCTCTGTGAGAGGTGTGATTTGGTGTTTACTGTTTGTCGCCTCGTGGTGATTTGCGTGTTGTCGCACGAGAGTGAGTTGTTAAAGCTTGGATTTTTGTGCGTTTATGCACATGGGTGATTGTTTCATGATGTTGTGATTGTGTGCTGGCTATCGTTCGTGTAGGTCACAAGTCGTCCAGGAACAAGTCTAGAGGGGGGGTGAATAGACTTGTTGAAACTCTTAAACTCTTTTTCACGAAGAGTGAGTTTCTTCAGCTGATAGGTAAACAAATGACTTGGAGTCGTTTGTTCTTCAATGAATGCGGAAGTCAGCTGATGACGAATAAAAAACAACTAATGAAACACTTAACAATGAATGCAGCAGTTAAAGTATGATGCAATAAGACAGTAACGAACGCAGGCAGTTATAGTGGTCTCAGAGGTGGGGTAATCCTCTACTAATCCACTTTTCTCCAAACCAGTTGGAGATGAATTCACTATAATTCTCAACCAGTGATAAATATTACAGTGATTCAAACAAAACTACAACAGCTTCCAACCAGTGGAAATCCGTGCCGTTGTACCACACTTGACTGCCTTGCACCTCTTGATCCTCGATCCTCGGATGCCTTTACAGTCTCTAACTTCAACCAGTGAAGTATCCCGTACTCAGGATTATAGACAAGAGTTTTTGTCTTCTCCAACTAAGAGCTTCTTTAAGTATGAACTTTTAGAACCGCTCTTTTCACGATGCTATAGATTGCTTTTTGATTGCTTGAATGCTTTGATCGCTTGAGAGTATGTTCGCACCGGTAGTTGCTCAGCTTCAAATCTTCGGATATATATAGGTCACGATCTCTAAGCTTTTTCCTTGTAGCCGTTGCAAATCTTTTGAACAAATCCGTCCGTTGGAGGGAGACTTCTTTATTTAATCTTTCTGAACGTTGCAAGGCTGGATTCCCATTATTTTAATCTATCTTCCGACCGTTGTGAAGACTCTGCATGTGATGTGCCGAATCTTTTGAATATAAAACGATTAAAGTCTTCAAGGTGGGTCTGGATAGCTTTTTTTAATTCATATCTCTTGCGGGAATCACTCCAATTTGTCTCTTCACGTTGCATGTGACTTTCCGTAATACTTGACTTTTCAACGCATGCTGACGTGGACTTGGAGTACTTGGCTGATCTCGACTAGGCTGATGAGCAGTTAACTTCTCTGCAGTCTGGACCTCTCTGATGTTCACTGTTTATGACTTGACTGGTCAGGTGACTTGTCTGAGGTACCTTGGCTGCAGTCTGGTCAAACATCCCTGATAATTCTTTGTTGACCAGAACTACTCTGACCTGACTCGGCTGATCCTCTCTGATGGACTTAGCTGTACTTAGTACTTAGCCGATTTTTAGCCTAACTTATTTTTGGCCTATAGAAGATACTCATTTGGTTCTTCTTTACATTTTGCCAAGTTTTATACTTAACATATTTGGCCTATAGAAGATACTCGTTTGGTTCTTCCTTACATTTTGCCAAGTAATAAACATTTGATTTTATATTAATGACATCATCAAAATCTAACAAGTATTCCTAACAAATTCCCCCTATTTTGATGATGGCAAAACTTTAAACAAGTAATCAAATGATCAAGTCTGCACTTAAGTGCGAGACACAAACTAAAGTCAGTCTAATTTTTGAGACAACTGGGAATTGTCATTCAAAAAGACTGTTATAAAATTAATTTTACAAGTACATGGCTGAATTTTACAAGAAAAGTTTCAAGTACATAAGTCATTACAAGTAAAAATAAGTAAGTCATCTGCCTCTTCCTCTGCCTCTTCGAATAGGCTGTTTGGCAGGCCTGAAGGGTTTAGCGCCGATTGGTCTTGTTTTGACTGGGGCAAGACCATACTTCCTTTTCACGACAAGGGCTGCGAAGGCTTGCTCTTATTGGGATGAAAATTTGTTCTCAAGACATAGCTTCTTGATTTTCCTTTGTAGCGTAAGTTCATCCAACGCACCCCCTCTTTCCAAAGTAGGAGGATCTTTGGCAGTGAATAAAGGAATCCTGGGATAGGCATTTTGTTTCCCAGCATGTTTCTTCAGAATAGCCCAGAGTTGCGGATGGGCTTCCTCCATGAAATTTATGAAGATTTGCTATGGGGAGAGATTATCATCCTGGAGTATTTCCCAGATGTAGTAGTCTCTGATAAACTTCTTTCTTGCAGATCCCCACATTTCCAGAGCTTCATATGGAACAAAATCCTCCACAAACCACAACTCCTTTCCTTCCCACTCTAGAGTAGGATCAAGACCTCCTCTAGTCCTCCTCTTCTTGCCTTCAGCCTGGTCAGCCTGTTCTTCTTGATCTGCTCCTGCCTTCCTCTTGGCTGAGGATGTCCCATCTTCGATCATCTAGACATCCTGCCTTTTCTTCGATCTAAACTCCTTCCTTATCTCTTCTTGATCATTTCCTTCCCCCTGCATTCTCTCTTCCCCCTTTTTGCCAGCATCAACTAGGGTAGTCAATTGCTGCTCCATTCTGCTCATCCAATCAGACATGCCAAATGGCATTCTGTTGTTGGTAGGGGGAGGAGGCTGAATGTTGTTGTAACGCGCGCTAATGCAGCATGAATAGCGCACACTAAATAATGGTTGTAGCGTGCGCCAGTTAGCTGGGACTGAGGATGTGGAACCGCATTTTTGCCGTTAGGTCTAACTTTCTGCAGTCAGTCGTCTGTGACTGTATTCTATGTGTGTTGTCTAGTGATGACAACCGTTTTGTGTGAACGTGTGTTGTGACCTTTCATTCGCGCTAAGTGATAATTGATTTTGTTCGGTGAGTTGATAAATTATGTCTGATGTATGTGTGTGTTCGAAAATGTCTTCCTAAAACTTTCATAAGTTTGTGCAAGTTGTGGAAATCAATTTTTTTAAACTAATTTGACGTTTCGATTAATTCGGCGGCTTCGTATGAACTTTGAAAACTGTTTGAAATTTGCGAGCCGGCCTAGGATTCTCAAATAAAACATCGACCGTATTGAAAGAGTTGTTTTAAAATACCTTGAACATTTTGTAAAATGTTACCGTCGTTGATTCTTGTGTAGTGTTGGGAGAATTTTCAGAAATGACTTTAACGTACTATTGTATTTTCGAATAATTCGAGTACATCATTTTCAAAAATCTTTCACATCATAAAATATTTTTTCAAAAACCAGTACGATTTCTTTTTCAAAAATATATAGTGAAAGATAAAAAAAATCTCACTCGATGTAAAGTTCAAACTCGGATTTGGAAATGTTAGAGTATGTAAGAATGGTTTGATGATCTTGCATGGTGAACTTGTTGTTTGTTAACGGTGATGATGATGCGTAGAGGCATGACGATTTTAATAACGCCGGTTACACAGAAATATTATTTTGGCAAATGATTTCAAATGAAACGGTTAGAGTATGTTGTTTACACGTTTTGATGAAACAACCCGAGGTACCAAAAGTACTTTTAAAGTTTATTTTGAATAGCATACAAATCCAAGGATTTTCAAAAGATTTCCTTTAAAAGGATACCTCGTGGATTTTCTTTCCGAGTTGTTATTGGTTACCTTATGCGATATGTCATGCTAAGTTGGTACTTTAGCATATTTATTTTTGCGAAGTGGTGCAATCGTATTGAGTGAGAATCCGCTTAGTATGCCGAGGGACAAAGGATGCGACCGTGACCATAGTACAGTTAGTTATGGAGATTAGATACGGGACCAAGAGGATATGGCCGAGAAGGTTGATATTCAAGCACTTCGTTTTCGTTATTTAGGTTTCGGGGACGAAACCTCTTTTAAAGGCGATATGATGTAATACCCACATTTTTTCTTCTTCTTCTTCTCGTTTCCGTTTCGTTCGACCGTATTGAGGCGATTGTGTTCGTTAATGCTTCTGACCTTATGTTGTTTCTCACATTTGTCATTCGAGCGAGTTCTGATATTGTTCCAAATTGATGTGCATATCGTTGTGATCTTTCCAAGTTCGGATCGATTTCTTGTGAACCGTGTTCGAAACTAACACCTCGTGCTTCCTACAAGTTATTGATGTCTTGATTTGAGGTATGAACTTCAAAGGTTATCGTTGTTGTTCGATCATTGCTATTCGTTCGTCGTTGTCCAATCATTATCGTTTGACCTCGAAATCGTGATTATTTTACATCTGGGCCATTTTGCGATTTCCATAAGTGTTGGGAAATTTTCTTCATATTTGATCTTCCAAATCTGTGAGTTACTGGAATTTCATACCTTTCAGCGTTGGAATCGTGACTTGATTTTTGTATTGCTCGGTTTTATCAACCGCAACGATTCATGCTCGTTGCTTTTCGTAAGCATTCTTGCGTATTGAATCGGATCGTAGTGGCTTTATACTGCATGGAGTTCTGGTGTGTTGTCGAGAGTCGCCTTGCTTTTGTTTTAAGTTTCGGGATGAAACTTATTTTTAGGGGGGTAGAATGTAATACCCACGATTTTCGTTCCGGTTATTTTGGATTTTTTTTGGATATTTCCCGGTTGTCGAGTTCCGGTATTATTTTCTCGACAACTGATTTTGGCGTTTAAGACCGTAGGTGATGATTTGTTATCCGTTGTTTTCATTTCGGACCAATGATGTTGTCCCCGAGTATTTTGTCGTGTTCGTTCCGTGCGATTTCGAAAAATCGAGTCGTCGAATCATGGTGGTCGGACACCGCCAGACGGTTGGGGACGGTAGCCGGACGGCTGCAGTAATCGCCGACGAGTGCATTGGCCGGGCGGTTGCGGCAGAACCGGCGAGCGCACGCCACGGCCAGAGGCGCCGCACGCTATGGCGGTTGCGCGCGCTAGTCGGCCGAGGCGATAAGGGCGAAAGGTTACGATCGGGAAGATCGGCAGTAGCGCACGCCATCGCCGGATATCACAGACGCTGACGGCCACCAGAGCGCACGCCACGGCCGGAAAGGTCACAGACGCTACTGGCCGAGCCAGGAAGTCTCTGGATTGTGGCTGGGCCGACAGCGCACGTGTTCAGCGCATGATGGCGGGCCCGGCCGAACATTCTCGACCATGACCGCCCGCTAGCGCACGCTAGCTCGGCAGTCTAGCGCACGCTAGGCTGCACCAGTATAAATATGACCGAGCAGTACTGTTTTCACTCATTTTTCATTTTCTCCCTTTCTCTTCCGCGGCTAGATTCTTGGAGGTGACGAAGGCATGTTATTATAAAACTAATCCACGAAGTTTGGGAGCTAATAACATCGATTAATCACTCCTTAACATCCTTCAATCCAGCGAATCAAGGTTAGTTTTCCTAAAATCATAGTTTTGGGAAAAATTGGGGATTTTGTTGATTTCGTCCGTTTGATTCGTTATAACTTAGAATAGTGATGGATTGATGATTATTAAGTTGTTTTATATCGAATCCCTTGTTTTTCCACGATTGGATTGCCGAGGATTCGTCTTTTTATTGAGTTTCAAATCGACACCTTGAAAGTGTTCGATAAAATGTCACAAAGGGGATTCGGGCGTTCTACGATTATTCTTCCTTGTTCGATCGTCGATTTATTCATGGTATGATGTTGGGGTCAGGTTCCTTGCGAAGAACTCGATCCGGAACCCTTCCGTTCGCCATTTTCCGATCGGTGGTGTTACCGTCGTTTCCGCCGGAGAGTTGTGGGCATTTGAGGTTTTCCGGTTAATCCACGTTCGTCGGAGTGTGCGGTGTCAACTACCGAGGCAAGTATCTTGCCCATACACTTCGTATTCCGTATACATAATAAATTGGTGATTGTCTATATGGAAAATTGAATGTTATTTAACTTTCAAAAGAATCAATATATATATATATATATAAGTATATTCCCGATAAAGGTCTTCTTCAAATTAACTTGAGTGTTCAAGAACGAATGTGTCATTCTGAGAATGGGTACTAGTATTGTATGTTGTGCCCGGTTTTCGTGTGGTACTGTTAGATGACTTTCGTCACGATGATGTGTGATGTTGTGTGATTTTCCATTGGGTTTTTCACTCGGGGATGTCTCAAGGAGGCTCCGAGGTCCGTGGCTTACTAGCATGGGATGCGAATAACCCTCGGGAGGATGTCGATGTGAATATTTGGGGTCTTGGTCCCCGTGATTTGTGATTTGAAATTGTATTTGGAAATAACCTTGGGTTGTGTCCCAAAATGGGTTCCGGAAGGCTGTGAATTCTTTAAAATACTTTACTAGTTGTTTACCTCATTTCATTCCTGCCTTTCATAGTTTGTAGATTATATTGTTAATCTTGCTTGTGTCCGATTGCGGAGGCCATTCTGGTGAGTACTCTGATGTATATGGTTTATAGTCCTTTGCATGGGAAGTCGGATATTACCTCTGAGTGTGAGAGTTATATTCGTTCACTCCGAGAGGGCCTGACAGGGCCGAGGAGGGTTCCGCTTATGATGGTTCCACGATCATTTGGGTTAGCCACTCCGAGAGGGCCCGATGGGGTCGAGGAGGGATTCGCGTATTGTCGGATCCACGGTTAACCAGGAGTATTTTTAACCTTGTGACTTGATGCATTTTTGTGATATGTCCGAAGTATCACGATGTTTTGACTTGCCATAATGCTTGGGATGTAAAACATATTCATTAGACGTGATTGGACTAGAATGGCTTATGGATGATGTGTTGTGTGTAATTGGTCCACTGTTGTAAATTGATGTATGGCTATAGGTTTTGTGATTATTTTCCAATCAAAAACTCCCGGGATTCGGAGTTGTTTTCAAAGTGATTACTTGTTCAATTCTACTTTCAAGACTTGAACTATTTTAACTAAATGAAACATCTCGGGAAGTCTTTCTAAAATAATCAAGTTATTGTATTCCCAGAATATGATATGTATGGCTTGTATTTATATTTTATACTTGCACTAGCAAAACAGTGGAGTTTTGCTAACCCCCGAGTATTCGGGGGGTGGATGTCTGTATTGCGTCCAGGTATTTGCAGGTTGCTGGGGAGCGAATCACAGGATCGATACGAAGGATGATGGAAGACGACGATACTAATCACATGAAGACTAATCGTTGATTATGTTGAATAGTCTTGTTGGTTATTTCTACGATGTATTGTTATCCCGATTTATGGGAGCGTTATTGTATTCCAGCCCCTGCGCGGGTATGAGTTTTGGGAAAGAATCATGTATGTAATGTTGTGTGTTGTGATAAAAGACCAAATCGGTTTAATGGTCCTTTACGTAGCCATGTCATCATGTGAAGTGATGCATTGTATTGTATTTAGCCTGGTAGATCCTCGCGGAGAGGGTCTGCGGCGCTGTAATATTCCCGAGTGGTTTGGGGGTGTTACACTCGTGACACACATGACTTCCTTTAATGGTTGCTCTCGATCACTCGATTATTTTTCAACTCAATATGAAGAAGAATTTCATCGGCGTCATCAAATATTGTGATTGTTCACGAAATTGAGTGTATTGAAATTCAGCCGCTAATTAATTCAAATTTGCTCATAAACTACATCCCTTTTAGTGAGAGCTTTCACACCGTTCTTTGCTAATGTGTAGCTCTTTTCACCAACACAATTTCCATTTTTTTTAGGTGATAGCTTTCACACCGTTATTTGCTAACGTGTAGCTCTTTTCACCAACACAATTTCCATTTTTTCTAGGTGATAGCTTTCACACCGTTATTTGCTAACGTGTAGCTCTTTTCACCAACACAATTTCCATTTCGTGTGAGACGGCAGCTACGCACCAACAATGGTTAGTCTTTTATTTTATGCAAAATTTTAGGACCCCCAAAATTAGGCAGCTGTTGCTGCTCAACACCCTTCCCCTTTTTTTTCAATTAGACTCCTTTCACCAATGACTCCTTTTTTTTTAGGGAATAGGATTTTTGCAGAAAATCGTTTATTAGCTAAGCATGAAAAATCAAAAACTCCACAAATTAAGTAAATTTCAGTTCTATTTTTCAGCAACCGACTGATTCTTCTTTTCTCAAGGTAACGAATGACTCGATTTTAAATGATAATTACAAGGCTTGGAAAGAGATATTAAGGCTCAAAATTTTTGGAATATACAATTTTTTTAACCAATTTAAAACGATTTTAGAAGCTTGTATATTGCTAACTTATTGGTGTTATGGCCAGATCTAGAAATCTCACAAATCAAAATAATATATATATATATATATATAATTTTTAAGGCAAATAACCAAAATAATAAAAAACACACCAAAATAATTAAAACATACCACCCCCAAACCTGAAAATAAAATTGTCCTCAGTTTAAAAAATAAAAAAATAAAATAAAATAAAAAGCAAAGTGAAAAACAGAATACTCCCTGATATGAAAGTTGATGTTTGAGCTAACGCCTTTTAGAATCTGTAATAGAATAAATATACGAGGCACACAACAAAAGAAAATAAAATATACTCGGAAGTATAACACAATTTTTAAGATGCGCTTCAAGAAAGTCCGAAGAGTCGCCTTATGCTGCCATCAATGCTTTTATAAAAAAAAACAATAAAAATTACAGCAATAAAATAACAATACATAAATCGCGAATAGATGTGCGTCAAGAGATCAAGAAGAAACTCCTTAAGCTGCCATCATTTAGCACGATTCTTACACACAATAGAAAGTAAAAATACAAGAGGTCCGACATGGGTTATCAAAGGGAGAGGAATGAATCCACTTTTCGTTTTCTCACGGTAAAATGTTCCATCCAGACAATTTTCGCTAGAGCTGGATCTGGTTGAGGAACGAATTCAATGAGTTTTTTGATTAGTTCTTCTGGTATTGTTGCAACGACTCTGATTCGTTTAGCACGCTGGGAAATAAAACCTTTTTCAGCAGAGTAGTCGATGAAAGATAGTAAACCATCAAAGAAACCATTGACATTAAGAAGACCTATTGGTTTTTGATGAACATTTAGCTGGGCTCTGGTAACCACATGAAAAAGTTCCTCAAGAGTACCAAAACCACCGGGAAGGGTGATAAAGGCGTCAATATTATTTATCATGTGAGTTATGCGATCTTGTGTATTAACAGCTCTAAACTCATCACCAATAGTTGCCCCGGTGATTTTACTTTTAGCCAGAGATTTTGGAATTATTCCCAACACTCTTACTCCTTCCATATAGGCAGAAGCAGCAGCTCGCCCCATTAATCCTAGACTTCCTCCTCCGTAAACTACATGAATGCATTTTTCTTCTAAGGTACGACCCAAGTTGTGGGCTGCTTCAGTAAAGCATGCCTCTTTTCCATAACTAGCTCCACCAAAAATGTAGACTGTGCTAAATTTTTTTGTGGAAGATGATGATTCCATTTTTGAAAAGAAATTATTTAGAGAGAAAAAGAGAAAAGTACAAGTTTGAGGGATGAATAAAAGAAACAAGCACAATGTTTATTTATAGAAGAAAAAGAAGGTTAAAATTGTTTAACAAGTTTGTGATTGCGTTGATTGCGCTTCAACTACAAAATAGAATAATGAAAGCATTTATTGCGTATCACTTTTTTTATTCAGAAAATCTCACCATACGACAAAAATAAAAGATACTTACGTGTATGTACAGTAGTTGTGATTGTGGCTCACATCTTCATCTAATTTTACGTTCAGAAACGACCTAAACGCCTTCTATGAGTCAGGGAGAAGCTTCCCATCCAATTTTCTTACAAATTGGCAAACAAAGTCTTATAATGTCAGATTCCCAAGACGTTGTTCATATTCTGGTTTGAATTTATTCCACAAACATCGAATTCCGTAATGTACGAGTCCACTAGGATGCGTGTCAAGAGAAATTTCGATATCATCTAAATTCTCTTTATTCAGACCATCTTTAATGAATAGAATTTTATCTTCTCTTTTTGTAGATGGAATTCCTAAAGATCGACATTTTAAATTACAGTTCCATCTAGCACATTTATAGCAAACGGCTATCATCTTTGCCCGTCGTTTCTTGGCATATGAACTTTTTCCAAGCCCTGGTAAAAATCTAGTCGGTATTTCTGTGAATTCACCTACTATTCTTACTTTGGCTTCAATTATGAATCTAATATCAAAATGTGTGCTTTTATTCATAAGCAACCTCATCCTTTCAATTCTTGCTTTGTAGATTTTTAAAATTACTTTTTTGCTCAGAAAGGGAAATCCTTTTTCAATATTATTCAAAGTTTTGTACATGACAAAAAAAAAAGAAATGAAAAAGGATAAAATATATACAAATATCAGTTGTTGTGGGAAACTGAAAAATCCGACTTTAATAGTCACGGAGTACCGTTATCCACCACTTGACCGGACAGACTCAATTGAGTACTAAGTTAGAATGTCGAGAAATTGTATCTATAACAATAGTTTATAATGTAAGATTTCAAAATAAAACTTATACTTCCCCGGCAACGGCGCCAAAAACTTGACACGTCTTTAGTGTAACTATCGCAAGTGCACGATATCATATCAAGTAGTAAGTGGACTTTTTCAGTCCGGTTTATCGATCCCACGAGGAAGTTAGGTTATATATTGAATTATACACTATTAGTATATTTGTTATAGAGATATATAAGATTGAAAACACACAATTTAAGAGTTTTGTTTGACAATTGCAAAGAAAATGCAATAATAGTTCTAATATTCAAGGAAATAAAAGATTGCACTAATAATAGATTAATAAAAGATAAAATGAAATAGTTGGATTGCAAACTTAGTTCATCATTAGTTATAGAATATGTATAGGAGATCATAAGATGAATTTACTTATTATGTTGTGTAGATTCGATTTTCCTTAAAAAGACGGTTTCTCTTTCGAACTATAAAACGCCCCTTATATATTGAATCAATCCACTATATTTCTATGTTGATTGGCTTAAATACATAGCATTAGGTTTTATGAAACTAACTCAAAGAACCATCCAAGGTCTAGAGGTATATTTCTATCCCCTAGAACAACTTAGAGTGAAGATCATTTGATCTAATCAAACATATTTTCTTTCGAAATATATGAAGACCATAAATATCGTCATTTATTGGCCAAATAAATAAAGATTGTTAAAACAATGAAAATCACACACAATAATAAGTAATTCATAATAGATCTTTATACAAACTTAAATAACATGACTAACCTTGTTTATAATCCCAACTTAAGTAACTTAGCCCATGAAGGGTTTAATAAACATAATACAAGCTTGAGTGGTCATTATTAGTTGAAAAAGAGAAAGAATTGATCCTAACTCCCTTAGTAAATAAAGGAGAAAGAAGCAATAAACTCTCTGAACAATATATGTTATACCACTATTACACAAATCACTCAAGAACACAAGTGTGTTCTTCACACAAAAAGAAAATATTACAAAAAGTGGAAAAATATAAGATGAATGATGAAGGATGAATAGTGATGGATCTAAGGGGTCTATTTATACACCTAAAGTCATCTAATAGCTCCAAAACTTCAGCATTATTACATTAGATCGGATCAATGCCAGCCATCCCCTCAATAATAGACCAAAAGTATAAAAAATTATACAATGATAAATATCTGCCAAGAGTTACGGCCGTAACATTCAGAAGTTACGACCGTAACATGGATGACTTACGCCCATAACATTCAGTAGTTACGGCCGTAACTAGGCTACGGCTTTTTGCTTTGTGTAAGTTACGCCCGTATGGAGTTTCAAACTTTATTTTCAGCCCAGAATTTCTTAGACTTTGCGTTTTTGCCCCAAATCTTCTTCGGATGATAACTTTTGATATATAACTCTGATTTTGAATCCGGAAAGACTGCCGAACTCATCTCGGAAATCCCAACAACATCAATACATAAAAATTCAACAAATAGAATATTTTATAAACATGTTATTTCTTGAGTAAATCAGTAATTCAATCCGATTTAAGACTAGATTTACATCTTCATCCTATAAAAAATAAAATTATTAAAAGCTAATTAATTCTAAGCAAAAACGAGTAGACTAGCTCAATTATGGGTGAAATATGTCGATACAAACCATGGATAAGTGTATAAAATTGACACTTATCACACCCCCAAACTTGAATTCTTGCTAGTCCCGAGCAAGACTCCTTATTATTCACTCTCAAAATAAAAATAAGACACAAAATAAGAAAAATAATACACACATAATTAAGAAAAATAATTATACATAAAGAGAAAAGAAGATCAAAATGCCATTAATACACAACAACCAGCTTTATACAGTAGATAGAAATGAATCAAGATTCAAAATAAATCAACTAATGATTTTGAAGTTAAAACACGGTTTTATTTTTGTAATTCCAAAATGCAAGGTTTCCCCCCAAAAGGTTGATTATTTATTGACCACTCGTGACACACACGACTTCCTTTAATGGTTTCTCTCAATCACTCGATTATTTTTCGACTCAATATGAAGAAGAATTTCATCGGCGTCATAAAATATTGCGATTGTTCACGAAATTGAGTGTATTGAAATTCAGCCGCTAATTAATTCAAATATGCTCATAAACTACATCCCTTTTAGTGATAGCTTTCACACCGTTATTTGCTAACGTGTAGCTCTTTCACCAACACAATTTCTATTTTTTTTAGGTGATAGCTTTCACACCGTTATTTGCTAACGTGTAGCTCTTTTCACCAACACAATTTCCATTTTTTTAGGTGATAGCTTTCACACCGTTATTTGCTAATGTGTAGCTCTTTTCACCAACACAATTTACATTTCGTGTGAGACGGCAGCTACGCACCAACAATGGTTACTCTTTTATTTTTCGCAAAATTTTAGGACCCCCAAAATTAGGCAGCTGTTGCTGCTCAACACCCCTCCCATTTTTTTTCAACAAGACTCCTTTCACCAATGACTCCTTTTTTTTTAGGGAATAGGATTTTTGCAGAAAATCGTTTATTAGCTAAGCATGAAAAATAAAAAACTCCACAAATTAAGTAAATTTCAGTTCTATTTTTCAGCAACCGACTGATTTTTCTTTTATCAAGGTAACGAATGACTCGATTTTAAATGATAATTACAAGGCTTGGAAAGAGAGATTAAGGCTCAAAATTTTTGGAATATACAATTTTTTTAACCGGTTTAAAATGATTTTAGAAGCTTGTATATTGCTAACTTATTGGTGTTATGGCCAGATCTAGAAATCTCACAAATCAAAATAATATATATATATATATATATATATAATATATATATATATGTATGTATATAATTTTTAAGGCAAATAACCAAAATAATCAAAAACACACCAAAATAATTAAAACATACCACCCCCAAACTTGAAAATAAAACTGTCCTCAGTTTTAAAAAATAAAAAAATAAAATAAAATAAAAGGCAAGGAGAAAAACAGAATACTCCCTGATATGAAAGTTGATGCTTGAGCTAACGCCTTTTAGTATCTGCAATAGAATAAATATACGAGGCACACAACAAAAGAAAATAAAATATACTCGTAAGTATAACACAATTTTTAAGATGCGCTTCAAGAAAGTCCGAAGAGTCGCCTTACACTGCCATCAATGCTTTTATAAAAAAACAATAAAAATTACAGCAATAAAATAACAATACATAAATCGCGCATAGATCCGCGTCAAGAGATCAAGAAGAAACTCCTTAAGCTACCATCATTTAGCACGATTTTTACACACAACAGAAAGTAAATATACAAGACGTCCGACATGGGTTTTCAAAGGGAGAGGAATGAATCCACTTTTCGTTTTCTCACGGTAAAATGTTCCATCCAGACAACTTTAGCTAGAGCTGGATCTGGTTGAGGAACAAATTCAATGAGTTTTTTGATTAGTTCTTCTGGTGTTGTTGCAACGACTCTGATTCGTTTAGCACGCTGGGAAATAAAACCTTTTTCAGCAGAGTAGTCGATGAAAGATAGTAAACCATCAAAGAAACCATTGACATTAAGAAGACCTATTGGTTTTTGATGAACATTTAGCTGGGCTCTGGTAACCACATGAAAAAGTTCCTCAAGAGTACCAAAACCACCGGGAAGGGTGATAAAGGCGCCAGAATTATTTATCATGTGAGTTATGCGATCTGGCATATTAACAGCTCTAAACTCATCACCAATAGTTGCCCCGATGATTTTACTTTCAGCCAGAGGTTTTGGAATTATTCCCAACACTCTTACTCCTTCCATATAGGCAGAAGCAGCAGCTCGCCCCATTAATCCTATACTTCCTCCTCCGTAAACTACATGAATGCATTTTTCTCCTAAGGTACGACCCAAGTTGTGGGCTGCTTCAGTAAAGCATGCCTCTTTTCCATAACTAGCTCCACCAAAAATGCAGACTGTGCTAAATTTTTTTGTGGAAGATGATGATTCCATTTTTGAAAAGAAATTATTTTGAGAGAAAAAGAGAAAAGTACAAGTTTGAGGGATGAATAAAAGAAACAAGCACAATGTTTATTTATAGAAGAAAAAGAAGGTTAAAATTGTTTAACAAGTTTGTGATTGCGTTGATTGCGCTTCAACTACGCAATAGAATAATGAAAGCATTTATTGCGTATCACTTTTTTTATTCAGAAAATCTCACCATACGAGAAAAATAAAAGATACTTACGTGTATGTACAGTAGTTGTGATTGTGGCTCACATCTTCATCTAATTTTACATTCAGAAACGACCTAAACGCCTTCTATGAGTCGGGGAGAAGCTTCCCATCCAATTTTCTTACAAATTGGCAAACAGTGTCTTTTAATGTCAGATTCCCAAGACGTTGTTCATATTCTGGTTTGAATTTATTCCACAAACATCAAATTCCGTATTGTACGAGTCCACTAAGATGCGTGTCAAGAGAAATTTCGATATCATCTAAATTCTCTTTATTCAGACCATCCTTAATGAATAGAATTTTATCTTCTCTGTTTGTAGATGGAATTCCTAAAAATCGACATTTTAAATTACAGTTCCATCTAGCACATTTATAGCAAACGGCTATCATCTTTGCTCGTCGTTTCTTGGCATATGAACTTTTTCCAAGCCCTGGTAAAAATCTAGTCGGTATTTCTGTGAATTCACCTACTATTCTTACTTTGGCTTCAATTATGAATCTAATATCAAAAGGTGTGCTTTTACTCATAAGCAACCTCATCCTTTCAATTCTTGCTTTGTAGATTTTTAAAATTACTTTTTTGCTCAGAAAGGGAAATCTTTTTTCAATATTATTCAAAGTTTCATACATGACAAAAAAAAAAGAAATGAAAAAGGATAAAATATCTACAAATATCAGTTGTTGTGGGAAACTGAGAAATCCGACTTTAATAGTCACGGAGTACCGTTATCCGCCACTTGACCGGACAGACACAATTGAGTACTAAGTTACAATGTCGAGAAATTGTATCTATAACAATAGTTTATAATGTAAGATTTCAAAATAAAACTTATACTTCCCCGGCAACGGCGCTAAAAACTTGACACGTCTTTAGTGTAACTATCGCAAGTGCACGATATCGTATCAAGTAGTAAGTGGACTTTTTCAGTCCGGTTTATCGATCCCACGAGGAAGTTAGGTTATATATGTAACGCCCCCAAAACCATCCGGGATATTACAGCGCCGTGGGTCCCGCGCCGGAACCCACCAGGCTAAAAACCGTTTACAAAACCAATTCAAAAGCGCCAAAAGGCCGACGACGGTAATATTTTAAATACTCAAATATTTTCAAAAGCATAATTTTGAAATACCGTCATACAATACCATTTGAAAATACAAGGCGAAGTGCCAAATTTCGACAGTTTAAAATGTACGTTAAGATGCCGCTTAAACGTACCGATAAAATAGTTTAGGAAAAGACTTTAACGAAATAACCCAAGTTCGTAAAATGCCCAAAAGGCCATTTTAAAATACACACACGAGTTGGTAAAAATACCAAAGAGCTATTTTGAAATATACACACGTAGCGGAGATAAACACAATTCAAAATACACACTTGCAGCGGAAATGAATAACCAGAAAAGAAATACTCGATACTCCAAAACATGCCACCGCCAGTATCACATCGGGAAGCTCATCCCTTCACGACCGCTACTAGCTCGATCTCCGAGTACCTAAAAATAAAGCCCACGACGGGGTCAGCCACAATACTCAATAATGATACCGATCACATCATCATAAATAATTACATACCAATGTAATAATACTGTAAGAATACTACCAACGTAATCTTACCGTTATAACCTTACCAATCCATAATAATCCAATCCTTACCATAATCCACATTTCGCATCCTCGAATGACGAAATGAACTTAACAACAATTATCTGTACTGTATCCAAACAATACCAAATATCCTTAAAACACCATCATAACTCATACGCGAAATAACTGCTCGTGCAATCCTCCTGTCATTCGGATTTGCACCATCAAATCTCAACCTGGATAAACCAATAACATACCACATATCCGTAGATCGACTACCACAAAACAATGAATACAAATCCCGAAGCAACGACATACACCAATGCTTATACGATCAATAACCAGATCAACCGATAAATCAACTGAGAATATCATCGACATGATAACTCCAATACGACCAATAAAGGATCAACGATAATCGAGAGTACCATCAACATGATAACTCCGACACGATCAACAAAGGATCAACAATAACCGAGAATACCATCAACAAGGTAAACTCCAAATGATCAACAATAATGGATCTCAAGAAATAACTCCGACTGTCGAACATACCTCGGGCGTATGAACAACCGATCCAAACCGTCGAACATACCCAACCATAAATGGAGGATGAACGACCAAACAATATGGCTCAAAGATGGAAGTCATAGTACGCCCGATCCGGAAATGTGTCCGTGCACAAGCCACCCCGGGTATTGATCACATACACGTGTGGTCTTGTACCTAATTAGCCTCACGAACTACGTCTCGTGTGCACGGTTCAATGTGGAAATATCAACACATAACCATCATGTGCCCGGCTAAAAATCCTACACAATAACCAATCGGCACGCAGATATGACTCCAGATATGTCACGATGCAACATGACAACGAAACTCAAAGAAACACATATCCAATAAGGATCAAAAGACTCACCAAAGTGAACAAAACACACTAACAATGAAAAGTCGACACGACTAATCAATATCCAAAACATCAATCCTGGGATCACAAACCCCAAAGGATAATCCATACGATCAACAATCTCAGACAACAGTTCTGGGATCGACATCCATCAACGAACAACCAATATGAATCTCAATACACGAAGCCTCAACGTACAACATATACAACAACTCAACATAATAATTATCTCATAACTGAACAATACATAAATTACCTCAAAGCCGGAGACAACATCCTTTCCACGAACCAACATCCCTGAACGAACATACAGTTATACGAATAATCCCGAAATAGGTGTAGTCCATTTATACCAACAAACCACCATCCCGACATCAATATCGACACGATAACTATCCTCGATATCCGATATTCTATATCCTTGACGAAAGATAACTCACGTCTTCCTTGAACACAATTAAATCACATACCTTATGATTTAATAAAAACCAGAGCCCGATATACAACTCATTAACCGAAAATTTACCTTTCTAACAACATTGCTATATGAATTATAAATGAAATGAAAACGAAACCATTCATCAAATATTATAAACTGAACAAGTATAAACTTGCCTCGATACCGATACCACGAAGCTGTTACCAAAATCCATTGCCTTTGTCTACGAGCTCCTCAGCCCCGACCAAAAGCAATCTACGAACTCTTCAGCCTCAACCGCAACACAACGGTCATAAACCATGATCCAAACATATCAACCTATTGAAGTAATCAATCAACAACAATCCGATAACAATCAATAACCGACATAGCCAACCAACAAACTCAATGGTTCAACGAAACCTCGATCATAAACAAAACTGAACAATACAACTCAAACAAATACGAACCCATATCCACGATACAAGTCGCAACTCAATAATCAATATAACCGGTCAATAAACCCAACGGTTCCACCATATCCCTATTAGACACAAATCCGAACAACCACATCAATCGATCACGAATTTAAAACCATAACATAATTCATAATCCGATAATCATATCAATAATAAATTTAAACCAACAAGGGTCTAACATTACCGATTCCAAATTCAATCTTAAATACGGATACAAGTTTCCTCCTTGTAAATTCATAATAGAAACCAATTACCGATTATCATCATCAATCCGGACGATCCAATTAATTCAACATCATAGATAACCATATTCCAAAGGTTTCAAATAATTCCATTATCCGAATTGAACACTTGTTAAATACTTATGAATTCTCAAACTCAAGAGTGAATCATAAACTTATCAAATCCGAAATCATATTCGTATTCCTATACGAATATTGTACCAAAACACATAACTTAGTTCTAAATGTGAATATTCCATATTCATATCCAAAACACCAACACCTCTTAAACATGTTCAACAATTCATATAATCCAAGAGTTCCTTAAGAACACAACTAATTCCGAAATCATATTCAAAATCTCCAATATGACATAATCCGATGTGTCCTAACATCTAAACAATCCTTATTCACAATTCAAGGTGTATATAATCATGTCCTTAAACATATATACTTCTCATAACATCATGAATCGCAACAAACCACCAGGAACATCGAGAATACTACGATTCCATAATCATAACGACATAATCAAGGCATTTGATCACCAATTCATTATCTTCCTTTAACAAAATTCCCGTAAATACCAAGAATCATCACAACAATATAAATTCCATCACCATTCATACGAAAACGTGTAGAATTTTCCAAGTTCTACTCATTGAGACATTTCATCGAACACTTTGAAGGCATAGTCCAATTCAATCGATTATTCAAAGTAATACTCGAATTCTTTCCACAAAACTTCAAGAACAACGAATAATCTCAAGAATACAACAAGATTCCATCAATAATCTGAGTTAAAACGAATCAAATCGGCCAAGACATCAAGAAACTTCAAAAATATCCAAAACCAAGTGTTTAGGTGTTCTTACCTTCGATCCGGGTGGAAGATGATGTTAATCCATGATTCCAACTTCCAAAACATGTTGCTAGATGATGATATTAGTCAAATCCATCCACTTTGATGAAGAAATCGCCAAAAAACGAAGAAAAACATGAAAATGCCCGGATGACTCGGTCCAGGCCTTTCAATAGGCGGACCCTGCCGGCACGTTACGTACGTAACCGGCCATCGCTTTACGTACGAATCGCCATGGCTCGCCATCGCCCAGTCGCTGGAACCCTTACGACGTATCGGCACTGCTTACGACGTAATCGCCCTTTACGGCCAGAATCGCCATCGCCTTACGTGCGTAATCGCCGCCCTAGCCTCCAATGAAGTCACCGCCGACCGTGATCGCCACCCCACGAATCACCGCCACCATGCTCGCCATTCCAACGAGTCACGACCGCCATGCTCGGCCATCCAGTCATCTCGCCACGACTCGACCGGCTACTCCGTAACGCACGTAACACTTAATCCGTTGCGCACGTAATACGACGTTGACTTGCTACAAGATAATACGCGTATTACGTACGTAATACACCCTGTATAACGTACGTAACTCCGTCCGTTGACTCACCTGTCCACATCCGCGCCGAAAGCTGCCGACACCGGGCCCCACTATCCGATCACAAGTCTGATTCCTCTTGTTACGTACGTTATGTACACTATATAACGTACGTAAGTTAACACATTTTACGTACGTAAGCTCCAAGGCTTAACGTACGTAATGGCTTTTATACTTAGCCAAAAATCCAACTGTTCCTGTCCGACGTCTCGACGTACAAAATACAAACATACGGCATACTGAATACACATACTGAATCCAAAAATATTCTCATACGGTATACCTGATATCCAAATTAGTTCAACCTGATACAACATATCCTGAATATATCTCACAATCCAAAAACGATAATCACACTAGTATAATCGTCTGCTTTCTCAATTTATTTTATCCATACCGTATAGATACCAAACTATACAGTATATCTCAGATAAAATAACGCGAAAAATTTATACTGAAAATTCGGGTATTACATACTACCCCCCTTAAAATAAGTTTCGTCCTCGAAACTTGCAACCAGTCACCAACAACAGATAAATCCAAAATTTTCCAACTCATCACAAAAACAATCAAGCGTCGCCACAAGCGAACAACCAAAACGATATACTTACAGGTGCGTGAAGCCGATGATCTCCCGTGATACTAGCACACGACTCCCATACGAAGTCTCAAAACAATCAACACACACCAATATCACACATAGCAGTTTGAAAAGAATCTCAAAAATTTTGGAAACTCTAAAAATCGATTTGACTCAAAAGTCAGAAAAACTCATTTTCAAAAGCCACGCTACTACCGTACCGGTAGAGCCACATAACACACACGCCTGGGTTTCACAAAACCCAAGCTCCGATACCATCTTCTGTAACGCCCCCAAAACCATCCGGGATATTACAGCGCCGTGGGTCCCGCGCCGGAACCCACCAGGCTAAAAACCGTTTACAAAACCAATTCAAAAGCGCCAAAAGGCTGACGACGGTAATATTTTAAATACTCAAATATTTTCAAAAGCATAATTTTGAAATACCGTCATACAATACCATTTGAAAATACAAGGCGAAGTGCCAAATTTCGACAGTTTAAAATGTACGTTAAGATGCCGCTTAAACGTACCGATAAAATAGTTTAGGAAAAGACTTTAACGAAATAACCCAAGTTCGTAAAATGCCCAAAAGGCCATTTTAAAATACACACACGAGTTGGTAAAAATACCAAAGAGCTATTTTGAAATATACACACGTAGCGGAGATAAACACAATTCAAAATACACACTTGCAGCGGAAATGAATAACCAGAAAAGAAATACTCGATACTCCAAAACATGCCACCGCCAGTATCACATCGGGAAGCTCATCCCTTCACGACCGCTACTAGCTCGATCTCCGAGTACCTAAAAATAAAGCCCACGACGGGGTCAGCCACAATACTCAATAATGATACCGATCACATCATCATAAATAATTACATACCAATGTAATAATACTGTAAGAATACTACCAACGTAATCTTACCGTTATAACCTTACCAATCCATAATAATCCAATCCTTACCATAATCCACATTTCGCATCCTCGAATGACGAAATGAACTTAACAACAATTATCCATCGTATCCAAACAATACCAAATATCCTTAAAACACCATCATAACTCATACGCGGAAATAACTGCATTTGCCAAATCCTCGTCTCGGATTTGCACCATCAAATCTCAACCTGGATAAACCAATAACATACCACATATCGTAGATCGACTACCACAAAACAATGAATACAAATCCCGAAGCAACGACATACGGTCCGAATGCTTATACGATCAATAACCGGATCAACCGATAAATCAACCGAGAATATCATCGACATGATAACTCCAATACGACCAATAAAGGATCAACGATAATCGAGAGTACCATCAACATGATAACTCCGACACGATCAACAAAGGATCAACAATAACCGAGAATACCATCAACAAGGTAAACTCCAAATGATCAACAATAATGGATCTCAAGAAATAACTCCGATCGTCGAACATACCCCTCGGGCGTATGAACAACGATCACAAACCGTCGAACATACCCAACCATAAATGGAGGATGAACGACCAAACAATATGGCTCAAAGATGGAAGTCATAGTACGCCCGATCCGGAAATGTGTCCGTGCACAAGCCACCCCGGTATTGATCACATACACGTGTGGTCTTGTACCTAATTAGCCTCACGAACTACGCCTCGTGTGCACGGTTCAATGTGGAAATATCAACACATAACCATCATGTGCCCGGCTAAAAATCCTACACAATAACCAATCGCACGCAGATATGACTCCGGATATGTCACGATGCAACATGACAACGAAACTCAAAGAAACACATATCCAATAAGGATCAAAAGACTCACCAAAGTGAACAAAACACACTAACAATGAAAAGTCGACACGACTAATCAATATCCAAAACATCAATCCTGGGATCACAAACCCCAAAGGATAATCCATACGATCAACAATCTCGGACAACAGTTCGGGATCGACATCCATCAACGAACAACCAATATGAATCTCAATACACGAAGCCTCAACGTACAACATATACAACAACTCAACATAATAATTATCTCATAATCGAACAATACATAAATTACCTCAAAGCCGGAGACAACATCCTTTCCACGAACCAACATCCCTGAACGAACATACAGTTATACGAATAATCCCGAAATAGGTGTAGTCCATTTATACCAACAAACCACCATCCCGACATCAATATCGACACGATAACTATCCTCGATATCCGATATTCTATATCCTTGACGAAAGATAACTCACGTCTTCCTTGAACACAATTAAATCACATACCTTATGATTTAATAAAAACCAGAGCCCGATATACAACTCATTAACCGAAAATTTACCTTTCTAACAACATTGCTATATGAATTATAAATGAAATGAAAACGAAACCATTCATCAAATATTATAAACCGAACAAGTATAAACTTGCCTCGATACCGATACCACGAAGTCACATTGCAAAATCCATTGCCTTTGTCTACGAGCTCCTCAGCCCCGACCAAAAGCAATCTACGAACTCTTCAGCCTCAACCGCAACACAACGGTCATAAACCATGATCCAAACATATCAACCTATTGAAGTAATCAATCAACAACAATCCGATAACAATCAATAACCGACATAGCCAACCAACAAACTCAATGGTTCAACGAAACCTCGATCATAAACAAAACTGAACAATACAACTCAAACAAATACGAACCCATATCCACGATACAAGTCGCAACTCAATAATCAATATAACCGGTCAATAAACCCAACGGTTCCACCATATCCCTATTAGACACAAATCCGAACAACCACATCAATCGATCACGAATTTAAAACCATAACATAATTCATAATCCGATAATCATATCAATAATAAATTTAAACCAACAAGGGTCTAACATTACCGATTCCAAATTCAATCTTAAATACGGATACAAGTTTCCTCCTTGTAAATTCATAATAGAAGCCAATTACCGATTATCATCATCAATCCGGACGATCCAATTAATTCAACATCATAGATAACCATATTCCACAGGTTTCAAATAATTCCATTATCCGAATTGAACACTTGTTAAATACTTATGAATTCTCAAACTCAAGAGTGAATCATAAACTTATCAAATCCGAAATCATATTCGTATTCCTATACGAATATTGTACCAAAACACATAACTTAGTTCTAAATGTGAATATTCCATATTCATATCCAAAACACCAACACCTCTTAAACATGTTCAACAATTCATATAATCCAAGAGTTCCTTAAGAACACAACTAATTCCGAAATCATATTCAAAATCTCCAATATGACATAATCCGATGTGTCCTAACATCTAAACAATCCTTATTCACAATTCAAGGTGTATATAATCATGTCCTTAAACATATATACTTCTCATAACATCATGAATCGCAACAAACCACCAAGAACATCGAGAATACTACGATTCCATAATCATAACGACATAATCAAGGCATTTGATCACCAATTCATTATCTTCCTTTAACAAAATTCCCGTAAATACCAAGAATCATCACAACAATATAAATTCCATCACCATTCATACGAAAACGTGTAGAATTTTCCAAGTTCTACTCATTGAGACATTTCATCGAACACTTTGAAGGCATAGTCCAATTCAATCGATTATTCAAAGGAATACTCGAATTCTTTCCACAAAACTTCAAGAACAACGAATAATCTCAAGAATACAACAAGATTCCATCAATAATCTGAGTTAAAACGAATCAAATCGGCCAAGACATCAAGAAACTTCAAAAATATCCAAAACCAAGTGTTTAGGTGTTCTTACCTTCGATCCGGGTGGAAGATGATGTTAATCCATGATTCCAACTTCCAAAACATGTTGCTAGATGATGATATTAGTCAAATCCATCCACTTTGATGAAGAAATCGCCAAAAAACGAAGAAAAACATGAAAATGCCCGGATGACTCGGTCCAGGCCTTTAAATAGGCGGACTCGCCGCACGTTACGTGCGTAATCGCCATCGCCTTACGTGCGAATCGCCATGGCCTCGCTCATCGCCCACTGCCGGAACCCTTACGTGCGTATCGGCGGTGGCTTACGACGTAATCGGCCCTTACGGCCAGAATCGCCACCGCTTACGTACGTAATCGGCCAGTCCTAGCCTCCAGCGAGTCACTGCCGACCGTGATCGGCCACCCCCACGAATCACTGCCGACCATGCTCGGCCATTCCAACGAGTCACGACCGGCCATGCTCGGCCATCCAGGTCATCTCGGCCACAACTCGACCGGCTACTCCGTAACGTACGTAACACTTAATCCGTTGCGTACGTAATACGTACGTTGACTTGCTACAGTATAATACTCGTATTACGTACGTAATACACCCTGTATAACGTACGTAACTCCGTCCGTTGACTCACCTGTCCACATCCGCGCCGAAAGCTGCCGACACCGGGCCCCACTATCCGATCACAAGTCTGATTCCTCTTGTTACGTACGTTATGTACACTATATAACGTACGTAAGCTAACACATTTTACGTACGTAAGCTCCAAGGCTTAACGTACGTAATGGCTTTTATACTTAGCCAAAAATCCAATCGTTTCGTCCGACGCCTCGACGTACAAAATACAAACATACGGCATATCGAATACACATACCGAATCCAAAATATTCTCAAACGGTATACGATATCCAAATTAGTTCAACTCGATACAACATATCCCGAATATATCCACAATCCAAAACGATAATCACACTAGTATAACTGTCTCGTTTCTCAATTTATTTTATCCATACTGTATAGATACCAAACTATACAGTATATCTCAGATAAAATAACGCGAAAAATTTATACTGAAAATTCGGGTATTACAATATATTGATTTATACACTATTAGTCTATTTGTTATAGAGATATATAAGATTGAAAACACACAATTTAAGAGTTTGGTTTGACAATTGCAAAGAAAATGCAATAATAGTTCTAATATTCAAGGAAATAAAAGATTGCACTAATAATAGATTAATAAAAGATAAAATGAAATAGTTGGGATTACAAACTTAGTTCATCATTAGTTATAGAAGATGTATAGGAGATCATAATATGAATTTACTTATTATGTTGTGTAGATTCGATTTTCCTTAAAAATACGGTTTCTCTTTCGAACTATAAAACGCCCCTTATATATTGAATCAATCCACTATATTTCTATGTTGATTGGCTTTAATACATAGCATTAGGTTTTATGAAAATAACTCAAAGAACCATCCAAGGTCTAGAGGTATATTTCTATCCCCTAGAACAACTTAGAGTGAAGATCATTTGATCTAATCAAACATATTTTCTTTCGAAATATATGAAGACCATAAATATCGTCATTTATTGGCCAAATAAATAAAGATTGTTAAAACAATGAAAATCACACACAATAATAAGTAATTCATAATAGATCTTTATACAAACTTAAATAACATGACTAACCTTGTTTATAATCCCAACTTAAGTAACTTAGCCCATGAAGGGTTTAATAAACATAATACAAGCTTGAGTGGTCATTATTAGTTGAAAAAGAGAAAGAATTGATCCTAACTCCCTTAGTAAATAAAGGAGAAAGAAGCAATAAACTCTCTGAACAACATATGTTATACCACTATTACACAAATCACTCAAGAACACAAGTGTGTTCTTCACACAAAAAGAAAATATTACAAAAAGTGGAAAAATATAAGATGAATGATGAAGGATGAATAATGATGGATCTAAGGGGTCTATTTATACACCTAAAGTCATCTAATAGCTCCAAAACCCCAACATTATTACATTAGATTGGATCAATGTCAGCCATCCCCTCAATAATAGACTAAAAGTATAAAAAATTACACAATGATAAATATCTGCCAAGAGTTACGGCCGTAACATTCAGAAGTTACGGCCGTAACATGGATGACTTACGCCCGTAACATTCAGTAGTTACGGCCGTAACTAGGCTACGACTTTTTGCTTTGTGTAAGTTACGCCCGTATGGAGTTTCAGACTGTATTTTCAGCCAAGAATTTCTTAGACTTTGCGTTTTGCCCCAAATCTTCTTCGGATGATAACTTTTGATATATAACTCTGATATTGAATCCGGAAAGACTGCCGAACTCATATCGGAAACCCCTACAACATCAATACATAAAAATTCAATAAAGAGAATATTTTATAAACATGTTATTTCTTGAGTAAATCAGTAATTCTGTAATATCCGGAATTTCTACTATTGTTGTTTAATATTATTTTATCCGAGTTATATTGTACAACGTGGAATCTGTACAGTAGAGATAAAATAAATAAAGGACTGAGATATCAGTATCGGTATAATTGTCGTATTTGGTCGACAATTACATTTGAGGATATTGTGTATCAGGTTGTCGTACTTTTGATATTGGGTATATCGTATGATGATATTATTGGAATCAGTGTTTGTGTTCAGTGTGTCTTATGTTCGCTTTTGGTATGTCGAGACGTTGGACAAGAACTGCGGAAAATGGCTAAGTATAGCCTTATTAGCGCACGCTGATATTCATGCATAACGCACGCTATCGCGGTGATTAGCGCACGCTACGTTTATAGGTTAGCGTACGCTAGTGCGCATGATCGGAAGGAATCTGCGTGTGGACCCGGCTGCTTTCGGCGCACGTTCTGGTAAGTCAACGGTTGTTGTCCTGAAGTATTAGCGCACGCTAAAAGATTAGGCTTAGCGCATGCTAACTATGTATCAGTCAACAAGGAATCTTATCCTTGCCAGATGCTGTCGGAATGTGGGGGCGAGTGGTAGGTGAACACTGTAGTAAGTCAACTTCGGATAGCGCACGCTAAGAGTAAGGACTTGCATACGCTAGACATGATGATTTACGTACGTTAATGCATGGGCATTACGTACGTAAGGTAGTTTACGAAGCAAGACAGTAGCCTCTGGGCTTCGATAGCGCACGCTAACAAAGTCAGTTAGCGCACGCTAAGGCTAGCGCACGCTAAACATAATGGTTTAGCGCACGCTAGTGATGTATTCTATTTAAAGGGAAAAACGGGCGTCATGAAACATTTCGTCCATTTCTTTCCTTTCACCCGATAGAGACAACCTTGTGAGAACATTTGGAGTTCCTAAACACTGAGGGATGATCCTCTTTAACAAGATTAAAGATGGAAATCATGGAGTAAAGCTTTGTTCTTGAAATCATTGGTGATTCGTGGAAATCAATCCATTCCTTCAAAAAGGTAATTACTATTCACTTGATTTCGTTTTGGATTGTATATGATGTTCTTGAGTTGATGATTATCATATAAACAAGTTGATGAGCATGACAACGAGTTGGATTACCGTACTAAGTTAGTGTTGTTATCAATATATGAGTATTGATATGTTTCGTATGGTTTTGGATGGAATTCAAGATATATGTTGATGTAATTCCCTTCTTCAATTCGGATTTTTGATGTTTTGTCGTTGGTTACTTCGTATGGTAACGATTATGGTGGTGCTATTGTGATTCTTGAAGTTATATGAATTGTATGTCGAAGAACATGATGAATAAGGATTTTTAGATGTTAGAACACATCGGATTTTATCATTTTATGGATCATGAACGTGAATTTGGATAATTCGTGTTCTTGAAGAGCTATTAAATTATATGTCATGATTGTTATGAAATCCTTAATTTCGAGATGAGTTGATCATTGTCATGATGGAAGTGTTAGACGATGCTTGAAATGCATGCCACTGCACAGCATTAGCGCACGCTACGCATCGCCTAGCGCGCGCTTAACGGGAGCAACTTAGCGCACGCTACGTTAGGTGATTAACGTGCGCTAAGTAGGCGATACATGATATTTTTGTGTTTTGATTTGGATTGCGTGATGGTTTGACTTGGTTGGTTCTGACTGTGTTTATTCGAGATTGTGTTGAACCGTTGAGTTCGATTGGTTAGTTTTCTCAGTTGTTGACCGTTATCGGATATGTGTTATTTGATTTCTTCGATAGGTTAAGATTATTGATCGGTGATTATAACCGGATATTGCGGTCGTGTTCAAGTATGTCCATTGTATTGCTTTTGATCGAGGCTGAGGAGCTCGTAGATAAAGGCAATGTGTTCGGCAGCAGCTTCGTGGTATCGGTATCGAGGCAAGTTATTACTTGCTCAGTTATAATATTTAATGAATGGTTTCAGTTTCATTTCGTTTTTAATGCATATAGCGATGATTATTATTGTGAACTCCGTATCCGATTGCATATCGTTCTTTCGATTACGGGAGGTAAATCATAATGAATATGCTTTATCTCGCTTATTGGTATGTTCGAGTATCGAGGTTACATTATGGTAAGGACGAGGATATGAGTATCTATAGTTCGTTATGCGTTTGGATCGCCGAGCATTGGGGATAATCGTCGGTGATGATTGGACATCGAGGTTGCTCCCGAAGGATTCGGGCAAGTATTCCATATTGAATACGGTTTAATGTTATTTATTTTGGTCTCGCACATTTTCTTTCATGTTGTTGAACATGAAGTCGTCTAGTAAATTGTCATGTTGTCGTGCATGTTATGTTGTTCATGTTGATGAACGTGTTGATTTGCATATGTGTATGCTTATTATGTTGTTATGTTGTGTAAATAATCCGATGGGATTATGAGGATCTATGCTGAGGGCGCTGGATCGGATGTCCACCATGCGTTGGTTCGACGGGATCATCATGGGGATCTATCCGAGGGCGCCGGATCGTTGGACGAGTTTTCCACCATGCGTTGGTTCGACGGGATCATCATGGGGATCTATCTTGAGGGCGCTGGATCGTTGGATTACAGATTGTGTTGATGGAATCTTGTGAATTCGCATCATTGATTTTATCATGTGTTGTTGTTCACATGTGTATTGTTAGTTATCCACCTTATGTTGATCCGATAGGATCAACAAAGGGATCTATCTTTGAGGCGCTGGATCGTCGGATTTCCATTGAGTGTACATGATTGTTATTCTTTGTGATCATATTGACGTGGTCATATGAGTATGCATTTGTAGGTCTTGTGTTAGGACCGTGTCCGTATTGCATTGATCTGATCTCGGATTAGACCGGTATGATTATCGTGGCACATCATATCTCGAGGTATGTTCCATATTTTCTTTGGTCTTGTCTTTGGTGGACAAACGGTTATCGTCTTGGGATTTGATGATATTATTCGATGGATCGTATTGGTCAGAAATGGTATATTTCCGTATCGTGAGTTGGTTATGATGGTTTGAGGATCTTGAGTATTGTTTGAAGTACAATACAGATATTATGCTCGAGTTTATTGGTTAATCGAGTACAGGATGTGAAATGTGATAATGGTTATTCTGATGAGAATTTCTTGAGTAAGTAAAGATTACGTTGGTCGTATTCTTATGTTGTATTCTCATTGGTATGTTATTATTAATGTGATGTGACGGTTATCATTGTTGGATATTATGTCTGACCCCGTCGTGGGATTTCTTTTAGGTTCTCGGAGTATCGAGCTTGTAGCGGTCGTGAAAAGATGAGCTTCCCGGAGGATACTGGCTAGGACATGTTCTGTACATTGAGTTTCTTGTTTGGTTCTTGTTTTCCGCTGCTAGAGTATCGTTTTGGTTGGTCTTTTTCCATTGCGTGAGTATTTTAAGACGCACTTTTGGTATCAGTAACCGAGGTTACTTTGGAAATCGTTTTCTAAACTTTTGAGTATCGGCTGTTTGGCCTTGCGATTTCAAATGAGTTTTACGACGGTTGTTGATAAATGGATTTTATAAGTCTTTGTGAATTTTTAAAGTTAGTACCGTCGTTGGCCTCTTGGGCATTTGTAAATGTTTGCGAAAATTTCTTTTAGCCTTGTGGGTTCCATTTCGGGGCCCACGGCGCTGTAATATTTCCGGTTAAATGCAGGGTGTTACGAATATGGTATCGGAGCTTAGGTTGAGAAAACCTAGGCATTTGGGTCGAGTTGGGTCGTGTTTTTGTTGCGTCATTCGAGTTGTCGATTGACAAATACTAGAGCCGTGAGTCTTTGTTGTTCACTCAGGCTTGTGCGTTATCGGATTTGCCAGTATCGTACTGGGCTTGTTATAACTTTTCCAAATGGTGTTTACGTGATATATTGTGTTCTTGAGTTGCATTGAGTTTGCAAAACGTGTGTTTTGAAAATACCTGTGTCGAGTATTTTCTTGAGTCTAGACATGTGCCAGTATCACGGGGAATCGTCGGCTTCACGATCTGTAAGTATTTGGATTTTTTTTTTCTTTTTTTGAGATTTATTGCCGTTCTAAGTTGATACGTTTTGAGATTCAGCAGATATCATGCGTTATGGTATAAGGTGACAGATTTGGGACAGGATTGATGATCTTGAGAAGTTATTGTTTTGGAAATCAATATGTCGGTTAAGTTTTGGAACGGAATTGTGTAATCGGTAGAAGGACTATGAATTGTTGAGGAGAACATGTAGTCATGTTAGTTCATTTTGTGATATATATGAACTGTTTTGAGCATTTGAAAATGACACTTTTCAAAATGAATATTTCACAGATGTTTTACGAAAAATGATTTTGGGCCGAGACCCAAATCGATTTCGAAATGGTTTTGTGACTCAGGACTTGAAGTCCGAAAAGGGGTTTTCTACTTTTTAAACTTTTTGTAATGCGGAACGAGTTACGGGCTGAGATCCTAATGTTTCAAACGGCTTTTCTGTTCTCTTAAAACTCCCGAGACTTGTAAAACACTTTACCAATCGTTTACCTATGTTATTTCCGCCTTTCGAGGCTTTGGTTTACTTGTTCAAATTGAACCTCTCGGGAAGTCTTTCGCTGTGTGGATTTGTTTCAATATTTTGTCATATCATATTTAAGGTGATCCAGGATGGGTTAATGACTGACGTTGCAAGTCATGTGTGGAAAAGGAGTTTAGTCGGAATTTATATATTGAGATTTTGGAACTCGATCGTGTGGTTTTCCGATGGAATATCAGTGGATATTGGTGACGAACCGAATTGGTATACAGGAGTATGGATATAGTCGAGCATTTGCATACTTTTCATTTTAAAACTTCAAATCGTGTGGATTCGAAGGAAATCATATCAAATACTTGGCACCATCGAGCCAAGTTAATTTTTCGAAAATTGATTTTGTGGTCTTACCAAAATTTATGTTTTTAGTTTTGAAATTTTTGAAAGAACTTTCGAAAATTGTCTTCGTGACAAGAATATATGATTTCAAACTGGTTTTGAAAATGTGATCGAGGTACATACGCATTTAGTGCATAATGCATATCGTGGTGAAGTTCGAATGAGACTCACGAATCGGATGGTACATCGCATGGTACGATGAAAGAGATTCGAACGTTAGTATGGTAGTTTGGTTATCCACGGATGATCGGTTGATTTATCGGATAAGAGAAATATGTTGCGTGTTGTAGATTCATGCACATAATATTATTTTGGAAACTGGGGATTTTGTGAAACCGGGACATATGTGCTATGTGATTCCATTAGTACGGTAGTAGCGCGATTTTACCACAGTGATTCTGGAATGATTTCCTTGTAAGTGCAAATTTGGGGATGGTGACCCCATGCTAGTTGTTTTGGATATTGAGTGGTCGTTCCCACTCCTTGTATGAATTGGTATCTTCGTCGATTTGCGATTCGTTGTTCGTATGCCGAGGGGAAAGTTCACCAGTCGGTTGTGTTTCGTTGAGATCCACTGTATGTGATTGGTGTGTCGTTTTGAGAACTCTATATCGGTTACTGTGGTTCTGCGTTGATCGTGTTGGAGCTTACCGTGTGAAGGTATTCTCGATTACCGTTAATCGTTCGTTGGTCGTATTGAAGTTTATCACGTTGATGATATTCTCGATTGTGTTTTGACCTCTGGTTGGTCATATTGGAATTTATCAGGTCGATGATAAATTCGGTTGATTGTTGATCATTGTTGGTGATCATCTGAGCGTTCGGATTTTGTGTTGATGTTTCGGGATTCGTGTCGTTGTTTTGGGCAGTTGTTTTGTAGATGTATTGTGTATAATTCGTCTTATCGGAATTGGGACTTGATTATGTAATCAAAGACGTGATTTGATTCGGGCAGATTGTTTCATCCGAAGATGATATATTTTGTTGAGACTCAGGGAATTGTGATCGTAAGCATATTGAGATTGTACAGTGAGATCGCTGGCTAGTATCTCCGGAGATCGTCGACCTGCGTATTTGTAAGTATGCTCTTTTGGATATTCGGTGATGATGATGATTAATCGTTGTCGTGATGGTTTTGGGATATTTTGAGTTGAACGGTATGTTTGTTCGTTTTATGATGGATCGCAAGTTTCGAGGACGAAACTTATTTTAAGGGGTGTAGAATGTAATATCCGGAATTTCTACAATTGTTGTTTAATATTATTTTATCCGAGTTATATTGTACAGCGTGGAATCTGTACAGTAGAGATAAAATAAATAAAGGACTGAGATATCAGTATCGGTATAATTGTCGTATTTGGTCGACAATTACATTTGAGGATATTGTGTATCAGGTTGTCGTACTTTTGATATTGGGTATATCGTATGATGATATTATTGGAATCAGTGTTTGTGTTCAGTGTGTCTTATGTTCGCTTTTGGTATGTCGAGACGTTGGACAAGAACTGCGGAAAATGGCTAAGTATAGCCTTATTAGCGCACGCTGATATTCATGCATAACGCACGCTATCGTGCAGGATTAGCGCACGCTACGTTTATAGGTTAGCGTACGCTAGTGCAGACAGAGAGGAAGGAATCTGCGTGTGGACCCGGCTGCTTTCGGCGCACGTTCTGGTAAGTCAACGGTTGTTGTCCTGAAGTATTAGCGCACGCTAAAAGATTAGGCTTAGCGCACGCTAACTATGTATCAGTCAACAAGGAATCTTATCCTTGCCGAATCTTTGTCGGAATGTGGGGGCGAGTGGTAGGTGAACACTGTAGTAAGTCAACTTCGGATAGCGCACGCTAAGAGTAAGGACTTGCGTACGCTAGACATGATGATTTACGTACGTTAATGCATGGGCATTACGTACGTAAGGTAGTTTACGAAGCAAGATAGTAGCCTCTGGGCTTCGATAGCGCACGCTAACAAAGTCAGTTAGCGCACGCTAAGGCTAGCGCACGCTAAACATAATGGTTTAGCGCACGCTAGTGATGTATTCTATTTAAAGGGACAAACGGGCGTCATGAAACATTTCGTCCATTTCTTTCCTTTCACCCGATAGAGACAACCTTGTGAGAACATTTGGAGTTCCTAAACACTGAGGGATGATCCTCTTTAACAAGATTAAAGATGGAAATCATGGAGTAAAGCTTTGTTCTTGAAATCATTGGTGATTCGTGGAAATCAATCCATTCCTTCAAAAAGGTAATTACTATTCACTTCAAGATTTCGTTTTGGATTGTATATGATGTTCTTGAGTTGATGATTATCATATAAACAAGTTGATGAGCATGACAACGAGTTGGATTACCGTACTAAGTTAGTGTTGTTATCAATATATGAGTATTGATATGTTTCGTATGGTTTTGGATGGAATTCAAGATATATGTTGATGTAATTCCCTTCTTCAATTCGGATTTTTGATGTTTTGTCGTTGGTTACTTCGTATGGTAATGATTATGGTGGTGCTATTGTGATTCTTGAAGTTATATGAATTGTATGTCGAAGAACATGATGAATAAGGATTTTTAGATGTTAGAACACATCGGATTTTATCATTTTATGGATCATGAACGTGAATTTGGATAATTCGTGTTCTTGAAGAGCTATTAAATTATATGTCATGATTGTTATGAAATCCTTAATTTCGAGATGAGTTGATCATTGTCATGATGGAAGTGTTAGACGATGCTTGAAATGCATGCCACTGCACAGCATTAGCGCACGCTACGCCATCGCCTAGCGCGCGCTAACGGGAGCAACTTAGCGCACGCTTCGTTAGGTGATTAACGTGCGCTAAGTAGGAAGACATAACAGAATTTTTGTCTTATGATTAGGAATTCGTGATGGGTTGAATTGGATGGTTACTTTGTGTTTATTCGAGATTGTGTTGAACCGTTGAGTTCGATTGGTTAGTTTTCTCAGTTGTTGACCGTTATCGGATATGTGTTATTTGATTTCTTCGATAGGTTGAGATTATTGATCGGTGATTATAACCGGATATTGCGGTCGTGTTCGAGTATGTCCATTGTATTGCTTTTGATCGAGGCTGAGGAGCTCGTAGATAAAGGCAATGTGTTCGGCAGCAGCTTCGTGGTATCGGTATCGAGGCAAGTTATTACTTGCTCAGTTATAATATTTAATGAATGGTTTCAGTTTCATTTCGTTTTTAATGCATATAGCGATGATTATTATTGTGAACTCTGGGTATCCGGATCGCATATCGTTCTTTCGATTCTGGGAGGTAAATCATAATGAATATGCTTTATCTCAGTTATTGGTATGTTCGAGTATCGAGGTTACATTATGGTAAGGACGAGGATATGAGTATCTATAGTTCGTTGTACGTTTGGATCGCCGAGCATTGGGGATAATCGTCGGTGATGATTGGACATCGAGGTTGCTCCCGAAGGATTCGGGGCAAGTATTCCATATTGAATACGGTTTAATGTTATTTATTTTGGTCTCGCACATTTTCTTTAATGTTGTTGAACATGAAGTCGTCCTAGTAAATTGTCATGTTGTCGTGCATGTTATGTTGTTCATGTTGATGAACGTGTTGATTTGCATATGTGTATGCTTATTATGTTGTTATGTTGTGTAAATAATCCGATGGGATTATGAGGATCTATGCTGAGGGCGCTGGATCGGATGTCCACCATGCGTTGGTTCGACGGGATCATCATGGGGATCTATGCTGAGGGCGCTGGATCGTTGGACAGGTTTTCCACCATGCGTTGGTTCGACGGGATCATCATGGGGATCTATGCTGAGGGCGCTGGATCGTTGGATTACCAGTATTGTGCTGATGGAATCTTGTGAATTCGCATCATTGATTTTATCATGTGTTGTTGTTCACATGTGTATTGTTAGTTATCCACCTTATGTTGATTTGATAGGATCAACAAAGGGATCTATGCTGAGGGCGCTGGATCGTCGGATTTCCATTGAGTGTACATGATTGTTATTGCTGTGATCATATTGACGTGGTCATATGAGTATGCATTTGTAGGTCTTGTGTTAGGACCGTGTCCGTATTGCATTGATCTGATCTCGGATTAGACCGGTATGATTATCGTGGCACATCATATCTCGAGCTATGTTCCATATTTTCTTTGGTCTTGTCTTTGGTGGACAAACGGTTATCGTCTTGGGATTTGATGATATTATTCGATGGATCGTATTGGTCAGAAATGGTAGATTTCCGTATCGTGAGTTGGTTATGATAGTTTGAGGATCTTGAGTATTGTTTGAAGTACAATACAGATATTATGCTCGAGTTTATTGGTTAATCGAGTACAGGATGTGAAATGTGATAATGGTTATTCTGATGAGAATTTCTTGAGTAAGTAAAGATTACGTTGGTCGTATTCTTATGTTGTATTCTCATTGGTATGTTATTATTAATGTGATGTGACGGTAATCATTGTTGGATATTATGTCTGACCCCGTCATGGGATTTCTTTTAGGTTCTCGGAGTATCGAGCTTGTAGCGGTCGTGAAGAGATGAGCTTCCCGGAGGATACTGGCTAGGACATGTTCTGTACATTGAGTTTCTTGTTTGGTTCTTGTTTTCCGCTGCTAGAGTATCGTTTTGGTTGGTCTTTTTCCGCTGCGTGAGTATTTTAAGACGCACTTTTGGTATCTGATAACTGAGGTTACTTTGGAAATCGTTTTCTAAACTTTTGAGTATCGGCTGTTTGGCCTTGCGATTTCAAATGAGTTTTACGACGGTTGTTGATAAATGGATTTTATAAGTCTTTGTGAATTTTTAAAGTTAGTACCATCGTTGGCCTCTTGGGCATTTGTAAATGTTTGCGAAAATTTCTTTTAGCCTTGTGGGTTCCATCTCGGGGCCCACGGCGCTGTAATATTTCCGGTTAAATCTGGGGGTGTTACAAATTCAATCGGATTTAAGACTAGATTTACATCTTCATCCGATAAAAAATAAAATTATTAAAAGCTAATTAATTCTAAGCAAAAACGATTAGACTAGCTCAATTATGGGTGAAATATGTCGATACAAACCATGGATAAGTGTATAAAATTGACACTTATCACACCCCCAAACTTGAATTCTTGCTAGTCCCGAGCAAGACTCTTTATTATTCACGCTCAAAATAAAAATAAGACACAAAATAAGAAAAATAATACACACATAATTAAAAAAAATAATTATATATAAAGAGAAAAGAAGATCAAAATGCCATTAATACACAACAACCAGCTTTATACAGTAGATAGAAATGAATCAAGATTCAAAATAAATCTACTAATGATTTTGAAGTTAAAACACGGTTCTATTTTTGTAATTCCAAAATGCAAGGTTTCCCCCCAAAAGGTTGATTATTTATTGCCCACTCGTGACACACACGACTCCCTTTAATGGTTGCTCTCAATCACTCGATTATTTTTCGACTCAATATGAAGAAGAATTTCATCGGCGTCATCAAATATTGTGATTGTTCTCGAAATTGGGTGTATTGAAATTCAGCCGCTAATTAATTCAAATATGCTCATAAACTACATCCCTTTTAGTGATAGATTTCACACCGTTATTTGCCAACATGTAGCTCTTTCACCAACACAATTTCCATTTTTTTTAGGTGATAGCTTTCACACCGTTATTTGCTAACGTGTAGCTCTTTTCACCAACACAATTTCCATTTTTTAGGTGATAGCTTTCACACCGTTATTTGCTAATGTGTAGCTCTTTTCACCAACACAATTTCCATTTCGTGTGAGACGGCAGCTACTGTAATATCCGCATTTTTCTTTCCCTTGTAATTTCATTTCCGGTGTATTTTTTTTTCGATTGTAGTAACCCTCGTGTATCTTTCAGTGTATCTTTTCTGTCATCTATTGATCTGATTCTCGTTATTGTTGTGCGGAACCGCCGTTTCGGGGTTGCCGTGGATCCATTTCGTGTTATTGGTTCCCAAATATTGATTCCTATTGCTTTTATTCTCTTCCTGGATTATTTTTCATCATTTAGGACCCAAAGGGGGTGTGGGCCGCGGCACAAGGAGTGTGCGCCGCGGCACACACATTTTTCCAGTTTTTGGCCGAGCGGACTGTACTGTGTGCCGCGGCACACCCGTCCGGCCGCGGCACTGCTGAAGTCGGTGCCGCGGCACACCCGTCGGGGCCGCGGCACACTCGTGTGGCATTTTCGGCCAAAACCCGACTGTACCGGGTGCCGCGGCACATGTCGGCTGGGCCACGGCACACTGCCGAGCCCTGGGAGCAATTTTTTGGCCTGTGCCGCGGCACACTCCAGCTGTGCCGCGGCACACAATGCGGTCAACCCTATAATTGCGTCGTTTTGAGCGAGAGCAGCTCATTTTCTTCCTTCTTCTTCCATTTACGCAAGAAAGAGAGAGGGGGGGGGGGAACTCCTCATCATTCATCAATTGGGGGTTGATTTTCATCATTCTCCTTCGGTTGTGAAGCCCGGATAATCAATCTAACGCGTGTTCTACGGATCATAGTACTTGGATCTTCAAAGGTAATATCTCTTAGAACCCTACTTTCGGATAATTTGGGGGTTTTGGGATTTTCTTCCGATTCGTTCCGTTTTGTTGGTGGATTCATGATGAATACGATTAATATTGTTAGTATCATTAACTTTCCTACGGATTCATGGTATATTTTGCGGTTTTTACGGAATCGAGAAGGTTTGGTTGTGGTCTGCCCTCGTTGTTATTTTTTTGTACGAATATACATGAATCGTAGATGGGTTTTCGGGTGTATTCCATTTCTGTATTCGTCTAGATTTGGTTGTGATTATGTTCTTCGAATCGTTAGGTTCGGTTCCGTTGATTTCTAGCGTTCGTCGGTGATTATCCTTTCCGTTCGTTGTGTCATCAATTATTCAAGGCAAGTAATTCTTGGAAACCTTTATGCTTAACATGAAATGGTAATGTATATTGTGTGTGCTTTACTCACCTCGGGAGGGTCCGACGGGGCCTCGAGGGAATCTATGGCTTCATCCTGGATTCATGAGTTTGATTCGCTAGCCAGCTCGGGAGGGTCCTTAGAGGCCTCGAGTGGGATTCGTGGCTTCGTCCCGGTCCTAGGTGACGTGTGGTGCTTGATTTGTTTTATGAATGTGGCCAGCTCGGGAGGGTCCTTAGAGGCCTCGAGTGGGATTCGTGGCTTCGTCCCGGTCCTAGGCAAATTAGTTGTGACTGTTTGTTTCCGGAAAAGACATGTCTGGTTTTGGTTTTTGAAATGATATTGGTGCATGTATTATGAAATGTGTAAGCGATTGGTTTGCCTTGATTACTTGTACTAGCGTAATTGCTAACCCCTTTGGGGACCCGTTTTGGGGAAATTCTTGCTATGGATTTCAGGTTATGATTATCCGGACAAGCGAGCACCGGGACAGTACGAGGATGTTGGCCAGGGTCGTTGACGTGTGCATTTGGGTCTTCTTATTTTCTTTCGTTTACTTCGATTTGGTTGTTTCCCATTTTTATAAACTTATAGATTGTGCTCGCGAGTACTTAGGTTTTTCATTTCAAACTCCGTATGGTATTACTTTAAAATTGTTACATTGTCGGTTGATGCTTATTTCGCCGGTTGCTTCGGGCGTACCATTTTATGTCATATTATTTAGATGTGTGTCCTCGCTAACCGAGATGGTTAGTCGAATGGAGTTTTCTTGTTTGTAGCCTGGTGGGTCCCATGTAGGGGTCTACGGCGCTGTAATATACTCTGAATATCTCAGGGTGTTACAGAAAATGGTATCGGAGCACTAGGTTTATGGATACCTAGGCTTGTTGGTTATTTGGGTCTAGTCGTGTTTTGTTTTGTATATTGTCACATCGCTGCCAGCATCTCAGTACTCCCAGTGCTCGTAAGTTTTCTTATTCGGCCCTTCTGTTTCTTGCATTGTATTTCCACTTTTGAATCGTAGTTGCTTTTCCTCCCTTACTCATCATCGATATACTTCTGTTATCTCTTAACATCAGTATGGATGCCGGAGGAAACCGTGGTCGTGGTCGTGGTCGTGGACGCGGCCGAGGACGTGGGGCAGCCGGTGGGGCGGCCACGTCGCATTCTTAGGGAGCCGGCAGTACCGGTGATCGTCACAGTCATGCTTCTGCTCAGGAGCGCACCGACCTTGGTATTGCGGCCGTTATGCAGCAAATGGTTAACCAGATGGCGGTGATAGCTCAAGTGGTTCAAAACCCCGACCAGGCCCATGCTAATCGGGGCGGAGCAGACCGTTGGCTCCAAGATGTCATCAAGATGCATCCTCCTCAGTTTTCGGGAGCATCAGACCCGATCGGCTGGGAGGGGTGGATCAAGGAGATATCAAAGGTCTTCGTTGCCACCAACTGTCCCGAGGACCGCAAGGTCCCTATTGCCCAGTACTTTCTCACTGGGGATGCTACGGATTGGTGGGAGGCCGTTGGGCCCAAAGATCATGTTGCTTCGTGGGCCGAATTTCAGGAATTGATGGAAACCGAATATTATCCGTGGCCGGTCAGACAGGCTCGAGTGCATGCTTTCTATGATTCTCAACCACGGGATATTCCCGTATCCCAAGCTATTGCCGATTTTAACAAAGAGTTGGGCTATGTGAAGACCCAAGTTGTCGCTGAGAGCGACAAAATTTTCCATTTTTCCAGGAGGATGAAACTGTCCATTCGGGACTATATGTCTGGACTCGTCTGTACTACCCTGAAGGATTATCAGAGTCGAGCTCTTGCCTACGACATGTCGGTGACAGCCAGTGCGGCGGTTAGGGAGAGTAAGAAGCGGAAATCCACCGGAAATTTTTCGGGCCACAAGGGTGGAGGTCAACAGAATTCTCAACCTGCAAATATTTCTACGGGTGGTTCGGTTCGTTTCCCTGGGAGTTTTCGAAGTGCCGCCGGAACCTTCGTCCGGGACCCCAGATGCTTTAACTGTGGCCAGCCAGGCCACGTGAACCGGGAGTGTCCTCCTACACCTTTGACTTGTAATACTTGTGGCCAGTCGGGCCATAAGGCTTCTTTTTGTGAGAAGCTCAGACAATTTCGCGGCGCCCGTTCTTCTCACCCAGCACCTTTGGAGCCGAGTGTGAACCAGGGCTCATTTTGCTCCGCCGCCACCTCCGAGTGCCGGCCGAGGTAGGGGTCGGGGTCAGCCCGCTAGGGGAGGAGCTTCCAGTGTCGGCTCTGCCCAGCCGCGTATCTATGAGATGAGGAGGGCCGATGATCCAGCAGCTACTGTGGCGACAGGTACCGTTCATATCCATTCCCATCTTGTCAGTGTGCTTTTTGATTCGGGTGCTACGCATTCATTCATTTCTCTAGAGTGTGTACGCCGCTTGAGTCTCGACTGCTTGTCACCTTGCGAGCCTTTCATCGTTAAACTTCCTAGCGGTGATAGAATTGTCGGTGATCGAGAAGTCCGGAACTGTTCTGTGTTTATTTGTGAGAGGGCTTAGCTCTCTAATCTTATTGTCGTGAGTATCGAGGGTGAGGATTTAAATCTCGGGGATGATTGGCTCGAGCGGCATGGTGCAATCATGAACTACCGCAGAGGATCATTACCATGCTAGCCGAGGACGGCACCGAACATTCTTTCGCGGGGCGAAAGAGAAACCAGAAGTTCGTTATTAACGCCTTGAAGGCGATGAGACTCCTGCGAAAGGGGTGTACTGGTTATTGGTGTTATGCCTTGAAGGCGGAGGATGGTGGAGTCGAGCTTTCATCGATTCCAGTCATTAGTGAGTTTCCTGATGTATTTCCTGGCGAGTTACCGGGATTGCCACCAGATCGTGAGGTCGAGTTTGCTATAGAGTTAGAGCCGGGCGCGGCTCCTATTTCTAAGGCGCCGTATTGCATGGCACCTTCAGAGATGCCAGAGTTGAAGAAGCAGTTGAGCGAGCTTCTTGAGTTGGGGTATGTTCGACCGAGCGCCTCGCCTTGGGGCGCACCGGTCCTGTTTGTGCGGAAGAAGGATGGTTCACTACGTTTGTGTATCGACTATCGCGAACTAAACAAGGTGACCATCAAGAACAAGTATCCTTTGCCGAGAATTGATGACTTGTTCGATCAGTTGTAGGGAGCTGCGGTATTCTCGAAGATTGATTTGAAATCGGGGTACTATCAGCTTCGGGTGAGGGAGTCTGACGTGCCGAAAACAGCTTTTCGGACGAGATACGGATATTATGAGTTCGTAGTTATGCCTTTCGGGTTAACTAATGCGCCGGCAGTGTTCATGCAGTTGATGAACAAATTCTTTATCGAGTATCTGGATAAGTGTGTTGTCTGTTAGATTGATACCGCCACTAGAAGGGGGGTTGAATAGTGCGGTTAAGAGTATTGTACTCTTTTTCGTGCGGAAGCAAAAATAGCGGAGAATAAAAGTGCGGAAAAGAAAGAACACAAGGAATTGTTCGAGAGGTTCGGCTATTAACGAAGCCTACGTCCCCTACCTAGTTTTATCGACTAGGACTTTTCTTAGAACTTGGAATTTGCACTTTCTAGTTTAGTGCCAACTTCTTACAACTTCTTGATTTCCGGGCTCAAGAACAACCTCACAAAAACACTCTTGTTTTTCTAGGTACAAGATAACCAATACACAAAATAAGTGCGAGTAGAAACTCAAACACACGATATATCGCTCTAAGATACAAGAATGAAGATTGAAATTATAGAACAAATCTTCTCGTATCACAATCTAGAATAAGAATATCTCTCAGAATGTTTGCTTGATATTGCTTGAGTATGCTAGTAAGCTCAGAATTCTTGTGTATCTTCAATCTCCATGAAGGTGGCTATTTATAGCCTTCTTGAGCTCAATTTCCCGTTGGAACAGTATAAAGGGTTACGTACGTTATATGATGCTGATTACGTACGTTACGTACGTTACGTACGTTATATGATCCCAATAACGTCCGTAATGAAGGTGCCGAAACTGTCCAGTGAAATCTGATGAAATGCGTTACGTACGTTACGAGCCTTAGGGTTACGTACGTAATATCCTGGTCAAAGATCCGTTGATTGAGACGACTTGTTGCAACGGCTAGTGGCTTTTCCAACGGTCAGAATAATTCAAGCCTTACGTGCGTTATATGATCCCGGTTACGTACGTTACCTGTACAGAAAAACTTACGAAAATAGTGAATGTTACGTACGTTATAAGAGATGCATTACGTACGTTAACTATAGAATGTTACGTACGTTAATGTGATATATTTTACGTACGTTAACTGAAGAGAAAGTATATTTTAAGTAAATTTTGGTTTTAATAACACATCATCAAAATGATCTAAAAAATATTGTTCCAACAATCTCCCCCTTTTTGATGATGACAAAATTTACTTTATGTGAGTTTTTGAAAACATGATTTTAATAAAAATTAAAAACTCCCCCTGAACACGAGCACTGCAATAATATGCTCCCCCTGAAAACGTGCACGGGTTATTTCAAAAGTTGATTTCAAAAACGAATATGTATTATTCTCCCCCTTTTTGTCATTAACAAAAAGTTGAGAAAAAAAAACCTGCAAGAGACATCAATGATGATACGCATATAAACCAAGTCAAAGATTAAACAAGACGATAACCAAAATGATGTATGAAAAGATAGTCATTACAGGCAAAGCATAAACATGAAATGTTTGGTCTTTTAATAAACAGGAAACATCATCATTAGAAAGGATAGCCCGACTAGTCAAGGTCCGCATCCGGCGGTGTCGGCGGTATCCCAAAATGCGTGCAAATGTTCTTCACCATGATCTTGATGTCGCTCATGTCCTTCTCAAGCCTATCCATTCGAGAAGCCATCTGGGAAGAGGAGGATTCCGGACGAGGACGGGAGGAACCAAGCTGTGATGACGGACGAGGTCTAGTATGTTCGAGCCCCCTCGATGTGATCCTCTCCTCCGGTCTCGGAAGTGTGCCCCCATCAATGAGCCGATCATCATCCTTAATATAAGCAAAGTATATCCATCCACGATTTCTCGTGCGGAGATACCTCATCGTCCGTAACGTCCCTTCAGTGACGAGGCTCCCCCTTGGAATCGGAACCCCGTGGACCCCAGACAGATCAACTCCAGCTTTCTCAAAAATTTCGGTTAAGATAGAACCAAAAGGCATTCCTGATTTTCTCTGTCGATCAACTTTCGCGTAGCTCTTTTGTTGGAAAATTTGACCCTTTTCCACGAACCATTTCAGCACAATAGACGCGAAGTTGACTTGGTGATCCTTCCACACATGATAGATAATCTCCATATCGATATTCACAAGTCGAAGTTGAGCATTCACTTTAGGCATAAGACAACGAGTGATAGCATCATGAAGCAAACGAATGTTTATCCCAAAGTCATTGTTTTCAAACCGCCCGGAATGAACATTTAAAACGGCTTTGTCCGATAAGAAATTACGGACTTTCGACTCGTGAACACCATAGCTTTCATCATCGGACCAGTCGTTAAAGACTTCGTCCGGAGGAGCAAACTCTCCCTTGCAACGAAAACCCTCATTAGGGAGTCCAAAAATCTCCGAAAGCTTCACTTCATCAAAAGATATTGATTTACCACGCACAAGCGAGTTAACAACAGCAAGTCCGTCGGCATCATAAGTGACAAAAAAATTCGCATAAAACTCTTTTACACAATCCTCATAAATTGGTCGAGCAAGACTAACGAACCTATTGATCCCAAGCATATCGAAGAATTCTTCGATAGCAACACCAGCATTGTTCAGAGATTCAAAATCAAAGTGATGACTCGGAGTTACCTCTTCGTCAATAAGGATTTCGTTGAAAACTTTCATGGCTTGAGCATTCCGAAATGATAGTTCGCCGGAAGCAGTGGAGGATGTTTGGGAGGTTTCTCCTCTTCTCTTTTTGCCGGTTCTGGAAGCCATGGGGATTGAATCGGTCGAAAAAGTGAAGTTTTGATGAAGTTTTGATAGGGTTTGCCGGAACAGTTCGTCGTTAGTCGCTAGGGATTTGTAAGAAATGAATAGGGATCTGACGATGGGTTTATATATGTGATGGTCAACGATCTCTTACGTGTAATATCCGACTGTAACTTTTCATTTTTTTCCTGTCGTTGTATTATTCGGATAATCTGATTATCAGAAATCGTTGCATGTAGTTTTATGTTGAGGTATTATAGATTTGAATATCATATCGTTGTTATTTCATATGTGATGATTCGATTTTATTAGAGTGTTGCATTTTCGAATTTTTGTTAATGTAGCGTCGCTACAAGACTATTAACGTCGCTAAACATGTGACTTAGCGTGCGTAAGGTTTCCTACATTGCGTACGCTAAGAGGGAATCGCGTGATTGACTTCAGCACGTGAACCCTTTTAACCGTTAGCATGCATGAGATCTCAATCGAGTGGCGTGTCGGTGAGAATCTACTTTTATTAGCGTCGTAACCCATTTCGTTAGCATGCGCTAACGGCTGCGATAATTCAAGACGGTAGCCCTGTTGGCGCTTACGTACGTAATATCGACCGAATAGCGTACGTAAGTGCATTAGCGTACGCTAAAGCTGTTCGATAGCGTGCGCTAAGTATGTCCGATCTATTTATAGGGCCACTGTTTTCATTTCTTCACAACTCTAAACCGATTCTCTCTCCATTTTATCGTCCCTCTGCACTCTAAAATCGATATAAACCTTCACCAACTTGTTTCTAAGCCTTGAATCTCGGAGTGGAGCTCATTTTCTTGGAGATTTGGAGTTGTTTTTAAGCTTGGAATATATTCTCTCATAGCATTGAAGTTATTCTTCATTTACGGAGGTTGGTGTGTTTTCTTCTCTGCATTATTTTCTTATGTTGATTATTAATGAATTATACTTCACCTAGAGTAGATTCAGCAAGTAAAACATGGTTATAATTAAACTCTTTAAGCACTTTTAATGAATATGTTAAATAAGGGTTTGAGATGGAGGTGTTCTTGATGATATAGTGATTTTAATCATGTTGTAATTGTCATCACTCACCTTCTGGACGAATTTAGCTCAAGGACTTTGATGGATCGGTTAGCTTCTTCATAACTGGATTTAATCAAGAACTTGATATCATAAAGTGATTAAACACCATTTTAGGTATTTATTTACCTTGAGAAGAACTTGATGATGTTAAATATGAGATTAGATGATCTAGTTCAGAAACCTTAGAAGCTTTAACAAAGCATATCTATTCAGTTTCACAAGTCCTTGAAGATTGATAAGGGTCTTGATAATTACAACAATAACTTTTCATGAATCTAATGTGTTGAGAACTTAGAATGTTTGATCATCATACTAGATAAATGGTGAATTCACCATCATATTAATGAATCCTCCAGCCTTGCAAACAAAGACTTTGATAACCCTCATGGGTATGGTGTAATCTCAGAACTTATGAACTTGTTGATTAGCTTAAAGTCATTTTAGATGAGAGGAGAATAATCATAATGTGCAGATTTTACCTTTCAACCTTTTAATGTTTTGGAAAGTTTAAGCATCATAAGATGATCTTAACATCACAATTGGTTATTCAACATACCCTTGATAGAACTCTTGCTTATGATGAACCATGCGAACATTCGGTCAATATTGTAAACCGATCCCTATGGTTGTAATGATGATTAGAAGGACTCCTGGCATAAGGCTTCAATAATTGGTAGTAACAAACTATTCTAAAGGATTGTAGGTTGACGTCTTACTAATCCTATATTGATAATTATACGAATATGTTTTGAGTAAAATGTATTTCGTTTAAGGTTGTTTGTTCGAGTAAAACTTGTCGAGGACCGTTCGTTCGTTCCGATAAGAAGAGGACTATTCTCGTCTCCGTATTAAGGCAAGTTATCTTGCTTGGTTATAATGATGATTAGATTCTTCTGATGGTTATATCTTTCATATGTATGAATTGTTCATGAAATGTTTGTCGTGATTTGATATTGTCCTTGACGTTATTCCGTTTTCTTCATGGGTTGCATTCCCAAGTACGTCGTTTTGAATCATTGATCTCGTTGGCCTTATTTTCACTTCGGTGAGTTTTTCTTGATCCTTAATCGGATGTGTGATTTGTTGAATTCGTTGTCATGTTGTATCGTGACATATCCGGAATCATATCTGCGTTCCGATTGGTTATTGTGTAGGATTTTTAGCCAGGCACATATAGTCATCGGCGGATATTATTCCGCGTTGGACTGTGCACACGGGACGTAGTTTCGTGAGGCTAATTAGGTACATTGTCCTACGTATATTCTGGATTCCATATACGGGGCGGACATGTGCACGGACACATTTCCAGATCGGGCGTACTGTGATGTCCATCTTTGAGCCATATCGTAAATCATCCATAGTATTGGATGCTTGTGACTGTTCGTTTCATACGCCCGAGGGGTATGATTGATAGTCGGAATGATTTCTTTGAAATCTATATATGTGAATTTTATATGTCAGAAGAATTGATTATCATGTATATCTGACCCTGTGTTGGGCGAAATACTTGTATTGTATTTTAGGTCGAGGCAAGGGCAAGGCACGGGAAGAGCATGTCGACGGCGAAGGATTCGAAGGATGCTAGTTCGGGGGCCCCTCATCTTTGTTGTCCGGTTATGTTAAACCGTGTTGTGTTATTCCTGTTCCATTTAAATTGCTATTTGGTTGTATTTGACATTTGAAGTATTTTCCATCTCCATATGGTTTATACTTGTTTTTGGATCCTGTGTATTGTAAGGCCGTTGGCCATATTTTGATAAACTCCTAAACGGAGTAATAACTATTCATTGTGGTTCGGTATCACAAATAATATTTATTTAATTTGTTTTGGATATCGCCTGGTGAGTCCCAATGTGGGATTCACGGCACTGTAATAGCCGCTTTGGGGTGTTACAGAAGATGGTATCAGAGAGTCGTTTTTTTTTCATGAGTCATTGAGAAATGAACTAGTATCAAGAGACCTTCGTGTCGCGTGTGACCCGTGCAAGCGCCTGACCTTACGAGCCAAATGCGGTATGTACTTTATGAGCCATGGTTTAATTACTGGCATGATATTGATATCAGTATGGGTCTTTTTGTTGATCATGTTATTTCGAGGAATTGTGATAGGATTTATCTGATTGATAATCCGAGGTAAATGCTGAATTTATTATACAATTGAAATTGTTCGACTTGACACTGATATGATATTCGGTGCAACAATTGTGGTATCGCTAACCGTTTTCCTTGAATATGTGATTCCTTGTTGCTATTAACTTAGCATGAATTTTAGTATCTTGAACTATACTTATGGTTATCATTATGACTGATTCTTTCAGTATGGAAAGAAACCTGAGGGGTCGTGGCAGAGGGGGACGAGGCCGCGGAAGGGGCCGAATCCCGATACCTCGAGCCAATAGACGCGCGAATGCGGATCAGAGTTCCGCAGACAGTGGTTCACCTTCTAGGGAACAATCGCACCACAGTGGGCGCGGAGATGCACGTGTCGATCCTTACGTCGTAATGCAGGGCATGATGACACAGATGACCCAGATGGGTCAACTAATGGAAGCTATGCAGAGGGCCGCTACTGGCCAGCAGCAGGGGGCTCATCCTCCTCCTGTGATTGGCGGACCCGTGAGCCGAATTATCAGCGACATCTCTCGCCAGCGACCACCGACTTTTGAAGGCTCCTCTGAGCTGCGACGTGTGCATTGGATCGAGCATTTTGAAAAACTTTTCGGATGGTGGGTGCCGGAAGAAAATCGCGTTTGATGGCCGCGTATTACCTTGGCAAAGCGCTCACTCTGGTGGCTTTGGTAAGGCCACGGTGATGGTGTTTACACTTGGGAGGAATTTAAAAACCTCATGCTAGACCGTTACTATCCGGGGCCACTCATGAGGCCAAACTGTCCGAGCTATTGAACCCGACCCGTCAAGACGATGATTTATTATCTGTTCTTGAGAAATTCAGCGCTCCTTCCGTTTGCCACGACCATTATCCGAGCAGAGGCCGATAAAATCAAATACTTTCTCAAGAGGCTTAAACCCCGAATGAGAATGCATTGAATCACCACTGTACTACCTTACGAGTTCATCGAGAAGGCTCGGAATACGAACTCACCGCAAAAGAGATTTCCAAGAAACAACCCAGTCCAACAACAAAGGTCCAAGAACAGAACAGGCCGAGAGTAATCGGGGGACATTCAGGAAGCCCCAGTCATTGCCAAACCCTTCTGATCGACCACCCATGGCGTCAAAGCCCGCCGGATCGCACTCTCGAGCGGTTCCATCTTCCGCGGTGTGCCACAACTGTGGGGGCCAGGGGCATATCAACTTCAATTGCCCAAAGCCTGCCATCACATGCCATACTTGTGGGAAGAATGGTCACCGTGCTCGTTTTTGCAGGAGTGGGCCCGGACATGATCCAGTGGTGTCTCATACTCCAGTTCAATCTTCTGTTCAAAACCGGACGCCTCCGTCCGCTTCCTATCAGACCACCGGAGCGAATAGGGGAATGGGCCGTGGGAATCAAAGTGGTACACACAGTGCGTCTTTGCGAAACCCAGGATTTATGAGATGAAGAAAGCTGATGATCCCGAGGCCAGCATGATTTCAGGTATACTCGAGATCTACTCCCAGCCTGCATGTGTTCTTTTTGATACCGGTGCTTCACACTCCTTTATATCTTCTTCTTGTTTAAGTCGTTTGCCTCTAGACCATGTTATCAATTGTGAGCCCTACGTGATTGGCCTACCTGATGGTAGAAGAATTATTGGAAATCGTGAAGTCAGGATCGTCGATTCGTTTGAGCGACCGTGAGTGGTTGTCAAATCGATTGTAGTCGATCTACCTAAGGATGATATAATCTTGGGTATCGATTGGATGGATCGTCACGATGCAATACTCGGTGTCATAGCGGATGGTACCGTCACTTGATGATGGATTCGAGTGTATATTTCGAGGTGATAATCCCGGTCGTTCGGGAGAGTCATCGATCTTGAAAGCAAGAAACCGCTTAATAAAGTGTATTGGTTATTGGTGCTACATGACCAAAGCAGCGAGCGACCCGATTGAATTGGCCGACATTCCGGTGGTCGAGATTACCCGATGTATTTCAGACGAGTTGCGGGCTTACCTCCTCATCGTGACGTGGAGTTTATTATTGAGTTAGAACCCAGTCGTCCCCGCTCTCAAAAGCACCGTCGTATGGCTCACCGAGATGCAAGAATTGAAGAACCCGGCTTGAGGAGTTGGTGACAAAGGCTATATTCGACCTAGTGCGTCCTTGGGGAGCACCGGTGTTATTAAATACGGAAGAAAGATGGATCTCTACGCTTATGTATTGATTACCGTGAGCTGAACAGGGTAACCATCAAGAACAAGTATCCCTTGCCTCGTATTGATGATTTATTGGACCAACTTCAGGGAGCTGCCGTGTTTTCTAAGATCGACTTGAGATCTGGTTATCATCAGTTGAGGATTCGAGAGTCTGACATTTCGAAGACAGCATTCCGTACTCGCTATGGGCATTATGAGTTCGTGGTGATGTCATTTAGACTGACTAATGCACCGGCAGTATTCATGGAGTTGATGAATCGAGTTTTTATTAACTATCTGGATCGCTTTGTAGTCGTTTTCATAGACGACATTCTGATTTACTCTCGCGACCACAAGGAACACGAGAGTCACCTCCACCAAGTTCTCGATACATTGAGGCGGGAACAACTTTATGGGAAATTTTCTAAGTGTGAATTCTGGATGCCTGAGGTTGTCTTTCTCGGGCATGTGATATCAGCCGAAGGGGTGAGAGTGGACCCACAAAAGACGGAAGCCATTCGAGATTGGCTACCACCGAAGAACGTGAAGGAAGTTCGTAGTTTCCTCGGTCTAGCAGGTTACTACCGACGGTTCGTAGAAGGATTTTCTAAAATTGCGCAACCAATGACTAACTTACTGCGAAAGGACAAGAAGTATTTGTGGTCAGAAACATGTCAGAAGAGTTTTGATGAGCTCAAGAGTCGATTAATTTTGGCCCCTGTTTTGGTCTTACCAAAAGGAACGGAAGGATTTGTGGTGTATAGTGACGCGTCGAGACGAGTGCAGGATGTGTACTAATGCAGGAAGGGAAAGTGATTGCCTATGCATCGAGACAATTGCGACCCTATGAAGTTAACTACCCGACCCATGACTTGGAGTTAGCAGCCGTGGTGTTTGCTTTAAAAATCTGGCGTCACTATCTTTATGGAGTTACCTGCCAGATCTTTACGGACCACAAGAGCCTAAAGTACATTTTTACTCAGAAGGAGTTGAACATGAGACAGAGAAGGTGGCTAGAATTAATCAAGGACTATGATATCGAGATCCTTTATCATCCGGGTAAAGCAAATGTGGTTGCCGACGCATTAAGCCGTAAAACCGTGCAAGAGCAGATGCTGAGCCGTTTGACAGCACAGAGAGAGTTGCAGTTGGACCTTATGAGGTCAGAAATTGAAGTTTGGTTACAGCGTGTTCAGGGACAACTTTGCACCCTTGAGATTTCTTCGTCTCTTGATGATATGATCAAATCAAAGCAAGTTACGGACCCATTCTTATCTCGATTTCGGGATGAAGTAAACCAAGGGAAAGCCCCTGGATTCGTGATCCACGAGGATGGATTGATACGTTTTAGAAATCGAGTTTGTGTACCCGCTGACGAAGAGTTGAGGAACTCTATCATGAGAGAAGCCCATGCTACCCCGTACTCTATTCACCCGGGCTCTAGCAAGATGTATAAGGATTTGAAACAGAATTATTGGTGGGGGAATATGAAGCGTGAGGTTGCCGAATTCGTTTCGAGGTGTTTGACCTGTCAGCAGGTTAAGATTGAGCACCAGCGACCTGCAGGAATGCTGAAACCGCTCCCGATTCCTGAGTGGAAATGGGAAGACATATCTATGGATTTTATCACTAGCTTGCCGACGAGTCGTCGAGGAATGAATATGATTTGGGTGATTGTGGACCGTCTGACCAAATCAGCCCACTTCTTGGAGATTAAGGACACGTGGGGCCCCGAGAGATTGGCCCAGCTGTTTATTAAGGAAATTGTGAGACTACACGGTACCCCCAAGAGCACTGTATCAGACCGTGACGGGCGATTTGTGTCACACTTCTGGAGGGCAGTTCATCGTGCGATGGGCACACAGTTGAATTTCAGTACGGCTTTTCATCCACAGACCGATGGTCAGTCGGAAAGAACGATCTAGACTCTAGAAGATTTGTTGAGAGCATGTGCTCTTGATTGGAAGAACGATTGGGAAGCCCAGCTGCCTTTGGTGGAATTCACGTATAATAATAGTTGGCACGCTTCGATTCAGATGGCACCGTATGAGGCATTATATGGCCGTCGCTGTAGGTCCCCCTTGTGTTGGGACGAACTGTCAGAATCTCTGGGTACGGAACCCGATATGTTGTTAGCCGCCCGTGAGAAGATCACTTTGATTAAGAGTCGGTTGTTAACGGCTCAAAGTCGACAGAAGTCTTATGCTGACCATCGTCGACGACCGCTTGAGTTCGAGGTTGGTGACCATGCGTTAATGAAGGTGTCTCCTACTCGAGGTGTCTTTCGTTTCGGGAAGAGGGGCAAGCTGAGCCCAAGGTACATTGGGCCATTTGAAGTTCTGGAGCGTGTAGGTGATCTGGCCTATTGACTAGCCTTGCCACCGACCTTGAGTAAGATTCACAACGTGTTTCATGTCTCCCAGTTGAGGAAATATGTTGCTGATCCGAGCCACGTACTTCAATTCGAAGATATTGAATTAGCAGAGGATCATTCATACGAGGAGCATCCTGTACGGATACTCGAGAGGAGGATCAAGCAGTTGCGGAACAAGACGATTCCCCTACTGAAAGTTCAGTGGTCACGACACGGAGTCGAGGAGGCTACGTGGGAGGCAGGCTAGTATGCGAGCGAGATACCCCGAGTTATTTACCCCTTAGTTTCGGGGACGAAACTCTTTTTAAGGGGGGGAGTATGTAATATCCGACTGTAACTTTTCATTTTTTTCCTGTCGTTGTATTATTCGGATAATCTGATTATCAGAAATCGTTGCATGTAGTTTTATGTTGAGGTATTATAGATTTGAATATCATATCGTTGTTATTTCATATGTGATGATTCGATGTTATTAGAGTGTTGCATTTTCGAATTTTTGTTAATGTAGCGTACGCTACACAGTACTATTAACGTACGCTAAACATGTGACTTAGCGTGCGTAAGGTTTCCTCTGTTGCGTACGCTAAGAGGGAATCTGGCAGCAGTTGACTTCAGCACGTGAACCCTTTTAACCGTTAGCATGCATGAGATCTCAATCTGAGCTGGCGTGTCGGTGAGAATCTACTTTTATTAGCGTGCGTAACCCATTTCTCGTTAGCGTGCGCTAACGGCCTGCGATAATTCAAGACAGTAGCCACTGTTAGCCGCTTACGTACGTAATATCGACCGAATAGCGTACGTAAGTGCATTAGCGTACGCTAAACTGTTCCGATAGCGTGCGCTAAGTATGTCCAGTCTATTTATAGGGCCAGCCTGTTTTTCATTTCTTCACAACTCTAAACCGATTCTCTCTCCATTTTATCGTCCCTCTGCACTCTAAAATCGATATAAACCTTCACCAACTTGTTTCTAAGCCTTGAATCTCGGAGTGGAGCTCATTTTCTTGGAGATTTGGAGTTGTTTTTAAGCTTGGAATATATTCTCTCATAGCATTGAAGTTATTCTTCATTTCTGGAGGTTGGTGTGTTTTCTTCTCTGCATTATTTTCTTATGTTGATTATTAATGACGAATTATACTTCACCTAGAGTAGATTAAGCAAGTAAAACATGGTTATAATTAAACTCTTTAAGCACTTTTAATGAATATGTTAAATAAGGGTTTGAGATGGAGGTGTTCTTGATGATATAGTGATTTTAATCATGTTGTAATTGTCATCACTCACCTTCTGGACGAATTTAGCTCAGTAGGACTTTGATGGATCGGTTAGCTTCTTCATAACTGGATTTAATCAAGAACTTGATATCATAAAGTGATTAAACACCATTTTAGGTATTTATTTACCTTGAGAAGAACTTGATGATGTTAAATATGAGATTAGATGATCTAGTTCAGAAACTTAGAAGCTTTGACAAAGCATATCTGTTCAGTTTCACAAGTCCTTGAAGATTGATAAGGGTCTTGATAATTACAACAATAACTTTTCATGAATCTAATGTGTTGAGAACTTAGAATGTTTGATCATCATACTAGATAAATGGTGAATTCACCATCATATTAATGAATCATCCAAATTTTGCAAACAAAGACTTTGATAACCCTCATGGGTATGGTGTAATCTCAGAACTTATGAACTTGTTGATTAGCTTAAAGTCATTTTAGATGAGAGGAGAATAATCATAATGTGCAGATTTTACCTTTCAACCTTTTAATGTTTTGGAAAGTTTAAGCATCATAAGATGATCTTAACATCACAATTGGTTATTCAACATACCCTTGATAGAACTCTTGCTTATGATGAACCATGCGAACATTCGGTCAATATTGTAAACCGATCCCTATGGTTGTAATGATGATTAGAAGGACTCTGGCATAAGGCTTCAATAATTGGTAGTAACAAACTATTCTAAAGGATTGTAGGTTGACGTCTTACTAATCTATATTGATAATTATACGAATATGTTTTGAGTAAAATGTATTTCGTTTAAGGTTGTTTGTTCGAGTAAAACTTGTCGAGGACCGTTCGTTCGTTAGATAAGAAGAGGACTATTCTCGTCTCCGTATTAAGGCAAGTTATCTTGCTTGGTTATAATGATGATTAGATTCTTCCGATGGTTATATCTTTCATATGTATGAATTGTTCATGAAATGTTTGTCGTGATTTGATATTGTCCTTGACGTTATTCCGTTTTCTTCATGGGTTGCATTCCCAAGTACGTCGTTTTGAATCATTGATCTCGTTGGCCTTATTTTCACTTCGGTGAGTTTTTCTTGATCCTTAATCGGATGTGTGATTTGTTGAATTCGTTGTCATGTTGTATCGTGACATATCCTAATCATATCTGCGTTAGATTGGTTATTGTGTAGGATTTTTAGCCGAGCACATATAGTCATCGGCGGATATTATTCCGCGTTGGGTATGCACACGGGACGTAGTTTCGTGAGGCTAATTAGGTACATTGTCCTACGTATATTCGATTCCATATACGGGCGGACATGTGCACGGACACATTTCCGGATCGGGCGTCTTGTGATGTCCATCTTTGAGCCATATCGTAAATCGTCCATAGTATTGGATGCTTGTGATTATTCGTTTCATACGCCCAAGGGGTATGATTGATAGTCGGAATGATTTCTTTGAAATCTATATATGTGAATTTTATATGTCAGAAGAATTGATTATCATGTATATCTGACCCTGTGTTGGGCGAAATACTTGTATTGTATTTTAGGTCGAGGCAAGGGCAAGGCACGGGAAGAGCATGTCGACGGCGAAGGATTCGAAGGATACTAGTTCGGGGGGCCCTCATCTTTGTTGTCCGGTTATGTTAAACCGTGTTGTGTTATTCCTGTTCCATTTAAATTGCTATTTGGTTGTATTTGACATTTGAAGTATTTTCCATCTCCATATGGTTTATACTTGTTTTTGGATCCTGTGTATTGTAAGGCCGTTGGCCATATTTTGATAAACTCCTAAACGGAGTAATAACTATTCATTGTGGTTCGGTATCACAAATAATATTTATTTAATTTGTTTTGGATATCGCCTGGTGAGTCCCAATGTGGGATTCACGGCACTGTAATAGCCGCTTTGGGGTGTTACATTACGTACGTTATATCCCTTTTATAACGTACGTAACGTAAAAACCTAAATTTTCTGGACCAAAACCTGCGTTTCGTTACGTACGTAACGAATCAACCTGTAACGTACGTAAGGTCCTATTACGTACGTAATGGACCGCGTATACCGTACGTAAGCAAGACCAAATGAATAGTCTTTTCCTTTCGATGATGTCCCGTTTTAAATGACCATTTAATGTGACTATGATGAGTATGCAATATTTAAAAATGATCGGCATGTCCCATTCCTAAATTTATGCGAATAAAGTTGAAAGCTTCTTCGGGTAATGGTTTTGTAAAAATATCCGCCAATTGTTCATTAGTACCAACAAATTGGAGACGGACATTCCCGTTTTGGACATGGTCACGAATAAAATGGTGACGAATTTTGATGTGCTTTGTCCTACTATGCAAAATGGGGTTTTTACTTAAATTAATGGCACTTGTATTGTCACAAAAAATAGGAGTATTTTTAAGTTCGATGCCATAATCAAGTAATTGATTTTTGATCCAAAGAACTTGTGCACATGCACTTCCATGACCACATATTACGCTTGTGGAAGTAGCGACACTAGTCTGTTTCTTACTTCCCCATGAAATTAAACATGAACTCATAAAATGACAAGTTCCGGTGGTGCTTTTTCTATCAATTTTACAACCACCGAAATCGGCATCACTATATGCAAAAAGTTGAAAATCAATGCTGGAAGGATACCATAGGCCTAAACCAGCAGTATTTTTTAAATATCGAAAAATTCGTTTACATGCTATGAGATGAGATTCTTTAGGGTTAGCTTGAAAACGAGCACATAGACAGGTAGCAAACATTATATCGGGTCTAGATGCAGTTAAGTAAAGTAAGGATCCGATCATACCTCGGTACTGTTTTTGGTCAACAGATTTACCTTTTTCATCTTTATCGAGTTTAAGAGTGGAAGACATAGGAGTGGATATTTCTTTGCAATCTTCCATCTTAAATTTCTTTAGAAGCTCATTGACGTACTTGGATTGGTGAATGAATATTCCGTGAGTTGCTTAATTTGGAGTCCGAGAAAGTTTTTCAACTCTCCCATCATACTCATTTCGAACTCTCCCTTCATAAGATTTGAAAATTCCTTGGACAGAGTTTCGTTAGTTGCACCAAAAACAATATCGTCCACATAGATTTGACAAATTAACATATCATCATTTAAGACCTTAATAAACAGAGTATTATCAACATTACCTCTTTTATAACCATTTGAGATAAGAAAAGAGCTTAGACGATCATACCATGCTCTCGGAGCTTGCTTTAATCCATAGAGAGCTTTATGGAGCTTGTACACATGATCCGGATGATCATAGTCTTCAAAACCCGGAGGTTGCTTGATATAAACTTCCTCCTGGATGATTCCATTTAGGAACGCACTTTTTACATCCATTTGATGGAGTTTGATCTTCTTGTATGCGGCAAAGGCACAGAGAAGACGAATAGCTTCAAGCCGAGCAACAGGAGCGAACGTCTCTTCATAGTCCAAGCCTTCTTCTTGATTATAACCTTGGGCGACCAACCTCGATTTATTTTTAGTAGGGAGACCATCATCATCGGTTTTGATTTTATGAACCCATTTGGTACCAATGATTGATTTGCCTACCGGTGCCGGAACTAATTCCCAAACTTTATTTCTTTCGAATTGGTTTAGCTCTTCTTGCATAGCAATAGCCCAATTCTCATCATTTATGGCCTCATCGATGTTCTTTGGTTCTGTAAGAGAAATAAATGCAATATTGTTAATACAATCATTTATATTTCTCCTAGTTCGTACACCTTCATCGATTTTTCCGAGAATTTGTTCTATCGGATGGTCTTTCACATTTGCCCAATCTTTAGGAAGGTTGTAAGTATTTTCCTCCTGTTTGTCCGAGTTTACGTCGAGCTTCTCCAACTCCTTTGATACTTCGGATACTTCTTTAGCTGGAACCATACCTGCATCATCATCAAAAACAACCTTTCTCGGGGGTAAAACTGTATCATCGAATTTTACATGAATGGACTCTTCTACCGAGCCTCTTCTACAATTAAATACACGATAAGCTTTACTATTAGTAGAATAACCAAGAAATATTCCAATATCTGATTTAGAATCGAATTTACCCAAATTGTCTTTTCCATTATTATGAATGAACACCTTACAACCAAATGGATGAAAATAAGAAAAATTGGGCTTTTTACCTTTAAAAATCTCATAGGGAGTCATCATTTTATTTCTCCTGAGATGGACACGATTTATAACATAACAAGCAATGTTAACGGCTTCGGCCCAAAAGTATTTAGGAAGACCATATTCGTTGAGCATTGTTCGGCTCATTTCTTCTAGAGAGCGATTCTTCCTCTCGACAACTCCATTTTGTTGAGGTGTCCGAGGTGCCGAAAAGTTGTGCCCAATACCATATTTATCGCACCAATCTTCAAAGAGATTAGAATCAAATTCTCCACCATGATCGGTTCGAATGGCGATAACTGGTAATCCTTTTTCTTTCTGGGTAACCTTACACCACTTAACAAACTCGTTAAAAGCATCATCTTTATTGGCTAAGAATTTTACCCAAGTAAATCTAGAAAAATCATCGACAATAACTAAGGTATAAAGTTTGCCTGTTAGACTGGCATGTCGAGACGGACCAATTAAATCCATATGAATTAATTCAAGAATGCGACTAGTGGAAATTTCCATTTTTGGTTTAAACGAGCCTCTTGCATGTTTACCTTTAATACAGGCCTCACAAATGTGGTCTTTTCTAAAATTCAATTTTGGTAGACCACGAACAATATCATTTTTGGCCAATTTTGAAAGAAGTGGTAAAGAGGCATGTCCTAATTTTCGGTGCCAAACAACGGCATTTTCATCGTACGAAAGTAGACATTTTTCGTTAAAAGAAGATTAATCTTGGAGATCAACAATGTAAATATTTCCGTAGCGCAATCCAATAAAAATGATTTGGTCTTTTCTCATTGCCGTGCAATGCGTAATTTCAAAAATTAATTTAAGACCGGTGTCACATAGTTGAGAAACACTTAGGAGATTATGGCAAAGTCCATCAACAAATAGAACATTTTCAATAGTGGGTAAAGGTTTCTTACCAATTTTACCTGTCCCTTTTATTTGGCCCTTTTTATTATCGCCAAAGGTAACACAGCCACGATCTTCCTTTTTCAGCTCCGTGAAGAGATGTTCATTTCCACTCATGTGGTTTGAACATCCACTATCAACATACCATTTATTTGATAATGTTGTCTTCCTTGCTTGTACCTACAAAAATTATTTTCTTCCGTTTTATCGGTACCCAGGCTAATTTGGGTCCTGAGGAGTTAGATATAAAAACTTGGTTTTTAATAACGGTCCCTTTTGGTACCCAAATTCGCTTAACCCTTATAGTACGTCTAGAGTCTCGACAGTAGGTTTCGGTATGTCCAGGTTTTAAACATTTTGGACATGATGGGATACCCGTTTTTAAAGTGTCCGAATCTTTTGTGGTAATTTCTAAGGACTTTTTCATTGGAAATGAATTATATCCAAGTCCTTGTTTTGAAAGAGAAAATTTTTGACCAAATAATAATTGCTCGAATTTGTCATTACCACATGAAAATTTTCTGACATAAAGTTTAAATTCTTTCTGAGTTTTATGCAATTCATCTTTCAGAATTTTCTCAGTTTCCAAGCAATTTGTATGATCAATAGAAACTTCCTTGTTTTTCAATAATTTAGCATTTTCAATTTCAAGGAGTTTTATTTTCTTTTTCAAATCTTTATTGCTATTGCAAGCCTTTTCGTATTCATTATTTAGAGATTCAAAAGCATCAAGTAGTTCTTCATGAGAATCACTAACCTCGACTTCTTCGTCACTCTCTTCGGATGCGCGGGCCATAAGAGCAAGATTGGTTTGGACTTGTGGTTCATCATCCTCATCATCGTCACTCCATGTGGCGACATAAACCTCCTTCTTTTTGAACTTTTCATGAGGTGGTTTTGATGAACTTATTGGAGCAGCAGCACGACAATCTTTTGCAAAATGGCCTGGAATGCCGCACCTTCGACAAGTGTTGTCGAATTTTTTGTTTTGAGGGAAGTGAGTCTTTTTGGATTCATCCCTTGATTCTTGCTTGATATCTCTCCGGCGCCTTTGAAGAAGATTTTTAAATTTCTTTATGTTTTTGGCATAGAAGGCGGTTTCTTCGTCCTCTTCTTCGATAGGTTCATCCTCTAGGTCGCTTTCTTCTTTGGCCTTGAAAGCGATAGTCCTTTCTCTCTCCTTAGGTTTTGGTTTCGAGCTGCGAGATTTGATGACGATCTCATAATTGATGAGAGATCCGATGAGGGCGCTGAACTCTATTGTATTGAGGTCTTTCGACTCCATAATAGCCGTAACGGTAGCGTCCCATTCTCTTGGTAGAGACCGAAGGATTTTCTTGGCTTTATCACTACTTGATATCGGTTTCCCGAATGAAGCTAGCCCATTTGTGATTGCCGAGAAACGGTCAAGCATAGTGGTGATGCTTTCTTCTTCTTTCATGGTGAAGAGTTCATAATCGTGAAGAAGCATATTGATTTTGGTTTCCTTCACTTGACTCGTACCTTCATGGGTGATCTCTAGCATTTTCCAGATTTCTTTTGCCGTCTCGCAGGAAGAGATTCTATTGTGATCTTCTGGATTGAGAGCACAATAAAGCAATTGAGTGGCTTTACTGTTGAAGTGATCGTTCTTCCAGTCGGCATCGTCGTACTCTTCGAAACTTTTGAGAGAGCCATCCGATTTCTTAGGAATGGTAGGTCCAAGGGCAATGACCTTCCATATTTCAATATCGTGTGCTCGGATGAAGATGGACATCTTCTTCTTCCATGTCATAAAGTTTGAACCATCGAAGAAAGGGGGGCGATTGAGAGCGTTGCCTTCAACGGAGGAGTGGATAAAGGCCATTTGGATCTTTTCTCTAGCGGGTGTTAATCCGGTGATAAAGAGACCGCTCTGATACCAATTGTTAGATTGATACCGCCACTAGAAGGGGGGTTGAATAGTGCGGTTAAGAGTATTGTACTCTTTTTCGTGCGGAAGCAAAAATAGCGGAGAATAAAAGTGCGGAAAAGAAAGAACACAAGGAATTGTTCGAGAGGTTCGGCTATTAACGAAACTACGTCCCTACCTAGTTTTATCGACTAGGACTTTTCTTAGAACTTGGAATTTGCACTTTCTAGTTTAGTGCCAACTTCTTACAACTTCTTGATTTAGGGCTCAAGAACAACCTCACAAAAACACTCTTGTTTTTCTAGGTACAAGATAACCAATACACAAAATAAGTGCGAGTAGAAACTCGCACACGATATATCGCTCTAAGATACAAGAATGAAGATTGAAATTATAGAACAAATCTTCTCGTGTCACAATCTACAATAAGAATATCTCTCAGAATGTTTGCTTGATATTGCTTGAGTATGCTAGTAAGCTCAGAATTCTTGTGTATCTTCAATCTCCATGAAGGTGGCTATTTATAGCCTTCTTGAGCTCAATTTCCCGTTGGAGCGAGTATAAAGGGTTACGTACGTTATATGATGCGATTACGTGCGTTAAATGCGTTACGTCGTTATATGATCCCAATAACGTCCGTAATGAAGGTGCCGAAACTGTCCAGTGAAATCTGATGAAATGCGTTACGTACGTTACGAGCCTTAGGGTTACGTACGTAATATCCTGGTCAAAGATCCGTTGATTGAGACGACTTGTTGCAACGGCTAGTGGCTTTTCCAATGGTCAGAATAATTCAAGCCTTACGTGCGTTATATGATCCCGGTTACGTACGTTACCTGTACAGAAAAACTTACGAAAATAGTGAATGTTACGTACGTTATAAGAGATGCATTACGTACGTTAACTATAGAATGTTACGTACGTTAATGTGATATATTTTACGTACGTTAACTGAAGAGAAAGTATGTTTTAAGTAAATTTTGGTTTTAATAACACATCATCAAAATGATCTAAAAAATATTGTTCCAACATTGTCGTCTTCATTGACGATATTCTTGTCTATTCGAGGAATGAGGAAGAACATGCCCATCATTTGCGGATAGTGTTAGACATTTTGAGGACCGAGCAACTCTATGCGAAGTTCTCGAAATGTGAGTTTTGGCTGAAGGAAGTGATGTTTTTAGGTCACGTGATTTCAGCCGAGGGAGTTCGTGTGGATCCGCAGAAAATTGAGGCAGTGTTGGATTGGGCACCGCCCACGAATGTGAAGGAGGTCCGTAGTTTCTTGGGTTTGGCTGGCTACTACCGTAGGTTCGTCGAGGGTTTCTCAAAACTAGCTCGGCCACTTACACGATTGCTCCGTAATCGAGAAGTTTATGCGGAATGACGAGAGGCAGTCGAGTTTTGAGGAATCAAGAAGCGTTTGACTTCAGCCCCGGTTTTGGCGTTGCCATGTGGCAACGAGGGATTCGCCGTTTATAGAGATGCTTCGGGTCAGGGTCTTGGGTGCGTATTGATGCAGCACGGCAAGACCATTGCCTTTGCGTCGAGACAGTTGAGGTCGTATGAACTGAACTATCCTACTCATGATTTGGAGTTAGCGGCAGTTGTTTTCGCGCTCAAGATTTGGCGTCACTATCTTTTCGGCTCTACATGTCAGATTTTTACCGATCATAAAAGTCTGAAATACATATTTACTCAGCGGGAGTTGAATATGAGGCAGAGGAGGTGGTTAGAGCTGATTTATAACACCCCCAATCCACTCAGGGATATTACACGCCGTAGAACCTTTCCTCAAGGATCTACCAGGCTGGTAACGACATATAACAACTCAACCATGCCTTTAAGGCAAAACTGACTCAGTAGACCGATTTGGTCTTTCAACAAATACATACAACTCAAATACAACTCATGCCCTTGGGTCAAAATACAACCACACCGTCTGCACGGAAAATATAGCAGCGGAAAAATAGAGTACAACTGAACTAATAAACAAAGTACGGTTCCTCATGTGATTAGTATCGATTGTCTTTCATCATCTTTCGTGCTGACCCTGTGTTATGCTCCAAAACCTGAATGCAAAAACAGACATCCACCCCCCGAATACTCGGGGGTTAGCAAAACTCCACTGTTTTGCTAGTGCAAGAACAAAGTGCAAATACGAGCCATACAATTCACATTCCACGAACGATAATAATTCGGAATCCTCAAAGATTCAAATACAACAGGATGAACACTTCCCGAGGCAAGAGTTTGAGTAAATACTTCCCAAAATTTCAAGATCAAAATATCAAGGGAAACAATTTATAAAATGATTTGAAATACCATCGGGAGTTTTAATAGAAAACAATTTAGGATTCTCAAATCCTACTTTTCGAAAACCAAAAGACAAAAGGGGTCACCACCCCAAAGGTTTTACTTTCCATAAAATAACCTTTACCAAACCATTGGGATTTTAGCCCCAAATCCGTCAAATGACCTTTACAAAACCGTTAGGATTTTAGCCCCAAATATCATCAACTCACAGTACACGAGAACGACAACAAGGTTCGTCTCCCAACATCAAAATCCACAAATAAATGATTTAAAACAAACAACAAAATACTCTAGTGCCATCCTAGCCAAGTAAGCCAAACGAACAACTTACCTCTTACACACTTAGTCGATGCATGCAATCATGAAAACCGTTCAAAACACTCGTTTCCGGAAACGCCAATCTCAAAACACATTTGTAAAATGCACCACAATTAACCGCGGACCCACGCCTCTGTGGACCCCTACCGAGACCCCGTCGGATCTAACCCGTAGTGGTTAAAAGCAAGCTCGCGGACCCACGCCTCTGTGGACCCCTACCGAGACCCCGTCGGATCTAACCCGTAGTGGGCATACACACACACACGTTACTCATGCAATACTAATATGCTAAGAATGTAATCTCATCAAGAATACTTACTAGAGATGGCCACTTATCCGACACCATTACCAAACTCTTCAAAACACAATAACAAGATTAAACACGGAATACACGATTCCATAACTTTAAACAACAGGGATATCATCAAAGCCTTCAACGTTCAAAATAATCAAATCATAATCAATTCCCGAAACACACCATTCACAAAACACACACGTGTTTTGAAAGAGAGCCTTTAATGAGGCCAAACCGAAATCTTTTGAAAACACATTTCAAATAAACAAACAAATACACCAAGACGATCACCAATTATTATATCCACAAAACACGAATAGTATGGGCAAGGTACTTGCCTCGAAATCACAATCGCAACGAGACGACGGATAGGACGCGGTCGAATAGCCCCGAACCCCCGAACAATATCAAGAACGCGATAGCACCACGAGTATTACGAGAATAACACCACACGAATCATCAATCACCAAACGGAATTCAACATCGGAATCCTCGAACACCTATAAACCTCCGGAAGTAACAATAACACATGGTTACGACGAGAATCAAGGCCAAAACAACGGAAATCCCAACAAACTATCGAAGGGAAACTCATTGGGACATTTAATCGAACACTAAATGTTCAATAATTCCCAAGAACACTCGAATCGTCAATCGAGTTAAACAAACTCGATATATGGATATACAACCCATAGAACACGATTAATAACATCATACTACACCAACCGATGTATCAAAATCGGATTAGAAACGAAATCAAGAACAATTCTCCGAAAAGTCAACTTGAAGGAAAATCAAGAAATATACCTTGATTCGACGAAACACACGGATTAGATGATGATATAATCAACAAGGATCTTCCAAAATGCCTTGGAAATGATTCGAATCGGCCAAGAACTCCATTTCCCGTCGCACATCGCCATTTGAAAGAAGGGAAAAAAATCGAGTAAAATGAAGTCGGCCGAGCCGTGCCATATATAGCCGGCAGAGTTACGGCCGTAACCGGCAGTGCCTTACGGCCGTAACTCGGACCTTACGGCCGTACTCGGCAGGCCTTACGGCCGTAACCGGCATTCGTCAAAAAGCCTGCCCAGCACCTGCCGGACACTTACGGGCGTAACTGGCACACATTACGGCCGTAACTGGCACACATTACGGCCGTAACCGGCCTTCGTCAAAAATCTGCCCAGCGCTCATACGGCCGTAACCGATCATGCTTACGGCAGTAACTCGCACACATTACGGCCATAACCGGCACCTTACGGCCGTAACTCGGCCAGGCCAGGCCCTGCTCCGGCCGTGACTCGGCCATGGCCACTCCGACGGCCCGGACGACTCCGAAACCCGAACCTGAGTAAAAATCGAAGATACGGTTACGAAGTACTCGCAAAGACGAATCCAAACGCTAAGAGAACACACGATTCCGACCACCCGAAGTGTCGGAATTCGACAACGGAAGTAATTACCCCAAACTTTGGGAAATTACAAAAATGGCCCAAAATGTCCGAAATACACGATACATGATCGAAACACCGAACCAAAGCTCGCAACACGTATAACAAAGTTAAACAAACTTACGGGAAACTCGAAACAGCAGTTTCGACCGAGATTCGCAAGAATCGAACTCAAGTGCGGAAAAGTCACTAAAAAGCACGGAACTCAGCAAAACAACACCGAAACGAACTCGGATGACAAAAAGTGCAGAATTAATCATTCTCGAAATGACGAAACGGTCATGAGTGAGTCATCAAAATGGACTTCCGCTGAAAAAAGAAAATTACCGAAATTCGAAATTGCGGATATTACATGATTAAGGATTATGACCTCGAAATCCTTTATCATCCGGGCAAGGCGAACGTCGTGGCCGACGCCTTGAGTCGGAAACCGATTGCGTTGCGAACGCTTGAGGTCCTTACCTCTCAGTCTGAGCTTCGCCGGGCTTTGATCGAGTTAGATGTTGAGGTTTTGTTGCCTGGAGCTGTCGGGCAACTTTGTGCTTTAGAGATTTCATCATCTTTGATCGGTGAAATTAAGCTGAAGCAATTAGAGGATCCGATGATTACTCAAATTCGAGAGAACGTTCTTAAGGGAAAGTCTCCTGGGTATGTGATTCACGAGGATGGTGTTTTGAGATTTCAGAGTCGGCTTTGTGTGCCGAACAACTCAGAGTTGAGATAGAGTATTTCGCGTGAGGCCCATGCTACACCTTATTCCGTTCATCCTGGTTCGAGTAAGATGTACAAGGACCTGAGGAGGAATTTTTGGTGGAATGATATGAAGGAGGAGGTCGCACAGTTTGTAGCGAGATGTTTGACTTGTCAGCAGGTCAAAATCGAGCATCAGCGACCGGCTGGGTTATTGCAGTCACTTCCCGTTCCAGAATGGAAATGGGAAGATATATCGATGGATTTCGTTATGAGTTTGCCGAGATCGAGGTCGGGCATGAATATGGTATGGGTGATTGTTGATCGTCTGACCAAGTCGGCACATTTTCTGGGCATCAAGGGCACTTGGGGTCCAGAAAAGTTGGCTCGTGTGTTTATCGCGCAGATTGTGAGGCTTCAAGGTACTCCGAAGTCTATTGTTTCGGATCGTGATGGCCATTTCGTATCGCACTTTTGGCAGGCGGTGCATAAGGCGTTGGGTACCCATTTGCATTTGAGTACCTCTTTTCATCCCCAGTCAGATGGACAGTCGGAACGCACTATCCAGACATTCGAGGACATGTTGCGTGCTTGTGCTCTCGATTGGAGTAATGACTGGGAGGAGCAATTGCCATTAATCGAATTCACGTACAACAATAGTTGGCACGCGACGATTCGGATGGCACCGTATGAGTAGCTCTACGGGCGGCGTTGTCGATCGCCGATTTGTTGGAATGAGGCGTCCGATTTGGTCGGGACCGAACCGGATGTCGTTTTAGAGATGAGGCGGAAGATAGAATTGATTCGGGAACGGATGTTAACTGCCCAGAGTCTACAGAAGTCTTATGCCGATGTCCATCGTCAACCTTTAGAATTCGAGGTGGGAGACCACGTTTTGCTGAAGGTGTCGCCGACGAGAGGAGTTTTCCGTTTCGAGAAGAAGGGGAAGTTGAGTCCGAGATTTATTGGACACTTCGAGATTCTCGAGCGAGTCGGTGGGTTAGCATACCGTTTGGCGTTACCTCCGGCCCTGAGTCATGTTCATAGCGTTTTTCATGTTTCCCAGCTGAGGAGATATGTCCCGGATCCGAGTCACGTCATCGATTATGGTGAGATTGATGTTGCCGAGGATATTACTTTTGAAGAACGTCCCTTGAAGATTTTGGAGCATCATGAAAAACGATTGAGGCATAAGACCATCCCTTTGGTCAAAGTGCAGTGGTCGAGACACGGTGTCGAGGAGGCAACTTGGGAAACCGAGGATAGCATGCGTGCTAGGTACCCTGAGTTGTTTGTTTCTTAAGTTTCGGGACGAAACTTATTTTTAGAGGGGTAGAATGTAATATCCGCATTTTTTTTCCCTTGTATTTTCATTTCTGGTGTATTTTTTTTTCGATTGTAGTAACCCTAGTGTATCTTTTAGTGTATCTTTTCTGTCATCTATTGATCTGATTCTCGTTATTGTTGTGCGGAACCACCGTTTCGGGGTTGCCGTGGATCCATTTCGTGTTATTGGTTCCCAAATATTGATTCGTATTGCTTTTATTCTCTTCCCGGATCATTTTTCATCATTTTAGGACCCAAAGGGGGTGTGGGCCGCGGCACAAGGAGTGTGCGCCGCGACACACACATTTTCCGATTTTGGCGAGCGGTATGCGTGTGCCGTCAGGGCGCACCTGCTGTCGAGTCAGTGCCGCGGCACATCCGTCCGGGCCGCGGCACACTCGTGTGGCATTTTCGGCCAAAACCCGACTGTACCGGGTGCCGCGGCACATGTCGGCTGGGCCGCGGCACACTGCCGAGCCCTGGGAGCAATTTTTTGGCCTGTGCCGCGGTACACTCCAGCTGTGCCGCGGCACACAATGCGGTCAACCCTATAATTGCGTCGTTTTGAGCGAGAGTAGCTCATTTTCTTCCTTCTTCTTCCATTTACGAGAGAGAGAGAGAGGGTGGGGGGGGAGAACTCCTCATCATTCATCAATTGGGGGTTGATTTTCATCATTCTCCTTCTGTTGTGAAGCCCGGATAATCAATCTAACGCGTGTTCTACGGATCATAGTACTTGGATCTTCAAAGGGAATATCTCTTAGAACCCTACTTTCGGATAATTTGGGGGTTTTGGGATTTTCTTCCGATTCGTTCCGTTTTGTTGGTGGATTCATGATGAATACGATTAATATTGTTAGTATCATTAACTTTCCTACGGATTCATGGTATATTTTGTGTTTTTTACGGAATCGAGAGGGTTTGGTTGTGGTCCGCCCTCGTTGTTATTTTTTTGTACGAATATACATGAATCGTAGACGGGTTTTCGGGTGTATTCCATTTCCGTATTCGTCTAGAGTTGGTTGTGATTATGTTCTTCGAATCATTAGGTTCGGTTCCGTTGATTTCTAGCATTCGTCGGTGATTATCCTTTCCGTTCATTGCGTCATCAATTATTCAAGGCAAGTAATTCTTGGAAACCTTTATGCTTAACATGAAATGGTAATGTATATTGTGTGTGCTTTGCTCACCTCGGGAGGGTCCGACGGGGCCTCGAGGGAATCTATGGCTTCGTCCTGGATTCATGAGTTTGATTCTTCTTGACTCGGGAGGGTCCTTAGAGGCCTAGAGTGGGATTCGTGGCTTCGTCCCGGTCCTAGGTGACGTGTGGTGCTTGATTTGTTTTATGAATGTGGCCAGCTCGGGAGGGTCCTTAGAGACCTCGAGTGGGATTCGTGGCTTCGTCCCGGTACTAGGCAAATTAGTTGTGACTGTTTGTTTCCGGAAAAGATATGTCTGGTTTTGGTTTTTGAAATGATATTGGTGCATGTACTATGAAATGTGTAAGCGATTGGTTTGCCTTGATTACTTGTACTAGCGTAATTGCTAACCCCTTTGGGGACCCGTTTTGGGGAAATTCTTGCTATGGATTTCAGGTTATGATTATCCGGACAAGCGAGCAAGGACGATCGAGGATGTTGGCCAGGGTCGTTGACGTGTGCATTTGGGTCTTCTTATTTTCTTTCATTTACTTCGATTTGGTTGTTTCCCATTTTTATAAACTTATAGATTGTGCTCGCGAGTACTTAGGTTTTTCATTTCAATCTCCGTATGGTATTACTTTAAAATTGTTACATTGTCGGTTGATGCTTATTTCGCCGGTTGCTCCGGGCGTACCATTTTATGTCATATTATTTAGATGTGTGTCCTCGCTAACCGAGATGGTTAGTCGAATGGAGTTTTCTTGTTTGTAGCCTGGTGGGTCCCATGTAGGGGTCTACGACACTGTAATATACTCTGAATATCTCAGGGTGTTACAGCTACGCACCAACAATGGTTAGTCTTTTATTTTTCGCAAAATTTTAGGACCCCCAAAATTAGGCAGTTGTTGCTGCTCAACACCCCTCCCTTTTTTTTTCAACAAGACTCCTTTCACCAATGACTCCTTTTTTTTTAGGGAATAGGATTTTTGCAGAAAATCGTTTATTAGCTAAGCACGAAAAATCAAAAACTCCACAAATTAAGTAAATTTCAGTTCTATTTTTCAGCAACCGACTGATTCTTCTTTTATCAAGGTAATGAATGACTCGATTTTAAATGATAATTACAAGGCTTGGAAAGAGAGATTAATGCTCAAAATTTTTGGAATATACAATTTTTTTAACCGGTTTAAAACGATTTTAGAAGCTTGTATATTGCTAACTTATTGGTGTTATGGCCAGATCTAGAAATCTCACAAATCAAAATAATATATATATATATATATAATTTTTAAGGCAAATAACCAAAATAATCAAAAACACACCAAAATAATTAAAACATACCACCCCCAACTTGAAAATAAAACTATCATCAGTTTTAAAAAATAAAAAAATAAAATAAAATAAAAGGCAAGGAGAAAAACAGAATACTCCCTGATATGAAAGTTGATGCTTGAGCTAACGCCTTTTAGTATCTGCAATAGAATAAATATACGAGGCACACAACAAAAGAAAATAAAATATACTCGGAAGTATAACACAATTTTTAAGATGCGCTTCAAGAAAGTCCGAAGAGTCGCCTTACGCTGCCATCAATGCTTTTATAAAAAAAACAATAAAAATTACAGCAATAAAATAACAATACATAAATCGCGAATAGATGCGCGTCAAGAGATCAAGAAGAAACTCCTTAAGCTGCCATCACTTAGCACGATTTTTACACACAACAGAAAGTAAAAATACAAGAGGTCCGACATGGGTTTTCAAAGTGAGAGGAATGAATCCACTTTTCGTTTTCTCACGGTAAAATGTTCCATCCAGACAATTTTAGCTAGAGCTGGATCTGGTTGAGGAACAAATTCAATGAGTTTTTTGATTAGTTCTTCTGGTGTTGTTGCAACGACTATGATTCGTTTAGCATGCTCGGAAATAAAACCTTTTTCAGCAGAGTAGTCGATGAAAGATAGTAAACCATCAAAGAAACCATTGACATTAAGAAGACCTATTGGTTTTTGATGAACATTTAGCTGGGCTCTGGTAACCACATGAAAAAGTTCCCCAAGAGTACCAAAACCACCGGGAAGGGTGATAAAGGCGCCAGAATTATTTATCATGTGAGTTATGCGATCTTGCATATTAACAGCTCTAAACTCATCACCAATAGTTGCCCCGGTGATTTTACTTTCAGCCAGAGGTTTTGGAATTATTCCCAACACTCTTACTCCTTCCATATAGGCGACGGCACTCGCCCCATTAATCCTAGACTTCCTCCTCCGTAAACTACATGAATGCATTTTTCTCCTAAGGTACGACCCAAGTTGTGGTGCCTTGATAAAGCTTGCCTCTTTTCCATAACTAGCTCCACCAAAAATGCAGACTGTGCTAAATTTTTTTGTGGAAGATGATGATTCCATTTTTGAAAAGAAATTATTTAGAGAGAAAAAGAGAAAAGTACAAGTTTGAGGGATGAATAAAAGAAACAAGCACAATGTTTATTTATAGAAGAAAAAGAAGGTTAAAATTGTTTAACAAGTTTGTGATTGCGTTGATTGCGCTTCAACTACTCAATAGAATAATGAAAGCATTTATTGCGTATCACTTTTTTTATTCAGAAAATCTCACCATACGACAAAAATAAAAGATACTTACGTGTATGTACAATAGTTGTGATTGTGGCTCACGTCTTCATCTAATTTTACGTTCAGAAACGACCTAAACGCCTTCTATGAGTCGGGGAGAAGCTTCCCATCCAATTTTCTTACTGTAACAGCCCAAAAGCAGTGGCCGTTACAGTGCCGTGGATCCCTCCTGGGACCCACCAGGCAATATCACAATATACACTTAAAATCTGACAACGTGGCACCGTACCACAACATTTATCAAAACCCCGGTGTGGAGTATGAGTTATTCATGTTTTTAAATACAAGCAAACATACACAGGATCCAAACTTAGTACATTCATCCGACAAAAATAAAACGAAAATCATACTTGAAACATAACCGAACAACCAAAAGACTCGGGGCCCCCGAAATAGCATACATCAGAATCCTCCGTCGCCATTATGCTCTTCCTGTGCCTTGCCCTTTCCTCGCCCTGAAATACAAGTATTTCGCCCCAAACCACAGGGTTAGCTATACATGATAATAATTCTCATGACCTTATACAATTCATATATACTGATTTCATAGAAATCCACCGACTCACGAATATACCCGAAGGCGTATAGACAATCGATCCCAATGTCGAACATAATCAAATATACGAATGACCATATACTATGGCTCAAGACGGACGTCACAAGATCGCCCGATCCGGAAATGTGTCCGTGCACATGTCCACCCGTATACGGAATCCGGAATATACGTGGGACGATGTACCTAATTAGCCTCACGAACTACGTCTCGTGTGCACGATCCAAATGCGGAAAACATCCACGCATGATCATCAAGTGCCCGACTAAAAATCCTACACATAACCAATCGGCGCGCAGATATGACTCCGAGAGATGTCACGATGCAACATGACAACGAAACTCAACGAATTACACTTTTACCGTGGAATCGAACAACTCACCGAAGTGTCAACAAAGCTCAAAAGGACTAACGGTAATAAGGACGGTAATTTCGGGGTATCATCCCCAACACCATGACAATACGATCGAGGGTATCACCATATCACAAATCATAGATTATCGAACATTTCATACACACGAAATGCATAATAATCACAAGAATTCAACCATCACTATAACCAAGCAAGATAACTTGCCTCAATTCCGTAGACGAATAATCCTTCTTTGAATGGTCAAACGAGCGGTATCCTCGTCTAACAATACTCACGTGTACAAGCAACCTTGAATGAAACATAATTCACTCAACAACACATTCGTATGATAATGGTATTATCGCATAAACAATATTCACAAATTTACTTGAATAAATAGATTATCCTATCGACCATTTTAATGTTCGTATTACAAATCATCGTATGTTTATCATGTTTATTACATATTCTCATCTTGATGTCAAATTCTTGATATCCATTTATCATCAATGTAATATCGTGAAAATATCTTTTCAAATCATCGACACTTCCAATTATGATATAAGTTGTGTTTAATTACATTCTTCATTATTTACGACGATTTCATTCAAAACTTGATTACTATATGAAACATAAGTTTAAGTTTTTAGTGAATTAAGAATATCATCTTAATTTACGTCTCTAAACACGCACGGATTAATGAAATGGAATTCGGCTACTCATCTACCGCATTTGTATCGTCATATTCAACACAACTCTCTTAAGAACATTATTAACCTATTAATGTAGTGATTAACACTCTTTAATGAAATCGATAAATTCGAGCGTCACGAAGATTACAACTTCCTCCTATCGACATTCATTGTTTTACTTTGAAGAATTTATTAAATGCCTAGTTATACCATTGGATACTTGAGATTTTTGAAGTAATTTCATCCATCTTAACAAAGATCATCTTCAAAGGGTTAACATCATCTTTCCAACAATTTCATAACAAAGGTTTTAAAGGCCAAAATCATGGTTTCATACAACCTTCAAGGATCAATAGAATGTTCAAGACAATCTTAACATTTTCTCACTTTTAATCATTAAGGACATCATCTCTAACATGTTCCTAGTGTTGAGACTAAAATCAACTTCCGACTATCATGCTATACCTCAGGTTTTATGTATATCATTATCAACACAATCATATTATGAAGTTATTTACCTCAAGAAGCAACACTAATACCTTCAAAATTAATCTTCACTTGATTTGAGTATGATTCAATTAACTTATCATGTTTACACTAATTTAAACTAACATTATGTGAAGTATTTATCTACTAACATCATCATAAGCATGAGATTGATATGAGTTAAAGAAAGACCAACCTTAAAATGAATAACAACACCAACACTCCAAGGAATACACTTCAATCTCTAGCTTCTACAAGTCACCAATCAAGTGTTGAGGCTCCAACACAAGTTAGAAAGGCTTAGAAACGAAGTTGGAAGGGAAGGGAATCGTTCCTTAGTCGGGAGATTGAAAAAGGTCGAGTAGGAAGTGAATGGCAAGTCCTACATTTATAATCGAATGGACATTACGTACGTTAACGAACGTGGTTAACGTACGTTATAGCCTTTACGTACGTAATCTTATGATCATTACGTACGTAACCAATTTCATCAAAACTCACTGCCTAAAAACACGCAGTTTGTTACGTACGTAACCGGGCAGTTATTACGTACGTAATAGCCGTTGACTTGGCTGTCGCGATCGACTCCCGACCACCTACCCTTGATCGACCCCACTCGCCGAAAGGCGGATTGCTGGAGGATCTTCCGCATTACGTACGTTAACGTACTGATATTACGTACGTAAGGCGGCCTATTTAGCGTACGTTAAGAATACATGTTAACGTACGTTAAGTACTGTACAAGCATAAATGGAATTCTCGTAATATCACCCAACAACTAATATAGTATGAATGACCATGAATCCAATTTAACATAATTAAATGGTACTTGCTACAACATCACGAGATATGGTGCGAAAATATTTAACTTAAATCATGAAATACAATATTAAAGGCGAGGTATTACATACTCCCCCTTAAAAGGAGTTTCGTCCCCGAAACTAAGGGAGTAAACGATTCGAGGTATCTCTCTCATGCTATCTTCGATCTCCCACGTAGCTTCCTCGACTCCATGTCTTGACCCTTTGAATTTTTAATAAGGGAATCGTCTTGTTCCTCACTGTTTAATTCTTCTTTCGAGTATCTGCACAGTTGTTCCTCATACGAATGGTCGTCGGCTATTTCGACCTCGTCGAATTGAATAACGTGACTTGGATCAGCAACATACTTCCTTAAGCGAGATACATGGAATACGTTGTGAATTCGACTCAAAGTCGGTGGTAATGCTAAGCGATAGGCTAAGTCGCCTACTCGTTCCGGGATCTCAAACGGACCAATATACCTTGGGCTCAATTTGCCTCTCTTCCCGAATCGGAAAACACCTCTAGTAGGAGATACTTTGACCGGTACATGGTCACCAACTTCAAACTCGAGTGGTCGTCGATGATTATACGCATATGATTTACGGCGGCTTTGGGCCGTTAATAGACGGCTCTTGATCGGGAAATCTTCTCGCGAGCCAATAACATATCAGGTTCCGTACCAATAGATTCGGATAATTCGTCCCAGCACAAAGGGGACCTACAATGACGACCATATAATGCCTCATAAGGTGCCATCATGATCGAGGCGTGCCAGCTGTTATTGTATGTGAATTCTACCAACGGCGGTTGGGCTTCCCGATCGAGCTTCCAATCGAGAGCACATGCCCTCAACATATCCTCTAGAGTTTGAATTGTCCTCTCGGGCCCGGCCGTCGGTCTGAGGATGAAAAGCCGTACTGAAGTTCAACTGTGTACCCATAGCACGATGAACCGCCTTCCAGAAGTGCGACACGAACCGTCCGTCCCGATCTGATACAATACTCTTAGGGGTGCCATGCAGTCTCACAATCTCTTTGATGAATAATTGGGCCAGTCTCTCAGGGCCCCAAGTATCCTTGATCTCCAAGAAGTGGGCTGATTTAGTCAATCGATCCACAACTACCCAAATCGTATTCATGCCTCGACGGCTCGTCGGCAAACTAGTAATAAAGTCCATCGATATGTCTTCCCACTTCCACTCGGGAATAGGAAGCAGTCTCATCATGCCAGCTGGTCGTTGATGCTCAATCTTGACCTGCTGACAGGTCAGGCATTTCGAAACGAACTCGGCAACCTCCCGTTTCATATTACCCCACCAATAATACGGCTTCAAATCCTTATACATTTTGTTCGATCCCGGGTGTATGGAATACGGGGTAGCATGAGCCTCCTTTAGAATAGTATTCCTCAACTCTTCGTCTGCTGGTACACATACTCGATTTTTAAAGCGTAACAGTCCATCCTCGTGAACCACAAATCCAGGGGCCTTCCCCTGATCGATTTCTCCTCGAATTCTAGATAAGAATGGGTCCGACATCTGTTTCGTCCTGATCGTCTCATTTATGGATGGTGAAATCTCAAGCATGCACAGTTGTCCCTGAATGCGTTGCATCCAGACCTCAATCTCTGGTCTAATGAACTCTAATTGCAACTCCCTCTGGGCGGTCAAACGAGCTAGCATCTGCTCCTGCACCGTCTTACGGCTCAAGGCATCGGCAACCACGTTTGCCTTGCCTGGATGATAAAGGATCTCGATATCATAGTCTTTGATTAGCTCTAACCATCTCCTTTTTCTCATATTCAACTCCTTCTGGGTAAAAATATACTTCAGGCTCTTGTGGTCCGTAAAAATCGCGAGTAACTCCATACGGATAGTGGCGCGATTTTTAATGCAAACACTACTGTTGCTAACTCCAAGTCATGAGTCGGGTAGTTGACCTCGTAAGGGCCGCCCATGCGGATGCATAGGCGATCACTTTCCCGTCTGCATTAACACGCGGCCAAGGCCACTGCCTCGATGCATCGGCCGTATCCGCGAATCCTTCCGTTCCTCTAGGTAGTACCAAAGCAGTCTGAAATTAATCGACTTTTGAGTTCATCAAAACTTTGCGACATGCTTCGACCACAAGTACTTCTTGTCTTTTCTCAACAGATTAGTCATCGGTTGAGCAATTTTGGAAAATCCTTCCACGAATCGTCTGTAATAGCCTTTGCTAGACCCGAAAACTACGAACTTCCTTCACGTTCTTGGGGTAGCCGGATCTCGGATAGCTTCCGTCTTACGTGGGTCTACTCTTACTCCCTCTGCTGATATCACATGACCCGGAAAAATAACTTGGACATCCAGAATTCACACTTGGAAAATTTTCCATAGAGTTGTTCTCGCCTTAACGCATCGAGAACCTGGCGGAGGTGACACTCATGCTCCTTATGATCACGAGAGTAGACCAAGATATCATCAATAAAAACGACTACAAAACGATCCAGATAATTAATAAAAACTCGATTCATCAATTCCATGAATCTGCAGTGCATTAGTCACCCAAATGGCATGACAACGAACTCATAATGCCCATAGCGAGTGCGAAAAGCTGTCTTCGGGATGTCAAACTCTCGAATCCGCAATTGGTGGTACCCGGACCTCAAGTCGATCTTGGAAAATACAGCGGCTCCTTGGAGCTGATCCAATAGATCATCGATGCGGGGTAAAGGATATTTGTTCTTAATTGTTACCTTGTTCGGCTCCCGTAATCAATACACAAACGCAGCGATCCGTCCTTCTTCCGTACGAATAACACCGGCGCTCCCCAAGGGGATGCACCGGGTCGAACGTACCCTTTCTCGATTAATTCTTGAGTTGTCTTTTTAATTCCTGCATCTCGGTCGGGGCCATACGGTATGGTGCTTTGAGCGGGGGCGTCCACGGCTCCAACTCAATGGTGAATTCCACCTCTCATTTGTGGGGGTATTCCTGGAAGCTCGTCCGGAAATACATCTGGATAATCTTGAACTACTGGAATATCAATCAATTTCACTGGCCGGTCAGTTGTCTTAGTCATGTAACACCAATAACCAACGCATCCCTGGTTCAGTAATCTCATAGCCTTCATAGCGCTGATGACTCTCCCAGAATGATTGGGATTATCACCCCGAAAAATACACTCGACGCCATCATCCGATGTGACGGTCACCATTCGCTTACGGACGCTAAGGACGGCATCGTGACGATCCATCCAGTCAATACCCAAGATTACATCATCTTTAGGTAGATCAACCACAATCAAGTCAGACAACCACTCACGGTTGTTCATGCTAATCGGACAGTTCTGTACTTCACGACTCCCAATAATTCTTCTACCATCGGGTAGACCAATTACATAAGGTTCACAATTGATAACACGATTCAAATGCAAACGACTCAAACAAGAACTAGACAAAAAGGAGTGTGAAGCACCAGTATCAAAAAGAACACAAACGGGCTGAGAGTGGATCTCGAGAGTACCTGCAATCATGCTGGCTTCGGGATCATCGGCTTTCTTCATCTCGTAAACTCTGGGTTTTGCAACCCCGGAAGCAGGTGTACCAACTTGATTTCCACGGCCCATCCCTTTGTTCGCCCCGGTAGTCTGGTAAGAAGCGGATGGAGGAGCACGTTCTGAGCAGAAGGCATCTTGGAGCAAGAGATCTTCTTTGGGCACGCCCGAGTCCACCCGGCAATAGCGAGCGCGATGGCCGTTCTTCCCGCAAGTGTGACAGCACGGCCGGCCGGACACTTGGAGCTGATATGCCCTGGTCCCCACGGTTATAACACCACGGCAGGTGGTGATTGCCGAGAGTGCGTTCTGCCGGTTTGGTGCCATAGGTGGCCGCTCGGAAGGATTTAGTACAGTGGGGTTTCTTGAACACCCCCGGTTCTTGTCTCCTTGGAGTGCAGTTCTGGATCTCTTGTTGGAAAGCGAGGCATTTCTTAGAAATCTCCTTCGCGGTAAGTTCATACTCCAAAGCCTTCTCAATAAACTCCGGTAAGGTAAATGCAGTGGTGAAAGAGTAATAGCATCCTCATTCGGGGTTTAAGACTCTAGAGGAAATAATTTATTTTATCGGCTTCGAATGGACAAGCGCGTAGCAAAAGGGAGAAGTGCTTGGAATTTTTCGGAATTGCTAACTCATCTTAGTCTTCGGATGGGTAGGGGTTTAATTATTCGGACAGTTTGGCTTCCCGGAGGGGTGCAGGCTAGTAACGATATATCATAAGCGTCTTTAATTCCTCCGAAGTACTCGCGCCTTGGCGAGCCTCACAGAAAGCCACCAAGTATGGGCACTCTTACTAAGGTAGTAGGCTGCCCACGGCAACTCGATTTTCCTCTGGGCACTCCACCATCTCGAGCAGGTTTCTCGAAATGTTCTATCCGATTGTACAATGTCGGCGACTCGGATGAGCCTTCAAAAGTCGGAGGTCGGCGACGTGATATGTCGCTAATAATCCGGCTCACGATCCCGCCAGTACCGAGGCGGAGGCCGTTGTCCCTATTTGTTGACCGGTAGTATTCCTTTGCATAGTTTCCATCGGCCCGACCCATTTGGGTCATTTGGGCCATCATGCCGCATCACGGTGTAAGGATCGGCACGTGCATTCTCTCGGTGTGGTGTGATTGGTCAGAAGGCGAATCAGCACTGCGGAACTCTGTTCCACATTCGCGCGTCTGTTAGCTCGTGGTATCGGAATTCGGCCTCTTCGCGGCCTCGTCCCCCTCTGCCCACGGCCTCTAAGGTTCCTTTCCATCTTGAAAGAATCAAGTCACGAGTACGATTCGATTTATCAATCATAATTCATGCTAAGTTAATAACAACGAGAATTTCCTATCAACAAAGCGATTGTAAGAGTCATTTGGCACTACAAGTGTTACACACTCAATATCATATCAACATTAAGTCGAAACAATTCCAATCACATAATTAATTTAGGTTCTCTTCAAACAGATGAATTTTGCCTCATGGTAGCAAGATGCCAAGATAAATAAGGAGACCAATACGTTGTCAATATCATGCCAGTAATCAAATTATGGTTCATGAGAACATACCGTATTCGACGGGTCAGCGCTTGCACAGTTACACGTGGCACGAAGTTTCTTGATGCTATTTCGATCATACAATGACTCAAAATAAAAATACACGCTCGATACCATCTTACATGCATTGACCCAGCAGTGGCCGTTACAGTGCCGTGGATCCCTCCTGGGACCCACCAGGCAATATCACAATATACACTTAAAATCTGACAACGTGGCACCGTACCACAACATTTATCAAAACCCCGGTGTGGAGTATGAGTTATTCATGTTTTTAAATACAAGCAAACATACACAGGATCCAAACTTAGTACATTCATCCGACAAAAATAAAACGAAAATCATACTTAAAACATAACCGAACAACCAAAAGACTCGGGGCCCCCGAAATAGCATACATCAGAATCCTCCGTCGCCATTATGCTCTTCCTGTGCCTTGCCCTTTCCTCGCCCTGAAATACAAGTATTTCGCCCCAAACCACAGGGTTAGCTATACATGATAATAATTCTCATGACATTATACAATTCATATATACTGATTTCATAGAAATCCACCGACTACTGAATATACCCCGAAGGCGTATAGACAATCAGTCCCAACTGTCGAACATAATCAAATATACGAATGACCATATACTATGGCTCAAGACGGACGTCACAGTACGCCCGATCCGGAAATGTGTCCGTGCACATGTCCACCCCGTATACGGAATCCAGAATATACGTGGGACGATGTACCTAATTAGCCTCACGAACTACGTCTCGTGTGCACGATCCAAATGCGGAAAACATCCACGCATGATCATCAAGTGCCCGACTAAAAATCCTACACATAACCAATCGGCGCGCAGATATGACTCCAGAGATGTCACGATGCAACATGACAACGAAACTCAACGAATTACACTTTTACCAGGGAATCGAACAACTCACCGAAGTGTCAACAAAGCTCAAAAGGACTAACGGTAATAAGGACGGTAATTTCGGGGTATCATCCCCAACACCATGACAATACGATCGAGGGTATCACCATATCACAAATCATAGATTATCAGAACATTTCATACACACGAAATGCATAATAATCACAAGAATTCAACCATCACTATAACCAAGCAAGATAACTTGCCTCAATTCCGTAGACGAATAATCCTTCTTTGAATGGTCAAACGAACGGTATCCTCGTCTAACAATACTCACGTGTACAAGCAACCTTGAATGAAACATAATTCACTCAACAACACATTCGTATGATAATGGTATTATCGCATAAACAATATTCACAAATTTACTTGAATAAATAGATTATCCTATCGACCATTTTAATGTTCGTATTACAAATCATCGTATGTTTATCATGTTTATTACATATTCTCATCTTGATGTCAAATTCTTGATATCCAGTTTATCATCAATGTAATATCGTGAAAATATCTTTTCAAATCATCGACACTTCCAATTATGATATAAGTTGTGTTTAATTACATTCTTCATTATTTAGCGATTTCATTCAAAACTTGATTACTATATGAAACATAAGTTTAAGTTTTTAGTGAATTAAGAATATCATCTTAATTTACGTCTCTAAACACGCACGGATTAATGAAATGGAATTCGGCTACTCATCTACCGCATTTGTATCGTCATATTCAACACAACTCTCTTAAGAACATTATTAACCTATTAATGTAGTGATTAACACTCTTTAATGAAATCGATAAATTCGAGCGTCGAAGATTACAACTTCCTCCTATCGACATTCATTGTTTTACTTTGAAGAATTTATTAAATGCCTAGTTATACCATTGGATACTTGAGATTTTTGAAGTAATTTCATCCATCTTAACAAAGATCATCTTCAAAGGGTTAACATCATCTTTCCAACAATTTCATCACAAAGGTTTTAAAGGCCAAAATCATGGTTTCATACAACCTTCAAGGATCAATAGAATGTTCAAGACAATCTTAACATTTTCTCACTTTTAATCATTAAGGACATCATCTCTAACATGTTCCTAGTGTTGAGACTAAAATCAACTTCCGACTATCATGCTATACCTCAGGTTTTATGTATATCATTATCAACACAATCATATTATGAAGTTATTTACCTCAAGAAGCAACACTGATACCTTCAAAATTAATCTTCACTTGATTTGAGTATGATTCAATTAACTTAACATGTTTACACTAATTTAAACTAACATTATGTGAAGTATTTATCTACTAACATCATCATAAGCATGAGATTGATATGAGTTAAAGAAAGACCAACCTTAAAATGAATAACAACACCAACACTCCAAGGAATACACTTCAATCTCTAGCTTCTCCAAGTCACCAATCAAGTGTTGAGGCTCCAACACAAGTTAGAAAGGCTTAGAAACGAAGTTGGAAGGGAAGGGAATCGTTCCTTAGTCGGGAGATTGAAAAAGGTCGAGTAGGAAGTGAATGGCAAGTCCTACATTTATAATCTGAAGTGGACATTACGTACGTTAACGAACGTGGTTAACGTACGTTATAGCCTTTACGTACGTAATCTTATGATCATTACGTACGTAACCAATTTCATCAAAACTCACTGCCTAAAAACACGCAGTTTGTTACGTACGTAAGGCGATTATTACGTGCGTAATAGCCGTTGACTTAGGTATCGCGATCGACTCCCGACCACCTACCCTTGCTCGACCCCACTCGCCGAAAGGCGGATTGCTGGAGGATCTTCCGCATTACGTACGTTAACGTACTGATATTACGTACGTAAGGCGGCCTATCTAGCGTACGTTAAGAATACATGTTAACGTACGTTAAGTACTGTACAAGCATAAATGGAATTCTCGTAATATCACCCAACAACTAATATAGTATGAATGACCATGAATCCAATTTAACATAATTCGTCGGTACTTGCTACAACATCACAGATATGGTGCGAAAATATTTAACTTAAATCATGAAATACAATATTAAAGGCGAGGGTATTACACTTACAAATTGGCAAACAGGGTCTTTTAATGTCAGATTCCCAAGACGTTGTTCATATTCTGGTTTGAATTTATTCCACAAACATCGAATTCCGTAATGTACGATTCCACTAGGATGCGTGTCAAGAGAAATTTCGATATCATCTAAATTCTCTTTATTCAGACCATCCTTAATGAATAGAATTTTATCTTCTCTTTCTGTAGATGGAATTCCTAAAGATCGACATTTTAAATTACAGTTCCATCTAGCACATTTATAGCAAACGGCTATCATCTTTGCTCCTCGTTTTTTGGCATATGAACTTTTTCCAAGCCCTGGTAAAAATCTAGTCAGTATTTCTGTGAATTCACCTACTATTCTTACTTTGGCTTCAATTATGAATCTAATATCAAAAGGTGTGCTTTTATTCATAAGCAACCTCATCTTTTCAATTCTTGCTTTGTAGATTTTTAAAATTACTTTTTTGCTCAGAAAGGGAAATCTTTTTTTAATATTATTCAAAGTTTCATACATGACAAAAAAAAAGAAATGAAAAAGGATAAAATATCTACAAATATTAGTTGTTGTGGGAAACTGAAAAATCCGACTTTAATAGTCACGGAGTACTGTCATCCGCCACTTGACCGGACACACACAATTGAGTACTAAGTTACAATGTCGAGAAATTGTATCTATAACAATAGTTTATAATGTAAGATTTCAAAATAAAACTTATACTTCCCTGGCAACGGCGCCAAAAACTTGACACGTCTTTAGTGTAACTATCGCAAGTGCACGATATCGTATCAAGTAGTAAGTGGACTTTTTCAGTCCGGTTTATCGATCCCACGAGGAAGTTAGGTTATATATTGAATTATACACTATTAGTCTATTTGTTATAGAGATATATAAGATTGAAAACACACAATTTAAGAGTTTGGTTTGACAATTGCAAAGAAAATGCAATAATAGTTCTAATATTCAAGGAAATAAAAGATTGCACTAATAATAGATTAATAAAAGATAAAATGAAATAGTTGGGATTACAAACTTAGTTCATCATTAGTTATAGAAGATGTATAGGAGATCATAAGATGAATTTACTTATTATGTTGTGTAGATTCGATTTTCCTTAAAAAGACGGTTTCTCTTTCGAACTATAAAACGCCCCTTATATATTGAATAAATCCACTATATTTCTATGCTGATTGGCTTCAATACATAGCATTAGGTTTTATGAAAATAACTCAAAGAACCATCCAAGGTCTAGAGGTATATTTCTATCCCCTAGAACAACTTATAGTGAAGATCATTTGATCTAATCAAACATATTTTCTTTCGAAATATATGAAGACCATAAATATCGTCATTTATTGGCCAAATAAATAAAGATTGTTAAAATAATGAAAATCACACACAATAATAAGCAATTCATAATATATCTTTATACAAACTTAAATAACATGACTAACCTTGTTTATAATCCCAACTTAAGTAACTTAGCCCATGAAGGGTTTAATAAACATAATACAAGCTTGAGTGGTCATTATTAGTTGAAAAAGAGAAAGAATTGATCCTAAATCCCTTAGTAAATAAGGGAGAAAGAAGCAATAAACTTTCTGAACAACATATGCTATACCACTATTACACAAATCACTCAAGAACACAAGTGTGTTCTTCACACAAAAAGAAAATATTACAAAAAGTGGAAAAATATAAGATGAATGATGAAGGATGAATAATGATGGATCTAAGGGGTCTATTTATACACCTAAAGTCATCTAATAGCTCCAAAACTCCAGCATTATTATATTAGATCGGATCAATGCCAGCCATCCCCTCAATAATAGACCAAAAATATAAAAAATTATACAATGATAAATATCTGCCAAGAGTTACGGCCGTAACATTCAGAAGTTACGGCCGTAACATGGATGACTTACGCCCGTAATGTAATACCCATAATTTCGATTTCCGGTAATTTCTTTTTTCGGAGAAAGTCCATTTTGACGACTCGCTCATGACCGTTTCGTCATTACGAGAATGATTAATTCTGCACTTTTTGTCATCCGAGCTCGTTTCGCCGTCGGGCGCGAGTTTTTGGTTTTTGGGTATCTCGTCGAGTTTTCCTGACAGTGGATATTGATTCTCCCTACTTATTGTAAGTTTCGGGACGAAACTTCTTTTAAGGAGGGTAGAATGTAATACCTGTAACTTCGATTTCCGGTAATTTCTTTTTTTCGGAGAAAGTCCGTTTTGACAACTCGCTTATGACCGTTTCGTCATTCCGAGAATGATTAATTCTGCACTTTTTGTCATCCGAGCTCGTTTCGGTGTCGTTTTGTTGAGTTCCGTGCTTTTTAGCGGTTTTTCCGCACTTGAGTTCGATTCTTGCGAATCTCGTCTGAAACTGTTGTTTCGACTTTCTAGTAAGTTCATTTAATGTTATTATTCATGTTGCGAGCTTCGGCTTGGTGTTTCGATCATGTATCGTGTATTTCAGACGTTTTGGGCCATTTTCGTAATTTCCCAAAGTTTGGGGTAATTACTTTCTGTTGTCGAATTTCGAGCCTTCGGGTGGTCGGAATCGTGTGTTCTATTAGTGATCGAGTTCGTCTTTGCGAGTACTTCGTAACCGTATCTTCGATTCGTATTGAGTTCGGGTTTTGAGTCGTTCGGGCCGTCGTTCGGGCTAAGGCGGCTGGCGAGTTCGGCCCGGTAGTGATCGGCGATTCGTCGTAAGGCGGTTACGTCGTAAGGCCACGGCTGGTTACGTACGTAACGGGCGGAAGTTTTAGGGCGATGACTCGGTTACGTCGTAAGCCTTGGCGGTTACATACGTAACGTGGCCGTGATCGGCTTTATTTAAGGCCAGCAGACGTTTTCTTCAGCCATTTTCACTCGGTTTTCTTCTCTTCCGCGGCTGGGGGTGTGTTGATCATGGAGAGATGTTGTTGGACAATAAATCCATGAAGTCTTGGAGTTCATATCATCAATCATCAATCCTATAACATCCTCCGATCTACCGAATCAGGTCAGATTTCCAAAAAATCTAGTTTTGGGGAATTTGGGTATTTTGGTTGTTTTCATCCGATTAATCCGATTTAACTTAGGATTATGATGGATTGATGAATATTTAGATGTATTATATCATTTCCTTTATTATTCCATGGTTGGATCGTATCGATTCGTTGTTTGGGTCGAGTTCTTGACCGACGCCTTGAAGGTGTCCGGTAAAATGTCTTAGAGGGGTTTCCGGGCATTCTACGATTATCCTTCCTCGTATGATCGATGATTTATTGATTATATTGTTGTTAGGGTCTAGTTTCTTGTGAAGAAACCGTGTTGAACCCTTCCGTTCGTTGTCGTCTTCCTTTTCGTTAGCATCGGGCGTTCCGAAGCTTCCCGGTTGAGCCGTATCCGTTCGTGGTTCCGTGCTCGTGGTATCGAGGCAAGTACCTTGTCCATACCATTCTTGTTTTGTGGATATGATAATTGGTGATCATCTTTTTGTGTTTGTTTATTTGTTTGAAATGAGTTTTCAAAGGATTCGGCTAGCCTCGTTAAAGGCTCACTTTCAAAACGCGTGTGTTTTGTAAATTGTGTGGGTTGTAAGTGACTACATGAATCCTTTGGATATATTTGGTGTTGATGTTGCGCTTGATAATGCGTGTGTACGTGTATTGCTTATTTCCGTCGCGTTATGGTTGACGTGCGTGTTGTTATTTATTCGTGTGGTCGTGGACTGACGGATGAAATATGTGAATTGGTGTATCGATTTGATAATTGTTACAACGATTGAATGTGTGCTTGATGTTTGTGATAATGTGGATACTTGTTGTGAGAAACGTCGTATCCGGGAACCTCTGAGGGCGGGGGGTGCACTCCGGCCTGGTGTATGCTGCAATGTGCGGCTCCATATGGGTGGTGAACGCCGGTGTTACCTAATGCGCGCGCAAGGGGCGGCTCTTGCGGGAGTGACGCCGGTACGGTGACATGTTCAATGAGCGGCCAACATGATGGAAGTGAAAGCCGGTACACAGGTGCGCAAGGGAGGCGCCTGACAGGCTTATTGGTTACGGGTATTTGAGTGATAGCTAAGACCCCGTTACCGAACGATGTTCGTATCTCAAATTCTTTCAACTCACTTTTAAATGTTTGTCTTGATATAGACCGCGATTCGTGTTTTTGAAAGCTTGTTTCAACTTGTTTTTTAAAGCGTTGGTATCAGGGTTAATTAACCAAGGAGGTTTGACGAAATCTCCGAGGGTTAGTGTCGGGGTCTTGAGCAGGATATGTCGAATGAGAGATTGTACCTTTGATTGTATTGTGGTGCTATTATGTGTATTGGGTCAAGGACCCTGCGGAATGTTGAGATGATTGATCTCGTGTTGATATTATTTGGATTTGGGTCGAGAACCCCGTGTGATGTTGAGATGTTTGATCTCGTGTCGATATTATTTGGTTTTGGGTCGAGAATCCCGTGGAAATATTTGTGAAGACTCATTTGTGTTGATTGAGTGGCTTTCTTGCAAATTGTTTTCTATTAAAACTCTCGATGGCATCTTTAAAAGCATTACATAAATGGTTTCCCTTTATTTGTGATCTTTCGGTTTTGAGAAATGTTTACCAAACTCATGCCTCGGGAAGTACTTTTCGTTACGTTTGGATTTTTGAGGATTCCTGGTTATTGTTATTCGTGAAATGTGAATTGTATGGCTCGTATTTGCACTTTGTTCTTGCACTAGCAAAACAGTGGAGTTTTGCTAACCCCCGAGTATTCGGGGGGTGGATGTCTATTTTTGCATTCAGGTTTTGGAGCATAACACAGGGTCGGCACGAAGGATGATGAAAGATGAACGATACTAATCACACGAGGATCCGTTGATGTCGTATTGGTCTAGTTGTATTTTCTTTTCCGCTGCAGTATTTTTTTCCCGTTGTACGGGAGTTTATTGTATTTTGACCCCTGTGTGGGTATGTGTTTGGAATTGAGTTGTATGTTTTTGTTGAAAGACTAAATCGGTCTACTGAGTCATCTTAGCCTTAAAGGCGATGTTTAGATGTTTTATTTTAGTTATCAGCCTGGTAGCTCCTCGAGGAGAGGGTCTACGGCGTGTAATATCCCTGAGTAGATTGGGGGTGTTACACGTAACATTCAGTAGTTACGGCCGTAACTAGGCTATGGCTTTTTGCTTTGTGTAAGTTACGCCCGTATGGAGTTTTAGACTTTATTTTCAGCCCAGAATTTCTTAGACTTTGCGTTTTTGCCCCAAATCTTCTTCGGATGATAACTTTTGATATATAACTCTGATTTTGAATCCGGAAAGACTGCCGAACTCATCTCGGAAAGCCCTACAACATCAATACATAAAAATTCAGCAAAGAGAATATTTTATAAACATGTTATTTCTTGAGTAAATCAGTAATTCAATCCGATTTAAGACTAGATTTACATCTTCATCCGATAAAAAATAAAATTATTAAAAGCTAATTAATTCTAAGCAAAAACGAGTAGACTAGCTCAATTATGGGTGAAATATGTCGATACAAACCATGGATAAGTGTATAAAATTGACACTTATCACACCCCCAAACTTGAATTCTTGCTAGTCCCGAGCAAGACTCTTTATTATTCACGCCCAAAATAAAAATAAGACACAAAATAAGAAAAATAATACACACATAATTAAGAAAAATAATTATATATAAAGAGAAAAGAAGATCAAAATGCCATTAATACACAACAACCAGCTTTATACAGTAGATAGAAATGAATCAAGATTCAAAATAAATCTACTAATGATTTTGAAGTTAAAACACGGTTTTCTTTTTGTAATTCCAAAATACAAGGTTTCCCCCAAAAGGTTGATTATTTATTGCCCACTCGTGACACACACGACTCCCTTTAATGGTTGCTCTCAATCACTAGATTATTTTTCGACTCAATATGAAGAAGAATTTCATTGGCGTCATCAAATATTGTGATTGTTCACGAAATTGAGTGTATTGAAATTCAGCCGCTAATTAATTCAAATATGCTCATAAACTACATCCCTTTTAGTGATAGCTTTCACACCGTTATTTGCTAACGTGTAGCTCTTTCACCAACACAATTTCCATTTTTTTTAGGTGATAGCTTTCACATCGTTATTTGCTAACGTGTAGCTCTTTTCACCAACACAATTTCCATTTTTTTAGGTGATAGCTTTCACACCGTTATTTGCTAATGTGTAGCTCTTTTCACCAACACAATTTCCATTTCGTGTGAGACGGCAGCTACGCACCAACAATGGTTAGTCTTTTATTTTTCGCAAAATTTTAGGACCCCCAAAATTAGGCAGCTGTTGCTGCTCAACACCCCTCCCCTTTTTTTTCAACAAGACTCCTTTCACCAATGACTCCTTTTTTTTAGGGAATAGGATTTTTGCAGAAAATCGTTTATTAGCTAAGCATGAAAAATCAAAAACTCCACAAATTAAGTAAATTTCAGTTCTATTTTTCAGCAACCGGCTGATTCTTCTTTTATCAAGGTAACGAATGACTCGATTTTAAATGATAATTACAAGGCTTGGAAAGAGAGATTAAGGCTCAAAAATTTTAGAATATACAATTTTTTTAACCGGTTTAAAACGACTTTAGAAGCTTGTATATTGCTAACTTATTGGTGTTATGGCCAGATCTAGAAATCTCACAAATCAAAATAATATATATATATATATATATATAATTTTTAAGGCAAATAACCAAAATAATCAAAAATACACCAAAATAATTAAAACATACCACCCCCAAACTTGAAAATAAAACTGTCCTCAGTTTTAAAAAATAAAAAAATAAAATAAAATAAAAGGCAAGGAGAAAAACAGAATACTCCCTGATATGAAAGTTGATGCTTGAGCTAACGCCTTTTAGTATCTGCAATAAAATAAATATACGAGGCACACAACAAAAGAAAATAAAATATACTCGGAAGTATAACACAATTTTTAAGATGCGCTTCAAGAAAGTCCGAAGAGTCGCCTTATGCTGCCATCAATGCTTTTATAAAAAAAACAATAAAAATTACAGCAATAAAATAACAATACATAAATCGCGAATAGATGCGCGTCAAGAGATCAAGAAGAAACTCCTTAAGCTGCCATCATTTAGCACGATTTTTACACACAACAGAAAATAAAAATACAAGAGGTCCGACATGGGTTTTCAAAGGGAGAGGAATGAATCCAATTTTCGTTTTCTCACTGTAAAATGTTCCATCCAGACAATTTTAGCTAGAGCTTGATCTGGTTGAGGAACAAATTCAATGAGTTTTTTGATTAGTTCTCCTGGTGTTGTTGCAACGACTATGATTCGTTTAGCACACTCGGAAATAAAACCTTTTTCAGCAGAGTAGTCGATGAAAGATAGTAAACCATCAAAGAAACCATTGACATTAAGCAGACCTATTGGTTTTTGATGAACATTTAGCTGGGCTCTGGTAACCACATGAAAAAGTTCCTCAAGAGTACCAAAACAACCGGGAAGGGTGATAAAGGCGCCATAATTATTTATCATGTGAGTTATGCAATCTTGCATATTAATAGCTCTAAACTCATCACCAATAGTTGCCCCGGTTATTTTACTTTCAGCCAGAGGTTTTGGAATTATTCCCAACATTCTTACTCCTTCCATATAGGCAGAAGCAGCAGCTCGCCACATTAATCCTAGACTTCCTCCTCCGTAAACTACATGAATGCATTTTTCTCCTAAGGTACGACCCAAGTTGTGGGCTGCTTTAGTAAAGCATGCCTCTTTTCCATAACTAGATCCACCAAAAATGCAGACTGTGCTAAATTTTTTTGTGGAAGATGATTATTCCATTTTTGAAAAGAAATTGTTTAGAGAGAAAAAGAGAAAAGTACAAGTTTGAGGGATGAATAAAAGAAACAAGCACAATGTTTATTTATATAAGAAAAAGAAGGTAAAAATTGTTTAACAAGTTTGTGATTGCGTTGATTGCGCTTCAACTACTCAATAGAATAATGAAAGCATTTATTGCGTATCACCTTTTTTATTCAGAAAATCTCACCACACGACAAAAATAAAAGATACTTACGTGTATGTATAGTAGTTGTGATTGTGGCTCACATCTTCCTCTGATTTTACATTCAGAAACGGCCTAAACGCCTTCTATGAGTCGGGGAGAAGCTTCCCATCCAATTTTCTTACAAATTGGCAAACAGGGTCTTTTAACGTCAGATTCCCAAGACGTTGTTCATATTCTGGTTTGAATTTATTCCACAAACATCGAATTCCGTAATGTACGAGTCCACTAGGATGCGTGTCAAGAGAAATTTCGATATCATCTAAATTCTCTTTATTCAGACCATCCCTAATGAATAGAATTTTATCTTCTCTGTTTGTAGATGGAATTCCTAAAGATCGACATTTTAAATTACAGTTCCATCTAGCATATTTATAGCAAACGGCTATCATCTTTGCTCCTCGTTTCTTAGCATATGAACTTTTTCCAAGCCCTGGTAAAAATCTAGTCGGTATTTCTGTGAATTCACCTGCTATTCTTACTTTGGATGCAATTATGAATCTAATATCAAAAGGTATGCTTTTATTCATAAGCAACCTCATCCTTTCAATTCTTGCTTTGTAGATTTTTAAAATTACTTTTTTGCTCAGAAAGGGAAATCTTTTTTCAATATTATTCAAAGTTTCATCCATGACAAAAAAAAATGAAAAAGGATAAAATATCTACAAATATCAGTTGTTGTGGGAAACTGAAAAATCCGACTTTAATAGTCACGGAGTACCGTTATCCGCCACTTGACCAGAAAGACACAATTGAGTACTAAGTTACAATGTCGAGAAATTGTATCTATAACAATGGTTTATAATGTAAGATTTCAAAATAAAACTTATACTTCCCCAGCAACGGCGCCAAAAACTTGACACGTCTTTAGTGTAACTATCGCAAGTGCACGATATCGTATCAAGTAGTAAGTGGACTTTTTGAGTCCGGTTTATCGATCCCACGAGGAAGTTAGGTTATGTAATATCCGGAATTTCCGCTGCCGTTGTTTGATATTATTTTATCCGAGTTATATTGTACAGTGTGGAATCTGTACAATATAGATAAAATAAATGACGAACTGAGATGTCAGTATCGGTATAATTGTCGTACTCGGTCGACAATTGTATTAGAGGATATAGTGCGTCATGTATACGTATCCAGTATGTCGAGACCTACGAGAAAAGCTGAAAATGGCTAAATGTAACATTATTAGCGCACGCTAATAATCAGGAGTAGCGCACGATATCGTGTAGGTTTAGCGCACGCTACGGAAATAACTTAGCGTACGCTAGTGAAGAACAACTCAGAGGGAATCTACGTGTGGACCAGGCCACTTTCGGCGCACGTTCTGATAAGTCACGGATGTTTGTAATGTAGTACTAGCGCACGCTAAACCCTAAAGGTTAGCGCACGCTAATGGAAAATTGGACAAAAAGGAATCTTATCCTTGTCAGCACTTTCGGCGTGTGGACCAGTCTCCGGAGCATACATACAAACGAGTCAACTGATATTAGCGCACGCTAAATGCAAGGACTTGCGTACGCTAAGACAGTGTAAGTTACGTACGCTAATGCATGGGCATTATGTACGTAAGCTCATGTACGAAGCAGACATTAGTCTCAGGACTGCAATAGCGCACGCTAACAAAGGTCAGTTAGCGCACGCTAAGGCTGTTAAGGCTATTGCGCACGCTAAATATGAGATGTTAGCGCACGCTAGTAATGCAGTCTATATAAGGGACATACGGGTATTATGAAGCATTTCGTCCATTCTTTCACCTTCAGTCGATAGAGAGAGCTTTGGGAGGTTCTAAGGTTCCCAAACACGGTGAGGTGGTGATCTTTAACAAGATTAAGATAGAAATAATGGATTAAAGCTTTGTTCTTGAAATCATTGGTGATTCTTGGAAATAGATTCAACCTTGGAAATCAATCCATTCCTTCATAAAGGTAATCACTCTTCATCTTTAGACTTCGTTTTGGATTGAATGTTGATGTTCTTGAGTTGATGATTATTACATAAACAAGTTGACAAGCATGATTATGAGATGGATTACCGGAGTATGATGATATTAATATGATTCGTGTGGTTTGAATTATGTAGTTCGTTTTCTTGAGATAAGTTGGTGAATCCTTCTTCTCCTTTGCAGATGTTGATATCATTAAAACTCTGTAATGTTAGATTAAGGGAGTGTTGTTAAGGTTCTTGGTGTTCATGATGTTTATATTTGAGGAAGAAGATGATATTTGAATAGAATTGAATTAAGGGTTGGATGATTACTTATATGTTAAAGGATATCGGATTTCGTTGTTTTGATAGCTTTGAACATGATTCAGAATCACTTAGTGTTCTTGAAATCGCCATAACTTGATAGGTATCTGAAAAACATGCATCTATACAACATTAGCGCACACTACGTTTACTGCCTAGCGCGCGCTAACGGGAGCAACTTAGCACACGCTACGTTAGGTGATTAACGTGCGCTAAGAAGGCAGAAAGTGCATTATTTTCGTGTTGTGGTTCTAAATTCGTGCTGGTTTGAGTAGGATTGATCCGACTAGTGCTTAATCGAGATATTGTCAAGTCGTTGGGGTTTGTGGAATGGTTTTATCGATTGTTGATTGTTGGCGAACTTGTTGTTTATCGATTATTGTAATAGGTTGAGATTATTGATCGGTGTTTATAACCGTATGTTGCGGTCGTGTTCGAGAATGTTCGTTAATTGCATTGATTGGGTCCGAGGGACTTGTAGATGACGGCAATGGATTTGGTAACAACTTCCTCGTCGTTGTATCGGTATCGAGGCAAGTTATTACTTGCTCAGTTTATAATATTTAATGAATGGTTTCAGTTTCATTCGTTTATAATTCATGTAGCAATGTTTATAAATCGTAATCACAGGAGATTTGGGATTATAGGTTGTATTCGAGTTTTGGGAATTTAAATCATAATGTATATGATTTACAATTGTCGTTGGTATATTTGTTATCGAGGATACATCATGGTATTGACGAAAACGTGAATTATCTACCGTCCGTGATGTTTTGGATCGGTGAATATTCAGAATAATGGTTCGTGATGGTTTGAGACATTGAGATCGTTCTCGAAGGACTCGGGGCAAGTACTCTAATCATTTTTGTCATTTTGTGTCGATCATGTTGTGATACATTCGTGTATTGTTGATGTCATGCATTTGTGTATTGTTGTTAATATGAATTTGTGCATTGTTGTCGTATGTCCACCTCGTGTTGATCTGACGGGATCATCTTGGGATCTATGCTAGCGTGCACTGGATCATTGGACGGGTTTTCCACCTCGTGTTGATCTGACGGGGTCATCTTGGGATCTAGGCAGTGAACGCTGGATCATCGGATTGCCATGTATTGTTGTTGTGCATATGTATATTATGGGTTTGCCATAAGTATACATTGTCATTATTGTTGTGATCATATTGATGTTGTCATATGAGTATGCATTTGTAGGTCTTGTGTTAGGACCATGTCCGTATGTTGTGTTAATCTGATCTCGGGTTAGACTGACGTAATGGTAATGGTATTTCGTATCTTGAGGTATGTTCCGTACTTCCTTGATACTTGTCTTTGATGGACAATCGATTATCGTATTGGAATTGTTGACGTTATCCGATGGATTGAATTGGCCAGAGTTGGTATAATTTCTGTATCGCGAGTTATGATAATATTTTGAGAACCTTGGGTATTGTTGAGATACTGTACATATATTTCGGTATTATCTTAATGTGTTGTTAAGGATGCGAATCGTGGATTTTCGTAAAGTTACGATGGTAAGATTACATTGGTCGTATTCTTACTTAGTATTTCCATTGATATGTAATTATTGATGTGATGTGATGGTTATCATTGTTGGATATTATGGCTGACCCCGTTGTGGGCTTTCTTCTTAGGTTCTTGGATTATCAAGCTTGTAGCGGTCGTGAAGAAATGAGCTTCCCGGAGGCTATTGGCTAGGACATATATTTATGTATTGGGTTTCTGATCAGTTCTTGTATTCCGCTGCTAGAGTATTTTAATTGTTTGTCTTTATCCGCTGCGTGAGTATTTTTAAATGGCCTTTTGGTATGTGGCAACTTAGGTCACTTTGGCAATCGTTTTCTAACTCTATTCTGTCGGTACGTGTAAGCGATAGCTTAACGTATGTTTTTAAACTGTTGAGTTTTGGCATTTCGGGCCCTGTGGTTTCAAATGAGATTTTACGACGGTCTTGATAAACGAGTTTTATAAAGTCTTCGAATGTTTTTTTTAAATAGATAATACTGTCGTTAGCCTCTTGTACATTTGTAAATGTTTGCGAAAATTTCCTTCAGCCTTATGGGTTCCATCTCGGGGCCCACAGCGCTGTAATATTCCCGGTTAAATCTGGGGGTAAGATTACATTGGTCGTATTCTTACTTAGTATTTCCATTGATATGTAATTATTGACGTGATGTGATGGTTATCATTGTTGGATATTATGGCTGACCCCGTTGTGGGCTTTCTTCTTAGGTTCTTGGATTATCAAGCTTGTAGCGGTCGTGAAGAGATGAGCATCCCAAAGGATACTGGCTAGGACATGTATTTGTGTATTGAGTTTCTGATCAGTTCTTATATTCCCCTGCTAGAGTATTTTAATTGTTTGTCTTTATCCGCTGCGTGAGTATTTTTAAATGGCCTTTTGGTATCTGGTAACTTAGGTCACTTTGGCAATCATTTTCTAAATCTATTCTGTCGGTAGGTGTAAGCGATAGCTTAACGTATGTTTTTAAACTGTTGAGTTTTGGGCCTTGTGGTTTCAAATGAGATTTTACGACGGTCTTGATAAACGAGTTTTATAAAGTCTTCGAATGTTTTAAATAGATAATACCGTCGTTAGCCTCTTGGACGTTTGTAAATGTTTGCAAAAATTTCCTTCAGCCTTGTGGGTTCCATCTCGGGGCCCACGGCGCTGTAATATTCCTAAATGGCTCTGGGGGTGTTACAGAATATGGTATCGGAGCTTAGGTTGTGAAAACTTAGGCAGTCGGGTCGAGTTGGGTCGTGCTTTTGTCGTGTCATTCGAATTCTCGATTGACAAATATTAGAGTCGTGAGTTTTTGTTGTTCACTCAGGCTTGTGCGTTATGTGATTTACTACTATAATTACTGGGGTTGTTTCAAACTTTCCCAAACGGTGTTAACGTGTTTCTTCGGATAGAGCCGTGTTGTGTTCTCGAGTTGAGCTGAGTTTGCAAAATATGTGTTTTGAAAATATCTATGTCGAGTATTTTCTAGAGTCGAGACATGTGCCAGTATCACGGGGAATCGTCGACCTCATGATCTGTAAGTATTTGGATTTTTGAATTTCATCGAGATTTATTGCCGTTCTAAGTTGATTGCTTTGAGATTCAGCAGAATATTATGCATTACAGTATAAGGTGACAGAGTTGGGACAGGATTGATGATCTTGAGAAGTTAGGATTTTGGAAATCAATATGGCGATTAAGTTTTGGAACGGAGTTGTGCATTTGGGAGAAATATTGTGGATTGTTCAGGAGAACATGTAGTCATGTTAGTTCATCTTGAGACATACGAACTGTTTTTGAGCATTTGAAAATGATACTTTTCAAAATGAATGTTTTACGGATATTTTGTGGAAAATGATTTTTGGGCCGAGACCCAATCGATTTTGAAATGGTTTTATAACTCAGGACTTGGGGTCCGAAAAAGAGGTTTCTACTTATTAAACTTCTTGTAATGCGGAACGAAATACGGGCTGAGACCCTAATGTTTCAAAAGGCTTTTTCATGTTTTCTAAAACTCCCGAGAATTGTATAACACTTTATCAATCGTTTATCTATGTCGTTCCTGCCTTTCGGGGTTTTGGATTACATGTTCAAAAGAAACCTCTCGGTAAGTCTTTCGCTGTGTTGATTTGTTTCAATGTTTTGTCATGGCATATTTGAGGTGATCCAGGATGGATTAATGATTGACGTGGCGAGTCATATGTGGAAAAAGGAGTTTTTAGTCGGAATTTATATATTGAGATTTTGGAACCCTATCGTGTCGTTTTTCCGATGGAATATCAGTAGATATTGGTGATGAGCCGAATTGGTATACATGAGTATGGGTGTGGTCAATCATTTGCATAGTTTTCATTTTAAAACTTCGAAATCGTATGGATTCGAAGGAAACTGTTATCGAATACTTGGCATTAGCGAGCCAATTTAATTTTTCGAAAATTGATTCAGTAGTCTTACCAAAATTTATGTTTTGAGTTTTGAAATTCTTGAAAGAACTTCCGAAAATTTGTCTTCTTGACAAGACTGTGATTTCAAACTGGTTTGAAAATGTGACTGATATGCATACGCATTTAGTGCATAGTGCATATCGTGATGAAGTTATGAGTGTGACTCACAAACTGGATGAGACATCAGCATGGAACGATGAATAAAGATTCGAACTTCAGTATGGTAGTTGGTTTTCCAGGGATGATCAGTTGATTGATCGGATAAGAAGAATATGCTGCGTGATGTAGAATTCATGCACATGATGTAATTTTGGAACTTTGGATTTTGTGAAATCGGAGCATATGTGCTATGTGGCTCTATTGATGTGGTGGTAGCGTGATTTACTACTTTTGAATTTTGAGCCGTAATGATTGGTCGTTTCCCACTCTGTGTATGATTGGGTATGTTCGTCAGTTTGTGATTGGTTGTTCATATGCCGAGGGGTATGTTCGCCAGCCGGGTGTGTTTCTTTGAGATCTACTGTATGTGATTTGTTTAGCGTTTTGAGAATTTTGCTCTTTCGTGTATCTATTTATGTGGTTCTCTATTGACCGTGTTGGGGCTTCTCATTGGAAGGTATTCTCGATTATCGTTGATCGTTCGTTGGTTATATTGGACTTTATCATGTTGATGATATTCTCGATTATGTTTTGACCTCTGGTTGGTCATATTGGAGTTTATCATGTTGATGATATTCTCGGCTGCGTTTTGACCTTTGGATTGGTCGTATTGGTTGATCATTGTTAATGATCGTATGAGCGTTTGAAATTTGTGTTGATGTTTCGGGATTTGTGTCGTCGTTTTCGGCAGTTGTTTCTCAGTATATCGTATATTATTTTGTTGACACTTAAGGAATTGTTATTATAAGCGCATTGAGGCTTTACAGTGAAGTCACTTGCTAGTATCTCAGGAGATCGTCGACTTTGCGCTTTTGTAAGTATGCTATTTTGGTTATTCATTAATGATGATGATTGATGGTTGTCGTGATAGTTTCGGAATATTCTGGTTGAATGGTTTGTTGGTTTTTCTATGACGGATTACAAGTTTCGAGGACGAAACTTAGTGGTGTAGTATGTAATATCCGGAATTTCCACTACCGTTGTTTAATATTATTTTATCCGAGTTATATTGTACAGTGTGGAATCTGTACAGTATAGATAAAATAAATGATGGACTGAGATGTCAGTATCGGTATAATTGTCGTACTCGGTCGAAAATTGTATTAGAGGATATAGTGCGTCATATATATGTATCCAGTATGTCGATACGGACGAGAAAAGCTGAAAATGGCTAAATGTAACATTATTAGCGCACGCTATCGTGCAGGTTTAGCGCACGCTACGGAAATAACTTAGCGTATGCTAGTGAAGAACAGCTAAGAGGGAATCTACGTGTGGACCAGGCCACTTTCAGCGCACGTTCTGATAAGTCAACGGATGTTTGTAATGTAGTACTAGCGCACGCTAAACCCTAAAGGTTAGCGCACGCTAATGGAAAATTGGACAAAAAGGAATCTTATCCTTGTCAGCACTTTCGGCGTGTGGACCAGTCTTCGGAGTATACAGACAAACGAGTCAACTGATATTAGCGCACGCTAAATGCACGGACTTGCGTACGCTAAGACAGTGTAAGTTACGTACGCTAATGCATGGGCATTACGTACGTAAGCTCATGTACGAAGCCAGACATTAGTCTTAGGACTGCGATAGCGCACGCTAACAAAGGTCAGTTAGCGCACGCTAAGGCTGTTAAGGCTGTTGCGCACGCTAAATATGAGATGTTAGCGCACGCTAGTAATGCAGTCTATATAAGGGACAGACGGGTATTATGAAGCATTTCGTCCATTCTTTCACCTTCAGTCGATAGAGAGAGCTTTGGGAGGTTCTTGAGGTTCCCAAACACGGTGAGGTGGTGATCTTTAACAAGATTAAGATAGAAATCATGGATTAAAGCTTTGTTCTTGAAATCATTGGTGATTCTTGGAAATAGATTCAACCTTGGAAATCAATCCATTCCTTCATAAAGGTAATCACTCTTCATCTTTAGACATCGTTTTGGATTGAATGTTGATGTTCTTGAGTTGATGATTATTACATAAACAAGTTGACAAGCATGATTATGAGATGGATTACCGGAGTATGATGATATTAATATGATTCGTGTGGTTTGAATTATGTAGTTCGTTTTCTTGAGATAAGTTGGTGAATCCTTCTTCTCCTTTGCAGATGTTGATATCATTAAAACTCTGTAATGTTAGATTAAGGTAGTGTTGTTAAGGTTCTTGGTGTTCATAATGTTGATATTTGAGGAAGAAGATGATATTTGAATAGAATTGAATTAAGGGTTGGATGATTACTTATATGTTAAAGGATATCGGATTTCATTGTTTTGATAGCTTTGAACATGATTCAGAATCACTTAGTGTTCTTGAAATCGCCATAACTTGATAGGTATCTGAAAAACATGCACATGTACAGCATTAGCGCACGCTACATTTACTGCCTAGCGTGCTAACGGGAGCAACTTAGCACACGCTACGTTAGGTGATTAACGTGCGGTAAGAAGGCAGAAAGTGCAGTATTTTCGTGTTGTGGTTCTAAATTCGTGCTGGTTTTAGTAGGATTGATCCGACTAGTGTTTAATTGAGATATTGTCAAGCCGTTGGGGTTTGTGGAATGGTTTTATCGATTGTTGATTGTTTTCGAACTTGTTGTTTATCGATTATTGTAATAGGTTGAGATTATTGATCGGTGTTTATAACCGTATGTTGCGGTCGTGTTCGAGAATGTTCGTTAATTGCATTGATTGGGTCCGAGGGACTTGTAGATGACGGCAATGGATTTGGTAACAACTTCCTCGTCGTTGTATCGGTATCGAGGCAAGTTATTACTTGCTCAGTTTATAATATTTAATGAATGGTTTCAGTTTCATTCGTTTATAATTCATGTAGCAATGTTTATAAATCGTAATCACAGGAGATTTGGGATTATAGGTTGTATTCGAGTTTTGGGAATTTAAATCATAATGTATATGATTTACAATTGTCGTTGGTATATTTGTTATCGAGGATACATCATGGTATTGACGAAAACGTGAATTATCTACCGTCCGTGATGTTTTGGATCGGTGAATATTCAGAATAATGGTTCGTGATGGTTTGAGACATTGAGATCGTTCTCGAAGGACTCGGGGCAAGTACTCTAATCATTTTTGTCATTTTGTGTCGATCATGTTGTGATACATTCGTGTATTGTTGATGTCATGCATTTGTGTATTGTTGTTAATATGAATTTGTGCATTGTTGTCGTATGTCCACCTCGTGTTGATCTGACGGGATCATCTTGGGATCTATGCTAGCGTGCACTGGATCATTGGACGGGTTTTCCACCTCGTGTTGATCTGACGGGATCATCTTGGGATCTAGGCAGTGAACGCTGGATCATCGGATTGCCATGTATTGTTGTTGTGCATATATATATTATGGGTTTGCCATAAGGATACATTGTCGTTATTGTTGTGATCATATTGATGTTGTCATATGAGTATGCATTTGTAGGTCTTGTGTTAGGACCATGTCTGTATGTTGTGTTAATCTGATCTCAGATTAGACTGACGTAATGGTAATGGTATTTCGTATCTTGAGGTATGTTCCGTACTTCCTTGATACTTGTCTTTGATGGACAATCGATTATCGTATTGGAATTGTCGACGTTATCCGATGGATTGAATAGGCCAGAGTTGGTATAATTTCCGTATCGCGAGTTATGATAATGTTTTGAGAACCTTGGGTATTGTTGAGATACCGTACATATATTTCGGTATTATCTTAATGTGTTGTTAAGGATACGAATCGTGGATTTTCATAAAGTTACGACGGTAAGATTACACTGGTCGTATTCTTACTTAGTATTTCCATTGATATGTAATTATTGATGTGATGTGATGGTTATCATTGTTGGATATTATGGCTGACCCCGTCGTGGGCTTTCTTCTTAGGTTCTTGGATTATCAAGCTTGTAGCGGTCGTGAAGAGATGAGCTTCCCGGAGGATACTGGCTAGGACATGTATTTGTGTATTGAGTTTCTGATCAGTTCTTGTATTCCGCTGCTAGAGTATTTTAATTGTTTGTCTTTATCCGCTGCGTGAGTATTTTTAAATGGCCTTTTGGTATCTGGTAACTTAGGTCACTTTGGCAATCGTTTTCTAAATCTATTCTGTCGGTACGTGTAAGCGATAGCTTAACGTATGTTTTTAAACTGTTGAGTTTTGGCATTTCGGGCCTTGTGGTTTCAAATGAGATTTTACGACGGTCTTGATAAACGAGTTTTATAAAGTCTTCGAATGTTTTAAATAGATAATACCGTCGTTAGCCTCTTGGACGTTTGTAAATGTTTGCGAAAATTTCCTTCAGCCTTGTGGGTTCCATCTCGGGGCCCACGGCGCTGTAATATTCCTAGATGGCTCTGGGGGTGTTACAGGTTATATATTGAATTATACACTATTAGACTATTTGTTATAGAGATATATAAGATTGAAAACACACAATTTAAGAGTTTGGTTCGACAATTGCTAAGAAAATGCAATAATAGTTCTAATATTCAAGGAAATAAAAGATTGCACTAATAATAGATTTATAAAAGATAAAATGAAATAGTTGGGATTACAAACTTAGTTCATCATTAGTTATAGAAGATGTGTAGGAGATCATAAGATGAATTTACTTATTATGTTGTGTAGATTCGATTTTCCTTAAAAAGACGGTTTCTCTTTCGAACTATAAAACGCCCCTTATATATTGAATTAATCCACTATATTTCTATGTTGATTGGCTTCAATACATAGCATTAGGTTTTATGAAAATAACTCAAAGAACCATCCAAGGTCTAGAGGTATATTTCTATCCCCTAGAATAACTTGGAGTGAAGATCATTTGATCTAATCAAACATATTTTCTTTCGAAACATATGAAGACCATAAATATTGTCATTTATTGGCCAAATAAATAAAGATTGTTAAAACAATGAAAATCACACACAATAACAAGTAATTCATAATAGATCTTTATACAAACTTAAATAACATGACTAACCTTGTTTATAATCCCAACTTAAGTAGCTTAGCCCATGAAGGGTTTAATAAACATAATACAAGCTTGAGTGGTCATTATTAGTTGAAAAAGAGAAAGAATTGATCCTAACTCCCTTAGTAAATAAAGTAGAAAGAAGCAATAAACTCTCTGAACAATATATGCTACACCACTATTAAACAAATCACTCAAGAACACAAGTGTGTTCTTCACACAAAAAGAAAATATTACAAAAAGTGAAAAAATATAAGATGAATGATGAAGGATGAATAATGATGGATCTAAAGGGTCTATTTATACACCTAAAGTCATCTAATAGCTCCAAAACTCCAGCATTATGACATTAGATCGGATCAATGCCAGCCATCCCCTCAATAATAGACCAAAAGTATAAAAAATTATACAATGATCAATATGTGCCAAGAGTTGCGGCCGTAACATTCAGGAGTTACGGCCGTAACATAGATGACTTACGACCGTAACATTCAGTAGTTACGGCCGTAACTAGGCTACGGCTCTTTTCTTTGTGTGAGTTACGCCCGTACACGCCCATATGGATTTTCAGACTTCATTTTCAGCCCAGAATTTCTTAGACTTTGCGTTTTTGCCCCAAATTTTTTTCGGATGATAACTTTTGATATATAACTCTGATTTTGAATCCGGAAAGACTGCCGAACTCGTCTCGGAAAGCCCTACAACATGAATACATAAAAATTCAACAAAGAGAATATTTTATAAATATGTTATTTCTTGAGTAAATCAGTAATTCAATCCGATTTAAGACTAGATTTACATCTTCATCCGATAAAAAATAAAATTATTAAAAGCTAATTAATTCTAAGCAAAAACGAGTAGACTAGCTCAATTATGGGTGAAATATATCGATACAAACCATGAATAAGTGTATAAAATTAACACTTATCATCCTCCCTCTCTCATTGCTTGTATGATTTCTCTCTTGTTGTCATGTGGTGGGTGATCTCACCATGTTACCATGTTATGTCTACATATCATGTTATTATGATATGATATATCTCATAAGATATATATGAATGATGTTGGAATCATTATAAACCAAGAGAGATCCCTGCTCTTTTAGTTGCTGGCCGAGAGCAAAAGTAAGAGGGTGAGAGAAATTTATTTTCCTTTTTATTCTTTATCTTAGAGGTGAAAGAAAATCAAGAAAAATAAGAGAGAAAAATTCATATAGTAATTCCTAGCCGTGTTCTACCAAGAACGGATTGCTATATATTTTTCCGGTTAAGTTCCGACGCGTGGTGACGTAAAGACATCATGCTTTCAGTATTTGGGATGAGGGGATTTCGTGCTCGGGTTCGTGAACATCATCAACTTACGAAGATATTATCAAAGGCTTCCAGGGTATGGGACCTTAATCCTTTTATCTTCGTATTTTTTTTCGTATTATAGATTACTTGATCGATCATGTTTGGGATTCGTTGTTATTATTCCGTTGGGTATTTTGTTTTGTTTCCGGAATCTCAACGGTTGTATCTGAGACAGGTCAATGATACCGTACATACGATTATTTGTACATTTTGAATGTTTTTGGTTGATGTTTATGATTTGAAATCATTATTGGTATAATCGTAGACTTTAAAATTATTCGTTCTAACTTCTCGTTTAGGAAACGAGTCGAAAAAATGAGCCGAATGGAGATCGGACTCAGCAGCCCAGGGCTGCCCGAGTCACTTCCAGGCGGTGCCTGGCAGGGTTGCCGGATAGGGCTGCCTGCTACCCGGACAGTAGCTGGCAGGTGACTCGCTGGAGCGAGTCACCCTCGACCAGCCCCCTTTTTTGGGCTCCATTTGCGGGCTGGGCCCGTTCCGACTTGTACGGAACTTCATTTAGTCTCTGTATTACGTTATAATATTTTCCCATATTTTAAATTAGATTTAATTTGATTAAAATGAATATTTGGAATATTATTTTAAATGGGAAAGATATTAAACGAAAATACTATTTTTGGCCGGATTACTTCGAATGAATTGAAATAACGATTATTAGTATTAGTTAGATTAATACCATTAAAATTGAATAGATTAATTTTTATATTGATCGGATTAATACATTAATTGATTATTTAATTTTAGTGCCATATATATTAATTGAATTAATATAGTTGAAATTGAATAGATTAATTTTATAGATTAATTAGATTAATATATATTAAAATTAATTGTTTAATTTCACTACCGTTACGTGTCGTGGACTTAGTTTTGATTTGTTCGATTCGATTGGGTTGTAAAGGCCGTTTTGAGTATATTTATTTTTACTAGAAAATTTGTATAATAGGTTGCATTTTTTCTATGATGTAATTATTTATTTGTCTATGACGAAGACCGAAGACAACTGACCGAGAAGACGAAGAATCGAAGACTATTTTATTTTTCTTTATTGGGTCATTCACTTGGCCCAGTACTTAGGAATAAGTCCACGAGCTATAGATTGGTAGTAAATAGGTTGCTATTTACTGTTTTTCATTTTGAATGATTGACAAACACAAATGCGCTTATAAATGAATTAATGTGCAAAGTGTAACATTAATCGTGAAATTCTCCCGACTAAAAACAGATTAAGTTTGAAAAAGGTTACGAGGTTTCCTACCCTCCATCAAACTCGTAGAAAATTGATACTCGAGCTGGTGTGCTATGCTTCCGAGTTATCGGGGTAGTACATTTGGTAGAGGTTGAAAAATTCTTGAGTGCATTAGATGCCTTCGGTTGGTGATCAATTTCGCCCCTAGAAACCTGATAGGTTGCCAGGTGAGATTCAATAGTCAAACTGATAGACCTTGATGGTAACAACTTAGATAGTCTGGATTGCCAAGAAACCTGATAGGTTGAGGGCATGAAGAATAGGGGTAAAAGAAGATCAAATCATCTGTTGGACGGGTTGGTGTTAGACACCACTTTACACAAATTAATTGGCAAGAAACTTGACAGGTTGCGTCTGTTAAAATTTGTAAAGAACTTGATCACCACTAAGAAGTCGATCTTACCATGACTTACAGGTTATAACATGGGAGTGTGTAATTCCGATAAAATTAGTGGGATCCGAGGTAAGAATTATACAAGCCCTTAAATTCTATGCTCGGTCATAATAAAACAAGTCACTAATTAAATCTTGTCTATATCAATGCAGAGAAACGAAACTATATCTCTCTAAAAATGGTTAAAAACCCACTTGCAATACTACTTGAAAAGAATCTCCTAACTGGACCCAACTTCGTTGACTGGTTGCGGAATCTGATGATTGTACTCAGTATGGAGTCTTTGGGATACGTCTTGGAGGGGGACATTCCACTGACTCCAGTCTAAGCTAGGGGTAATCAAGAAGAGATTGACGTCCATGAAAAATGGGTCAAGGATGACGTGATGGTCCGTGGCTTTATGATGGGCTCAATGACTAATGAGCTGCAGAGAGCGCAGGAGAAAATGACTTCTGCTAGGCAGATTCTCGCACACTTGACTGAGCTTTATCGAGAGCATAGTAGGACTGCTAGATATGAGATTCGAAGCAGTTATTCAATGCTAGGATGAAAGAAGGGGAGAAAGTGGGAGACCACGTCCTCAAGATGATCTCTATGATTGAGAGGCTCGAGGTGCTCAACTTTCATATAGATTTATCCCTTCAGATTGATCTCATCCTTCAATCTCTGCATGACTCCTTTATGCAGTTTGTAATGAATTTCAACTATAATGAGATTTCATTTACATTAGCTGGGCTAATGAATAAACTGGTGACAGCACAGTCTAACATGAAGAATAAACCGAGGGAGGCTGCTCTTGTGATTTCTTCTGGGACTCGAAGGTCCAAGAACAAGAAGAAGAAGACCTACGATCAGTATAAACCCAAGAAATGGTGCATAAAGGAAAGGGCAAGGCCCTAAAGTTTCAGAAGGTATCGACATGCGGGATAATGCAGTGGCTGTGTGAATGCCATTCAACTGAAGGACTAATGCCAGGAAGCGCGTAGGGTGAAGGTTTATGTCGATGGGTGATGCGGTATGTGTGCGACGCACTGCGGGCTAGCGCGAGGCGTGCGAGTGAAGAGCCTGTCCATCGTCGGTATGGTTCCGTATGTGAATGTCCACGATCGTTTTGTGTGCGTGGGACAATACAGTGTGTGGAAAGAAATATTCTTCCCCAGCACGAGGGCGTGCTGTGATTTGAGTGGGGGAGGATGTCACGACCCGATATGTCGTGTCTATGTTGACCGTCCGAATGAGGCGTGCCTTCTGGTTAGCTTGCCACAAGAGGGGTAAAGGGGGCGACATTAGCGTTAAGTCGTTGTTTGCCCAGAAGCATCAGTCTGGCCGAGTCAGGCATGCCTACCCGGTTTAGTCCAGAGAGCTTGTCGCTGGTCGAGGACTTGACTATGAAGGGGATCGTTACGGGTAGGGCACAACTGGTCGGCCCCGGGACGCCGCACGGATCTTTGAGAGTTGTACAACAAGGCATTTTTTCTTGTATATTGAGTGTGCAATAATATTCAAGGTTGGGGAATTGTCCCCATAAATTTTGTGTGCCTTTACGTGCTTTTGATTGTATTCAACTGCATACTCCTTCAAGCACGAAAGGTTGCCTTGGGCTGTAGCTCTGATCATACTAAACACGAGTGCTGTGAGGAAAAACACGAGTGTTTGGTGAGGATCGAAGGCTGACTGGTTGTTGTGTGGACAATCAGTGCCGACACGGCATTGTATTTCGGCGAAAAATTCGATAAACCATTTGAAGTACAAGTGGACGCAGCAGACCATGCTCTTGGTGGTGTCTTGGTGCAGGACAAGCAACCGATAGCATTCGAAAGTCGGAAGCTGAAGGATGCCGAGCAACGGTACAGTACCCATGAGAAGGAAATGTCAGCAGTGATCTATTGTTTGGAAGTGTGGCGCCACTACCTAATCGGAATGAAATTCACTGTGGTGATGGATAATTTTGCTAACACATATTTCAGAACAGAAAAGAAGTTGTCCCCGAAACAGGCTCGTTGGCAAGAACTCTTGGGCGAGTTTGATTTTACTTGGGTATCTCCATGGCTTCCTGACATTCCAATGTACATTCCCATTGCTTGTCCTTCTTGAGTAAATCCGTCAAAGGGTTGGCGATCTTGGAATACCCCTTCACGAACCGACGGTAATAGTTCGCTAATCCCAAGAACGACTGTAACTCCACAACCTTTGATGGAACCAGCCAATCCACAACAGCCTTTATTTTCTTATGGTCCATGCAGATCTTTCCTTGGCTAATAATGTGACCAAGAAAAGTAATTTTGTCCCGACAAAACTCACACTTTTCCTTTGTCCAAAGATAAATGGCGCATCGGGTACAGAACTTTTTGTTTTTGAAACCAATTGTTCCGCTACTGTATATTCTGCTTCGTGGATTCTGGATTCAGGTGTTACTTCTCATATTTGTACTATGAATCAGGATCTGGAACGAAGTAGGCAGCTTGAAGCTGGAGAAGTGATGATCACTGTCGGAAGTGGATAAAGCGTAGAGGCAACCGATATCGGATCACTCCTACTGGGTTTAGAATTTGGTTTTATTTTGACATTAGATGAAGTACTTGTTTTTCCCAAGGGGCATAAAAACATTATATCCATTCCAGTCTTGGACCAGAAAGGATTTTGTTTCTTCATTGGCAATGGTAGTTGTAAAATTTATTTTCGAAATAAGTTGATTGGCACAACTACATTGTTGAATGGTTTATAACATCTAAACTTACAAAATAAATCAGCAGTGAACACTATAGCTAGGAAACGTGGCAGGCAAGATACTAATTAAGCTCTTAAGTGGCACCTTAGACTTGGTCATATTGGTCAGATCAAGGTTCAAAAAATGGAGAAAGATGTACTTTTAAGTCCATTGGGTGTAGAACCCTATCCAACTTGTGAATCTTGCCTTAGAGGCAAGATTGTAACACCCCCAGATCAAACCGGGAATATTACACGCCGCAGACCCTCTCCGTGAGGATCCACCAGGCTAGACATCAACACAACACATTACATTACATACTGACGAATCAAAATAACGAATCAATAGACCGATTTGGTCTTCCGTCACCGACTTACAAATCAAAATACATAAACTCATCCAGACTCATACACATGCAAGGGTAAAATACTTGCAACGACGAACAATAAGACAGCGGAAAAGACAATACAATGGACTCACTAATCAAGTCAAAACCGGCCTTCGTGTGATTAGTATCATTCGTCTTTCATCATCCTCGCACCGATCCCGTGTCTTGCTCCCGAAAACCCGCATGTACCGGACACAATACAGATATCCACCCCCGATTACTGGGGTTAGCAAAACTCCACTGTTTCGCTAGTGCAAGTATAAAGTGCAAATACGAGCCATACACAACACATTCCGAGAATACAACGAAAGACTTCCCGAGATATATATAGTTAAAAATAGTTCAAGTCTTGAAAGTAGAAGCGAAGCAAGTAAGCACTTTGAAAATAATTCCAAATCTCGGGAGTTTTGAAAACATTAGAAATTGAAAAGTTCTTAATTCCTCGAAATTCATTTAGGGTCACAGCCCCAAAGTTCATTTTCCAAAATGCAAATCCGTTAACAAAACGCGGGGTCCACGACCCAACCATTCCGGTCACAGAACACAGGGTCCACGACCCGATCATCCACTTCAATTCACTTACAAGTGCACATTACACATAACACATTAATTTTATGCCATTCTAGCCAAGCACCAAGACTCGATATATAATGTCTCTCGACCCCGAGCACAAAGCATTGTGATACTCCGGACAATATCACAATTAACGAAAACATCAACGTCATCCTCAAAATGAAAACCACAACTGGTAACCCGCGGCCGTACCCCTTAGTATCGACCCCCACACATCCCGTCGGACACTCCGGGTGGGAAACCACTTCCGTGGCCGTACCCCTTAGTATCGACCCCCAGACATCCCGTCGGACACTCCGGGTGGAAGTTCATCCACACACGCACCCTAGTACAATACCGTTGCCGTACCCCTTAGTATCGACCCCCAGACATCCCGTCGGACACTCCGGGTGGAAGGAACAACACACACACACGTTCCAAAATCACAGTTGCAAACCACAAGCCTCGAAGGTCAATCACAGTATATATAGTCGAGGTACCTTGCTAGAATGACCAGTTCATCCAACATATACTCACGACCAAGTAATGATACGATTCATGCTAGAATTTCAACGATGCAGCTAGTACAAATAACATAGCAACGAGGGAAAATACCTATCCAACCACGCCGAACGACACAATGAGACAGGATCATCAATAGGCATACGTTCCATACATATCTCAAGGAAAGGTTAAGCTATAAATCCTCAATGTCATAATCACACAAAACAATACCCCACACATACTTAGACAAGCATATTTAACAACGAAATCATACGAGTCATCTTTAAAGGAAGTATTGAAAAGCATATCAATTCATTTGAAAGTTAATTATAGGTCTTCATAAATCACGTATCGAAAATTACCAACTAATATATCCACAAAACACGTAATGTATGGGCAAGATACTTGCCTCAAAATCAATTTGTGAATACTCCGACGAAAGCGGCTCGGCCGAAACAGCCCCAAAATAGTCCCGAAAATGCGGCCAAAGCAAATTAAACATTTCAAAATAGCCCAAACAACTCAAACTGACCACCTTTACGAGAAATCAATAACAACACAATCACCACGAGAATAACACCGCTACGAATCAACAACACTAAACGAAATCTCAATTGACACTAAGAAACTACAAGGGTTCAAGGGTTCATTCCAAGAAAGCCAAAATCATGTTTCGGGTGAGATGAAGTCGATAAACGAGTTACTAATCCGTAGATTACAACCAATACAATAAGAATTACATGACCAATTCATCATAATCGGCCCATAATTGAAATCAAAATAAAAACCCCAAAATATCTCAAGAACATAAATCAACCCGATAAAAACATGAAAACGAAACTCCAAACTGGGGGTTAAGATAAACAAGACTAGATAACAACAAAGGAATCAACAATTTCGGATTGGAATCATGAAATCACGATAAACCCCAAATTGTCCCGAAAGTAGGGTTTTAAGAAGAAAATACCTCAATTAAAATGGCGAAATATGTTGGGATGTTGTTAAATCCGTACTAGGAACTCAAAGATATTGATGGGTGATGATATCAGGCCAAAATCCATGCTTATACGCCCTCAAGATCGTCTAGATCGCCGGAAGGAAGAAAGGGGAGGAAGAAATGACGAAAGTTGACCTCTGCAGTCTTATATATACTGTCAAGAGTTAGCGCACGCTAAGGTATGTGTAGCGTGCGCTAACGGCTGTAAAATGCAGTCCAGAACCCTCTGCCAGATCCGTTAGCGCGCGCTAATATATGTATTTAGCGTGCGCTAATTACACACTGTGTAGTCTTTGTTATTTCGGCCATAACTCCTTCGTCCGGACTCCGATTGACTCGCCGTTTGAACCATTGGAAAGCTAATTTGATGCTCTATCACATTGTAAAGTTTCAGAATTTTTAGACTTTATAAGCGCCGGTGGTGATCTGACAAAGTCGACTAAATGCACAAAAACGATACTCCTAGACAAAACAATAATTATTCAACATGCAACGAAACACTAACGGACAACACCAACGATCCAAATCGAAAACGAACACATAACAAAGCAAGACATACTATTAACTCGACTTACGCAACGATAAGTCGTACTCGATTTAACACCACAACACGGTACATCGTGCCGTACCCAACATAGGGGAAAATCTCAAGAAATCGCCAACAGAACAAAATGAACGGCGCAATCGACAAAAATTCAAAAATAACCGGAACCGAGAATCTCGGGTATTACATTCTACCCTCCTTAAAAGAAGTTTCGTCCCGAAACTTAAAACATGAAACAATACAGGCAGAGCAACTCTAGATGACACATGATTCCGATAACTTGAAGATCGGGAAAGACGATACGAAGGCAACCACCCCAAAACTTTGGGAAATTACAAAATAGCCCAAACGCCTGAAACATCACGATAAGAAAACGTATAACCAAACCGAACTTCAAAAAATGTCTAACAAGGTTAAACGGACTTACGGGGAAATACGAACAACAATTTCGAATGGGATTCGCAAGAATCGATCTCAAATGCGGAAAAGTCGCCAAAAAGCATGGAACTCAGCAAAACGACACCGAAACGAACTCGGATGTTAACAAGTGTAGAATGAAACATTCACAGAAGGACGAAACGGTCACAGACGATCCGTTAAAACGGACTCCTGCCAAAAAAGAAATTTACCGAAAATCGAAAATTGCGGATATTACATCATATCACCTTTAAAAGAGGTTTTGTCCCCAAAACCTAAACAACGAGAATGAAGTGCTGGAGTAGCAACTTTCCCGGCCATATCCTATTGGTCCCGTATCTGATCTCCATGACTAACTATACCGCGGTCACGACCGTATCCTCTGTCCCTAGACATACTAAGCGGATTCTCACTCGATACGATGGCACAACTTCGCGAAAATCATATGCTAAAGTACCAACCCAGCACGGCATAACACATAAGGTAGTTGATAACAACTAAATAAGAAAATCCACGAGGTATCCTTTTAAATGATTTCATTTGGAAATCCTTGGATTTGTGCGCTATTCAAAATAAAATCTTGAAAGTATTTTTGGTACCTCAGTTTGTTTCATCAAAACCCGTAAAAGACGGACTTTATCCGTCTCATTTGACATCACTTGCAAAGCAATATATATATATTTTTTTTAACATCATCATTATAGAGTGATTCAAGATCACGCACGATAACTGGCTCAGTATAGAAAACTTTTCTAAACCCGAGTTTGAAGTTTTAAATCGAGTAAGATTCTTTATCTTCCACAGTATATTGTTGAAAATAAAAATTGTATTGATTTTTGAAAATAAAGATTTTATGATGTGAAAGATTTCTTAAATCATGTACTCGGATTATTTGAAAATACAACAATACGTCAAAAATTATTTTCGAAAATCCTCTCAACACTACACAAAAACCAACGACGGTAATATTTTACAAAATGTCTACATATACTTTAAAACAACTCTTTCAAATACCGTCGAGTTTTTATTTGAGAATCCGAGGCCGGGTCGCCAATTCTAAATAATTTTCAAAGTACGAACAGAGCCGCCGATTAATCGAATCGTCGAAACTTTATGAAATTTTCAGGGTGGCGTTTTCGAACACACACACATCAGACATAATTTAAACAAAATCAATTATCACCTAGCGCTACAAAAAGTCCTAACACTTATTCCCACACAGATTGCATCGCTCAACACATATAGAATACCGTCGAAGATGATTGATCATGACAAAACATAGACTGACGGCTAAAAATGCGGTTCCATAGCCTCTGTCCAGACTGACTAACGCGCGCTACAACAAATATTTAGCGTGCGCTACCCATGCTGCATTAGCGCGCGCTAGCCTCACACTTAGCGTGCGCTAACGGTTCTATTTCAGCAACATGATTGTGAACATATATATGACATTACTAGAATCGAAGGTCACAAATAAACAACAAAAATATTCGAATCTCAAAGCCATCGATTCACATAATTACAACACCTCATGAGCAACCATCAATAGGCAATTGTCATTCAAAACCGAAAAGTTAAAAGCAAGAGTCACGTCTTGAGTATATTTTGTAGACCTTATTTGAGTTAAAAACTCGTGTTTTGAAAACTTATAGTATGAGATGAAAATGAAATATCGGTAGTTGAAGTCTCAAAAATTTTGACCTTGAGGTCATCATACAAAAAATCAAAAAATTTCCTCCCTTGGAGAACATTTTAAAAAAAAAAATTACGACTCCCCGAAAGCCTTTCGAAAACTTAGAATTCCAAGGTTGTTACTCTTGCAAGAAAAACAGTTCATACAAGGATACATTTAGCAATATCACTCTTCATTCTAGTACAAAACGAGAATCGACAAATATATGTCACTTACTCACGATGCACCTTCAAATACTACTACTTAACACAGAATCACACCGGCTCGTATAGCTCGTGGTACAACATGTAATAGGGAGACTTACATCCACAGATCGCACGAAGATGATGGTTGCACCATGATACTAATCACGACCGACATCCCAGACGACGCGTCGCGACACGACATTAGTCAGACTCAATCTGACAAGACAAGACCCAACAATACACGACTGGACCCAACAGCCTAGGTTTCCGCAACCTAAGCTCTGATACCATAAATGTAACACCCCCAGATCAAACCGGGAATATTACACGCCGCAGACCCTCTCCGTGAGGATCCACCAGGCTAGACATCAACACAACACATTACATTACATACTGACGAATCAAAATAATGAATCAATAGACCAATTTGGTCTTCCGTCACTGACTTACAAATCAAAATACATAAACTCATCCAGACTCATACACATGCAAGGGTAAAATACTTGCAACGACGAACAATAAGACAGCGGAAAAGACAATACAATGGACTCCGACTAACTGAAGTCAAAACTGGCCTTCGTGTGATTAGTATCATTCGTCTTTCATCATCCCTCGCACCGATCCTGTGTCTTGCTCCCGAAAACCTGCATGTACCTGGACACAATACAGATATCCACCCCCCGATTACTCAGGGGTTAGCAAAACTCCATTGTTTTGCTAGTGCAAGTATAAAGTGGAAATACGAGCCATACACAACACATTCCGAGAATACAACGAAAGACTTCCCGAGATATATATAGTTAAAAATAGTTCAAGTCTTGAAAGTAGAAGCGAAGCAAGTAAGCACTTTGAAAATAATTCCAAATCTCGGGAGTTTTGAAAACATTAGAAATTGAAAAGTTCTTAATTCCTCGAAATTTATTTAGGGTCACAGCCCCAAAGTTCATTTTCCAAAATGCAAATCCGTTAACAAAACGCGGGGTCCAAGACCCAACCATTCCGGTCACAGAACACAGGGTCCACGACCCGATCATCCACTTCAATTCACTTACAATTGCACATTACACATAACACATTAATTTTATGCCATTCTAGCCAAGCACCAAGACTCGATATATAATGTATCTCGACCCCGAGCACAAAGCATTGTGATACTCCGGACAATATCACAATTAACGAAAACATCAACGTCATCCTCAAAATGAAAACCACAACTGGTAACCCACGGCCGTACCCCTTAGTATCGACCCCCAGACATCCCGTCGGACACTCCGGGTGGGAAACCACTTCCGCGGCCGTACCCCTTAGTATCGACCCCCAGACATCCCGTCGGACACTCCGGGTGGAAGTTCATCCACACACGCACCCAAGTCCACTTCCGTGGCCGTACCCCTTAGTATCGACCCCCAGACATCCCGTCGGACACTCCGGGTGGAAGGAACAACACACACACACGTTCCAAAATCACAGTTGCAAACCACAAGCCTCGAAGGTCAATCACAGTATATATAGTCGAGGTACCTTGCTAGAATGGCCAGTTCATCCAACATATACTCACGACCAAGTAATGATACGATTCATGCTAGAATTTCAACGATGCAGCTAGTACAAATAACATAGCAACGAGGGAAAATACCTATCCAACCACGCCGAACGACACAATGAGACAGGATCATCAATAGGCATACGTTCCATACATATCTCAAGGAAAGGTTAAGCTATAAATCCTCAACGTCATAATCACACAAAACAATACCCCACACATACTTAGACAAGCATATTTAACAACGAAATCATACGAGTCATCTTTAATGGAAGTATTGAAAAGCATATCAATTCATTTGAAAGTTAATTATAGGTCTTCATAAATCACGTATCGAAAATTACCAACTAATATATCCACAAAATACGTAATGTATGGGCAAGATACTTGCCTCGAAATCAATTTGTGAATACTCCGATGAAAGCGGCTCGGCCGAAACAGCCCCAAAATAGTCCCGAAACAGCCCGGCCAAAACTGCCCCAAAACAGCCCCGAAACAGCCCCAAAATAGCCCCGAAACAGCCCCAAAAACCGACCACCTTCACGAGAAATCAATAACAACACAATCATCACGAGAATAACACCGCTACGAATCAACAACACTAAACGAAATCTCAATCGACACTAAGAAACTACAAGGGTTCAAGGGTTCATTCCAAGAAAGCCAAAATCATGTTTCGGGTGAGATGAAGTCGATAAACGAGTTACTAATCCGTAGATTACAACCAATACAATAAGAATTACATGACCAATTCATCATAATCGGCCCAGAATTGAAATCAAAAGAAAAACCCCAAAATATCTCAAGAACATAAATCAACCCGATAAAAACATGAAAACGAAACTCCAAACTGGGGGTTAAGATAAACAAGACTAGATAACAACAAAGGAATCAACAATTTCGGATTGGAATCATGAAATCACGATAAACCCCAAATTATCCCGAAAGTAGGGTTTTAAGAAGAAAATACCTCAATTAAAATGGCGAAAGATGTTGGGATGTTGTTAAATCCGTACTAGGAACTCAAAGATATTGATGGGTGATGATATCAGGCCAAAATCCATGCTTATACGCCCTCAAGATCATCTAGATCGCCGGAAGGAAGAAAGGGGAGGAAGAAATGACGAAAGTTGACCTCTGCAGTCTTATATATACTGTCAAGAGTTAGCGCACGCTAAGGTATGTGTAGCGTGCGCTAACGGATGTAAAATGCAGTCCAGAACCCTCTGCCAGATCCGTTAGCGCGCGCTAATATATGTATTTAGCGTGCGCTAATTACACACTGTGTAGTCTTTGTTATTTCGGCCATAACTCCTTTGTCCAGACTCCGATTGACTCGCCGTTTGAACCATTAGAAAGCTAATTTGATGCTCTATCACATTGTAAAGTTTCAGAATTTTTAGACTTTATAAGCGCCGGTGGTGATCTGACAAAGTCGACTAAATGCACAAAAACGATACTCCTCGACAAAACAATAATTATTCAACATGCAACGAAACACTAACGGACAACACCAACGATCCAAATCGAAAACGAACACATAACAAAGCAAGACATACTATTAGCTCGACTTACGCAACGATAAGTCGTACTCGACGAACACCACAACACGGTACATCGTGCCGTACCCAACATAGGGGAAAATCTCAAGAAATCGCCAACAGAACAAAATGAATGGCGCAATCGACAAAAATTCAAAAATAACCGGAACCGAGAATATCGGGTATTACAAAGATGACTAATTCCCCCTTCACAGGGACATTCGAAAGGGCAGCTTAAAAACTTGGGTTGGTACATACCGACATTTGTGGTGCTTTGGAAGCAGCCCGAGATGGATATCAATATATCATAACGTTCACAGATGATCATACTAGGTATGGAATTGTATACTTAATGAAACATAAATCCAAAGCCTTCACTAAATTCAAAGAATTTAAGGCCCTAGTTGAATAACAGACTGGATGTCATATCAAAGCACTTCGGTCGGACCGATGAGGCGAATATATGACCTCAGAGTTTGATGAATTCCTTAAGGAACATGGAATAGTTTCACAATTCATGCCGCCAGGAACCCTACAGTTAAATGGTGTTTCAAAAAGGAGAAATCGGACTTTGTTGGACATGGTTCGCTCCATGTTGAATTACACTGATTTACCAATTTACCTATGGGGGTACGCCTTACTAACCGATGCCTATAACCTTAATAGATGGCCTTCTAAATCTGTTACTATCACTCCACATGAGATGTGGAAGGGTAAGAAACCAAGTCTTAATCATATAATGATTTGGGGATGTCCAGCCTATGTCAAGAAAGCTAAGGTGGACAAAGTGGAAGCAAGGTCCATCAAGGGACGTTTCATTGGATACCCAGAGGACTAGATGGGTTATCTATTCTACATGACAAAAGACCATAGGGTCGTTGTGGCTTTACAAACGCACTTACTTGAGTATGAGCTCATTCATGAAGGTGGCTTGGGTAGAAATATCTCTTTGGAAGAGCATAATGAAAGTCCTAAGGAGACATCTGATCAGGGATCAAGAACCGAACCTATTGTAACACAACCTCCATTTCGAAGGTCTGATAGGGTGTCTCACTTACCTGAGAGGTATGGCTATACACATGTCGAGGAACTGGGTCCCCACGATGCACCCGATAGCCATGAGGACGACCCTGTTACCTATGACCAAGCGATAGTGGATGTAGACTCTGATAAATGGCAAGAAGCAATGGAAGCTGAGATAGACTCGATGCATACCAATCAGGTCTGGACTCTAGTAGATCTACCAATTGGCATGAGGACTATTGGAAATAAATGGATCTATAAGAGAAAGACTGATGGGGATGGCAAGGTTGACGCCTATAAGGCCAGGCTTGTAGCAAAGGGTTATACCCAAAGAGAAGGGATCTATTATCATGATACCTTCTCGCCCGTAGCTATAATCAAGTCGATTCGCATGATGCTTGCCATTGCTGCCTATTACGATTATGAAATATGGCAAATCAACGTCAAAACGACTTTTCTAAATGGATACCTTGAGGAGGAAATCGATATGGAACAGCCTAAGGTTTTTGTGTCCAAAGCTAATATTCATAAGGTGTGTAAGCTACAACGAGCCTTTTATGGGCTGAAGAAAGCTTCTCGGAGTTGGAACCTTCGATTTGACGAAGCAGTCAAGGACTTTGACTTCGTGCGAAATGAGGAGGAACCATGTGTTTAGAAAAAGGTCAGTGGGAGCAACATTGCATTCTTAGTACTATATGTATATCATATTCTACTTATAGGAAATAACTAGCAATGCTCAACACTGTGAAAGATTGGCTTTGTAAAACGTTCTCCATGAAAGACTTGGGAGAAGCTTCTTATATTCTAGGGACCCATCTTTACAGACATAGACCGAAAAGAATAATAGGACTTTTCCAAGCCCTCTATATAGATGAACTATTGAGAAGATTCAAGATGGATGAATCTAAAAGAGGGTTCCTTTCCATACGACATGGAATTCATCTCACCATGAAAATGTGTCCTAAAAGTGAGGAAGACAAGAAAGAGATGAGTAAGGTACCCTATGCCTCGGCAATAGGTAGCCTCATGTACACTATGTTATGTACGAGACTGGACTTAGCCTACGCTGTGAGTATGGAAAGTCAGTTTCAAGCAAACCCGGGAAGGGAACACTGGACTGCCATCAAGAACATTCTTAAGTACTTGAGAAGAACTAGAGATATGGTTCTTACTTATGATGGTGGAGAACTGAAGGTGATTGGATTCACCGATTCTGATTTTCAAGGAGACAATGACGACTCTAAGTCGACATCTGGGTATTTGTTTATTCTCAATGGAGGAGAAGTATCTTGGAGAAGCTCCAAGCAAAGCACTACTACAGATTCCACCTGCCAAGCAGAGTACCAAGCTGCCTCAGAGGCTAGCAAAGAAGCATTTTGGATGCAAAAGTTTGTGCAAGAACTTCAAGTGGTGCCTAACGTGGAGCTGCCTATATCACTATTCTATGATAATGATGGAGCTGTCGTCCAAGCCAAGGAGCCAAGGGCTCACCACAACACCAAGCATATAGAGAGAAAGTATCACATCGTTTGAGAGATGGTTGAAAAAGGATATGTTTCGTTGCAAAGAGTAGACTCAGAAGACAATGTCTCTGACCCGCTGACTAAGACATTATCTCGGGCCGTCTTGGAAAGACATCTGAAAAACATGGGTATTAGATACCATGATGTGTGGCGTTGAGTGCAAGTGGGAGATTGTTAAAAAATATGCCCTCGAATGCCACTTAGGGGATGAGAGAGTAGGGGCATTGTACTTGTAATTATGGAATAATTAATAAAAAGTCAATACGATTCATTCACTGTTTATTGTATTTCAAATCCATTCTTGATTTGGTAAATATTGAAGTAAAGTCTACTTAAATAAATCGAACATTCCATTCTCGTTATCGGATAAGAGAAAATGCACTGGAATCACTTAAAGTTTATTTGCGTAAATCGTTCACAAGTCAATAAACTTAAATGGGCATTAAGTTTTAAGTAAGACTTGTATAACTGATGCTAGGACGTCTGCATATCTTGATATCATAGTTATAAGTATATTGGTGGGACCAGTATACTCGAACACGACTCATACTTGATTCAGTCACACGGTATTCACTCTCGGAGAGTCGATGATGAATCGAAAGATTGTGATAGTATACGTGGACCTTTGACTTGAGGGTTCAGTAGAAGATGTGTCTGTGACGTTTAGTTTGTCATTAGAGTAGTTAGACTCATTTGCTTAATTGCTAAGCCAACCTCGAAGTGCGGACTATACGGGCAGGTAGCAGTCTTTACTGTACGTCAAGATAGGATTCTATCTCCTGTTAGTGAGCAGGCGAATGTTCTATACGGTTAATGGCAAATAAGATCATAAGTTTTTGGCCAAAGCATTCTGATCTAGTCGTGTTAGATACACCAGTAATCAGTCGGTCTTGATTTGCATTAACATATGTATAATGTCTAGTCAACAGTAGGGTTTGACTTTTCCGTGACCCGAAGACTTGACCGGGATATATGATGAAGGGTCTATATGTATATAGTATTCACGACATAATGGTTCTGTAATGATCCCTTCATTCATTCTCAGTCGGGATTTACAGTGCGGATCGCTAGGCTGGCTAAGTACTGCCCGCACTCATTGGTTCCTCCCAATGCCGGCTGAGACGGACCTACAGATTCGCGCATCAGGAGCGTTGTCGGATAAAAGTGAATTTATTATCTCTCTAATAATATTAGATATTGGATATCTAATTATGATTTATTGGATAAATCAAATAGCGGTCTTATGAATTAAAATTAAGTTACCGGGTAATTAATTTAATTCATAAATAATATTTCTTAGAGAAATATATTTGTATTTGATATAATTAATTAATTGGATGGATTAATTAGTATAAATACATTAGATATAAAACAAAGTGTATTTAACAGATTCGTTTGATGAACGTCCGGTACACGAACCGAGTGACTCAGCCCGTTTCTAAGAATCTTCACATAGGCCGCCCCTCCCTCTATCATTGCTTGGATGATTCCTCTCTTGTTGTCATGTGGTGGGTGATCCCACCATGTTACCATGTTACGTCTACACATCATGTTATTATGATATGATATAATTATATCTCATAAGATATATATTAATGATGTTGGCATCATTATAATCCAAGAGAGATCCCTGCTCTTTTAGTTGCTGGCCGAGCGCAAAAGTAAGAGGGTGGGAGAAATTTATTTTCCTTTTTATTCTTCATCTTAGAGGTGAAAGAAAATCAAGAAAAATAAGAGAAAAAAATTCATATAGTAATTCCTAGCCGTGTTATACCAAGAACAGATTGCTATATATTTTTTCGGTCAAGTTCCGACGCGTGGTGATGTAGAGACATCGTGCTTTCGGTGTTTGGAATGAGGGCATTTCGTGTTCGTGCTCGGGTTCGTGAACATCATCAACTTACGAAGATATTATGAAAGGCTTCAAGGGTATGGGACCTTAATCCTTTTATCTTTGTACTTTTTTCGTATAAACGTTACTTGATCGACTGTTTGGGATTCATTATTATTATTCTGCTGCGTATTTCGCTTTGTTTCTGGAATCCCAACACTTAACGTATGCTAATACACTACATTGGCGTATGCTACCGATTTATGTAGCTCACTGTCTCATTTCTGTCCTGTTTTTACGTACGTTGTTAAAATGCTTACGTACGCTACTTAATCGACTTAGTTTACCTATACTGATATTTTAGCATATGTTAATAGTCGTTGACTTGCCTTTTTAGAAGTTGTCCGACTGCTTGTGGAAGATGGCGGACACTCGGGCTCCACACAACGACCACGCCTTATCTGATCCAGACTACCCCTTATGTATGCTAGGTAACAGTATTAACGTATGTTAGATGTGCTCTTTAGGGTACGCTAAGTCTATATGTTAACGTATGCTAGTACCATGTAGATAACGTATGAGGTATCGATTTTCACATAATACGATCATGAATACTGGAATACAAATAAGGGAAATCGTACTTCAATTAATTATATGCCATAATCATACACCACATGATTCGAATACCAATAGAAATTCACAATAAATATTTGGGTATTACACTCACGGACTATCATGGTCGTTTAATTGATAATTGACCTACCAGATTTATGAGCATAAACTACTACCAATTGATAATTGACCTACCAAATTTACTCCAACATTATATAATAAGTATATCTTGGAGATTTTATGGTCTCTCAACAAAACCACTAAAAGGTTATGCTTATTGTTTAGATTGCACATGTTTCAATATACAACTTTCATGCTAACATTCAATATTGATTTGAGTCTTCTGATACCATATTTAAATGGTTTTAGATCATGAACTTTTTGATGTATGAAATGATCCAAGCATAAAAGTAATGTTTGGATAGAAATACAGGTCTAAAACCACTTAAAATACGAATAAAAAAATAACTATTCTTATAAGATTCATGTATCGTTATGTGCATAAACTACTACCAAATGATACTTGACCTATCAAATTTACTCCAACATTATATAATAAATATATCTTAGAGATTTTATGGTGTCTCAACCAAAACCGCTACAAAATTATACTTATTGCTTAATTTGCACAGGTTTCGATGTACAACTTACATGCTAATATCCAATGTTGAGCTAAGTCACCTAGTTCATTATTTAAATAGTTTAAATCATGAATTTGTGCATATATGAAATGATACAAGTGCAAAAGTGATGTCTCGAGATAAATAAAGGTCTAAAATCACTTAAATATGAATAAAAAACAACTATAATTATCATAAGACGACTATAGTTGTGCCATATTGTTTCCATTTAACCAATCGGGAAATATAATCGGTAGTTTTTCAAGTTGTCCCCATCATATGGACGGCTATCGTTATCACGTGATAGCTATCGTCATGCCCTATCGTTGTCGTTTAACCGATCAGGAAATCAAATTAGTAGCTTTTCAAGTTCTTCCCGTAATTTAGATGAGTATCGTTATAATGAGGCTACTGGCGTTATGCTCTAAATAAATGGTCATTTTGTAACACCCCCAATCCACTCAGGAATATTACACGCCGTAGAACCTTTCCTCAAGGATCTACCAGGCTGGTAACTAAAATCAAACATCTCAACATCGCCTTTAAGGCTAAAATAACTCAGTAGACCGATTTGGTCTTTCAATTAATACATACAACTCAATCTCAATACATACCCACGCAGGGGTCAAAATACAACACACTCCCGTACAACAGGGAAAATACTACAGCGAAAATAAAGTACAACCAAACCAATACGACATCGTATGGATCCTGACCATACGTATGTTTCTTATACCACCATGATTACTTGCCACATCATCTCACGGTTGGATCAATCACTTGCTCTCTCCTGACCACATAATCACAAGCCATGTGTCACCGTAGGTATCCTGAGGCTCTCACGGTTGGATCAATCACTTGTTGCATCCTGACCACATGATTGTTGGGATTCCGAAAATAAAACGAAATACGCAGCGGAAATAAATACGAATCCCAAACAGGATCGATCAAGTAACGTATATACGAAAAAAATACATACAAAGATAAAGATTCATACCCTTGAAGCCTTTGAAATAAATCTTCGTAAAGTGTAGACGATGATCACGATCCCGTCCCGAACACGAAATCCCTTCGTTCCAAGCACCGAAAATTCGAAGCCTCTACTTCACACGTGTCGGAAGTTGCCCGGAAAAATCTACAACACTCCGTTCTATGAAGAACACGTCTAGGAAGTGTTGTAGGAATTTTTTTCTCTCTTTATTTTTCTTACTTCTTTTCACCTCAAAGATGAACAAAATGAAGAAGGAAAATTTTTCTCTCTCTCCTCACTTAAGCTCACGTCCAGGGCTGATTTTTTGCAGGTTTGTATGTGTGTGTGTGTTGTAGTAGTTGTTATATAATGTGTTGTTTTTATATTATCTCAAACCATATAATTGAGATAAAATGTCAACACATAATAACAAAAATACAACTAACACATACACATGCATGGAAATGATTCCATGTGATGTGGGGAGAGGGAGGGCGGCCCATGGCGGAAATTTCCTAGAAAACGAGCCGAGTCACTGGCTCGTGTACCGGACGTTCACAAACGACTCGTTAAATACACTCCGTTTAATCACCAATGTATTTATATTAATTAATTAATCTAATTAATTAATAATATCAAATACAAATATATTTCTCTAAGAAATATAATTTATGAATTAAATTAATCACCCTAACTTAATTTTAATTCATAAGACCGCTATTTTGATTTATCTAATAAATCATAATTAGATATCCAATATCTAATATTTATAGAGAGATAATAAATTCACATTTATCCGTCAACGCTCCCGATGCGCGACTCGTAGGTCCGTCTCACCGGCATTGGGAGGAACTAATGAGTGCGGGCAAGACTTAGCCACTTAGCGGGCCGCATCAGTAAACCCCGATCGAGAACGAATGAAGGGATCATTCCGTAACCATTATGTCGTGAATACTATATACGTATAGACCCTTTATCGATGTCCCGGTCAAGTCTTCGGTCACGGTAAAGTCAAATCCTACTATTGACTAGACTCTATACATGTGTTAATGCAAATCAAGACCGACCGATTAACAAAGTGTATCTAATACGACTATATCGTAATGCTTTGCCAAAGACTCATGATCTTATTTGCCATTAACCGTATAGGACATACGCCTGCTCACTAATAGGAGATAAAATCCTTTCTTGGTATACAGTAAAGACTGCTACCTGCCCGTATAGTCCGCACTTCGAGGTCGACTCAGCAATCAAGCAAATGAGTCTAACTACTCTAATGACAAACTAAACGTCACAGGCACATCTTCTACTGAATCCTCAAGTCAAAGGTCCACATACACTATCACAACCTTTTGATTCGTCATCGACTCTTCGAGAGTGAATACCGTGTGACTGAATCGAGTATGAGTCGTGTTCGAGTATACTGGTCCCACCAATATACTTTATAACTATGCTATCAAGACGTGCACACGTCCTAGCATCAGTTATACAAGTCTTATTAAAACTTAATGCCCATTTAAGTTTATTGACTTGCGAACGATTTTCGTAAATAAACTTTAAACACTTCCAGTGCATTTTCTCTTATCCCATAACGAGAATGGAATGTTCAGTTTATTTACATGGACTTCACTTCAATGTTTACCAAGTCAAGAATGCAATTGAAATACAATAAACAGTGAATGAATCGAATTGCCTTTTTATTATTTATTCCATAATTACAAGTACAATGCCCCTACTCTCTCATCCCCTGAGTGGCATTCGAGGGCATATTCCTAACAATCTCCCACTTGCACTCAATGCCACACATCATGATATCCAATACCCATGTTCTTCAGATGTCTTTCCAAGATGGCCTGAGATAATGGCTTAGTCAATGGTCGAGACATTGTCTTCTGAGTCTACTCTTTCCAATGAAACATATCCTTTTTCCACCATCTCTCGAACGATGTGGTACTTTCTCTCTATATGCTTGGTGTTGTGGTGAGCCCTCGTCTCCTTGGCTTGGGCGACAGCTCCATCATTATCACAGAATAGTGATATAGGCAACTCCGCGTTAGGCACCACTTGAAGTTCTTGTATAAACTTCTGCATCCAAAATGCTTCTTTGATAGCCTCCGAGGCGGCTTGATACTCGCTGGCGGTGGAATCTGCAGAGCGGTTTGCTTGGAGCTTCCAAGATACCGCTCCTCCATTGAGAGTAAATAAATACCCGATGTCGACTTAGAGTCGTCATTGTCTCCTTGAAAATCGAATCGGTGAATCCAATCACCTTCGCCTCCACCACCATAAGTAAGAACTAAATCTCTATTTCTTCTTAAGTACTTAAGAATGTTCTTTACGGCACCCAATGTTCCCTTCCCGGTTTGCTTGAAATCGACTTACCATACTCACGGCGTAGGCTAAGTCCTGGTCTCGTACACAACATAGCGTACATGAGGCTACCCATCGCCGAGGCATAGGGTACCTTACTCATCTCTCTCTTGTCTTCCTCACTTTGAGGACACATTTTCGTGGTGAGATGAATTCCATGTCGCATGGGAAGGAACCCTCTTTAGATTCATCCATCTTGAATCTTCTCAGATTTTATCGATATAAAGGGCTTGGGAAAGTCCTATCATTCTTCGCGGTCTATCTCTCGTAAAGACGGATCCCTAGAATATAGGAAGCTTCTCCCAAGTCTTTCATGGAGAACGTTTTAGAAAGCCAAGCTTTCACGGTCTTGAGCATTGCTATGTTATTTCCTATAAGTAGAATATCATCTACATATAGTACTAAGAACGCAATGTTGCTCCCACTCGATCTTTTGTAAACACACGGTTCCTCCTCATTTCGCTCAAGTCAAAGTCCTTAATCGCTTCACAAATCGAAGGTTCCAACTCCGAGAAGCTTGCTTCAGACCATAAATGGCTCGTTGCATCTTACACACTTTATGAATATTAGCTTTGGACACAAAACCTTTAGGCTGTTCCATATAGATTTCCTCCTCGAGGTATCCATTTAGAAAAGCCATTTTGACATCCATTTGCCATATTTCATAATCATAATAGGCAGCAATGGCAAGCATCATGCGAATCGACTTTATCATAGCTACGGGCGAGAAGGTATCATGATAATCGATTCCTTCCCTTTGGGTATAACTCTTTGCCACAAGCCTGGCCTTATAGGCATCAACCTTGCCATCCCCATCAGTCTTTCTCTTATAGATCCATTTATTTCCAATAGTCCTCATGCCAGTTGGAAGATCTACTAGAGTCCAGACCTGATTGGTATGCATCGAGTCTATCTCAGCTTCCATTGCTTCTTGCCATTTATCAGAGTCTACATACACTATCGCATGGTCATAGGTGACAGGTCGCTTTCATCAGCTATCGTGTGTCGTGGAGACCCAGCCTCGACATGTGTATAGCCATACCTCTCGAGTAAGTGAGATACCCTATCGACCTTCAAGTGGAGGTTGTGTTACAATAGGTTCGGTTCTTGATCCCTGATCAGATGTCTCCTTAGGAGTTTCATTATGCTATTCCAAAGAGATATTTCTACCCGAGCCACCTTCCTGAATGAATTCATCCTCAAGGAAGTGCGCTTGTAATGCCACAACGACCCTATGGTCTTCCGGCATGTAGAATAGATAACCCATCGAGTCCTCTGGGTATACTATGAAACGTCCTTTTATAGACCTCGCTTCCAGTTTGTCCACCTTAGCCTTTTTGACATAGGCTGGACATCCCCAAATCCTTATGTGATTAAGGCTTGGTTTCTTACCCTTCCACATCTCATGCGGAGTGATAGGAACAGATTTGGAAGGACATCTATTTAGGATATAGGCAATGTTAGTAAGGCATACCCCACATGAAAAAAGGTAAATCATAGTAAATTAACATGGAGCGAAACAATTCCAACAAAGTCCGATTTCTCATTACAGAAACACCATTTAACCGTGGGGTTCTGGAGGCGTGAATTGTGAAACTATTCCATGTTCCTTAAGGAACTCATCAAACTCGGTGCTCATATATTCGCCACCTCGGTCCGACCAAGTGCTTTGATATGACATCCAGCTTTGTTTTTCAACTAGGGCCTTAAATTCTTTGAATTTAGCAAAGGCTTCAGATTTATGTTTCATTAAGTACACAATCCCATACCTAGTATGATCATCTGTGAACGTTATGAAATATTGATATCCGTCTCGGGCTACTTCTAAAGCACCACAAACATCGGTATGCACCAATCTAAGTTTATCGGCAGCCCTTTCAAAAGTCCCTGTGAAGGGGAACTTAGTCATTTTGCCTCTAAGGCAAGATTCACAAGTTGGATAGGGTTCTACACCCAATGGACTTAAAAGTCCATCTTTTTCCATTTTCTGAACCTTGGTCTGACCAACATGACCAAGTCTAAGGTGCCATTTAAGAGCTTGATTAGTATCTTGCCTACCACGTTTCCTAGTTATTGTAACACCCCGAGATATTCGGAATAATTACAGCGCCGTAAACCATTTAGATAAGGATTTACAAGGCTAATTTTAAAAGAAGTGTAAAAAAAAATACAATCGAACAACTGAAGTTTAAATACAGATTTGATTCAACCGATCAAATGAGTTAACTTATACAACCATATCGAATAACCTTATTAAAACAGACGTACTCGAGTACGTTACGAACCAAGAAGACAAATCACAATAACACTAACATCAATCACATCACTGAGCCATTTCATCGTCCTGTCGGTACTGTGGTTGCCTCCCCGCTCCTCGGCTACCTGAACATCAAAACACTGTCCACCCCCGAAGGGGTTAGCAAAACAATGCTAGTACAAGTATCATCATACAAAAATCATCAATGCATCATAAAACATGCAAAACGGAATTCCGCCACCGGAAGCCAACGATGCGAATCCTCACGATTCCATCAACACAATACAAGGTAATCCAATGATCCAAATACGCAAAGATAGATCCCCATGATGATCCCGCTGGACCAACGCATGGTGGAAAACCCGTCCAACGATCCGGGCCCTCAAGATAGATCCCCATGATGATCCCGTCGGACCAACGCATGGTGGACATTCGATCCAGCGCCCAAAGATAGATCCTCATGATCCCCTCGGATCATTTATACCATAAATCAATCAACTATGCATACACATATGCATTTCAATATGTTCATCAATACGAACAAATAACCACGAATATCACAAGAATTTTCAGAAATACATCTCATATTCAACAATATGAATAAAACCACAAGCATGATAAATCGATCTCGACATATGATACTTGCCTCGAAAATGGCAAGGACGAAACACTTCAATGATCTCGAGACACTCGAAGGCCGCCTCCTTCGATCAACGTAACAAGCTCGAACCTTAACAAAAGGAATGATATACAAATCATCTCAATTCGAACGATGGCCTAACAATTCGGTCTACGGCCGAAAAGCTCAAAATAAACAATGCTCGATCGCTTAGCGTGCGCTACGATTTCTACGTAACGCGGCGCTAAGCAGGCGTTAGCGCACGCTATCGTGTAAGACTAGCGCGGCGCTAGTTACGAATCGGCGCTTGAACCGACCGATACATAACGCACGCCACGCATTTATCGCGGCGCTAATCGAACCCGATAGCGCACGTTAACTCACATATGTTAGCGTGCGCTACCCTTGCATGGCAGAATACTGCTAACGGAAAAACCGGGTTGAAAGGTGGTGAATTCATGAATTCTATGATGATACAACAAGTCATCCTCAAGCATGTCATGCTAATAAGGTTTGTGGAAGTTCCATGATCATGAGGTACAAATATACGGATAATCAACTCAACATCATATCTTATCTTCGATCTTCAAGAAATATTCTAAGTTCCGATTATTCCAAGTCCCAAAACATATGATTCCTTACGTAAAACATACTAACTAGGAAATCTTCACATACTGGTCGATTGGTTCTGAAGATACATAACATGCTTAGGAATCCACATACTAAAAGGTTCAATGGATTATACGATGAATAAGTGTCGAACGTCGAAAATATCCTTCTAAGACACGATGTACGACTAATAACGAATCTAACTGATTAAATGAACATGATCAACATCCTATAGAACACTACTAGTATTGGTGAAGAATCACCTACCTCAAGGTAATGAAGAACACGGAAGAAATTGAAGCAATCCAACACCGAAAGCTTGAACACCAATCTCCAATGATATACGATCTTCAATCACGAACTAGGGTGTTGATATGAAGTGTTTAAGATGAAGGAAGTTATGTTCTAAGTGTTAGAATTCGGGTAATGGGAGAAGAGAGAACTGAAATCACGAATAGGATGCTGTCCTATTTATAATAAATGGCTATTAGCGCGCGCTAGACCCTGCTCGTAGCGTGCGCTAACGGATCACTGACTAATCTGTACTCATCACTTAGCGCGCGCTATGCACATACCTGTAGCGTGCGCTAAGGCGTTGACTCGGCTTTTCCCGAAAGCCGTCCAGGTACATCCCGACACGATCCGACAGGGGTCCCCCGGCCAGATCTCACCTACCGCACGTCTCAATCAAATTGACCACGCATAGCGTGCGCTAATGACCCTCAGTAGCGTGCGCTATGAATCCACGTTAGCGGACGCTAAATATACCCGATAGCGTGCGCTACATGCGCAGATTTACAATCTTTAAATCACAAACACGAAATTAAACGCTCGACAATATCGGATTATGAAATACGGAGAATAGTACGCAGACAAAAGTACAATCATTACAATATCACAAGTTCCAATTACATAACAGAAATCTCGGGTATTACATCCTTCCTCCCTAAAAAGAAGTTTCGTCCCGAAACTTAAGATGAAAACAACTCCGGATATCTAGTCTTCATACTGTCCTCTGTTTCCCAAGTGGACTCTTCGACTCCATGTCATGACCATTGTACTTTAACCAAGTGTATTGGTTTATTCCTCAATTGTTTGATCCGTCTCTCAAGTATCTTGATTGGTCTCTCTTCGAAGGTGCCATCATTGGCTATTTCTATCTCGTCGAAATCAATGACGTGACTGGGGCCCGGTACATACTTCCGCAATTGGGATACGTGAAACACATTGTGAACGTGACTCAGCGATGGCGGTAAGGCCAACCTGTATGCTAAATCTCCCACTCTCTCGAGGATCTCGAATGGTCCGATATATCTCGGACTAAGCTTGCCTCTCCTCCCAAAACGGAAAATCCCTCGTGTAGGAGACACCTTCAATAGTACATGGTCCCCAGCGTCGAACTCTAGAGGGCGACGACGTACATCTGCATAAGACTTTTGTCGACTTTGGGCAGTCAACAGTCTCTCTCGAATCAAAGCTATCTTCTCTTGAGTCTGAATAATCAATTCCGGTTCCGTCCCGATCAAATCTGAAGAATCATCCCAACATAGGGGTGATCGGCATCTTCTCCCGTACAAAGCTTCAAATGGTGCCATCTTAATTGAAGCATGCCAACTATTATTGTAGGTGAATTCAACTAATGGCAAATGAACTTCCCAATCAGTTGACCAATCCAAGGCACAGGCTCTAAGCATGTCTTCTACAGTTTGAATAGTCCTTTCGGACTGACCGTCCGTTTGAGGATGATAAGCTGTGCTAAAGTTGAGCTCAGTCCCCAGAGCCCTGTGAACTGCTTTCCAGAAATGTGACATGAAGCGACCATCTCGATCCAAAATAATGGTCCTCGGCGTCCCATGCAATCTGACTATCTCCGCAATAAATACTCGTGCCAATCTCTCGGGTCCCCATGTATCTTTAATTCCCAGGAAATGAGCCGACTTGGTTAGTCGATCAACTACAACCCAAATCATGTTCATTCCCGTTCTAGTCCTTGGCATACTAGTGATGAAATCCATCGAGATATCTTCCCACTTCCATTCAGGGATCGGAAGCAGCTTTAACATTCCGGCAGGTCGTTGATGTTCATCTTAACCTGCTGACAAGTCAAACACTTCGAAACGTACTCCGCTACGTCCTTCTTCATATTCCCCCACCAGAAGTTTTGCTTTAGATCCTTATACATCTTACTGCTGCCTGGGTGAATAGAATAGGGCGCGCTATGAGCTTCCTTTAAAATTGTCCGTCTCAAATCATCATCCTCGGGAACGCAAAGTCGACTCTGAAATCTCAGAACCCCATCGTCTTGTATCACGAATCCTGGGGCTTTTCCTTTCTTTACTTCGTCATATAATCGAAGGATCAGAGAATCGTTCAATTGTTTAGACTTGATTTCCTCGACTAATGATGAAGTCAGTTCCATCACATAAAGTTGCCCTTGGATTCCTGGTGCCCATACCTCAATCCCCTCGCGGATCAGTTCTCGTTGAATACTGGTTTGGGACGTAAGTGCTTCCAACACTCGAAGAGAAACAGGTTTACGGCTCAAAGCATCAGCTACTACGTTTGCTTTCCCCGGATGATAGAGAATCTCCAAGTCGTAATCCTTGATCAATTCCAGCCACCTTCTCTGCCTCATGTTTAACTCTTTCTGACTGAAAATGTACTTGAGGATCTTATGATCTGTAAAGATCTGACAATGAGCGCCATACAAATAATGTCGCCAAATTTTCAAGGCAAAGACCACAGCTGCTAGCTCCAGATCATGAGTAGGGTAATTAATCTCGTACGGTTTCAATTGCCGAGAGGCATAAGCAATCACTTTATCCTTCTGCATCAACACACAACCCAAACCCTGATTTGAAGCGTCGCTGTATACCATGAATCCATCAGTTCCCTCTGGCAGCGCTAATATAGGGGCTGTCGTCAGCCTCCTCTTAAGTTCGTCAAAACCAGCCTGGCACTTCTCATTCCACATGAACTTTTGAGTTTTCTGTAACAGCTGGGTGAGCGGACGAGCAATTTTGGAAAATCCCTCTACAAAGCGGCGATAATATCCAGCAAGTCCTAAGAAGCTTCGGACCTCTTTCACGTTTTTAGGAGCTTCCCAATCCAAGATTGCTTCGACTTTCTTCGGGTCCACCTGAACTCCATCGGCTGATATCACATGCCCAAGGAAGGTTACTTCCTTAAGCCAGAACTCGCATTTTGAAAATTTTGCATACAGTTGTTCCTTCCTCAAGGTGCTTAAAACCACACGTAAATGTTCAGCATGTTCCTCTGCGTCCCTCGAATATATCAGGATGTCGTCAATGAAGACGACCACAAATTTATCCAAGTATTCCAAGAATACCCGATTCATCAATTGCATGAAATACCGCAGGAGCATTGGTAAGTCCAAATGGCATTACTACAAATTCATAATGCCTGCATCGATCTCAAAGCGATTTCGATATCCGATTCCTTAATTCTCAACTGGTGGTATCCTGATCGCAAGTCAATCTTCGAGAATACCCTTGCCCCTTGCAGTTGATCAAACAAGTCGTCGATCCGAGGTATAGGATACTTATTCTTGATCGTCATCTTGTTGAGTTCCCTGTAATCAATACACAGTCGGAGGGATCCGTCTTTCTTTCGAACAAAAAGAACGGGCGCTCCCCAAGGAGAAACACTAGGTTGGATATAGCCCTTCTGTAACAATTCCTCCAGTTGCTTCTTGAGTTCATACATCTCGGTTGGCGCCATGCGGTATGGTGCTCGAAATAGGCCGCTCCAGTGCTCTAATTCGATAGTGAATTCCACTCCCCTCTGCGGAGGTAACCCAGGTAGTTCGTCAGGAAATACATCTGAGAACTCATTCACAATTGAAATAGACGAGAGCTCTACTCCTTCCTCTTTCCTCATGGCATATCACCAAAGTCCGTGACATCATCCCCGCTTGATAATTTCACAACTTTCATTGCCTTGATCAATTTTCCCGAGCTTCCTGTCTCCATCCTGGAATAAGTGTTCGATCCGTCATCGGCAATGATGGAAATGACTCTCTCTGGTAATTCAAAGACAGCTCCATAACGGTTGAGCCAATCATCTCCGAGAATTAAATCGTCACCGTAGATGTCAACTACAATAAGATTCGATGGCCAATCTCTTCCTTCTATAGATACTGGAAATCCCTAGCTTCTGTGGTTCCCACAATTTTCTCTCCGCTCGGTAATCCCACAACATAAGGTTCACAGCTATACAAGCACGAGATTTTCAAACGATTAATACAATTCAAAGATATAAAAGAATGCGTGGCTCCCGAATCGAACAAGACACTAATCGGTTGCAAAAGGATCTCAATCGCACTGATGCAACAGTGGTTCTCGATACTCGATTTCCTCATTTCGTGCAAAGCGCGGAGGAATCGACCCAAAGACTGGATGTCTCTCTCTTCCCGGCTTCACGCTGAAATCCACTCTGCTGCGTCTGGTTCACACTCATCTCCTTCGGACCGGAGCCGAGTGCGAGTACCAAAAGATCGGGTCGCATTCCCACAAAATGTTGCGCGATGTCCTTCCTGCTCACACTCGAAACAGTCACAGCAGCGCGAAACAATCACGCCGAACATGTCCCGCTTTGCCACGCTTATAACACTTCTTCCTCGCGTCAAACAGCTTGGTGCCGCCCGAACTTCTTTCCACCTCGAGAAGGATGCGGAGGTCTCCTGGATGAATGAAAAGAGGACTGACCCCTGCGAGACCCACTACTCTTATCCTCCGTGAAGTTGCCAGACACCTTCTGTTTCTTTGCTTCCGTCGATTCCTCTACTGCTGCCTCCTTCATATCATAGGCCAACGCCTTGTCCTGATACTGTCGCAAGGTGGTACATTCAAATCCGGACATATACTGTTGAATTTCCGGCTTCATTCGCATGTCAAAATGAAAAATCTTCTCCGCCTCGGTCCTGACCAAGTGGCGCACATAAGTCAGCTGGTGATTAAAAGTCTTAATCACGTCCGTCACAGATACTTCTAAATTCTGTGGTGAGAAAAACTCTCGAACTCGGGCCTCTCTAACTGGGCAAGGACAATACTGCGCCTCCATCATCAATTTGAATTCCGTCCAGTCAACATTGTGCTCCTCCGGTCGAATGGCCTCCCACCAGTCGAAAGCCTCCCCGGTCAGAAGATACTGGGCGACCGGAACCTTCCTATCGTTGGGACAGTTAATCCCTGCAAAAATCTTCTCTAATTCCTTCAGCCAGTGATCCCAAGAAAGCGTCTCGGCAGAACCGTCAAATTTCGGAGGGTGCAATTTAATCACTTCGGTAAGCCATCTATCCCCTCGATTTTCCACGTTATGCTGCTGTCCCATCGTCGTCTGCATGCGATCCACAACTTGAGCAAACTGGTTTATCTGGGCAACCACCTGCTGAAGCACTCCCGGCACGTTAGGATCTGCATTATTATTTGCCGATCCCTGTTGTCCCCCGGAATGGGAATCCGTTCTACTAGCGGTTATCTCTGGGGTAGATACCGACTCTTCTTGCCTCGCATTTCCACGTCCGCGTCCACGACCGCGTCCGCGTCCACGACCTCCTCTCAACATACTGTAAACATAAATACTCAATATCCAGGACAAACTTTCTCAAAGTACATCCATCATACAAGACATGAATTAAATAAAATGGTAGTATTCGAGATTAGGAAACTTACAACCACGGTCCACACGATGATGCTGGCTCAGCAGTGATGTTACGAACGACCAATAATCAAATAACGTAAACAGACCCAACTAACCCGACTGCCAAGATATCCATGAATCTTAGCTCCGATACCATATTCTGTAACACCCCGAGATATTCGGAATAATTACAGCGCCGTAAACCCTTTAGATAAGGATTTACAAGGCTAATTTTAAAAGAAGTGTAAAAAAAAATACAATCGAACAACTGAAGTTCAAATACAGATTTGATTCAACCGATCAAATGAGTTAACTTATACAACCATATCGAATAACCTTATTAAAACAGACGTACTCGAGTACGTTACGAACCAAGAAGACAAATCACAATAACACTAACATCAATCACATCACTGAGCCATTTCATCGTCTCCGTTTGCATCGTGGTTGCCTCCCCGCTCCTCGGCTACCTGAACATCAAAACACTGTCCACCCCCGAAGGGGTTAGCAAAACAATGCTAGTACAAGTATCATCATACAAAAATCATCAATGCATCATAAAACATGCAAAACGGAATTCCGCCACCGGAAGCCAACGATGCGAATCCTCACGATTCCATCAACACAATACAAGGTAATCCAGCGATCCAGCGCCCTCAGCATAGATCCCCATGATGATCCCGTCAGACCAACGCATGGTGGAAAACCCGTCCAACGATCCAGCGCCCTCAGCATAGATCCCCATGATGATCCCGTCGGACCAACGCATGGTGGACATTCGATCCAGCGCCCTCAGCATAGATCCTCATGATCCCCTCGGATCATTTATACCATAAATCAATCAACTATGCATACACATATGCATTTCAATAGGTTCATCAATACGAACAAATAACCACGAATATCACGAGAATTTTCAGAAATACATCTCATATTCAACAATATGAATAAAACCACAAGCATGATAAATCGATCTCGACATATGATACTTGCCTCGAAAATGGCAAGGACGAAACACTTCAATGATCTCGACACACTCGAAGGCCGCCTCCTTCGATCAACGTAACAAGCTCGAACCTTAACAAAAGGAATGATATACAAATCATCTCAAGTCGAACGATGGCCTAACAATTCGGTCTACGGCCGAAAAGCTCAAAATAAACAATCTGCCTGGACTGCTTAGCGTGCGCTATGTACTCTACGTAACGTGCGCTAAGCGAGCTCATAGCGTACGCTATCGTGTAAGACTAGCGTGCGCTAGTTACGAACTGACAGTTTGAACCGGCCGATACATAACGTACGCTACGTACGTATCGTGCGCTAACTGAACCCCGATAGCGCACGTTAACTCACATATGTTAGCGTGCGCTACCCTTGCATGGCAGAATACTGCTAACGGAAAAACTGGGTTGAAAGGTGGTGAATTCATGAATTCTATGATGATACAACAAGTCATCCTCAAGCATGTCATGCTAATAAGGTTTGTGGAAGTTCCATGATCATGAGGTACAAATATACGGATAATCAACTCAACATCATATCTTATCTTCGATCTTCAAGAATAATTCTAAGTTCCGATTATTCCAAGTCCTAAAACATATGATTCCTTACGTAAAACATACGAACTAGGAAATCTTCACATACTGGTCGATTGGTTCTGAAGATACATAACATGCTTAGGAATCCACATACTAAAAGGTTCAATGGATTATACGATGAATAAGTGTCGAACGTCGAAAATATCCTTCTAACACACGATGTACGACTAATAACGAATCTAACTGATTAAATGAACATGATCAACATCCTATAGAACACTACTAGTATTGGTGAAGAATCACCTACCTCAAGGTAATGAAGAACACGAAGGAAATTGAAGCAATCCAACACCGAAAGCTTGAACACCAATCTCCAATGATATACGATCTTCAATCACGAACTAGGGTGTTGATATGAAGTGTTTAGGATGAAGGAAGTTATGTTCTAAGTGTAAGAATTCGGGTAATGGGAGAAGAGAGAACTGAAATCACGAATAGGATGCTGTCCTATTTATAATAAATGGCTATTAGCGCGCGCTAGACCCTGCTCGTAGCGTGCGCTAACGGCTCACTGACTAATCTGTACTCAGCACTTAGCGCGCGCTATGCACATACATGGCGTGCGCTAAAGGCGTTGACTTCGGCTTTCGAAAGCCGTCGTGTATCCCGACACGATCCGACAGGGGTCCCCCGGCCAGATCTCACCTACCGCACGTCTCAATCAAATTGACCACGCATAGCGTGCGCTAATGACCCTCAGTAGCGTGCGCTATGAATCCACGTTAGCGGACGCTAAATATACCCGATAGAGTGCGCTACATGCGCAGATTTACAATCTTTAAATCACAAACACGAAATTAAACGCTCGACAATATCGGATTATGAAATACGGAGAATAGTACTCAGACAAAAGTACAATCATTACAATATCACAAGTTCCAATTACATAACAGAAATCTCGGGTAATACAGTTATAGTTTTCACTGCTGTTTTATTTTGCATGTTCAGATGATATAAACCATTCAACAATGTAGCTGTTCCAACCAATTTATTTCGAAAATAAATTTTACAACTGCCATTGCCAATGAAGAAACAAAATCCTTTCCGGTCCAAGACTGGAATGGATACAATGTTTTTATGCCCCTTGGGCAAAACAAGTACTTCATCTAATGTCAAAATAAAACCAGATTCTAAACCCAGAAGGATTGATCCAATATCGGTTGCCTCGACACTTTGTCCGCTTCCAACAGTGATCATTATTTCCCCAGCTTCAAGTTTTGTACTTCGTTCCATATCCTGATTCATAGTACAAATGTGAGAAGTGGCACCTGAATCCAGAATCCATGAAGCAGAATATACAGTAGCGGAACAATTAGTTTCAAAAACAAAAAGTTCCGTGCACTGATGCGCCATTAATCTTGGGACAAGTCCTTCGCCTGGCCCATCTCACCGCATTCAAGGCATTTGTCCGTAGGTTTTGGACCGCCTACCTTTTGAACCTTTCGGGCCTTGCCCTTTCCTTTTGCACCCCTTTCTTGGGTTTGTCTTGCTCGTAGGTCTTTTTCTTCTTGTTCTTGGACCTCTTAGGCCCGAAGAAATCACAAGAGCAGCCTCTCTCGGTTTAGTCTTCATGTTAGACTGCGCCGTCACACCGGTTTATTCATTAGCCCTAATGTGCATGTAATTTCATTACAATTGCAATTCATTACAAACTGCGTGAAAGAGTCGTAGAGATTGAAGGATGAGATCAATTTGAAGGGATAAATCCATATTAAAGTTGAGCACCTCGAGCCTCTCAATCATAGAGATCATCTTGAGGACGTGGTCTCCCACTTTCTCCCCTTCTTTCATCCTAAGATCAACAACCGCTTTGATATTTCATATCTAGCGATCTCACTGTGCTCTCCATAAAGTTCGGTCAAGTGTGCGAGAATGCCTGGCGAAGTCATTTTCTCGTGCGCTCTCTGCACTTATTAGTCATTGAGCCCATCATAAAACCACGGACTAGCACATCATCCTTGACCCATTTTTCATGGGACGTCAATGTCTTCCCGATTACCCCTAGTCCGGATTGGAGTAGGTGGAATGTCCGCCTCCAAGACGTATCCAGAGACTCCATACCGAGTACAATCATCGATTCCGCAACCGATCAACAAAGTTAGGGCCGATTAGGAGATTCTTTTCAAGTAGTATTGCAAGTGGGTTTTTAGCCATTTTAGAGATTCAATTTCGTTTTTACGCAAAGATTTAGACAAGATTAAATTAGTGACTTGTTTAATTATGTCCGAGTATAGAACTTAAGGGCTTGTATAATTCTTGTCTCGGCTCCCACTAATTTTATCTAATTATACACTCCCATGTTATAATCCGAAATCATGATTAGATCGACTTCTTAGTGGTGATCAAGTTCTTTACAAATTTTAACAGACGCAACCTATCGGGTTTCTTGCCAATTAATTTACGTAAAGTGGTGTCTAACACCAACCCGTCTAACGGATGATTTGATCTTCTTTTACCCCTAGTCTTCATGCCCTCAACCTATCAGGTTTCTTGGCAATCCAGACTATCTAAGTTGTTGACCATCAACGTCTATCAGTTTGACTATTGAATCTCACCCGGCAACCTATCAGGTTTCTAGGGGCGAAATTTATCACCAACCGAAGGCATCTAATGCACTCAAGAATTTTTCAACCTTTACCAAATGTACTACCCCGATAACTCGGAAGCATAGCACACCAGCTCGGGTATCAATTTTCTACGAGTTTGATGGAGGGTAGGAAACCTCGTAACCTTTTTCAAACTTAATCTGTTTGTAGTCGGGAGAATTTCGCGATTAATGTAACACTTTGCACATTAATTCAATTATACGCGTGTTTGTTGGTTTGTCAATCATTCAAAATGAAAAAACATAAAACAGTAACCTAGTTACTACCAACATATAGCTCATGGACCTAATTCCTAAGTACTGGGCCAAGCGAATGACCCAATAAAAAAAACAGTCTTCGATTCTTCGTCTTCTCGGTCGGTTGTCTTCGGTCTTCTTCATACCCAAAATAATAATTACATCATTGAAAAATTGCATCCTATACAAGTTTTTCTAGTAAATATAAGTAGGCTCAAAACGGCCTTTACAACCCAATCGAATCGAACAAATCAAAAAACTAAGTCCACGAGCTATATCACCATCACATAAGGATTCCATACAACATGTAATGGCAACGAAATTAAACAATTAATCTTAATATAAATTAATCTAATTAATCTATAAATTAATCTATTCAATTTCTACTATATTAATCCAATTAATATAAAGTGGCATTAAAATTAAATAATCAATTAAGATATTAATCCAATCAATATAAAATTAATCTATTCAATTTTAATGGTATTAATCCAATTAATACTAATAATCGTCATTTAAATTCATTCGAAGTAATCCGGCCAAAATAATATTTTCGTTTAATTTATTTCCTTTAACTAAAAAAAATATTCCAAATATTAATTTAGTCAAATTAAAATCCAATTTAAATTTAGGAAATAATTAAAACGAAATATAAACTTAAAACGGAGTCCCGGACAATCCGATTTTAGGCCCAGCCCGCGGCCCGATTCAAAATCGGGCCAAAAACCCGAGGGCTGCCTGGCCGAGCCACTGCTCGGCAGACTGGCCGATCATTCTCGGCCGCTGTGGCCGAGACATGGCCGATCATGGCCGAGCATGCTCGGCAGCCTGGGCAGGCAACCCAGGCAGTTTTGCCAGCACCCTGCCGGCAGCCCCGTTTCTTTGTTTTTCGGCCCGTTTCAAAAAACGTGATGCTACAACGAATAATTTAAAATCTACAATTATTCCAAACATGATTCTAAATCATAATCATCATCCAAAAGCATTCAAAATGCACAAATAATCGTATATACGGAAACATTGACCTCGCTCCGATACCACTGTTGGGATTCCGAAAATAAAACGAAATACGCAGCGGAAATAAATACGAATCCCAAACAGGATCGATCAAGTAACGTATATACGAAAAAAAATACATACAAAGATAAAGATTCATACCCTTGAAGCCTTTGAAATAAATCTTCGTAAAGTGTAGACGATGATCACGATCCCGTCCCGAACACGAAATCCCTTCGTTTCAAGCACCGAAAATTCGAAGCCTCTACTTCACACGCGTCGGAAGTTGCCCGGAAAAATCTACAACACTCCGTTCTATGAAGAACACGGCTAGGAAGTGTTGTAGGAATTTTTTCTCTCTTTATTTTTCTTACTTCTTTTCACCTCAAAGATGAACAAAATGAAGAAGGAAATTTTTTCTCTCTCTCCTCACTTAAGCTCACGTCCAGGGCTGATTTTTTGCAGGTTTGTATGTGTGTGTGTGTTGTAGTAGTTGTTATATAATGTGTTGTTTTTATATTATCTCAAACCATATAATTGAGATAAAATGTCAACACATAATAACAAAAATACAACTAACACATACACATGCATGGAAATGATTCCATGTGATGTGGGGAGAGGGAGGGCGGCCCATGGCGGAAATTTCCTAGAAAACGAGCCGAGTCACTCGGCTCGTGTACCGGACGTTCGTCAAACGACTCCGTTAAATACACTCCGTTTAATCACCAATGTATTTATATTAATTAATTAATCTAATTAATTAATAATATCAAATACAAATATATTTCTCTAAGAAATATAATTTATGAATTAAATTAATCACCCGGTAACTTAATTTTAATTCATAAGACCGCTATTTTGATTTATCTAATAAATCATAATTAGATATCCAATATCTAATATTTATAGAGAGATAATAAATTCACATTTATCCGTCAACGCTCCTGATGCGCGACTCGTAGGTCCGTCTCGGCCCGGCATTGGGAGGAACCAATGAGTGCGGGCGGCACTTAGCCGACTAGCGGGCCGCACCGTAAACCCCGGCGAGAACGAATGAAGGGATCATTCCGAACCATTATGTCGTGAATACTATATACGTATAGACCCTTTATCAGATGTCCCGGTCAAGTCTTCGGGTCACGGTAAAGTCAAACCCTACTATTGACTAGACTCTATACATGTGTTAATGCAAATCAAGACCGACTGATTAACAGTGTATCTAATACGACTATATCAGAATGCTTTGGCCAAAGACTCATGATCTTATTTGCCATTAACCGTATAGGACATACGCCTGCTCACTAACAGGAGATAAAATCCTTTCTTGGCATACAGTAAAGACTGCTACCTGCCCGTATATTCCGCACTTCGAGGTCGACTCAGCAATCAAGCAAATGAGTCTAACTACTCTAGTGACAAACTAAACGTCACAGGCACATCTTCTACTGAATCCTCAAGTCAAAGGTCCACATACACTATCACAACCTTTTGATTCATCATCGACTCTTCGAGAGTGAATACCGTGTGACTGAATCGAGTATGAGTTGTGTTCGAGTATACTGGTCCCACCAATATACTTTATAACTATGCTATCAAGACGTGCACACGTCCTAGCATCAGTTATACAAGTCTTATTAAAACTTAATGCCTATTTAAGTTTATTGACTTGCAAACGATTTTCGTAAATAAACTTTAAACACTTCCAGTGCATTTTCTCTTATCCCATAACGAGAATGGAATGTTCAGTTTATTTACATGGACTTCACTTCAATGTTTACCAAGTCAAGAATGCAATTGAAATACAATAAACAGTGAATGAATCGAATTGCCTTTTTATTATTTATTCCATAATTACAAGTACAATGCCCCTACTCTCTCATCCCCTGAGTGGCATTCGAGGGCATATTCCTAACAATGATCACATGCCATGTGTCACCGTAGACCCCGCCCATATCCACACATTCACACACATAACACAGTATGCCAAGGATATCCAAACAATTCACTCAAGGCAACGAACACATAGCACGACACAATTATCAAATCACAACGCACCGAATGAGATAATATATGTATATATATTATCAAAGCACAACAACAACACAAAGTGTATTCATAGGGTTCACTTATCCATTCACAAACCACACCATTCACAAAACACACGTGTTTTGAAAGTGAGCCTTTAACGAGGCTAAACGAATCTTTTGAAAGTTCATCTCAACCAAACAAACAAACACACCGAGACAATCACCGATCATCATATCCACAAAACAAGAATGTATGAACAGGGTACTTGACTCGAAACCTCAATCGCAACGAGACGACGAATGGGATACGGTCGAACAGCCCGAACTCCTGAACATGATCAAGAACACGATAGCACCGCAAATACTACAAGAATAACACCATACAAAATATCAACACCAAACGGAATTCAACTCGGGATGAAGAACACCAAGAATTCAAGGGTTTGGTTCCACAATAGTGAAATCATAATTGGGATCAATGAAAACCGAAATATTGAATTACATCCCATAGAACATGAGCAACAACATCAAATAAAACGAATCAATTGTATGAATTCAGACAGGAATCATTAAATCAAGGAAAAACCCCCAAATTCAAAGAAATTAGGTTTGAGTGAAAAATACCTTAGATCTGAGCAAAGAAGATGATTGATGATGTTATACTTGCATCAAATTCACCCCAAGATGAGGCTTGAGAAGGAGGATCACCTCAAATCGCACCAAAGGAACGGACCCAACGAATGGCGAAAGAAGAAATGAAAGTTGACCTCTAAAACCTGCTGCCCGGATATACATATCAGTATTACTAGCGTGCGCTAGTACCTGTTAGCATGTGCTAACGGGGTACTCCAGTACCTACTGGACTGAACCTGATCTTCATTAGCGTACACTAATTCCTGCCCTTAGCGCACGCTAACGGGCCTGAATCCAACCTGACCTCTGACCCTGTTGCTCGATAGCGTGCGCTAAGGAGATCCCTTAGCATGCGCTAATGCACCTAGAACTGCAGCAGTAGTGTTCCCAAAGCTGGTTACAACAACGAACTCCTCCGATCGAAATACCAAGTTCAAGATACGCACGGAAAGCTCCAGAATAAGATCATACTAAGAGCTTGAGTTACAATCAAACTCACACGCGACCATGAAAGGGTCGAGACAACAAATACGGATACGGATACCCACAACTTTGGGAAATTACAAAATGGCCCAAAATGCCCAAAAATCACGATACGTGATCGAATGGACTTATGGGAAACTCGAAACAACAGTTTCGGACGAGATTCGTAAGAATCAAACTCAAGTGCGGAAAAGTCGCTAAAAAGCACGGAACTTGACAAAACGATGCCGAAACGAACTCGGATGTCAAAAAGTATAGAATTAAACATTCTCAGAATGATGAAGCAGTCACAATAAAGCCGTTAAAATGGATTTCTGCCAAAAAAGAAATTTACCGAAAATCGAAAATCGCGGATATTACATACTACCCTCCTTAAAACAAGCTTCGTCCCGAAACTTAAAACAAGTAGGGAGAAGCAATATCCCACCAGGAACATATCAACTAGATACACAAGAACTGCGTAACTTACGTCCATGAGCGAAACGTTACAAGAAACGCAAGGAAACATACGGCATGAAATCACGCTCAACGACAAACGTCATAATGCCACAAGCAGAGACATAACAAAACCAACAAGGTGTCTGTAACACCCCCAAGATATTCGAGGTATATTACAGCTCCGTGAATCCCTACATGGGACCCACCAGGCTAAACAACCATCATACTCATCGACTCGCGGAAATAACAAAATAAAACCTCATCATAAAGACGCAAAACGAAAATAGTCCACCCGGTTCAACCGGTCAAACACAACACAATCATCCGACACAAACACAATAGACAACGATGCAATCCGGACAAACAAGAACTCCTAAGTACTCGAGTACTTCTATTAGTTTACAAACACACAAAAGGTAAAAAGATAAAAGACAATAAGACGCCACTCGTGCACAATCATCACGCACGACCATCATTCGCATACTGGTCCAGCGCCCGTTCGTCTCTTTGAACCTGACCTGAAATTCATAAAACGAATTTCCCCAAAATGGGTCCCCAGAGGGGTTAGCAATTACGCTAGTACAAGTAACCAAATGAACAACTTACATCTTACACATATAGTCAAAGCATGCAATAATGAAAACTTTGGTTGAAACACATATTTCCGGAAACTCCAATATCAAAACACATTTGTGAAATACACCACAATTAACCGTGGATCCACCCCTCTGTGGACCCCTACCGAGACCCCGTCGGATCTAACCCATAGTGGTTAAAAGCGAGCTCGCGGATCCACCCCTTTGTGGATCCCTACCAAGACCCCGTCGGATCTATACCATAGCGAGCATACACACACACACACAATTCTCATGCAATACTACTACGTTAAGATTGTAAGTTCATAAGGGTACTTGCCTCGATTAATAGACGGTGACACGAACGGGAAGGAAGATTCAACCACAACCGCGAGGAATCGTCGAAACCGAACCTAACGATTCGAAGAATACAATCACAACCATTCCTCGACGAATACGGAAATGGAAAGCACCCAAAAAGACGCCTATGGTTCATGTATATTCGTACAAGAACAACAACGAGGGCGGACCACAACCAAACCCTCTCGATTACGCAAAAACCACAAAATATACCATGAATCCGTATGGAAACCATGAATACTAACAAGATTAATTAGATTCATTGTGAATTAATCGACAATACGGAACGAATCGAAGAAAAACTCAAAAACCCCCAATTTACCCAAAAGTAGGGTTCTTAGAAGATTTACCTTGGATTAGGATGAGAGATTCGTGTTGATGTTGATATTATAGACCAAGAACTTAAAGAGGATGATGGTTGAGATGTTTGGAGGAAGAAATCGCCAAGAAATCGCCCAAAATCGCCAAAGCCGCGGGGGAAGGAGGTGAAATGAGAAATAGATCCGTCCAAAGTTAACTCCTAGGTATTTATAGCCACACGGCTTAGCACGCGCTAACGGCTAAGGGTTAGCGTGCGCTACCCAGTTATATTACAGTCCAGAAGTCACTGTCCTGGATCGTTAGCGTGCGCTACTACTATTAGCGTGCGCTAACAACGACTCGGTAGCGCGCGCTATCGAGCTATAGCGTGCGCTACCTGGCACTGAATGAGTCGAACAAAGCGTCCCAAGATCTTGGGCCATCGCGTTAGCGCGCGCTACCGGACACCTAGCATGCGCTAGTTCTCCGACATTAGCATGCGCTAGACAACGTAGCGTACTCTAATCCGCTAGTCCAGAGGACTGGAATCAGAAAAAAAGTTCACTGCCACTCCCAGGGCTCAGCTCGCTAGCGCGCGCTACGAAGCAGATGTAGCGTGCGCTACTAAGGGATCCCTAGCGTGCGCTATGCAGAAAGATTAGCGCGCGCTAGGCACGAAATATTAACGGCCCAAAAATACCGGAACATGAACGAAACATCAAACGGAACATCTCAAAATGCATAATAACATAAAATGGATCCACGGAGACCCCGAAACGGCGGTTCCGACAACAAATACGAGAATTAGATCAATAAACGACGGAAGAACCAATAAACGTAGAACTGGATGACAAAAAGTCTCGAAACAATTATTCTCAAAAAATTAATACGGTTACACGAGGGTCGCTGAAAACGAGAAATACACCGAAAATGAAAAATATCGGGAAAAGAAAATGCGGATATTACATTCTACCCCCCTAAAAATCAGTTTCGTCCCGAAACTTAAGAAACAAACAACTCGGGGTACCTAGCATGCATGCTATCCTCGGTTTCCCAAGTTGCCTCCTGGACACCATGTCTCGACCACTGCACCTTGACCAAAGGGATGGTCTTATGCCTCAGTCGCTTCTCACGATGCTCCAAAATCTTCAAAGGATGCTCCTCAAAAGTCATATCCTCGGCGACATCAATCTCACCATAATCGATGACGTGACTAGGATCCGGAACATATTTCCTCAGCTGGGAAACATGGAAAATGCTATGAACGTGACTCAAGGCCAGAGGTAACGCCAAACGGTACGCCAATTCGCCTACCCTCTCGAGAAACTCAAAGGGCCCAATAAATCTCGGGCTCAACTTTCCCTTCTTCCCGAAGCGGAAAACCCCCTTCGTCGGCGACACCTTTAGCAAAACATGGTCTCCCACCTCGAATTCCAAAGGTTGGCGACAAACATCAGCATACGACTTCTGTCGACTGTGAGCAGTCAAAATCCTCTCACGAATCAATTCCACCTTCTACTTCGTCTCCATAACGATATCCGGCTCGGTCCCATCTAAATCAGATGCCTCATTCTAATAAATCGGTGATCGACATCGTCGCCCGTAAAGCGCCTCATACGGTGCCATCCGAATCGACGCGTGCCAACTATTGTTGTACGTGAACTCGATCAATGGCAAATGCTCCTCCCAGTCACTGCTCCAGTCGAGAGCACAAGCGCGCAGCATATCCTCAAGCGTCTGGATAGTGCGCTCCGACTGCCCATCCGACTGGGGATGAAAAGAAGTGCTCAGACGCAAACGAGTACCCAACGCCTTGTGCACTGTCTGCCAAAAGTGCGATATGAAACGACCATCCAGATCTGAAACAATAGACTTCGGAGTACCGTGAAGCCTCACAATCTGCGCGATAAACACACGAGCCAACTTCTCCGGGCCCCAAGTGTCCTTGATGCCCATAAAGTGTGCCGACTTGGTCAGACGATCAACAATCACCCAGACCATATTCATGCCCGACCTTGATCTCGGCAAACTCGTAATGAAATCCATCGAAATATCTTCCTATTTCCATTCTGGAACGGGAAGTGACTGCAATAACCTGGCCGGTCGCTGATGCTCGATTTTGACCTAATGACAAGTTAAACATCTCGCTACCAACTGTGCGACCTCCTCCTTCATATTATTCCACCATAAATTCCTTCTCAGGTCCTTGTACATCTTACTGGAACCAGGATGAACGGAGTAAGGTGTAGCATGGGCCTCGCGCAAAATACTCTGTCTCAACTTTGAGTCGTCTGGTACACAAAGCCGACTCTAGAATCTCAAAACACCATCCTTGTGAATCACAAACCTAGGAGACTTTCCCTTAGGAACGTTCTCTCGGATTTGAGTAATCATCAGATCCTCCAACTGCTTCAGCTTAATTTCATCGATCAAAGACGACGAAATCTCTAAAGCATAAAGTTGCCCGACAGCTCCAGGCAACAAAACCTCAACATAAAACTCGATCGAAACCCGCTAAATCTCAGATTCAGACGTAAGGATCTCAAGCGTTCGCAACGCAACTGGTTTCCGACTCAAGGTGTCGGCCACGACGTTCGCCTTGCCCGGATGATAAAGGATTTCGAGGTCATAATCCTTAATCAGCTCTAACCACCTCCTCTGCCTCATATTCACCTCTCGCTGAGTAAATATGTACTTCAAACTTTTATGATCGGTAAAAAATCTGACATGCAGAGCCAAAAAGGTAGTGACGCCAAATCTCGAGCGCAAAAACAACTGCCGCTAACTCCAAATCGTTGGTAGGGTAGTTGAGCTCGTACAGCCTCAACTGTCTCGACGCATATGCAATGGTCTTTCCGTGCTGCATCAATACGCACCCAAGACCCTGACCCGAAGCATCACTATAAACAGCAAAACCCTCGTTGCCACACGACAATGCTAAAATCGGGGCTGAAGTCAAACGCCTCTTCAGCTCCTTAAAACTCGACTGCCTCTCGTCATTCCAGACGAACTTCTCAGACTTATGGAGCAACTGCGTAAGTGGCCGATCCAGTTTCGAGAAACCCTCGATGAACCTACGGTAGTAGCCGACCAAACCTAAGAAACTACGAATCTCCTTCACATTCTTGGGCGGTGCCCAATCCAACACTGCTTCAATCTTCTGCGGATCCACACAAACTCCCTTGGCTGAAATCACATGACCTAGAAACATCACTTTCTTCAACCAGAACTCACATTTCGAGAACTTCACATAGAGTTGCTCGGTCATCAAAATGTCTAACACTACTCGCAAATGATGGGCATGCTCTTCCTCGTTCCTAGAATAAATAAGAATATCGTCAATGAAAACGACGACACACTTATCCAAATACTCGATAAAGACTTTGTTCATCAACTGCATGAACACCGCCAGCGCATTAGTTAACCCGAAAGGCATAACTACAAACTCATAATATCCGTATCTCGTCCGAAAAGCTGTTTTCGGCACATCAGACTCCCTCACACGGAGCTGATAGTACCCCGATCTCAAATCAATCTTCGAGAATACCGCAGCTCCGTGCAACTGATCAAACAAGTCATCAATCCTCGGCAAAGGATACTTGTTCTTGATAGTCACCTTGTTTAGTTCGCGATAGTCGATACACAAACGCAGTGAACCATCCTTCTTCCGCACAAACAGGACCAGTGCGCCCCAAGGCGAAGCACTCGGTCGAACATACCCCAACTCAAGAAGCTCACTCAACTACTTCTTCCACTTGGCCATATCTGAAGGTGCCATGCGATATGGCGCCTTCGAAATCCGAGCCGCGCCCGGCTTTAACTCTATAGCAAACTCGACCTCACGATCCGGTGGCAATCCCGGTAACTCATCAGGAAATACGTTAGGAAACTCACTAACGACTGGAATCGACGAAAGCTCGACTCCACCATCCTCGGCCTTCAAGGCATAGCACCAATAACCGGTACACCCCTTTCGTAGGAGTCTCATCGCCTTCAAGGCGTTAATATGACTTGGTTCCCCTCTTTTGCCCTGCAAAAGAGTGCTCGGTGCCATCCTCGGCTAACATAGTGATGATTCTCGTGCGGTAGTTCATGATCGCACCATGCCGCTCGAGCTAATCATCCCCAAGAATTAATTCCTCACCCTCAATACCCACGACAATAAGATCTGAGAGCCAAGCCCTCTCGCAAATAATTATAGTACAATCTCGAATCTCCCGATCACCAACGATCCTATCACCGCTAGGAAGTTTAACGATGAAAGGCGCGCAGGGCGACAAACAATCAAAACCTAGACGTCGTACACATTCCAAAGAGACAAATGAATGCGTAGCACCGGAATCGAAGAGCACACTGACATGATGAGAATGAATCTGAACGGTACCTGTGGCAACGGTAGCGGCCAGATCATCACCCCTCCTCATCTCGTAAACTCGTGGATGGGCGGAGCCAACACTAGAAGCTCCCCCTCTGGCGGTCTGACCCTGACCTCTCCCTCGACTGGCACTCGGTGGGGACTGAGAAGCAAACGATCCTTGATTCACGCTTGGTTCCCTGGGCGCTGGAATGGAAGCTTGGGCACCAAGAATTCTCTCTCTCTCGGCACGAGCGACCTTGTGGCACAGGTGGCCACACCGATTACACGTCAGCAAAGGGCTCGGACAATTACGACTGATGTGGCCCGGCTGGCCACAGTTAAAACACTTCACCTCCCGAGAAGGGTCACTGGCAGCCCTGCGGGGAACCCCAGTAGAACGAGCTGGGCCACCACCAGCGGAAAAGTTAGCAGACTGGAATTTCTGCTGACCCCCACCTTTTTGGCCTGAAAAATTCCCAACGGACTTCTGCTTCTTGCTCTCGTGGGCTGCCTCACTAGCCGTCACAGACATATCATAAGCAAGGGCCCTACTCTGATAATCCTTCAAGGTAGTGCAGACGATCCCAGACATGTAGTCGCGAATCGACAATTTCATCCGCTTGGAGAAGTGAAAAATTTTGTCGTTCTCCTCGACGACTTGGGTCTTCATGAAGCCTAACTCCTTGTTGAAATCGGCAATAGCTTGAGAAACAGGAATATCCTGAGGCTGAGCATCATAAAGGCACGAACTCGAGCCTGTCTAACTGGTCACGGGCAATATTCGGTCTCCATTAGGTCCTTGAATTCCGCCCATGAAGCAACGTGGTCCTTAGGCCCAACAACCTCCCACTAGTCAGTAGCTTCCCCAGTGAGAAAATATTGGGCAATAGGGACCTTACGGTCCTCGGGACAGTTGGTGGCAACAAAGACTTTAGATATCTCCTTGATCCACCCTTCCCAGCCGATCGGGTCTGATGCTCCCGAAAACTGAGGAGGATGCATCTTGATGACATCTTGAAGCCAACGGTCTACTCCACCCCGATTAGCATGGGCCGGATTCGGGTTCTGGACCACCTGAGCTATAGCCGCCATCTGGTTCACCATTTACTGCATGATAGCCGCAATTCCAAGGTCGGCGCCATCTTGAGAAGAAGCATGGCTATGACGGTCACCGGTGCTGCCGGCTCCCGAAGAATGCGACGTGGCTGCCCTACCGGCTTCCCCACATCCTCGGCCGCGTCCACGGCCACGACCACGACCACGACCACGGCCATGGCCTCTTCCAGCATCCATACTGATGCTAAAGAAGTAGTAAAGGTCATACGATGGTAAGTACGAGAGGAAAAACAACAACAATCACGAATCAAAGATGTGATGCAAGGAAACAAAGAATGGATTAAGGAAAAACTTACGGGCACCGGTAGCATCGGAATCATGGCAGCGTGATGATGATGTGCAAAACGACACACAACAAGACCCAATAACCGACAAGCCTAGGTATCCATAAACCTAGCGCTCTGATACCATTTTCTGTAACACCCCCAAGATATTCGAGGTATATTACAGCGCTGTGAATCCCTACATGGGACCCACCAGGCTAAACAACCATCATACTCATCGACTCGTGGAAACAACAAAATAACACCTCATCATAAAGACGTAAAACGAAAATAATCCACCCGGTTCAACCGGTCAAACACAACACAATCATCCGACACAAACACAATAGACAACGATAAACAAGAACTCCTAAGTACTCGAGTACTTCTATTAGTTTACAAACCCACAAATGGTAAAAAGATAAAAGACAATAAGACGCCACTCGTGCACAATCATCACGCACAGCCATCATCCGCATACTGGTCCAGCACCCGTTCGTCTCTCTGAACCTCACCTGAAATTCATAAAACGAATTTCCCTAAAATGGGTCCCCATAGGGGTTAGCAATTACGCTAGTACAAGTAACCAAATGAACAACTTACATCTTAGACATATAGTCAAATCATGCAATAATGAAAACTTCGGTTGAAACACACATTTACGGAAACGCCAATATCAAAACACATTTGTGAAATACACCACAATTAACCGTGGATCCACCCCTCTGTGGACCATTACCGAGACCCTGTCGGATCTAACCCATAGTGGTTGAAATCAAGCTCGCAGATCCACCCCTCCGTGTGTAACACCCCCAAAACCATATGGGAATATTACACGCCGTAGACCCTTTCCACAAGGATCTACCAGGCTAAACATCCATAAACAACCAAACGCTTGCCCAGCCAGGGTCAAACAATAAAATGATACAGACCGATATGGTCACTTACACGTGAATACACAGACCGATGAGGTCACACAACCCAATCGACAAAACTGACTTAAATAACATTACCCACACAGGGGTCGAAATACAGTACAGCGGAAGACTGAAATCAACTCTGACAACACAACCGAAATCAAAACAACTCTCGACTCATGATTAGTATCGTAGCTCGTCATCCTCTTGTGCCAATCCTGTGACTGCTCCCCTGAATCTGCATGTACCTGGACGCAAAACAGACATCCACCCCCCGATTACTCGGGGGTTAGTAAAACTCCACTGTTTTACTAGTGCAAGTATCAAATCATACGAAATGTAACAAGCAATTAATAATCGTGATCATATATAATAATCAAGTATCAAACATTCCCGGGAGGTTTTCACAAGGGAAGATAAGCTATGAAGCATTCGAAAATAAGATTATCATCTCGGGAATTTTTAGAATTTCAAAACCTTAAGACCTCAAGTCCTGATTCACAAAACCTTTCAAAAAACTTAAGGGCCTCAACCCAAAACTTGTTTCATAATTCAACAGTTTACAATACGGGAAACATTTCCATAAATCTCGTGGGGCTCGGCCTAACATTCTTTCTTAAAACTTTTCCTTTAAAAACTTTGATTTGAAAAGTATCATGCTCATGACACCGTGATCCACTGTCACGTGTCTCCGTAGGTTCAACAACCCGCACGGACTACATCACGCACAATTAAACAAACATAATCAATTCCGACACCGTGATCCACTGTCACGTGTCTCCGTAGGTTCAACAACCCACACGGACTATTAACCAAACATAACCAATTCCGACACCGTGATCTACTGTCACGTGTCTCCGTAGGTTCAACAACCCACACGGACTAGTAACCAAACATAACCAATTCCGACACCGTGATCCACTGTCACGTGTCTCCGTAGGCATAACAACCCGCACGGACTATATCAATCACAACAATCACACACACAGTCCTGACACCGTAGTCCACTGCCACGTGTCACCGTAAGCCCCGTCGAGCTCACCCGGTTGGACGCACTGTGTCCGAAACTCATGGTCCACTGCCATGCGTTATCGTAGGCCTCGCTGCATCAAAGACGATTGGACCTCGCCTCACTAAGTTCTGATCCCGTAGTCCACTGCCACGAATCCTCGTAGGTCCCGTCGAACCAACACGAGTGAACTTAGCGGTCACACACATATTCACATTCACATTACATACAACAATGAGCACAATTAATCAATCACCTTGATCACCACAAAATCGTTCATTGCACGCACATAACACAACCTCGACACTCGCAACAACTATCATCAATCAACGACATTTAACCAACATAACACACATTCGGTACACAATACATTGCACAACCAAGTGTACAATCATCCCATATGTATGTCGTATTCCTGCACAAATGGCACAACGCCTAACACGTATACTGATATAACACTATTATCACAAAGCCTTCAAATTACGGAAAACACAACCAACTCAAACGGAACATAATTACGAAGGCAAGCAAAGTCATCATACATCTCATACGTAATTACTAGTCGCAAGATACAAGTCGTATAGTAAGATACTTGCCTTAATAACCGCTACCGAACGCTCCGAAGAACACGGTTCGACCGGGAAGCTCGAACCCCAAAGAAGGCAACGAACGGAAGGGTTCCGACTCGAGTTCTTCACAAGAATTCGTTCCTAAGTCACAACGATATCAATTCAATCACAATTCTACGAAAACGTATGGAACTTCCCAAGTTCTACCCATTGAAGCATTTTATCGGACACTTTGAGGGTGTAGTCCAATTTAATCGATTATTCAAAGAAATACTCAAATTCGTTCCACAAAACTTCAAGGGTATTGAATGATTACGAGTTTACAATCAAGTTCTAACAATAATATGAATCAAAACGAAGCAAATCGGCCAAAACACCAAGAAACCTCAAGAACATCCAAAAACCAAAAGTTTAGGTGTTCTTACCTTCGATCCGGTGGAAGATGATGTTAATCCATGATTCCAACTTCCAAAACATGTTGATATAAGTTGATTCTACTCAAAACCATCGATCTATGGTGAAAAATCGCGGAAGGAACGAAGAAAAGATGAGAAATGGCCGGATGACTCGGTCCAGGCCTATAAATAGCCGACCCTGGCCGGCCGCTTACGTAATCGCCAAGGCCTACGACGTAATCGCCAAGGCCGAACTCTGGATCGATTCCGGACATGTTACGTGACGAATCGGCAGTCGTTACGCACGTGAATCGCCTTACGGCCATATCGCTGGCCATTACGGCCGTTATCGGCCAGCACGCCACCGTGCCTCGGCCGATCCGACGGTCCGAAAATCCCAAACTCGGACACGAACGTAAACCGAAAACACGATTACGAAGTACTCGCAAAGACGAATCCGAACACTAAGAGAACACACGATTCCGACCACCCGAGGGCTCGAATTTCGACAACGGAAGTTATTACCCCAAACTTTGGGAAATTACGAAAATGGCCCAACACGTCCGAAATACATGATACACGATTGAAACACCAAACCTAAGCTTACAACATGAATAATAACATTAAATGGACTTCCGAGAAACTCGAAACAACAGTTTCGGACGAGATTCGCGAGAATCGAACTCAAGTGCGGAAAAGTCATTTAAGAACACGAAACTCAACAAAACGATACCGAAACGAACTCGTATGACAAAAAGTGTAGAATTAAATATTCTCAGAATGACGAAACGGTAAAAAGAGAGTCGTCGAAACGGACCTCCGCCGAAAAATGAAAATTACCGGAAATCCGAAATTGCGGATATTACACCGTGGACCCCTACCGAGACCCCATCGGATCTAACCCATAGTGAGCATACACACACACACACACACAATTATCTTGCAATACTACTACGTTAAGATTGTAAGTTCATAAGGGTACTTGCCTCGATTAATAGACGGTGACACGAACGGGAAGGAAGAGTCAACCACAACCGCGAGGAATCGTCGAAACCGAACCTAACGATTCGAAGAATACAATCACAACTATTCCTAGGTGAATACGGAAATGGAAAGCACCCAAAAACCCGCCTACGATTCATGTATATTCGTACAAGAACAACAACGAGGGCGGATCACAACCAAACCCTCTCGATTATGCAAAAACCACGAAATATACCATGAATCCATAGGAAAACCATGAATACTAACAAGATTAATTAGATTCATCATGAATTAATCGATAATACGGAACGAATCGAAGAAAAACTCAAAAACCCCCAATTTACCCAAAAGTAGGATTCTTAGAAGATTTACCTTGGATTAGGATGATAGATTCATGTTGATGTTGATATTATACACCAAGAACTCAAAGAAGATGATGGTTGAGATGTTTGGAGGAAGAAATCGCCAAGAAATCGCCCAAAATTGCAAAAGTCGTGGGGGAAGGAGGTGAAATGAGAAATAGATCCGTCCAAAGTCAACTCCCGGGTATTTATAGCCACACGGCTTAGCGCGCGCTAACGGCTAAGGGTTAGCGTGCGCTACCCAGTTATATTACAGTCCAGAACTCGCTGTCCTGGACCGTTAGCATGCGCTACTACTATTAGCGTGCGCTAACAACGACTCGGTAGCGCGCGCTATCGAATTATATTGTGCGCTATCGGACACCTAGCGTGCGCTAGTCCTCCGACATTAGCATGCGCTAGACAACGTAGCGTACGCTAATCCTCTAGTCCAGAGGAATGGAATCAGAAATAAGTTCACTGACATTCCTGTGGCTCGCTGCCAGCGCCACGGCGCACGTAGTGTGCGCTAATAAGGGATCCCTAGCGTGCGCTATGCAGAAAGATTAGCGCGCGCTAGGCACGAAATATTAACGGCCCAAAAATACCCGAACATGAACGAAACATCAAACGGAACATCTCAAAACGCATAATAACATAGAATGGATCCACGGCAACCCCGAAACGGCGATTCCGACAACAATTATGAGAATCAGATCAATAAACGACGGAAGAACCAATAAACGTAGAACTGGACGACAAAAAGTCTCGAAACAATTATTCTCAAAAAATTAATACGGTTACACGAGGTTCGTTGAAAACGAGAAATACACCGAAAAATGAAAAATATCGGGAAAAGAAAATGCGGATATTACAGTGTCAAGTATCTCCAAACAGATAACACAATCCAGTTAATTATCCGAACAATCAGAAAATATAATTACTGTGCTAAATTTTTTTGTGGAAGATGATGATTCCATTTTTGAAAAGAAATTATTTAGAGAGAAAAAGAGAAAAGTACAAGTTTGAGGGATGAATAAAAGAAACAAGCACAATGTTTATTTATAGAAGAAAAGGAAGGTTAAAATTGTTTAACAAGTTTGTGATTGCGTTGATTGCGCTTCAACTACTCAATAGAATAATGAAAGCATTTATTGCGTATCACTTTTTTTATTCAGAAAATCTCACCATACGACAAAAATAAAAGATACTTACGTGTATGTACAGTAGTTGTGATTGTGGCTCACATCTTCATCTAATTTTACGTTCAGAAACGACCTAAACGCCTTCTATGAGTCAGGGAGAAGCTTCCCATCCAATTTTCTTACAAATTGGCAAACAGAGTCTTTTAATGTCAGATTCCCAAGACGTTGTTCATATTCTGGTTTGAATTTATTCCACAAACATCGAATTCCGTAATGTACGAGTCCACTAGGATGCGTGTCAAGAGAAATTTCGATATCATCTAAATTCTCTTTATTCAGACCATCTTTAATGAATAGAATTTTATCTTCTCTTTTTGTATATGGAATTCCTAAAGATCGACATTTTAAATTACAGTTCCATCTAGCACATTTATAGCAAACGGCTATCATCTTTGCTCGTCGTTTATGGGCATGTGAACTTTTTCCAAGCTCTGGTAAAAATCTAGTCGGTATTTCTGTGAATTCACCTACTATTCTTACTTTGGCTTCAATTATGAATCTAATATCAAAAGGTGTGCTTTTATTCATAAGCAACCTCATCCTTTCAATTCTTGCTTTGTAGATTTTTAAAATTACTTTTTTGCTCAGAAAGGGAAATCTTTTTTCAATATTATTCAAAGTTTCGTACATGACAAAAAAAAAGAAATGAAAAAGGATAAAATATCTACAAATATCAGTTGTTGTGGGAAACTGAAAAATCCGACTTTAATAATCACGGAGTACCGTTATCCGCCACTTGACCTATGCACACAATTGAGTACTAAGTTACAATGTCGAGAAATTATATCTATAACAATAGTTTATAATGTAAGATTTCAAAATAAAACTTATACTTCCCCGGCAACGGCGTCAAAAACTTGACACGTCTTTAGTGTAACTATCGCAAGTGCACGATATCGTATCAAGTAGTAAGTGGACTTTTTCAGTCCGGTTTATCGATCCCACGAGGAAGTTAGGTTATATATTGAATTATACACTATTAGTCTATTTGTTATAGAGATATATAAGATTGAAAACACACAATTTAAGAGTTTGGTTTGACAATTGCAAAGAAAATGCAATAATAGTTCTAATATTCAAGGAAATAAAAGATTGCACTAATAATAGATTAATAAAAGATAAAATGAAATAGTTGGTATTACAAACTTAGTTCATCATTAGTTATAGAAGATGTATAGGAGATCATAAGATGAATTTACTTATTATGTTGTGTAGATTCGATTTTCCTTAAAAAGACGGTTTCTCTTTCGAACTATAAAACGCCCCTTATATATTGAATCAATCCACTATATTTCTATGCTGATTGGCTTCAATACATAGCATTAGGTTTTATGAAAATAACTCAAAGAACCATCCAAGGTCTAGAGGTATATTTCTATCCCCTAGAACAACTTAGAGTGAAGATCATTTGATCTAATCAAACATATTTTCTTTCGAAATATATGAAGACCATAAATATCGTCATTTATTGGCCAAATAAATAAAGATTGTTAAAACAATGAAAATCACACACAATAATAAGTAATTCATAATAGATCTTTATACAAACTTAAATAACATGACTAACCTTGTTTATAATCCCAACTTAAGTAACTTAGCCCATGAAGGGTTTAATAAACATAATACAAGCTTGAGTGGTCATTATTAGTTGAAAAAGAGAAAGAATTGATCCTAACTCCCTTAGTAAATAAAGGAGAAAGAAGCAATAAACTCTCTGAACAATATATGCTATACCACTATTACACAAATCACTCAAGAACACAAGTGTGTTCTTCACACAAAAAGAAAATATTACAAAAAGTGGAAAAATATAAGATGAATGATGAAGGATGAATAATGATGGATCTAAGGGGTTTATTTATACACCTAAAGTCATCTAATAGCTCCAAAACTCCAGCATTATTACATTAGATCGGATCAATGCCAGCCATCCCCTCAATAATAGACCAAAAGTATAAAAAATTATACAATGATAAATATCTGCCAAGAGTTACGGCCGTAACATTCAGAAGTTACGGCCGTAACATGGATGACTTACGCCCGTAACATTCAGTAGTTACGGCCGTAATTAGGCTATGGCTTTTTGCTTTGTGTAAGTGTAACACCCCCAATATATTCGGGAATATTACAGCGCCGTAAATCCTTTACATAAGGATTTACAAGGCTGAAGAATTGAACAAGCATAAAAAGGTACTAACGAATGAAAATAACGGAATTACAAGACATCGCTCGACCAAATACGAAAAGACAATTGTTCAATGTAACTCAATAATACATCAAAAAATCCAAATCATCACAAATGAATTTTTTCTCTAGTACTTATTGAAATAACGAATAAACAATGATAAATAAACCTGGGACATCACTGCACCCTCGTCGTCATACGCCGGTGATTGTTTCCCCGCTCTCCCGGATCCTTAACACAAACAAAATGTTCACCCCGAAGGGGTTAGCACAACGATGCTAGTAAGTACCACAACATATTATTCATATCTCACGGTGAATAATAATAACGTAAACAACAAAATACCAACGAGTCTTCTCCTACGAAACTCAAACATAACATACACAATCGATAATCACAACATGATATCAATACATACTCATGGTAATTCCATCGATCCAAATGCTCACCGCCTAGAACCCACGATGATCCCGCTGACCAACCCGTGGTGGAAAAACCCGTCCGATGATCCAGCGCACGCTAGCATAGATCCCCCGATGATCCCGTCGGACCAACACGAGGTGGACATACAATAACGACATACATGCACGACAATATGTATAACAACAATATGTAAAACAATTAAGGTACTTGCCTCGATTTGAAGACAATAATAACACTTCCACGGAAATGAACACTCGACGATCGTCCTCCTCAATCAATCACGTAACTAGACCAAACCTTAACAAAAGAAATAATATAGGGTTTATCTCACGTCGTACAAATGTTTAACAATTCGATTAACGGTCAAAAGTTCATAAACTGCAATCTGCCCGAATAGCTTAGCGCACGCTAAGTATTCTGTGTAGCGTGCGTTACGTCTGCCCGATAGCGCACGCAAACAACAAAGACTAGCGCACGCTAACTACGCATGGTCAGTACTTCACTGATCAGCCAACTGACTTGACTGATGGTCTAGCGTACGTTACGTACCAAACGTAGCGCACGCTAACTAGTACTCGATAGCGCACGTTAAACTGCATATCATAGCGTGCGCTATTCGCATGGCGCCATCACGAGCAAGAATCGTTTGCCATGTTCGAAACAATGAAATCCTTCGTGATAATTCATGTTACTTCCATGAATACCAAGTTCTTACTCTTATGAATGATCTCCAGGATGATATCAATTTCAAGATGCAAATATACGTATAATCATCATGACACCATAATCCATCTTGATTACAATTCTCATGCAAAGTTGGTGATCTCCGGTTGATGTATTAGATGCTACTATCATTATACATATTCGACTTCATCTTGAGGTGAACTAACAATTCCGACTTATACGAAAGAATATTTCCTAAGATGATTCTTCCTTTAAGTTCTTACAATATCTTTTCCAAATCATGATCACAAAGATAATATAAATCATATGGATTGTTAACTTCCGAATATTTCTCTCATCATTTGAAGTACTAGGATTCCAACTTCAAGGTTCCAACAATAATATCGTAATTGTAGACATCCCAATCTTCTAAACATGAAGTTGTTGAAATAATTCACTAATGAAATTCAATATCTCGTTAACATGATCATCATACCCATTGGAAATCCAAATCTAAGACTGGTGATAGGTTGAACATACCTTAATATGCCGAAATCATGAACCACAAGGTGTAATCCGCCCGGTTGGTTATGTGCCCCTCCAAGGTGTTACTTCTCTTCAATGATCACTCACAAGTGATACTCAATCATTCAATGATCACTCATAAATGTTCTAAGTGTTTATAAGGGAGATTCTTGCTCTCTGGACTCTCAAAGATGAAGTATAGACGAAGGAAATGAAAGCCCAAGCGGTTGTTGTCCCATTTATAATATTCTGCATTATTGACAAGTTAGCGCACGCTACTAAGCATCCCTTAGCGTGCGCTAATAATGGTTGACTTCATAATTTGTCCGGGTGCGTCGGGAATCTTATCCGACCCATGTCCCATGAGCATGAGCTAGCCGCCCCGCCAATAATTGCGTCCTTAGCGCACGTTACTCATACCTGCATAGCGTGCGCTAATGATGGCTCGATAGCGCGCGTTAAGATACATTCTTAGCGTGCGCTATCACGAGGTTGCTTGAACAATTTTGCAAGTTTCTATACTTATGTACAATGATGTCAATGCACGAAATATCATATTCTGATAATCAAAACCATCAATCCGAATAATACATGATTTGAATACATATGAAATACACCGCAATAAATCCGGATATTACATACTCTCCTACTAAAAGGAGTTTCGTCCCAAACTCAAGACGAAAATAACTCGGGATATTTGGACTTCATATCGCCTTCCGCTTCCCGGTGGCTTCTTCCGCTCCATGACGTGACCACCGAACTTTGACCAAAACGATTGACTTGTTCCTCGGTTGCTTAACTCGACTCTCGAGTATCTTGGTAGTCTTTCTTCAAACGTCCCATCCTGTTCGACTTCGATCTCGCCAAATCGATGATATGACCGGGATCTCGTATATATCTCCGCAATCGGGATACGTGGAACACGTTATGAACATGGCACAATGACGGCGGCAATGCTAATCAGATGCCAACTCTCCAACTCTCTCGAGGATCTCAAATGGTCCGATATATCTCGACTCAGCCTTTCCTTTCCTTCCAAACGAAAGATTCCCGGGTAGAAGAAACCTTCAAAAGTACGTGATCTCGATCAACTCCAATGGGCGGCGCGACGCCCGCATAGATTTCGCGACTGGGCGGTCAACAATGCCTTTCACGAATCAAGGCTATCTTCTCTCGAGTCCGCTCGATCAACTCGTTCTGTTCGATCAAGTCCGATGAATCGTCCCAACATAAGGGCGATCTCGCATCTCCTTCCGTATAATGCCTCAAACGGTGCCATCTTAATGGAAGCATGCCAACTATTGTTGTAAGTAAATTCAATCAACGGTAGATGAACTTCCCAATCGTTTGACCAATCTAAGGCACGTGCCCCGAGCATATCTTCCACCGTTTGTATAGTTCTCTCGTTGTCCGTCGATCGCGGGTGATAAGTCAGATCAAGTTCAATTCGGTCCCCAAGGCCTTATGAACTGCCTTCCAAAAGTGAGACACAAAACGGCCGTCTCGATCAGAAACAATGGTCTTCGGCGTACCATGCAATCGAACTATCTCCGAAATAAAGACTCGTGCCAACCTCTCTGGTCCCCACGTATCCTTAATGCCTAGAAAATGAGCCGATTTGGTTAAACGATCAACTATCACCCAAATCATGTTCATTCCTGTCCTGGTTTTCGGCATATTAGTGATAAAGTCCATTGATATGTCCTCCCACTTCCATTCAGGAATCGGGAGCGGCTTCAACATTCCAGCAGGCCGTTGATGCTCGATCTTAACCTGCTGACAAGTCAAGCATTTCGAAACATAGTCCGCTACGTCTTGCTTCATGTTGCCCCACCAGAAATTCTGCTTCAAGTCCTTATACATTTTACTGGTGCCCGGGTGGATAGAATAGGGCGAACTATGAGCTTCCTTCATAATCGTCTGTTTCAGAACATCAACATCGGGAACGCAGAGTCGGTTCTGAAATCTCAAAACTCCATCGTCATGAATTATGAATCCGGGGCCTTTCCTTTGATCACTTCATCATGCAACCGAATCATCAGAGGATTATCTCTGCCTAGATTTGATTTCATCGGTTAAAGATGAAGTTATCTCCATCACGCAGCTTGTCCTTGGACTCTTTGTAACCATACCTCAATTCCTTCACGAATCATCTCTCGTTGAAGGCTAAGTTGGGATGTCGCCTCCAAAGATATGAATAGAGACAGTTTGCGGCTAAGTGCATCGGCCACTACATTTGCTTTGCTCGGATGATATAAAATCTCCAAGTCATAGTCCTTAATCGCCCAACCATCTTCTTTGCCGCGTGTTCAACTCTTTCGATCAATATGTACTTGAGACTCTTATGATCCGTAAAGATCCGACAGCTGAGTCCCGCATGCATAATGCCTCCAAATCTTCAAGGCAAAAACCACTGCTGCTAGCTCCAAATCATGTGTCGGGTAATTCACTTCATAAGGTTTCAGTTGTCGCGACGCATAAGCGATCACCTTATCATTCTGCATCAACACGCACCCAAGTCCTTGATTCGAAGCATCACTGTAAACTATGAATCCTTCAGTTCCCTGCGGAAGTGATAGAATCGGTGCCGTCGTCAATCTCTTCTTTAACTCATCAAAACTAGTCTGACACGACTCGTTCCACTCAAACTTTTGAGTTTTCTGCAGAAGTCGAGTAAGTGGGCGGGAAATTTTAGAAAACCCTTCCACGAATCGACGATAATATCCAGCAAGTCCTAAGAAGCTTCGGACCTCTTTCACATTCTTTGGAGGCTTCCAATCCAATATTGCTTCGATCTTCTGAGGATCTACTCGGACTCCTTTAGATGACACCACATGGCCGAGGAACATTACTTCCTTTAGCCAGAATTCACATTTAGAAAGTTTGGCGTACAATTGCTCGTTTCTCAAGAGTTCCAATACAATCCGCAAATGCTGCGCATGTTCTTCCGGACTCTTAGAATACACCAGAATGTCATCAATAAACACAACCACAAATTTATCCAAAAATTCAATGAACACACGGTTCATCAATTGCATAAATACAGCAGGTGCGTTAGTGAGACCAAACGGCATCACTACAAACTCATAATGCCCGTAGCGAGTTCTGAACGCTGATTTCTAACATCGACTCCTTAATCCTCGATTGATGGTATCACGATCTCGGTCGATCTTAGAAAATCATGTTGCTCCTTGCAATCGTCAAACAAATCATCAATCCGTGGCAACGGATACTTGTTCTTAATCGTCATCTTGTTCGGCTCTCGATAGTCAATACACAATGGAGCGATCCATCCTTCTTTCGGACAAAAAGAACTGGCGCTCCCGTGGTGAAATGCTTGGTGAATATAGCCCTTGTCCAAGAACTCCTCCAAATGCTTCTTCAATTCGTACATCTCGGTAGGTGCCATACGATACGGCGCCTTAGAAATTGGTGTCGCTCCGTGTTCCACTCAATAGTAAATTCCACATCCCTTCGTGGAGGTAGTCCAGTAACTCGTCAGAAACACATCTGGAAATTCGTTCACAACAGAATGGATGAAAGTTCCACAATTTCGTCTTCTTTCTTCATTGCGTAACACCATGCAGTCTGACCTTGTTTCAACAATTTGTGACTTTCATCGCCTTGATCAACTTTCTGAGCTTCCCGGTTTCCATCCTCAAACAGAATCTCGGAACCATCGTCACGACCAATGAGATATTCCTCCTTCGGTAGTTTACAATTGCTCCGTCCGATTAAGCCAATCGTCTCCGAGTATCGTGTCATCTCCTTGCATTTCTATCACGATCGGGTTTGAGAGCCACTCTCTGCCTCCAAATGATACAGGAAATTTCTAGTTTCTAAATTTCCGACAATCCTTTCTCCACTCGGTAACCCAACCACATAAGGTTCACAAGCATGAAAACCGAAATATTCAAACGATTTACACAAGACAAGGATATGAAAGAATGTGTAGCTCTGTATCAAATAAAACGCTAATCGGGTAGGAAAGGATCTGGGCCGATTGCACGATGCGACAAAGACATCACGATCGTCTGTCCTCCTCATCTCGTGCAGACGTGGGGAGCAGATCCGCACTCGATGTCCCCTTTCGGTCCCATTGTCCTCTGCCTGCCCGCGGCCAAAATTCGAGGCATCGAACACTTTGCTGCGTCTGTGGAATACGGCCTCCTTCTTCGGGCCGTGGTGTACGGGCTCTAAAAGACTTTGCAGCCTCTTCACAAAACACCGCCCGATGTCCCTCTCGTCCACAAGTCAAAACAAGTTACGGCGGGGAAAGGGGCAATTCGTCGATAGTGCCCGTCTGGCGCAGCTAAAGCATTTCTGGTAACATCGGTAATAGTTGATGTCGCCCAAGTTCTTTCCGCTCCTAGTCAAGTGCGGAGGTTTCTGAAAGAGTGAAAGGATGACTGGGCCTTACGGGCCCCACTGTTCTTGTGCTCTGTAAAAGTACGGACTTTCTTTCTTGGTTTCGCAAATTTCTCCATGGTTGCTTCCTTGATCTCATATGCCAACGCCTTATCCTGGTATTGGCGGAGTGTGGTACATTCGAATCGGACATGTACCTCTGGACTTGGTTTCATTCTCATATCGAAATGAATCATCATTTCGCATCTGCGACCGGATGTCGAACAAATGCCACTTGGTTAAACGTCTTGATCGCACGGGATCGCACATCGGAAGGCCGCGGAGAAAAACTCCCGAACTTTGGCTTCCCTCACAGGACGAGGGCAATACTTAGCTTCCATCATCAATCGAAACTCTGTCCAATCGGCATCATGGTCTATAGGCCGGATGGCTTCCCACCATTCGGACGCTTCCCCTATCAGAAAATATTGAGCGATAGAGGCTCTCCTATCGTCTGGGCTTGATTCCGGCAAAGATTTTCTCCAGCTCCTTTAACCAATGATCCCTGTGGGAGTCTCGGAAATACCGTCGAATTTGGGTGGTTGCATCTTCGCCACTTCTTGCAACCACGGTCACCTCGATTTCCCATATCCGGGATCCCTTGCCGTCTCTCTCCCTGCCGTAGTCCCACCGCCACTTGCATTCGGTCCACGACACAGGCGAACCCAGTCATCTGGTTCACCACTTGACGAAGGATCTCTCTGCATGCAGATCTGGTTCATTATTAATAGATTGCCGCGGCTCGCCTGAGCTATGATCGCCCGGTTAGAAGGCGACGCCTCCCTTTCGGCATTTCTTCGTCCGCGTCCACGACCGCGACCACGTCCACGTCCGCCTCTCAACATGCTGTAAGCATAAATACTCAATATACAGGAAACAACATCGTTCTAATATTCGAGTATAAAGAGATATAATATGTAAAGAACGCGATAGAGTTTAGGAACTTACAACCACTGTTCGCATGAAGACGTAGGCAGTGCAGTGATGTCATTCACGGCCGGTTACCCCAAAAGACATAAATGACCCCTATTTTAACCCAACGGCCAAGATATCCATAATCTTAGCTCCGATACCATATTCTGTAATATTCCCCAATATATTCGGGAATATTACAGCGCCGTAAATCCTTTACATAAGGATTTACAAGGCTGAAGAATTGAACAAGCATAAAAAGGTACTAACGAATGAAAATAACGGAATTACGACATCGATTCGACCAAATACGTAAAGCATACAATTGTTCAATGTAACTCAATAATACATCAACAAATCCAAATCATCACAAATGACTTTGTACTCGAGTACTTATTGAAATAACGAATAAACAACAGATAAATAAACCCGGTCGGGACATCACTCTGCACCCTCGTCGTCATACAGTTCCAGTGATTGTTTCCCGCTCTCCGGATCCCGAACACAAACAAAATGTTCACCCCCGAAGGGGTTAGCACAACGATGCTAGTACAAGTACCACAACATATTATTCATATCTCACGGTGAATAATAATAACGTAAACAACAAAATACCAACGAGTCTTCTCCTACGAAACTCAAACATAACATACACAATCGATAATCACAACATGATATCAATACATACTCATGGTAATTCCATCGATCCAGCGTTCATCGCCTAGAACCCACGATGATCCCGTCGGACCAACCCGTGGTGGAAAAACCCGTCCGATGATCCGGACACGCTAGCATAGATCCCCCGATGATCCCGTCGGACCAACACGAGGTGGACATACAATAACGACATACATGCACGACAATATGTATAACAACAATATGTAAAACAATTAAGGTACTTGCCTCGATTTGAAGACAATAATAACACTTCCACGGAAATGAACACTCGACGATCGTCCTCCTCAATCAATCACGTAACTAGACCAAACCTTAACAAAAGAAATAATATAGGATTTATCTCACGTCGTACAAATGTTTAACAATTCGATTAACGGTCAAAAGTTCATAAACTGCAATCTGCCCGAATAGCTTAGCGCACGCTAAGTATTCTGTGTAGCGTGCGTTACGTCTGCCCGATAGCGCACGCAAACAACAAAGAATAGCGCACGCTAACTACGCATGGTCAGTACTTCACTGATCAGCCAACTGACTCGACTGATGGTCTAGCGTACGTTACGTACCAAACGTAGCGCACGCTAACTAGTACTCGATAGCGCATGTTAAACTGCATATCATAGCGTGCGCTATCTCTGCATGGCAGTTTACTACTGAGCAGTAAACTGTTCTTGCCATGTTCGAAACAATGAAATCCTTCGTGATAATTCATGTTACTTCCATGAATACCAAGTTCTTACTCTTATGAATGATCTCCAGGATGATATCAATTTCAAGATGCAAATATACGTATAATCATCATGACACCATAATCCATCTTGATTACAATTCTCATGCAAAGTTGGTGATCTCCGGTTGATGTATTAGATGCTACTATCATTATACATATTCAGACTTCATCTTGAGGTGAACTAACAATTCCGACTTATACGAAAGAATATTTCCTAAGATGATTCTTCCTTTAAGTTCTTACAATATCTTTTCCAAATCATGATCACAAAGATAATATAAATCATATGGATTGTTAACTTCCGAATATTTCTCTCATCATTTGAAGTACTAGGATTCCAACTTCAAGGTTCCAACAATAATATCGTAATTGTAGACATCCCAATCTTCTAAACATGAAGTTGTTGAAATAATTCACTAATGAAATTCAATATCTCGTTAACATGATCATCATACCCATTGGAAATCCAAATCTAAGACTGGTGATAGGTTGAACATACCTTAATATGCCGAAATCACTGAACCACAAGGTGTAATCCGGCTCCGGTTGGTTATGTGCCCCTCCAAGGTGTTACTTCTCTTCAATGATCACTCACAAGTGATACTCAATCATTCAATGATCACTCATAAATGTTCTAAGTGTTTAGAAGGGAGATTCTTGCTCTCTGGACTCTCAAAGATGAAGTATAGACGAAGGAAATGAAAGCCCAAGCGGTTGTTGTCCCATTTATAATATTCTGCATTATTGACAAGTTAGCGCACGCTACTAAGCATCCCTTAGCGTGCGCTAATAATGGTTGACTTCATAATTTGTCCGGGTGCGTCAGCGGGAATCTTATCCGGACCCATGTCCCGCTGGCGCATGAGCTAGCTGTCCCGCTCAATAATTGAGTCCTTAGCGCACGTTACTCATACCTGCATAGCGTGCGCTAATGATGGCTCGATAGCGCGCGTTAAGATACATTCTTAGCGTGCGCTATCACGAGGTTGCTTGAACAATTTTGCAAGTTTCTATACTTATGTACAATGATGTCAATGCACGAAATATCATATTCTGATAATCAAAACCATCAATCCGAATAATACATGATTTGAATACATATGAAATACACCGCAATAAATCCGGATATTACAGTAAGTTACGCCCGTATGGAGTTTCAGACTTTATTTTAGCCCAGAATTTCTTAGACTTTGCGTTTTTGCCCCAAATCTTCTTCGGATGATAACTTTTGATATATAACTTTGATTTTGAATCCGGAAAGACTGCCGAACTCATCTCGGAAAGCCCTACAACATCAATACATAAAAATTCAACAAATAGAATATTTTATAAACATGTTATTTCTTGAGTAAATCAGTAATTCAATCCGATTTAAGACTAGATTTACATCTTCATCCGATAAAAAATAAAATTATTAAAAGCTAATTAATTCTAAGCAAAAACGAGTAGACTAGCTCAATTATTGGTGAAATATGTCGATACAAACCATGGATAAGTGTATAAAATTGACACTTATCACACCCCCAAACTTGAATTCTTGCTAGTCCCGAGCAAGACTCTTTATTATTCACGCTCAAAATAAAAATAAGACACAAAATAAGAAAAATAATACACACATAATTAAGAAAAATAATAATATATAAAGAGAAAAGAAGATCAAAATGCCACTAATACACAACAACCGGCTTTATACAGTAGATAGAAATGAATCAAGATTCAAAATAAATCTACTAATGATTTTGAAGTTAAAACACGGTTTTATTTTTGTAATTCCAAAATGCAAGGTTTCCCCCCAAAATGTTGATTATTTATTGCCCACTCATGACGCACACGACTTCCTTTAATGGTTGCTCTCAATCACTCGATTATTTTTCGACTCAATATGAAGAAGAATTTCATCGGCGTCATCAAATATTGCGATTGTTCACGAAATTGAGTGTATTGAAATTCAGCCGCTAATTAATTCAAATATGCTCATAAACTACATCCCTTTTAGTGATAGCTTTCACACCGTTATTTGCTAACGTGTAGCTCTTTCACCAACACAATTTCCATTTTTTTAGGTGATAGCTTTCACACCGTTATTTGCTAACGTGTAGCTCTTTTCACCAACACAATTTCCATTTTTTTAGGTGATAGCTTTCACACCGTTATTTGCTAATGTGTAGCTCTTTTCACCAACACAATTTCCATTTCGTGTGAGACGGCAGCTACGCACCAACAATGGTTACTCTTTTATTTTTCGCAAAATTTTAGGACCCCCAAAATTAGGCAGTTGTTGCTGCTCAACACCCCTCCCATTTTTTTTCAACAAGACTCCTTTCACTAATGACTCCTTTTTTTTTTAGGGAATAGGATTTTTGCAGAAAATCGTTTATTAGCTAAGCATGAAAAATCAAAAACTCCACAAATTAAGTAAATTTCAGTTCTATTTTTCAGCAACCGACTGATTCTTCTTTTATCAAGGTAACGAATGACTTGATTTTAAATGATAATTACAAGGCTTGGAAAGAGAGATTAAGGCTCAAAATTTTTGGAATATACAATTTTTTAACCGGTTTAAAACGATTTTAGAAGCTTGTATATTGCTAACTTATTGGTGTTATGGCCAGATCTAGAAATCTCACAAATCAAAATAATATATATATATATATAATTTTTAAGGCAAATAACCAAAATAATCAAAAACACACCAAAATAATTAAAACATACCACCCCCAAACTTGAAAATAAAAATGTCCTCAGTTTTAAAAAATAAAAAAATAAAATAAAATAAAAGGCAAGGAGAAAAACAGAATACTCCCTGATATGAAAGTTGATGCTTGAGCTAACGCCTTTTAGTATCTGCAATAGAATAAATATACGAGGCACACAACAAAAGAAAATAAAATATACTCGGAAGTATAACACAATTTTTAAGATGCGCTTCAAGAAAGTCCGAAGAGTCGCCTTACGTTGCCATCAATGCTTTTATAAAAAAACAATAAAAATTATAGCAATAGAATAACAATACATAAATCGCGAATAGATCCGCGTCAAGAGATCAAGAAGAAACTCCTTAAGCTACCATCATTTAGCACGATTTTTACACACAACAGAAAGTAAAAATACAAGAGGTCCGACATGGGTTTTCAAAGGGAGAGGAATGAATCCACTTTTCGTTTTCTCACAGTAAAATGTTCCATCCAGACAATTTTAGCTAGAGCTGGATCTGGTTGAGGAACAAATTCAATGAGTTTTTTGATTAGTTCTTCTGGTGTTGTTGCAACGACTATGATTCGTTTAGCACGCTCGGAAATAAAATCTTTTTCAGCAGAGTAGTCGATGAAAGATAGTAAACCATCAAAGAAACCATTGACATTAAGCAGACCTATTGGTTTTTGATGAACATTTAGCTGGGCTCTGGTAACCACATGAAAAAGTTCCTCAAGAGTACCAAAACAACCGGGAAGGGTGATAAAGGCGCCATAATTATTTATCATGTGAGTTATGCAATCTTGCATATTAACAGCTCTAAACTCATCACCAATAGTTGCCCCGGTTATTTTACTTTCAGCTAGAGGTTTTGGAATTATTCCCAACACGCTTACTCCTTCCATATGTAACACCCCGAGATATTCGGAATAATTACAGCGCCGTAAACCCTTTAGATAAGGATTTACAAGGCAAATTTTAAAAGAAGTGTAAAAACAATACAATTGAACAACTGAAGTTCAAATACAGATTTGATTCAACCGATCAAATGAGTTAACTTATACAACCATATCGAATTGACTTTATTAAAACAGACGTACTCGAGTACTAAACGAACCAAGAAGACCAATCACAATAACAATAACATCAATCACATCACTGAGCCATTTCATCGTCCTGTCGGTACTGTGGTTGCCTCCCCGCTCCTCGGCTACCTGAACATCAAAACAATGTCCACCCCGAAGGGGTTAGCAAAGCAATGCTAGTACAAGTATCATCATACAATAAATCATCAGTGCATCATAAAACATGCAAAACGGACTTCCGCTACCGGAATCCAACGATGCGAATCCTCACGATTCCATCAACACAATACAAGGTAATCCAAATGATCCAAATGCTCAAAGATAGATCCCCATGATGATCCCGCTTGACCAACGCATGGTGGAAAACCCGCCCAACGATCCAAATCCGGCCTCGGATAGATCCCCATGATGATCCCGTCGGACCAACGCATGGTGGACATTCGATCCAGCGCCCTCAGCATAGATCCTCATGATCCCCTCGGATCATTTAAACCATAAATCAATCAACTATGCATACACATATGCATTTCAGTATGTTCATCAATACGAACAAATATCAATGAATATCACGAGAATTTTCAGAAATACATTTCATATTCAACAATATGAACAAAACTACAAGCATGATCAAAGTTTCAATATAAACCGAACTCGACATATGATACTTGCCTCGAAAATGGCAAGGACGAAACACCTCGATGATCTCAACACACTCGAAGGCCGCCTCCTTCAATCAACGTAACAAGCTCGAACCTTAACAAAAGGAATGATATAAAATCATCTCAAGTCGAACGATGGCCTAACAATTTGTTCTACGGCCCAAAAGTTCAAAATAAACAATCTGCCTGGACTGCTTAGCGTGCGCTACATATCCTACGTAACGTGTGCTAAGCCTGCCTGTTAGCGTACGCTATCGTGTAAGACTAGCGTGCGCTAGCCACGAACTGACAGTTCGCATCGGCTGATACATAACGTACGCTACGTACGTATGTGCGTTAACTGAACCCCCGATAGCGCACATTAACTCACATATGTTAGCGTGCGCTAACCTTGCATGGCAGAATACTGCTACCAGAAAAACTGGGTTGAAGGGTGGTGAATTCACGAATTCTATGTTGATACAACATGTCATCCTCAAGCATGTCATGCTAAAAAGGTTTGTGGAAGTTCCATGATCATGAGGTACACTTATACGGATAATCATCTCAACAACATATCTTTTCTAAGATCTTCAAGAAATATTCTAAGTTCCGATTTATTCCAAGTCCCAAAACATATGATTCCTTACGTAAAATATACGAACTAGGTAATCTTCATATACTGGTCGATTGGTTTGGAAGATACATAACATGCTTAGGAATCCTCATACTAAAAGGTTCAATGGATCATACGATGAATAAGTGTCGAAACGTCGAAAACATCCTTCTAACACATGATGTACGACTAATAACGAATCTAACTAACTAGACGAACATGATCAACATCCTTTAGAACATAACTAGTATTGGCGAAGAATCACCTACCTCAAGGTAGTGAAGAACACGGAGGAAAATGAAGCAATCCAACACCGAAAGCTTTGAACACCAATCTCCAATGATATACGATCTTCAATCACGAACCAGGATGTTGATATGAAGTGTTTAGGATGGAGGAAGTTATGTTCTAAGTGTAAGAATTCGGGTAAAGGGGGAAGAAAGAACTGAAATCACGAATAGGATGTTGTCCTATTTATAATAAATGTCTATTAGCGCGCATTAGACCCTGTTCGTAGCGTGCGCTAACGGCTCACTGACTTAACTGTACTCAGCACTTAGCGTGCGCTACGCATATACCTGTAGCGTGCGCTAAGGCGTTGACTTGGTTTTTCCCGAAAGCCGTCCAGGTACATCCCGACACGATTCGACAGGGGTCCCCCGGCCAGATCTCACCTACCGCACGTCCTAATCAAATTGACCACGAATAGCGTGCGCTAATGACCCTCAGTAGCGTGCGCTATGAATCCACGTTAGCGCATGCTAAACATAGCCGATAGCGTGCGCTACATGCGCAGATTTACAATCTTTAAATCACAACCACGAAATTAAACGCTCGACAACATCGGATTATGAAATACGGAGAATAGTACTCAGACAAAAGTACAATCATTACAATATCACAAGTTCCAATTACATAGCAGAAATCTCGGGCATTACATCCTTCCTCCCTAAAAAGAAGTTTCGTCCCGAAACTTAAGATGAAAACAACTCCGGATATCTAGTCTTCATACTGTCCTCCATTTCCCAAGTGGCCTCTTCGACTCCATGTCGTGACCATTGTACTTTAACCAAGTGTATTGGTTTATTCCTCAATTGTTTTATCCGTCTCTCAAGTATCTTGATTGGTCTCTCTTCGAAGGTGCCATCATTGGCTATTTCGATCTCGTCGAAATCAATGACGTGACTGGGGTCCGGTACATACTTCCGTAGTTGGGATACGTGAAACACATTGTGAACGTGACTCAGCGATGGCGGTAAGGCCAACCTGTATGCTAAATCTCCAACTCTCTCGAGGATCTCAAATGGTCCGATATATCTCGGACTAAGTTTGCCTCTCCTCCGAAAACGGAAAATCCCTCGCGTAGGAGACACCTTCAGTAGTACATGGTCCCCAGCGTCGAACTCTAGAGGGCGACGACGTACATCTGCATAAGACTTCGCCGACTCAGGGCCAACAGCCTCTCGAATCAAAGCTATCTTCTCTTGAGTCCGAATAATCAATTCGGTTCCGTCCCGATCAAATCCAAGAATCATCCCAACACAGGGGTGATCGGCATCTTCTCCAAGATAAAGCTTCAAATGGTGCCATCTTAATAGAAGCATGCCAATCGTTATTATAGGTGAACTCGATCAAGGGCAAGTGAACTTCCCAATCGCCGACCAATCTAATGCACAAGCTCTAAGCATGTCCTCTATCGTCAGTATAGTTCTTTCAGATCGACCATCCGCTTGGGGATGATAAGTCAGGCTAAAGTTGAGCTCCCCCAAAGCCCCGTGAATCGCTTCCGTAAGTGTGACACGAAACGGCCATCTCGATCCGAAATAATGGTCTTTGGCGTCCCATGCAATCCGACTATCTCCGCAATAAATACTCGTGCCAATCTCTCGGTCCCCATGTATCTTTAATCCCTAGAAATGAGCCGACTTGGTTAGTCGATCAACCACAACCCAAATCATGTTCATTCCCATTCTAGTCCTTGGCATACCGGGTGATGAAATCCATCGAGATGTCCTCCCACTTCCATTCGTGGATCTAAGCGGCATTAACATCCCTACAGTCGCCGATGTTCAATCTTAACTCACGACAAGTCAAACACTTTGAAACGTACTCCGCCACGCCCTTCTTCATATTCCCCACCGTAAGTTTTGCTTTAAATCCTTATACATCTTATCACGCTCGGGTGAATAGAATAGGCGCGCTATGAGCTTCCTTTAAAACCGTCCGTCTCAAATCATCATCCTCGAACGCAAGGTTGACTATGAAATCTCAGAACTCCATCGCCTTGTATCACGAATCCGGGCTTTTCCTTTCTTTACTTCCACATAATCCAAGGATCGAGAATCGCTCAATTGTTTAGACTTGATTTCGACTAGTGACGAAGTCGGGCCCATCACATAAAGTTGCCCTCGATTCCCGGTGCCCATACTTCAATCCCTTCGCGGATCGGGCTCGTTGAATACCGGTTTGGAACGTAAGTGCTTCCAACACTCGAAGAGAAACAGTTTACGGCTCAAAGCATCACCTACTACGTTTGCTTTCCCTGATGATAGAGAATCTCCAAGTCGTAATCCTTGATCAATTCCACCACCTTCTCTCGCCTCATGTTTAATTCTTTCAATGAAAATGTACTTGAGGCTCTTATGATCTCAGAAGATCTCGACAATGAGTGCCGATAAATAATGTCGCCAAATTTTCAATGCAAAGACCACACTGCTAGCTCCGCATCATGAGTAGGTAATTAATCTCGTATGGTTTCAATTGCCGAGAGGCATAAGCAATCACTTTATCCTTCGCATCAACACACAACCCAAACCCCGATTTGAAGCGTCAGATACCATGAATCCATCGGCCTCTCCGGCAACGCTAATATAGGTGTCGTCTGCCACCTCCTCTTAAGTTCACAAAACCACTGCACTTCTCATTCCACATGAACTTTTGAGTTTTCTATAACAATGGGTGAGCGGACGAGCAATTTTGGAAAATCCTCTACAAAGCGGCGATAATATCCAAGAAGTCCTAAGAAGCTTCGACTTCTTTCACGTTTTTAGAGCTTCCTACCCAAGATTGCTTCGACTTTCTTCTGTCCACCTGAACTCCGTCACCGATATCACATGCCCAAGGAAGGTTACTTCCTTGAGCCAGAACTCGCATTTTGAAAGTTTTGCATACAGCTGTTCCTTCCTCAAGGTGCTCAAAACCACACGCAGATGTTCGACATGCTCCTCTGCGTCCTTCGAATATATCAAGATGTCGTCAATGAAGACGACCACAAATTTATCCAAGTATTCCAAGAATACCCAATTCATCAATTGCATGAATACTGCAGGAGCATTGGTAAGTCCAAACGGCATCACTACGAATTCATAATGCCCGCATCGATCTCGAAGCGATTTCGGTATATCCGATTCCTTAATTCTCAACTGGTGGTATCCTGATCGCAAGTCAATCTTCGAGAATACCCTTGCCCCTGCAGTTGATCAAACAAGTCGTCGATCCGAGGTATAGGATACTTATTCTTGATTGTCATCTTGTTGAGCTCCCTGTAATCAATACACAGTCGGAGGGATCCGTCTTTCTTCCGGACAAAGAGAACGGGCGCTCCCCAAGGAGAAACGCTCGGTTGGATATATCCCTTCTGTAACAATTCCTCCAGTTGCTTTTTGAGTTCATACATCTCGGTTGGCGCCATGCGGTATGGTGCCCTGGAAATAGGAGCTGCTCCAGGCTCTAATTCGATAGTGAATTCCACTTCTCTCTGCGGAGGTAACCCAGGTAGTTCGTCAGGAAATACATCTGAGAACTCATTCACAACTGAAATAGATGAGAGCTCTACTCCTTCCTCTTTCCTCATGGCATAGCACCAAAGTCTGTGACATCCTTGCTTCAGTAATTTAACGGCTTTCATTGCTTTGATCAATTTTCCCGAGCTTCCTGGTCTCCATCCTCGGAATAAGTGTTCAGATCCGTCATCAGCAATGATGGAAATGACTCTCTCTCGGTAATTGTAATGTACTCCATAACGGTTGAGCCAATCATCTCCGAGAATTAAATCGTCACCGTAGATGTCAACTACAATGAGATTCGATGGCCACTCTCTTCCTTCTATAGATACTGGGAAATCCCTAGCTTCTAGGGTTCCCACAATTTTCTCTCCGCTCGGTAATCCCACAACATAAGGTTCACAATTATACAAGCACGATACTTTCAAACGATTAACACAGTTCAAAGATATAAAAGAATGCGTAGCTCCCGAATCGAACAAGACACTAACTGGTTGCAAAAGGATCTGAATCGCACTGATGCAACAAATGTGTTCTCGATCATCGATTTCCTCATTTCGCATAAAGCGCGGAGGAACGGACCCAAGACTGGATGTCTCTCTTCCCAACGCTCACTGAAATCCACTGCTGCGTCTGGTTCACACTGCCTCTCTTCGAATCGAGCCGGAGTGCGAGTACCAAAAGATCGGGTCGCATTCCCACAAAATGTTGCGCGATGTCCTTCCCGTCCACACTCAAACAGTCACAGCAGCGCGAAACAATCACGCCAAACATGTCCCGCTTTGCCACAGCTTGTAACACTTCTTTCCCGCGTCTCAAAGCTTGGTGCCGCCCGAACTTCTTTCCACCTCGAGGAGGATGCGGAGGTCTCTGGATGAATGAAAAGAGGACTCGACTGCGAGGCCCGCCATCGTTATCCTCCGTGAAGTTGCTGACACCTTCTATTTCTTTGCTTCCGCGATTTCTCTCTGCGCCTCCTTCATGTCATAGGCCAACGCCTTGTCCTCGAGCATCGTCGCAAGGTGGTACATTCAAATCCGGACATATACCGCTGAATTTCCGGCTTCATTCGCATGTCAAAATGAAAAATCTTCTCCGCCTCGGTCTGACCAAGTGGCGCACATAAGTCACCGGTGATTAAAAGTCTTAATCACGTCCGTCACGTATACTTCCGAATTTTGAGGTGAGAAAACTCCCGAACTCGGGCTTCTCTAACTGGGCGAGGACAATACTGCGCCTCCATCATCAATTTGAATTCCGTCTAGTCAACATTGTGCTCCTCCGGTCGAATGGCCTCCCACCAGTCGAAAGCCTCCCTGGTCAAAAGATACTGGGCGACCGGAACCTTCCCATCGTTGGGACAGTTAATCCCTGCAAAAATCTTTTCTAATTCCTTCAGCCAGTGATCCCAAGAAAGCGTCTCGGCAGAACCGTCAAATTTCGGAGGGTGCAATTTAATCACTTCGGTAAGCCATCTATCTCCTCGATTTTCCACGTTATGCTGCTGTCCCATCGCCTTCTGCATGCGATCCACAACTTGAGCAAACTGGTTTATCTGGGCAACCACCTGCTGAAGCACTCCCGGCACGTTAGGATCTGCATTATTATTTGCCGATCCCTGCTGTCCCCCGGAATGTAATCCGTTCGACTAATGGCTATCTCTGGGGTAGATACCGACTTTTCTTGCCTCGCATTTCCAGGTCCGCGTCCATGACCTCCTCTCAACATACTGTAAACATAAATACTCAATATCCAGGACAAACTTTCTCAAAGTACATCCATCAATGTTTACAAGACATGAATTAAATAAAACAGTAGTATTCGAGATTAGGAAACTTACAACCACAGTCCATACGACGATGCTGGCTCAGCAGTGATGTTACGAACGACCAACAATCAATAACGTAAACAGACCCAACTGACCCGACTGCCAAGATATCCATAAATCTTAGCTCCGATACCATATTCTGTAACACCCCGAGATATTCGGAATAATTACAGCGCCGTAAACCCTTTAGATAAGGATTTATAAGGCAAATTTTAAAAGAAGTGTAAAAACAATACAATTGAACAACTGAAGTTCAAATACAGATTTGATTCAACCGATCAAATGAGTTAACTTATACAACCATATCGAATTGACTTTATTAAAACAGACGTACTCGAGTACTAAACGAACCAAGAAGACCAATCACAATAACAATAACATCAATCACATCACTAAGCCATTTCATCGTCCTGTCGGTACTGCGGTTGCCTTCCCGCTCCTCGGCTACCTGAACATCAAAACAATGTCCACCCCCGAAGGGGTTAGCAAAGCAATGCTAGTACAAGTATCATCATACAATAAATCATCAGTGCATCATAAAACATGCAAAACGGACTTCCGCTACCGGAATCCAACGATGCGAATCCTCACGATTCCATCAACACAATACAAGGTAATCCAGCGATCCAGCGCCCTCAGCATAGATCCCCATGATGATCCCGTCGGACCAACGCATGGTGGAAAACCCGTCCAACGATCCAGCGCCCTCAGCATAGATCCCCATGATGATCCCGTCGGACCAACGCATGGTGGACATTCGATCCAGCACCCTCATCATAGATCCTCATGATCCCCTCAGATCATTTAAACCATAAATCAATCAACTATGCATACACATATGCATTTCAGTATGTTCATCAATACGAACAAATATCAACGAATATCACGAGAATTTTCAGAAATACATTTCATATTCAACAATATGAACAAAACTACAAGCATGATCAAAGTTTCAATATAAACCGAACTCGACATATGATACTTGCCTCGAAAATGGCAAGGACGAAACACCTCGATGATCTCAACACGCTCGAAGGCCGCCTCCTTTGATCAACGTAACAAGCTCGAACCTTAACAAAAGGAATGATATACAAATCATCTCAAGTCGAACGATGGCCTAACAATTCGTTCTACGGCCCAAAAGTTCAAAATAAACAATCTGCCTGGACTGCTTAGCGTGCGCTACGTATCCTACGTAACGCGGCGCTTAAGCTCGCTCGTTAGCGTACGCTATCGTGTAAGACTAGCGTGCGCTAGCCACGAACTGACAGTTCGCATCGGCTGATACATAACGTACGCTACGTACGTATGTGCGTTAACTGAACCCCCGATAGCGCACGTTAACTCACATATGTTAGCGTGCACTAACCTTGCATGGCAGAATACTGCTACCGGAAAAACTGGGTTGAAGGGTGGTGAATTCACGAATTCTATGTTGATACAACATGTTATCCTCAAGCATGTCATGCTAAAAAGGTTTGTGGAAGTTCCATGATCATGAGGTACACTTATACGGATAATCATCTCAACAACATATCTTTTCTAAGATCTTCAAGAAATATTCTAAGTTCCGATTTATTCCAAGTCCCAAAACATATGATTCCTTACGTAAAATATACGAACTAGGTAATCTTCATATACTGGTCGATTGGTTTGGAAGATACATAACATGCTTAGGAATCCTCATACTAAAAGGTTCAATGGATCATACGATGAATAAGTGTCGAAACGTCGAAAACATCCTTCTAACACATGATGTACGACTAATAACGAATCTAACTAACTCGACGAACATGATCAACATCCTTTAGAACACAACTAGTATTGGTGAAGAATCACCTACCTCAAGGTAGCGAAGAACACGGAGGAAAATGAAGCAATCCGACACCGAAAGCTTTGAACACCAATCTCCAATGATATACGATCTTCAATCACGAACCAGGATGTTGATATGAAGTGTTTAGGATGGAGGAAGTTATGTTCTAAATGTAAGAATTCGGGTAAAGGGGGAAGAAAGAACTGAAATCACGAATAGGATGCCGTCCTATTTATAATAAATGGCTATTAGCGCGCGCTAGACCCTGTTCGTAGCGTGCGCTAACGGCTCACTGACTTAACTGTACTCAGCACTTAGCGTGCGCTACGCATATACCTGTAGCGTGCGCTAAGGCGTTGACTTAGCTTTTCCCGAAAGCCGTCCAGGTACATCCCGACACGATCCGACAGGGTTCCCCCAGCCAGATCTCACCTACCGCACGTCCCAATCAAATTGACCACGAATAGCGTGCGCTAATGACCCTCAGTAGCGTGCGCTATGAATCCACGTTAGCGCACGCTAAACATAGCCGATAGCGTGCGCTACATGCGCAGATTTACAATCTTTAAATCACAACCACGAAATTAAACGCTCGAAAACATCGGATTATGAAATACGGAGAATAGTACTCAGACAAAAGTACAATCATTATAATATCACAAGTTCCAATTACATAACAGAAATCTCGGGCATTACACCATATAGGCAGAAGCAGCAGCTCGCCCCATTAATCCTAGACTTCCTCCTCCGTAAACTACATGAATGCATTTTTCTTCTAAGGTACGACCCAAGTTGTGGGCTGCTTCAGTAAAGCATGCCTCTTTTCCATAACTAGCTCCACCAAAAATGCAGACTGTGCTAAATTTTTTTGTGGAAGATGATGATTCCATTTTTGAAAAGAAATTATTTAGAGAGAAAAAAAGAGAAAAGTACAAGTTTGAGGGATAAATAAAAGAAACAAGCACAATGTTTATTTATAGAAGAAAAAGAAGGTTAAAATTGTTTAACAAGTTTGTGATTGCGTTGATTGCGCTTCAACTACGCAATAGAATAATGAAAGCATTTATTGTGTATCACTCTTTTTATTCAGAAAATCTCACCATACGACAAAAATAAAAGATACTTACGTGTATGTACAGTAGTTGCGATTGTGGCTCACATCTTCATCTAATTTTACGTTCAGAAACGACCTAAATGCCTTCTATGAGTCGGGGAGAAGCTTCCCATCCAATTTTCTTACAAATTGGCAAACAGGGTCTTTTAATGTCAGATTCCCAAGACGTTGTTCATATTCTGGTTTGAATTTATTCCACAAACATCGAATTCCGTATTGTACGAGTCCACTAGGATGCGTGTCAAGAGAAATTTCGATATCATCTAAATTCTCTTTATTCAGACCATCCTTAATGAATAGAATTTTATCTTCTCTGTTTGTAGATGGAATTCCTAAAGATCGACATTTTAAATTACAGTTCCATCTAGCACATTTATAGCAAACAGCTATCATCTTTGCTCGTCGTTTCTTGGCATATGAACTTTTTCCAAGCCCTGGTAAAAATCTAGTCGGTATTTCTGTGAATTCACCTACTATTCTTACTTTGGCTTCAATTATGAATCTAATATCAAAAGGTGTGCTTTTATTCATAAGCAACCTCATCCTTTCAATTCTTGCTTTGTAGATTTTTAAAATTACTTTTTGCTCGAAGGGAAATCTTTTTCAATATTATTCAAAGTTTCATACATGACAAAAAAAAAGAAATGAAAAAGGATAAAATATCTACAAATATCGCTTGTTGTGGAAATCGAAAAATCCGACTTTAATAGTCACGGAGTACCGTTATCCGCCACTTGACCGGACAGACACAATTGAGTACTAAGTTACAATGTCGAGAAATTGTATCTATAACAATAGTTTATAATGTAAGATTTCAAAATAAAACTTATACGTCCCCAGCAACGGCGCCAAAAACTTGACACGTCTTTAGTGTAACTATCGCAAGTGCACGATATCGTATCAAGTAGTAAGTGGACTTTTTCAGTCCGGTTTATCGATCCCACGAGGAAGTTAGGTTATATATTAATTTATACACTATTAGTCTATTTGTTATAGAGATATATAAGATTGAAAACACACAATTTAAGAGTTTGGTTTGACAATTGCAAAGAAAATGCAATAATAGTTCTAATATTCAAAGAAATAAAAGATTGCACTAATAATAGATTAATAAAAGATAAAATGAAATAGTTGGGATTACAAACTTAGTTCATCATTAGTTATAGAAGATGTATAGGAGATCATAATATGAATTTACTTATTATGTTGTGTAGATTCGATTTTCCTTAAAAAGACGGTTTCTCTTTCGAACTATAAAACGCCCCTTATATATTGAATCAATCCACTATATTTCTATGTTGATTGGCTTCAATACATAGCATTAGGTTTTATGAAAATAACTCAAAGAACCATTCAAGGTCTAGAGGTATATTTCTATCCCCTAGAACAACTTAGAGTGAAGTTCATTTGATCTAATCAAACATATTTTCTTTCGAAATATATGAAGACCATAAATATCGTCATTTATTGGCCAAATAAATAAAGATTGTTAAAACAATGAAAATCACACACAATAATAAGTAATTCATAATAGATCTTTATACAAACTTAAATAACATGACTAACCTTGTTTATAATCCCAACTTAAGTAACTTAGCCCATGAAGGGTTTAATAAACATAATACAAGCTTGAGTGGTCATTATTAGTTGAAAAAGAGAAAGAATTGATCCTAACTCCCTTAGTAAATAAAGGAGAAAGAAGCAATAAACTCTCTGAACAACATATGCTATACCACTATTACACAAATCACTCAAGAACACAAGTGTGTTCTTCACACAAAAAGAAAATATTACAAAAAGTGGAAAAATATAAGATGAATGATGAAGGATGAATAATGATGGATCTAAGGGGTCTATTTATACACCTAGGGGCTGTTTGGTAGAGAGAAATGAGAGGAGAGAAATGGAAATGGATTTGAATTCTCTTGTTTGGTAGGTAAGGGAAATAAAAACACGGAGAGTTGGTATTTCCCGAGAATTGACTCCCTTTGTATTTGATTTCTCTGATTTAGGAAGAGAAATGGAGAGAATAGGAAAACACGGAGAATTTTTTTCCCAAACCCAAAATCAGAACCGTCTCCTCGCGTTCGCTTCTCTCTCTCTCGTTCGCCCTGTCTAGGGTTCCGCCCACCACCGCCGCCCACCACCGCCGTTCGCCCTGTCTAGGTATCCCCGTCTCCTCTCTCACTCTGTCTCGTCTTTCCCTGTCTCCTCTCTCTCTGTCTCGTCTCCTCTCTCTCTCTCTCGGTCGCCCTGTCTAGGGTTCTGTCTCCTCATTTCTTCAAAACTGTGAAATATACTCAAAACTTTCTCAAATTTACTCAAAGCTCAGTAAAATGGAAAACCAAGTATGAATAAAAACCAAGTATAAATTAAATCAAAGCTTGAATTGTAGATTTTATTCATACTAGTAGAATATATATATATATATATAAAACAAATGGATGTCTAAGGATCTGGTTTCACCAGGACTTGCACAAATTCAGTATTCAGTGTGGTGTATTATATGAAATAGTTAGGTTTCCTTTATATATATATATATATATATAGTATTAACTATATAATTGTATGTGTAGATGGCAAGATCACCGTTGAGACAAAGAATAGTTGCCATAGGTGCATTTTATGCCATGTATGTTATGATTCGTTGGTGGATGATGTGTAGTTATCGTAGACGTCGTTCGATTGAATCTAGAACATTACGTACAAGGTATTTAATGAGTTACCATAATAGGCGTGAAAACATGATGAGGATGGTTTATGAAAGTGATGTTACTAGTGTTGTCAACATAAGAATGAATATACATGCGTTTTCAACACTTTGTGATATGCTAGAAAGTAGAGGGGGGTTAAAGGCTATTAAAAACATGCTAGTAGATGAGCAAGTTGCTATGTTTTTACATACCCTTGCTCATAATGCTAAGAATAGAATACTAGTCAATAGATTTCATCGATCCGGGAAACTATAAGTCGGTATTTCAAGTTAGTCTTAAATCTTCGTATGTCGATTACACAAAGAATTCTACAAGTCACCCGTACTCAAGGCGATAATGAAACCGACGAGAGATGGAAATGGTTTAAGGTTAGTCAAACACATAAGTTTTTATTAAATATATTCTTTGTTAATAGAACACTTTAATGATGTTTTCTTTTTATGAAGGGTTGCCTAGGAGCATTAGATGGAACATATGTTAAAGTTAAAGTGCCCATTGTTGATCGAAAACCTTATCGGACACGAAAGGGGGAGATTTGTACGAATGTACTCGGAGTATGTACGAGAGACCTTTTATTTACATATGTATTAGCGGGATGGGAGGGTTCTACAGCTGATAGTAGAGTTCTACGAGATGCAATTAGTAGACCTAACGGTCTTAAAGTAACTCAGGGTATGTGATATATAGTCTTCAAATAGTAAACATATAATTACATATGTTAATTAACGTAGAGTTTATGGTTAATGTAGGAACATACTACCTTTGTGATGCCGGTTATACGAATGGTGAAGGATTTCTAACTCCTTATCGAGGTCAACGTTACCATCTTAATGATTGGTCTCGGCCGCCTACCAATGCCAAGGAGTTATTTAATATGAGACATTCGTCGGCAAGGAATGTTATAGAAAGATGCTTCGGATTAATTAAAGCTAGATGGGCTATTTTGCGTGATAACTCATATCATCCCATAGAGTCCATGCCACGTATCATCATTGCTTGTTGTTTGTTACACAATTTCATACGACAAACAATGAGTGAAGACCTCTTGATAACGAAGTCCCAACAAATCACACACAACCAGGCTACGATCATGATAATGTTATTTCTACGGTTGAGCCCTCACAAGAATGGACCGATCGTAGAGACGCTCTTGCTAACGAAATGTTTAACAATTGGAATGCTAGGCGTATCTACAATTAATTAATTATGATCGTTAATGTTATTCTTACTTTGTATTTGTACTCTTTATTTGTATTCTTTATTTGTAGAACCATGAATTATGATCAAGTTAATTTTAATTTTTCATTTATATTTGTACTCTTTATTTGTACTCTTTATTTTGTATCTACTATTTGTATGTATTATTTGTAGACATGGCAGAGTCAAATGAAGTGAAAGGTACTGTACGGACCAAACATACTTGGAAAGATGATCAAGACGCAAAGCTAATTGATGCATTAATGGAGTTACATGCATCTGGAAAGTATGCCGGTGCTGACAATGGTTTCAAACCGGGCTATTTAAATGGCGTTCACCAATTGATAGATGTAAGTCTTCCTAACTCCGGCCTCAAAGCAGAACCACATATAAAGTCTCGGATGAAGACATGGAAGACACACTTTAGCATTGTTTATGATATGGTGCATACAAGTGGGTTTGGTTGGGATGAAGAAAAAAAATGTGTGGTAGCTGAGGACAGTGTTTGGGATGAATACGTCAAGGTACATGCTAAATTTATTCTAAATTGGTATTTTTTTTTTTACAAAAGTTTGTACTAAATTTGTTTCTAATTGCCTTGTAGTCTCACAAAGGTGCCGCAAATTTTCGAGGCAAGCCATTTCCTTTCTATGACAAGCTGTGTATCATCTATGGTAAGGATAGAGCAACGGGTAGTAAAGCGATTGATCTTGGAGAAGAAGATGATGTCGTTCCAGAGACTCAAAAAAGTTCCTCGATTGATCTTGGAGAAGAAGATGATGTTCAAGGTGCTTGTCGATCGAAGGCCCAACAAGTAGTGTAACAAGCAAACGTACCAAACGCAAAAGTATAGATGGAGATGACATTTATCGGGAGTCATGCAAAGAGATGAAGGAGGTATTGGTTAGATTTGGAGAGATCGTGGGGGAAAGCTTGAATAAAGAAAGTTTGGAGGCTCGTGAAAAAAGTTTGGAGGCTCGTGAAATCTTTGAGAAGGTTAGTGACGAGTTGAAAGTTTTGCCGGTATTACTGGAATCAAATGTTTTAAAGCAACTCAATTGATTGGTAAGGATGTGCTTCTAGACGATTATTTCTTGGGTTGACAGAAGAAGAGAAGATTGACATGGTAGAATCGTCTACCAATGGTTAGATTTGGATTAAATGTTTATGGTTATTTTTTTTGTATGACTACGGTTGAACTGTTATTTTTGGTTTGATTAAAACTATGTTTGTAGTCCTTTTGGTTTGTTTAAATACTATGTTTCTAGTTGGTTTGATTAAAAACAATGTTTGTACTCTTTTTGGTTTTATTAAAAACTATATTTGGTAGTCTTTTTGGTATGATTAATGCATTTTAATTACTAATTTATGCATCTTTTTTTTTTTTTTTTGGGTTAAAATAATTGATTTGTAAATATAAGAATATGGGTGTAAATGACAAGGTTGGTACAATTCTCTACTGAAATCTCTGTGCAACCAAACAAGAGAAATGACTCTCTGTTGCATTTCTCTGCTGAATTCTCTGTGCTACCAAACAGGATAGTCAATTCCTATTCTCCTGACCAATTCTCTTTCTCTGCAATCATTTCTCTGGAATCATTTCTCCGCAATTCCATTCTCTGTACCAAACGAACCCCTAGGGGCTGTTTGGTAGAGAGAAATGAGAGGAGAAAAATGGAAATGGATTTGAATTCTCTTGTTTGGTAGGTAAGGGAAATAAAAACACGGAGAGTTGGTATTTCCCGAGAATTGACTCCCTTTGTATTTGATTTCTCTGATTTAGGAAGAGAAATGGAGAGAATAGGAAAACACGGAGAATTTTTTTCCCAAACCCAAAATCAGAACCGTCTCCTCGCGTTCGCTTCTCTCTCTCTCGTTCGCCCTGTCTAGGGTTCCGCCCACCACCGCCGTTCGCCCTGTCTAGGTATCCCCGTCTCCTCTCTCACTCTGTCTCGTCTTTCCCTGTCTCCTCTCTCTCTGTCTCGTCTCCTCTCTCTCTCTCTCTCGGTCGCCCTGTCTAGGGTTCTGTCTCCTCATTTCTTCAAAACTGTGAAATATACTCAAAACTTTCTCAAATTTACTCAAAGCTCAGTAAAATGGAAAACCAAGTATGAATAAAAACCAAGTATAAATTAAATCAAAGCTTGAATTGTAGATTTTATTCATACTAGTAGAATATATATATATATATATATATATAAAACAAATGGATGTCTAAGGATCTGGTTTCACCAGGACTTGCACAAATTCAGTAGTCAGTGTGGTGTATTATATGAAATAGTTAGGTTTCCTTTATATATATATATAGTATTAACTATATAATTGTATGTGTAGATGGCAAGATCACCGTTGAGACAAAGAATAGTTGCCATAGGTGCATTTTATGCCATGTATGTTATGATTCGTTGGTGGATGTTGTGTAGTTATCGTAGACGTCGTTCGATTGAATCTAGAACATTACGTACAAGGTATTTAATGAGTTACCATAATAGGCGTGAAAACATGATGAGGATGGTTTATGAAAGTGATGTTACTAGTGTTGTCAACATAAGAATGAATATACATGCGTTTTCAACACTTTGTGATATGCTAGAAAGTAGAGGGGGGTTAAAGGCTATTAAAAACATGCTAGTAGATGAGCAAGTTGCTATGTTTTTACATACCCTTGCTCATAATGCTAAGAATAGGATACTAGTCAATAGATTTCATCGATCTGGGGAAACTATAAGTCGGTATTTCAAGTTAGTCTTAAATGCTGTATGTCGATTACACAAAGAATTCTACAAGTCACCCGTACCAGTGCCAGATAATGAAACCGACGAGAGATGGAAATGGTTTAAGGTTAGTCAAACACATAAGTTTTTATTAAATATATTCTTTGTTAATAGAACACTTTAATGATGTTTTCTTTTTATGAAGGGTTGCCTAGGAGCATTAGATGGAACATATGTTAAAGTTAAAGTGCCCATTGTTGATCGAAAACCTTATCGGACACGAAAGGGGGAGATTTGTACGAATGTACTCGGAGTATGTACGAGAGACCTTTTATTTACATATGTATTAGCGGGATGGGAGGGTTACACGGTGATAGTAGAGTTCTACGAGATGTAATTAGTAGACCTAACGGTCTTAAAGTAACTCAGGGTATGTGATATATAGTCTTCAAATAGTAAACATATAATTACATATGTTAATTAACGTAGAGTTTATGGTTAATGTAGGAACATACTACCTTTGTGATGCCGGTTATACGAATGGTGAAGGATTTCTAACTCCTTATCGAGGTCAACGTTACCATCTTAATGATTGGTCTCGGCCGCCTACCAATGCCAAGGAGTTATTTAATATGAGACATTCGTCGGCAAGGAATGTTATAGAAAGATGCTTCGGATTAATTAAAGCTAGATGGGCTATTTTGCGTGATAACTCATATCATCCCATAGAGTCCATGCCACGTATCATCATTGCTTGTTGTTTGTTACACAATTTCATACGACAAACAATGAGTGAAGACCCTCTTGATAACGAAGTCCCAACAAATCACACACAACCAAAGCTACGATCATGATAATGTTATTTCTACGGTTGAGCCCTCACAAGAATGGACCGATCGTAGAGACGCTCTTGCTAACGAAATGTTTAACAATTGGAATGCTAGGCGTATCTACAATTAATTAATTATGATCGTTAATGTTATTTTTACTTTGTATTTGTACTCTTTATTTGTATTCTTTATTTGTAGAACCATGAATTATGATCAAGTTAATTTTAATTTTTCATTTATATTTGTACTCTTTATTTGTACTCTTTATTTTGTATCTACTATTTGTATGTATTATTTGTAGACACGGCGAGTCAAATGAAGTGAAAGGTACTGCGGACCAAACATACTTGGAAAGATGATCAAGACGCAAAGCTAATTGATGCATTAATGGAGTTACATGCATCTGGAAAGTATGCTGGTGCTGACAATGGTTTCAAACCGGGCTATTTAAATGGCGTTCACCAATTGATAGATGTAAGTCTTCCTAACTCCGGCCTCAAAGCAGAACCACATATAAAGTCTCGGATGAAGACATGGAAGACACACTTTAGCATTGTTTATGATATGGTGCATACAAGTGGGTTTGGTTGGGATGAAGAAAAAAAATGTGTGGTAGCTGAGGACAGTGTTTGGGATGAATACGTCAAGGTACATGCTAAATTTATTCTAAATTGGTATATTTTTTTTTTACAAAAGTTTGTACTAAATTTGTTTCTAATTGCCTTGTAGTCTCACAAAGGTGCCGCAAATTTTCGAGGCAAGCCATTTCCTTTCTATGACAAGCTGTGTATCATCTATGGTAAGGATAGAGCAACGGGTAGTAAAGCGATTGATCTTGGAGAAGAAGATGATGTCGTTCCAGAGACTCAAAAAAGTTCCTCGATTGATCTTGGAGAAGAAGATGATGTTCAAGGTGCTTGTCGATCTGAAGGCCCAACAAGTAGTGTAACAAGCAAACGTACCAAACGCAAAAGTATTTATGGAGATGACATTTATCGGGAGTCATGCAAAGAGATGAAGGAGGTATTGGTTAGATTTGGAGAGATCGTGGGGGAAAGCTTGAATAAAGAAAGTTTGGAGGCTCGTGAAAAAAGTTTGGAGGCTCGTGAAATCTTTGAGAAGGTTAGGGACGAGTTGAAAGTTTTGCCGGGTATTACTGGAATCAAATGTTTTAAAGCAACTCAATTGATTGGTAAGGATGTGCTTCTAGGACGATTATTTCTTGGGTTGACAGAAGAAGAGAAGATTGACATGGTAGAATCGTCTACCAATGGTTAGATTTGGATTAAATGTTTATGGTTATTTTTTTTGTATGACTACGGTTGAACTGTTATTTTTGGTTTGATTAAAACTATGTTTGTAGTCCTTTTGGTTTGTTTAAATACTATGTTTCTAGTTGGTTTGATTAAAAACAATGTTTGTACTCTTTTTGGTTTTATTAAAAACTATATTTGGTAGTCTTTTTGGTATGATTAATGCATTTTAATTACTAATTTATGCATCTTTTTTTTTTTTGTTTGGGTTTAAATAATTGATTTGTAAATATAAGAATATGGGTGTAAATGACAATGTTGGTACAATTCTCTCTGAAATCTCTGCAACCAAACAAGAGAAATGACTCTGTTGCATTTCTCTGTGAATTCTCTGTGCTACCAAATAGGATAGTCAATTCCTATTCTCCTGACCAATTCTCTTTCTCTGCAATCATTTCTCTGGAATCATTTCTCCGCAATTCCATTCTCTGTACCAAACGCACCCCTAGGGGCTGTTTGGTAGAGAGAAATGAGAGGAGAGAAATGGAAATGGATTTGAATTCTCTTGTTTGGTAGGTAAGGGAAATAAAAACACGGAGAGTTGGTATTTCCCGAGAATTGACTCCTTTGTATTTGATTTCTCTGATTTAGGAAGAGAAATGGAGAGAATAGGAAAACACGGAGAATTTTTTTCCCAAACCCAAAATCAGAACCGTCTCCTCGCGTTCGCTTCTCTCTCTCTCGTTCGCCCTGTCTAGGGTTCCGCCCACCACCGCCGTTCGCCCTGTCTAGGTATCCCCGTATCCTCTCTCACTCTGTCTCGTCTTTCCCTGTCTCCTCTCTCTCTGTCTCGTCTCCTCTCTCTCTCTCTCGGTCGCCCTGTCTAGGGTTCTGTCTCCTCATTTCTTCAAAACTGTGAAATATACTCAAAACTTTCTCAAATTTACTCAAAGCTCAGTAAAATGGAAAACCAAGTATGAATAAAAACCAAGTATAAATTAAATCAAAGCTTGAATTGTAGATTTTATTCATACTAGTAGAATATATATATATATATATATATAACAAATGGATGTCTAAGGATCTGGTTTCACCAGGACTTGCACAAATTCAGTATTCAGTGTGGTGTATTATATGAAATAGTTAGGTTTCCTTTATATATATATATATATATAGTATTAACTAAATAATTGTATGTGTAGATGGCAAGATCACCGTTGAGACAAAGAATAGTTGCCATAGGTGCATTTTATGCCATGTATGTTATGATTCGTTGGTGGATGATGTGTAGTTATCGTAGACGTCGTTCGATTGAATCTAGAACATTACGTACAAGGTATTTAATGAGTTACCATAATAGGCGTGAAAACATGATGAGGATGGTTTATGAAAGTGATGTTACTAGTGTTGTCAACATAAGAATGAATATACATGCGTTTTCAACACTTTGTGATATGCTAGAAAGTAGAGGGGGGTTAAAGGCTATTAAAAACATGCTAGTAGATGAGCAAGTTGCTATGTTTTTACATACCCTTGCTCATAATGCTAAGAATAGAATACTAGTCAATAGATTTCATCGATCTGGGGAAACTATAAGTCGGTATTTCAAGTTAGTCTTAAATGCTGTATGTCGATTACACAAAGAATTCTACAAGTCACCCGTATCAAAGGCGGATAATGAAACCGACGAGAGATGGAAATGGTTTAAGGTTAGTCAAACACATAAGTTTTTATTAAATATATTCTTTGTTAATAGAACACTTTAATGATGTTTTCTTTTTATGAAGGGTTGCCTAGGAGCATTAGATGGAACATATGTTAAAGTTAAAGTGCCCATTGTTGATCGAAAACCTTATCGGACACGAAAGGGGAGATTTGTACGAATGTACTCGGAGTATGTACGAGACCTTTTATTTACATATGTATTAGCGGGATGGGAGGGTTCTGCAGCTGATAGTAGAGTTCTACGAGATGCAATTAGTAGACCTAACGGTCTTAAAGTAACTCAGGGTATGTGATATATAGTCTTCAAATAGTAAACATATAATTACATATGTTAATTAACGTAGAGTTTATGGTTAATGTAGGAACATACTACCTTTGTGATGCCGGTTATACGAATGGTGAAGGATTTCTAACTCCTTATCGAGGTCAACGTTACCATCTTAATGATTGGTCTCGCCGCCTACCAATGCCAAGGAGTTATTTAATATGAGACATTCGTCGGCAAGGAATGTTATAGAAAGATGCTTCGGATTAATTAAAGCTAGATGGGCTATTTTGCGTGATAACTCATATCATCCCATAGAGTCCATGCCACGTATCATCATTGCTTGTTGTTTGTTACACAATTTCATACGACAAACAATGAGTGAAGACCCTCTTGATAACGAAGTCCCAACAAATCACACACAACCAGGCTACGATCATGATAATGTTATTTCTACGGTTGAGCCCTCACAAGAATGGACCGATCGTAGAGACGCTCTTGCTAACGAAATGTTTAACAATTGGAATGCTAGGCGTATCTACAATTAATTAATTATGATCGTTAATGTTATTTTTACTTTGTATTTGTACTCTTTATTTGTATTCTTTATTTGTAGAACCATGAATTATGATCAAGTTAATTTTAATTTTTCATTTATATTTGTACTCTTTATTTGTACTCTTTATTTTGTATCTACTATTTGTATGTATTATTTGTAGACATGGCAGAGTCAAATGAAGTGAAAGGTACTGTACGGACCAAACATACTTGGAAAGATGATCAAGACGCAAAGCTAATTGATGCATTAATGGAGTTACATGCATCTGGAAAGTATGCCGGTGCTGACAATGGTTTCAAACCGGGCTATTTAAATGGCGTTCACCAATTGATAGATGTAAGTCTTCCTAACTCCGGCCTCAAAGCAGAACCACATATAAAGTCTCGGATGAAGACATGGAAGACACACTTTAGCATTGTTTATGATATGGTGCATACAAGTGGGTTTGGTTGGGATGAAGAAAAAAAATGTGTGGTAGCTAAGGACAGTGTTTGGGATGAATACGTCAAGGTACATGCTAAATTTATTCTAAATTGGTATATTTTTTTTTTACAAAAGTTTGTACTAAATTTGTTTCTAATTGCCTTGTAGTCTCACAAAGGTGCCACAAATTTTCGAGGCAAGCCATTTCCTTTCTATGACAAGCTGTGTATCATCTATGGTAAGGATAGAGCAATGGGTAGTAAAGCGATTGATCTTGGAGAAGAAGATGATGTCGTTCCAGAGACTCAAAAAAGTTCCTCGATTGATCTTGGAGAAGAAGATGATGTTCAAGGTGCTTGTCGATCTGAAGGCCCAACAAGTAGTGTAACAAGCAAACGTACCAAACGCAAAAGTATAGATGGAGATGACATTTATCGGGAGTCATGCAAAGAGATGAAGGAGGTATTGGTTAGATTTGGAGAGATCGTGGGGGAAAGCTTGAATAAAGAAAGTTTGGAGGCTCGTGAAAAAAGTTTGGAGGCTCGTGAAATCTTTGAGAAGGTTAGTGACGAGTTGAAAGTTTTGCCGGGTATTACTGGAATCAAATGTTTTAAAGCAACTCAATTGATTGGTAAGGATGTGCTTCTAGGACGATTATTTCTTGGGTTGACAGAAGAAGAGAAGATTGACATGGTAGAATCGTCTACCAATGGTTAGATTTGGATTAAATGTTTATGGTTATTTTTTTTGTATGACTACGGTTGAACTGTTATTTTTGGTTTGATTAAAACTATGTTTGTAGTCCTTTTGGTTTGTTTAAATACTATGTTTCTAGTTGGTTTGATTAAAAACAATGTTTGTACTCTTTTTGGTTTTATTAAAAACTATATTTGGTAGTCTTTTTGGTATGATTAATGCATTTTAATTACTAATTTATGCATCTTTTTTTTTTTGTTTGGGTTTAAATAATTGATTTGTAAATATAAGAATATGGGTGTAAATGACAAGGTTGGTACAATTCTCTACTGAAATCTCTGTGCAACCAAACAAGAGAAATGACTCTCTGTTGCATTTCTCTGCTGAATTCTCTGTGCTACCAAATAGGATAGTCAATTCCTATTCTCCTGACCAATTCTCTTTCTCTGCAATCATTTCTCTGGAATCATTTCTCCGCAATTCCATTCTCTGTACCAAACGCACCCCTAGGGGCTGTTTGGTAGAGAGAAATGAGAGGAGAGAAATGGAAATGGATTTGAATTCTCTTGTTTGGTAGGTAAGGGAAATAAAAACACGGAGAGTTGGTATTTCCCGAGAATTGACTCCTTTGTATTTGATTTCTCTGATTTAGGAAGAGAAATGGAGAGAATAGGAAAACACGGAGAATTTTTTTCCCAAACCCAAAATCAGAACCGTCTCCTCGCGTTCGCTTCTCTCTCTCTCGTTCGCCCTGTCTAGGGTTCCGCCCACCACCGCCGTTCGCCCTGTCTAGGTATCCCCGTATCCTCTCTCACTCTGTCTCGTCTTTCCCTGTCTCCTCTCTCTCTGTCTCGTCTCCTCTCTCTCTCTCTCGGTCGCCCTGTCTAGGGTTCTGTCTCCTCATTTCTTCAAAACTGTGAAATATACTCATCAGTAAAATGGAAAACCAAGTATGAATAAAAACCAAGTATAAATTAAATCAAAGCTTGAATTGTAGATTTTATTCATACTAGTAGAATATATATATATATATATATATAACAAATGGATGTCTAAGGATCTGGTTTCACCAGGACTTGCACAAATTCAGTATTCAGTGTGGTGTATTATATGAAATAGTTAGGTTTCCTTTATATATATATATATATATAGTATTAACTATATAATTGTATGTGTAGATGGCAAGATCACCGTTGAGACAAAGAATAGTTGCCATAGGTGCATTTTATGCCATGTATGTTATGATTCGTTGGTGGATGATGTGTAGTTATCGTAGACGTCGTTCGATTGAATCTAGAACATTACGTACAAGGTATTTAATGAGTTACCATAATAGGCGTGAAAAGATGATGAGGATGGTTTATGAAAGTGATGTTACTAGTGTTGTCAACATAAGAATGAATATACATGCGTTTTCAACACTTTGTGATATGCTAGAAAGTAGAGGGGGGTTAAAGGCTATTAAAAACATGCTAGTAGATGAGCAAGTTGCTATGTTTTTACATACCCTTGCTCATAATGCTAAGAATAGGATACTAGTCAATAGATTTCATCGATCTGGGGAAACTATAAGTCGGTATTTCAAGTTAGTCTTAAATGTTGTATGTCGATTACACAAAGAATTCTACAAGTCACCCGTACCAGTGCCAGATAATGAAACCGACGAGAGATGGAAATGGTTTAAGGTTAGTCAAACACATAAGTTTTTATTAAATATATTCTTTGTTAATAGAACACTTTAATGATGTTTTCTTTTTATGAAGGGTTGCCTAGGAGCATTAGATGGAACATATGTTAAAGTTAAAGTGCCCGCTGTTGATCGAAAACCTTATCGGACACGAAAGGGGGAGATTTGTACGAATGTACTCGGAGTATGTACGAGAGACCTTTTATTTACATATGTATTAGCGGGATGGGAGGGTTCTGCAGCTGATAGTAGAGTTCTACGAGATGCAATTAGTAGACCTAACGGTCTTAAAGTAACTCAGGGTATGTGATATATAGTCTTCAAATAGTAAACATATAATTACATATGTTAATTAACGTAGAGTTTATGGTTAATGTAGGAACATACTACCTTTGTGATGCCGGTTATACGAATGGTGAAGGATTTCTAACTCCTTATCGAGGTCAACGTTACCATCTTAATGATTGGTCTCGGCCGCCTACCAATGCCAAGGAGTTATTTAATATGAGACATTCGTCGGCAAGGAATGTTATAGAAAGATGCTTCGGATTAATTAAAGCTAGATGGGCTATTTTGCGTGATAACTCATATCATCCCATAGAGTCCATGCCACGTATCATCATTGCTTGTTGTTTGTTACACAATTTCATACGACAAACAATGAGTGAAGACCCTCTTGATAACGAAGTCCCAACAAATCACACACAACCAGGCTACGATCATGATAATGTTATTTCTACGGTTGAGCCCTCACAAGAATGGACCGATCGTAGAGACGCTCTTGCTAACGAAATGTTTAACAATTGGAATGCTAGGCGTATCTACAATTAATTAATTATGATCGTTAATGTTATTTTTACTTTGTATTTGTACTCTTTATTTGTATTCTTTATTTGTAGAACCATGAATTATGATCAAGTTAATTTTAATTTTTCATTTATATTTGTACTCTTTATTTTGTATCTACTATTTGTATGTATTATTTGTAGACATGGCAGAGTCAAATGAAGTGAAAGGTACTGTACGGACCAAACATACTTGGAAAGATGATCAAGACGCAAAGCTAATTGATGCATTAATGGAGTTACATGCATCTGGAAAGTATGCCGGTGCTGACAATGGTTTCAAACCGGGCTATTTAAATGGCGTTCACCAATTGATAGATGTAAGTCTTCCTAACTCCGGCCTCAAAGCAGAACCACATATAAAGTCTCGGATGAAGACATGGAAGACACACTTTAGCATTGTTTATGATATGGTGCATACAAGTGGGTTTGGTTGGGATGAAGAAAAAAAATGTGTGGTAGCTGAGGACAGTGTTTGGGATGAATACGTCAAGGTACATGCTAAATTTATTCTAAATTGGTATATTTTTTTTTTACAAAAGTTTGTACTAAATTTGTTTCTAATTGCCTTGTAGTCTCACAAAGGTGCCGCAAATTTTCGAGGCAAGCCATTTCCTTTCTATGACAAGCTGTGTATCATCTATGGTAAGGATAGAGCAACGGGTAGTAAAGCGATTGATCTTGGAGAAGAAGATGATGTCGTTCCAGAGACTCAAAAAAGTTCCTCGATTGATCTTGGAGAAGAAGATGATGTTCAAGGTGCTTGTCGATCTGAAGGCCCAACAAGTAGTGTAACAAGCAAACGTACCAAACGCAAAAGTATAGATGGAGATGACATTTATCGGGAGTCATGCAAAGAGATGAAGGAGGTATTGGTTAGATTTGGAGAGATCGTGGGGGAAAGCTTGAATAAAGAAAGTTTGGAGGCTCGTGAAAAAAGTTTGGAGGCTCGTGAAATCTTTGAGAAGGTTAGTGACGAGTTGAAAGTTTTGCCGGGTATTACTGGAATCAAATGTTTTAAAGCAACTCAATTGATTGGTAAGGATGTGCTTCTAGGACGATTATTTCTTGGGTTGACAGAAGAAGAGAAGATTGACATGGTAGAATCGTCTACCAATGGTTAGATTTGGATTAAATGTTTATGGTTATTTTTTTTGTATGACTACGGTTGAACTGTTATTTTTGGTTTGATTAAAACTATGTTTGTAGTCCTTTTGGTTTGTTTAAATACTATGTTTCTAGTTGCTTTGATTAAAAACAATGTTTGTACTCTTTTTGGTTTTATTAAAAACTATATTTGGTAGTCTTTTTGGTATGATTAATGCATTTTAATTACTAATTTATGCATCTTTTTTTTTTTGTTTGGGTTTAAATAATTGATTTGTAAATATAAGAATATGGGTGTAAATGACAAGGTTGGTACAATTCTCTACTGAAATCTCTGTGCAACCAAACAAGAGAAATGACTCTCTGTTGCATTTCTCTGCTGAATTCTCTGTGCTACCAAACAGGATAGTCAATTCCTATTCTCCTGACCAATTCTCTTTCTCTGCAATCATTTCTCTGGAATCATTTCTCCGCAATTCCATTCTCTGTACCAAACGCACCCCTAAAGTCATCTAATAGCTCCAAAACCCCAGCATTATTACATTAGATCGGATCAATGCCAGCCATCCCCTCAATAATAGACCAAAAGTATAAAAAATTATACAATAATAAATATCTGCCAAGAGTTACGGCCGTAACATTCAGAAGTTACGGCCGTAACATGGATGACTTACGCCCGTAACATTCAGTAGTTACGGCCGTAACTAGGCTACGGCTTTTTGCTTTGTGTAAGTTACGCCCGTATGGAGTTTCAGACTTTATTTTCAGCCCAGAATTTCTTAGACTTTGCGTTTTTGCCCCAAATCTTCTTCGGATGATAACTTTTGATATATAACTCTGATATTGAATCCGGAAAGACTGCCGAACTCATCTCGGAAAGCCCTACAACATCAATACATAAAAATTCAATAAAGAGAATATTTTATAAACATGTTATTTCTTGAGTAAATCAGTAATTCAATCCGATTTAAGACTAGATTTACATCTTCATCCGATAAAAAATAAAATAATTAAAAGCTAATTAATTCTAAGCAAAAACGAGTAGACTAGCTCAATTATGGGTGAAATATATCAATACAAACCATGGATAAGTGTATAAAATTGACACTTATCACACCCCCAAACTTGAATTCTTGCTAGTCCCGAGCAAGACTCTTTATTATTCACGCTCAAAATAAAAATAAGACACACAATAAGAAAAATAATACACACATAATTAAGAAAAATAATTATATATAAAGACAAAAGAAGATCAAAATGCCATTAATACACAACAACCAGCTTTATACAGTAGATAGAAATGAATCAAGATTCAAAATAAATCTACTAATGATTTTGAAGTTAAAACACGGTTCTATTTTTGTAATTCCAAAATGCAAGGTTTCCCCCCAAAAGGTTGATTATTTATTGCCCACTCATGACACACACGACTCCCTTTAATGGTTGCTCTCAATCACTCGATTATTTTTCGACTCAATATGAAGAAGAATTTCATCGGCGTCATCAAATATTGTGATTGTTCACGAAATTGAGTGTATTGAAATTCAGCCGCTAATTATTTCAAATATGCTCATAAACTACATCCCTTTTAGTGATAGCTTTCACACCGTTATTTGCTAACGTGTAGCTCTTTAACCAACACAATTTCCATTTTTTTTAGGTGATAGCTTTCACACCGTTATTTGCTAACGTGTAGCTCTTTTCACCAACACAATTTCCATTTTTTTAGGTGATAGCTTTCACACCGTTATTTGCTAATGTGTAGCTCTTTTCACCAACACAATTTCCATTTCGTGTGAGACGGCAGCTACTGTAATATCCGCATTTTTCTTTCCCTTGTATTTTCATTTCCGGTGTATTTTTTTTTTCGATTGTAGTAACCCTCGTGTATCTTTCAGTGTATCTTTTCTGTTATCTATTGATCTGATTCTCGTTATTGTTGTGCGGAACCGCCGTTTCGGGGTTGCCGTGGATCCATTTCGTGTTATTGTTCCCAAATATTGATTCCTATTGCTTTTATTCTCTTCCCGGATCATTTTTCATCATTTTAGGACCCAAAGGGGGTGTGGGCCGCGGCACAAGGAGTATGCGCCGCGGCACACACATTTTTCCAGTTTTTGGCCGAGCGGACTGTACTGTGTGCCGCGGCACACCCGTCCGGGGCCGCGGCACACTGCCGAGTCAGTGCCGCGGCACACCCGTCCGGGCCGCGGCACACTCATGTGGCATTTTCGGCCAAAACCCGACTGTATCGGGTGCCGCGGCACATGTCGGCTGGGCCGCGGCACACTGCCGAGCCCTGGGAGCAATTTTTTGGCCTGTGCCGCGGCACACTCCAGCTGTGCCGCGGCACACAATGCGTTCAACCCTATAATTGCGTCGTTTTGAGCGAGAGCAGCTCATTTTCTTCCTTCTTCTTCCATTTACGCGAGAGAGAGAGAGAGAGGGGGAGAACTCCTCATCATTCATCAATTGGGGGTTGATTTTAATCATTCTCCTTCGGTTGTGAAGCCCGGATAATCAATCTAACGCGTGTTCTGCGGATCATAGTACTTGGATCTTCAAAGGTAATATCTCTTAGAACCCTACTTTCGGATAATTTGGGGGTTTTGCGGTTTTCTTCCGATTCGTTCCGTTTTGTTGGTGGATTCATGATGAATACGATTAATATTGTTAGTATCATTAACTTTCCTACGGATTCATGGTATATTTTGTGGTTTTTACGGAATCGAGAGGCTTTGGTTGTGGTCCGCCCTCATTGTTATTTTTTTGTACGAATATACATGAATCGTAGACGGGTTTTCGGGTGTGTTCCATTTCCGTATTCGTCTAGAGTTGGTTGTGATTATGTTCTTCGAATCGTTAGGTTCGGTTCCGTTGATTTCTAGCGTTCGTCGGTGATTATCCTTTCCGTTCGTTGCGTCATCAATTATTCAAGGCAAGTAATTCTTGGAAACCTTTATGCTTAACATGAAATGGTAATGTATATTGTGTGTGCTTTACTCACCTCGGGAGGGTCCGACGGGGCCTCGAGGGAATCTATGGCTTCGTCCTGGATTCATGAGTTTGATTCGCTAGCCAGCTCGGGAGGGTCCTTAGAGGCCTCGAGTGGGATTCGTGGCTTCGTCCCGGTCCTAGGTGACGTGTGGTGCTTGATTTGTTTTATGAATGTGGCCAGCTCGGGAGGGTCCTTAGAGGCCTCGAGTGGGATTCGTGGCTTCGTCCCGGTCCTAGGAAAATTAGTTGTGACGGTTTATTTCCGGAAAAGACATGTCTGGTTTTGGTTTTTGAAATGATATTGGTGCATGTACTATGAAATGTGTAAGCGATTGGTTTGCCTTGATTACTTGTACTAGCGTAATTGCTAACCCCTTTGGGGACCCGTTTTGGGGAAATTCTTGCTATGGATTTCAGGTTATGATTATCCGGACGAGCGAGCACCGGGACAGTACGAGGATGTTGGCCAGGGTCGTTGACGTGTGCATTTGGGTCTTCTTATTTTCTTTCGTTTACTTCGATTTGGTTGTTTCCCATTTTTATAAACTTATAGATTGTGCTCGCGAGTACTTAGGTTTTTCATTTCAAACTTCGTATGGTATTACTTTAAAATTGTTACATTGTCGGTTGATGCTTATTTCTCCGGTTGCTCCGGGCGTACCATTTTATGTCATATTATTTAGATGTGTGTCCTCGCTAACCGAGATGGTTAGTCGAATGGAGTTTTCTTGTTTGTAGCCTGGTGGGTCCCATGTAGGGGTCAACAGCGCTGTAATATACTCTGAATATCTCAGGGTGTTACAAAAAATGGTATCGGAGCACTAGGTTTATGGATACCTAGGCTTGTTGGTTATTTGGGTCTAGTCGTGTTTTGTTTTGTACATTGTCACATCGCTGCCAGCATCTCAGTACTCCCAGTGCTCGTAAGTTTTCTTATTCGGCCCTTCTGTTTCTTGCATTGTATTTCCACTTTTGAATCGTAGTTGCTTTTCCTCCCTTACTCATCATCGATATACTTCTGTTATCTCTTAACATCAGTATGGATGCCGGAGGAAACCGTGGTCGTGGTCGTGGTCGTGGACGCGGCCGAGGACGTGGGGCAGCCGGTGGGGCGGCCACGTCGCATTCTTCGGGAGCCGGCAGTACCGGTGATCATCACAGTCATGCTTCTTCTCAGGAGCGTGCCGACCTTGGTATTGCGGCCGTTATGCAGCAAATGGTTAACCAGATGGCGGCGATAGCTCAAGTGGTTCAAAACTCCGACCAGGCCCATGCTAATCGGGGCGGAGCAGACTGTTGGCTCCAAGATGTCATCAAGATGCATCCTCCTCAGTTTTTGGGAGCATCAGACCCGATTGGCTGGGAGGGGTGGATCAAGGAGATATCAAAGGTCTTCGTTGCCACCAACTGTCCCGAGGACCGCAAGGTCCCTATTGCCCAGTACTTTCTCACTGGGGATGCTACGGATTGGTGGGAGGCCGTTGGGCCCAAAGATCATGTTGCTTCGTGGGCCGAATTTCAGGAATTGATGGAAACCGAATATTGTCCGTGGCCGGTCAGACAGGCTCGAGTGCATGCTTTCTATGATGCTCAACCACGGGATATTCCCGTATCCCAAGCTATTGCCGATTTTAACAAAGAGTTGGGCTATGTGAAGACCCAAGTTGTCGCTGAGAGCGACAAAATTTTCCATTTTTCCAGGAGGATGAAACTGTCCATTCGGGACTATATGTCTGGACTCATCTGGACTACCCTGAAGGATTATAAGAGTCGACCTCTTGCCTACGACATGTCGGTGACAGCCAGTGCGGCGGTTAGGGAGAGTAAGAAGCAGAAATCCGCCGGAAATTTTTCGGACCACAAGGGTGGAGGTCAACAGAATTCTCAACCTGTAAATATTTCTACGGGTGGTTCGGCTCGTTTCCCTGGGAGTTTTCGAAGTGCCGCCGGAACCTTCGTCCGGGACCCCAGATGCTTTAACTGTGGCCAGCCAGGCCACGTGAACCGGGAGTGTCCTCGTCCACCTTTGACTTGTAATACTTGTGGCCAGTCGGGCCATAAGGCTTCTTTTTGTAAGAAGCTCAGACAATTTCGCGGCGCCCGTTCTTCTCACCCAGCACCTTTGGAGCCGAGTGTGAACCAGGGCTCATTTGCTCCGCCGCCACCTCCGAGTGCCGGCCGAGGTAGGGGTCAGGGTCAGCCCGCTAGGGGAGGAGCTTCCAGTGTCGGCTCTGCCCAGCCGCGTATCTATAAGATGAGGAGGGCCGATGATCCAGCAGCTACTGTGGCGACAGGTACCGTTCATATCCATTCCCATCCTGTCAGTGTGCTTTTTGATTCGGGTGTTACGCATTCATTCATTTCTCTAGAGTGTGTACGCCGCTTGAGTCTCGACTGCTTGTCACCTTGCGAGCCTTTCATCGTTAAACTTCCTAGCGGTGATAGAATTGTCGGTGATCGAGAAGTCAGGGACTGTTCTGTGTTTATTTGTGAGAGGGCTTGGCTCTCTAATCTTATTGTCGTGAGTATCGAGGGTGAGGATTTAATTCTCGGGGATGATTGGCTCGAGCGGCATGGTGCAATCATGAACTACCGCAGAGGATCATTACCATGCTAGCCGAGGACGGCACCGAACATTCTTTCGCGGGGCGAAAGAGAAACCAGAAGTTCGTTATTAATGCCTTGAAGGCGATGAGACTCCTGCGAAAGGGGTGTACTGGTTATTGGTGTTATGCCTTGAAGGCGGAGGATGGTGGAGTCAAGCTTTCATCGATTCCAGTCGTTAGTGAGTTTCCTGATGTATTTCCTGGCGAGTTATCGGGATTGCCACCGGATCGTGAGGTCTAGTTTTCTATAGAGTTAGAGCCGGGCACGGCTCCTATTTCTAAGGCGCCGTATCGCATGGCACCTTCAGAGATGCCAGAGTTGAAGAAGCAGTTGAGCGAGCTTCTTGAGTTGGGGTATGTTCGACCGAGCGCCTCGCCTTGGGGCGCACCGGTCCTATTTGTGCGGAAGAAGGATGGTTCACTACGTTTGTGTATCGACTATCGCGAACTAAACAAGGTGACCATCAAGAACAAGTATCCTTTGCCGAGAATTGATGACTTGTTCGATCGATTGCGAGGAGTCTGTATTCTCGAAGATTGATTTGAAATCGGGGTACTATCAGCTTCGGGTGAGGGAGTTCGACGTGCCGAAAACAGCTTTTCGGACGAGATACGGACATTATGAGTTCGTAGTTATGCCTTTCGGGTTAACTAATGCGCCGGCAGTATTCATGCAGTTGATGAACAAAGTCTTTATCGAGTATCTGGATAAGTGTGTTGTCGTCTTCATTGATGATATTCTTGTCTATTCGAGGAATGAGGAAGATCATGCCCATCATTTGCGGATAGTGTTAGACATTTTGAGGACCGAGCAACTCTATGCGAAGTTCTCGAAATGTGAGTTTTGGCTGAAGGAAGTGATGTTTTTAGGTCACGTGATTTCAGCCGAGGGAGTTCGTGTGGATCCGCAGAAAATTGAGGCAGTGTTGGATTGGGCACCGCCCACAAATGTGAAGGAGGTCCGTAGTTTCTTGGGTTTGGCTGGCTACTACCGTAGGTTCGTTGAGGGTTTCTCAAAACTAGCTCGACCACTTACACAGTTGCTCCATAAATCCGAGAAGTTCGTCTGGAATGACGAGAGACAGTCGAGTTTTGAGGAGCTGAAGAAGCCTTTGACTTTAGCCCCGGTTTTGGCATTGCCATGTGGCAACGAGGGATTCGCCGTTTATAGCGATGCTTCGGGTCAGGGTCTTGGGTGCGTATTGATGCAGCACGGCAAGACCATTGCCTTTGCGTCGAGACAGTTGAGGCCGTATGAACTGAACTACCCTACTCATGATTTGGAGTTAGCGGCAGTTGTTTTCGCGCTCAAGATTTGGCGTCACTATCTTTTCGGCTCTACATGTCAGATTTTTACCGATCATAAAAGTCTGAAATACATATTTACTCAGCGGGAGTTGAATATGAGGCAGGGGAGGTGGTTAGAGCTGATTAAGGATTATGACCTCGAAATCCTTTATCATCCGGGCAAGGCGAACGTCGTGGATGACGCCTTGAGTCAGAAACCGATTGCGTTGCGAACGCTTGAGGTCCTTACGTCTCAGTCTGAGCTTCGCCGGGCTTTGATCGAGTTAGATGTTGAGGTTTTGTTGCCTGGAGCTGTCGGGCAACTTTGTGCTTTAGAGATTTTGTCATCTTTGATCAGTGAAATTAAGCTGAAGCAATTAGAGGATCCGATGATTACTCAAATCCGAGAGAACGTTCTTAAGGGAAAGTCTCCTGGGTTTGTGATTCACGAGGATGGTGTTTTGAGATTTCAGAGTCGGCTTTGTGTGCCGAACGACTCAGAGTTAAGACAGAGTATTTTGCGTGAGGCCCATGATACACCTTATTCCGTTCATCGTGGTTCGAGTAAGATGTACAAGGACCTGAGGAGGAATTTCTGGTGGAATGATATGAAGGAGGAGGTCGCACAGTTTGTAGCGAGATGTTTGACTTGTTAGCAGGTCAAAATCGAGCATCAGCGACCGGCTGGGTTATTGCAGTCACTTCCCGTTCCAGAATGGAAATGGGAAGATATATCGATGGATTTCGTTACGAGTTTGCCGAGATCGAGGTCGGGCATGAATATGGTATGGGTGATTGTTGATCGTCTGACCAAGTCGGCACATTTTCTGGGCATCAAGGACACTTGGGGTCCAGAAAAGTTGGCTCGTGTGTTTATCGCGCAGATTGTGAGGCTTCACGGTACTCCGAAGTCTATTGTTTCGGATCGTGATGGCCGTTTCGTATCGCACTTTTGGCAGGCGGTGCATAAGGCGTTGGGTACCCGTTTGCATTTGAGTACCTCTTTTCATCCCCAGTCAGATGGACAGTCGGAATGCACTATCCAGACATTCGAGGACATGTTGCGTGCTTGTGCTCTCGATTGGAGTAATGACTGGGAGGAGAAATTGCCATAAATCGAATTCACGTACAACAATAGTTGGCACGCGACGATTCGGATGGCACCGTATGAGGCGCTCTACGGGCGGCGTTGTCGATTGCCGATTTGTTGGAATGAGGCGTCCGATTTGGTCGGGACCGAACCGGATGTCGTTTTAGAGACGAGGCGGAAGATAGAATTGATTCGGGAATGGATATTAACTGCCCAGAGTCGACAGAAGTCTTATGCCGATGTCCGTCGTCGACCTTTAGAATTCGAGGTGGGAGACCACATTTTGCTGAAGGTGTCGCCGACGAGAGGAGTTTTCCATTTCGGGAAGAAGGGGAAGTTGAGTCCGAGATTTATTGGACCCTTCGATATTCTCGAGCGATTCGGTGGGTTAGCATACCGTTTGGCGTTACCTCCGGCCCTGAGTCATGTTCATAGCGTTTTTCATGTTTCCCAGCTGAGGAGATATGTCCCGGATCCGAGTCACGTCATCGATTATGGTGAGATTGATGTCGCCGAGGATATTACTTTTGAAGAACGTCCCTTAAAGATTTTGGAGCATCATGAGAAACGATTGAGGCATAAGACCATCCCTTTGGTCAAAGTGCAGTGGTCGAGACACGGTGTCGAGGAGGCAACTTGGGAAACCGAGGATAGCATGCGTGCTAGGTACCCTGAGTTGTTTGTTTCTTAAGTTTCGGGACGAAACTTATTTTTAGAGGGGTAGAATGTAATATCCGCATTTTTCCTTCCCTTGTATTTTCATTTCTGGTGTATTTTTTTTTATTGTAGTAACCCTCGTGTATCTTTCAGTGTATCTTTTCTGTCATCTATTGATCTGATTCTCGTTATTGTTGTGCGGAACCGCCGTTTCAGGGTTGCCGTAGATCCATTTCGTGTTATTGGTTCCCAAATATTGATTCCTATTGCTTTTATTCTCTTCCCGGATCATTTTTCATCATTTTAGGACCCAAAGGGGGTGTGGGCCGCGGCACAAGGAGTGTGCGCCGCGACACACACATTTTTCCAGTTTTTGGCCGAGCGGGATCAGTGTGCCGCGGCACACCGTCGGGCGCGGCACACTCGTGTGGCATTTTCGGCCAAAACCCGATCTGCAGTGCCGCGGCACATGTCGGCCGGGCCGCGGCACACCGCCGAGCCACAGGAGCAATTTTTGGCACATGCCGCGGCACACTCCAGCTGTGCCGCGGCACACAATGCGGTCAACCCTATAATTGCGTCGTTTTGAGCGCGAGCAGCTCATTTTCTTCCTTCTTCTTCCATTTACGCGAGAGAGAGAGAGAGGGGGGGGAGAACTCCTCATCATTCATCAATTGGGGGTTGATTTTCATCATTCTCCTTCAGTTGTGAAACCCGGATAATCAATCTAACGCGTGTTTTACGGATCATAGTACTTGGATCTTCAACGGTAATATCTCTTAGAACCCTACTTTCGGATAATTTGGGGGTTTTGGGATTTTCTTCCGATTCGTTCCATTTTGTTGGTGGATTCATGATGAATACGATTAATATTTTTAGTATCATTAACTTTCCTACGGATTCATGGTATATTTTGTGGTTTTTACGGAATCGAGAGGGTTTGGTTGTGGTCCGCCCTCGTTGTTATTTTTTTGTACGAATATACATGAATCGTAGACGGGTTTTCGGGTGTATTCCATTTCCGTATTCGTCTAGAGTTGGTTGTGATTATGTTCTTCGAATCGTTAGGTTCGGTTCCATTGATTTCTAGCATTCGTCGGTGATTATCCTTTCCGTTCGTTGCGTCATCAATTATTCAAGGCAAGTAATTCTTGGAAATCTTTATGCTTAACATGAAATGGTAATGTATATTGTGTGTGCTTTACTCACCTCGGGAGGGTCCGACGGGGCCTCGAGGGAATCTATGGCTTCGTCCTGGATTCATGAGTTTGATTCGCTAGCCAACTCGGGAGGGTCCTTAGAGTCCTCGAGTGGGATTCGTGGCTTCGTCCCGGTCCTAGGTGACGTGTGGTGCTTGATTTGTTTTATGAATGTGGCCAGCTCGGGAGGGTCCTTAGAGGCCTCGAGTGGGATTCGTGGCTTCGTCCCGGTCCTAGGCAAATTAGTTGTGACTGTTTGTTTCCGGAAAAGACATGTCTGGTTTTGGTTTTTGAAATGATATTGGTGCATGTACTATGAAATATGTAAGCGATTGGTTTGCCTTGATTACTTGTACTAGAGTAATTGCTAACCCCTTTGGGGACCCGTTTTGGGGAAATTCTTGCTATGGATTTCAGGTTATGATTATCCGGACGAGCGAGCACCGGGACAGTACGAGGATGTTGCCCAGGGTCGTTGACGTGTGCATTTGGGTCTTCTTATTTTCTTTCGTTTACTTCGATTTGGTTGTTTCCCATTTTTATAAACTTATAGATTGTGCTCGCGAGTACTTAGGTTTTTCATTTCAAACTCCGTATGGTATTACTTTAAAATTGGTACATTGTCGGTTGATGCTTATTTCGCCGGTTGCTCCGGGCGTACCATTTTATGTCATATTATTTAGATGTGTGTCCTCGCTAACCGAGATGGTTAGTCGAATGGAGTTTTCTTGTTTGTAGCCTGGTGGGTCCCATGTAGGGGTCTACGGCGCTGTAATATACTCTGAATATCTCAGGGTGTTACAGCTACGCACCAATAATGGTTAGTCTTTTATTTTTCGCAAAATTTTAGGACCCCCAAAATTAAGCAGCTGTTGCTGCTCAACACCCCTCCCTTTTTTTTCAACAAGACTCCTTTCACCAATGACTCCTTTTTTTTTAGGGAATAGGATTTTTGCAGAAAATCGTTTATTAGCTAAGCATGAAAAATCAAAAACTCCACAAATTAAGTAAATTTCAGTTCTATTTTTCAGCAACCGACTGATTCTTCAATTATCAAGGTAACGAGTGACTCGATTTTAAATGATAATTACAAGGCTTGGAAAGAGAGATTAATGCTCAAAATTTTTGGAATATACAATTTTTTTAACCGGTTTAAAACGATTTTAGAAGCTTGTATATTGCTAACTTATTGGTGTTATGGCCAGATCTAGAAATCTCATAAATCAAAATAATATATATATATATATATAATTTTTAAGGCAAATAACCAAAATAATCAAAAACACACCAAAATAATTAAAACATACCACCCCCAAACTTGAAAATAAAACTGTCCTCAGTTTTAAAAAATAAAAAAATAAAATAAAATAAAAGGCAAGGAGAAAAACAGAATACTCCCTGATATGAAAGTTGATGCTTGAGCTAACGCCTTTTAGTATCTGCAATAGAATAAATATACGAGGCACACAACAAAAGAAAATAAAATATACTCGGAAGTATAACACAATTTTTAAGATGTGCTTCAAGAAAGTCCGAAGAGTCGCCTTACGCTGCTGTAACACCCCCAAGTTATTCAGGGTATATTACAGCGCCGTGAGCCCCGCCGTGGGACCCACAAGGCTAAACATACGCGGAACTATAAACTTGACCGATAAGGTCTACATACAATAGAATGAAAGACGATACAAATGGTATTCAAAACCATAACCAATGAAACCATATACATCACTGCACAAATCAATACCTCGGCAACACAGGCCGGAACATCAAGGGAACTGAAATACAATACTCGAGTATTAAAAATCCATTCCAGTACAACAACACTGAATGGAGGAATCCAAGAAAATAACCGGAGACAAGACACAGTATCACACTTGCCCATCATCTTCATGCCGACCCGATACCCGTCTGTCCGCTCTCCTGGAACCTGAAATACATGAAACGTATTTCCCCCATAAAGGGGTTAGCCGTCGAATAGCTAGTGCAAGTATAACAATATGAAACATGATACTCCTCGACAATAAAGTAAATGTAATCCGTCAATTCATCAATATCCGTCAATTCATCAATATAAGACTAGTATTCCGGAATGACTAAAATCTCAAGACGTATGTGAATGCCGTAAAAACGGTTCGTTCATATCATACGCCGTTACATGTAGGAATGCCGTCAAAACGGTTCGTTCATTACATGCCAACATTATTTCATATGAATGCCGTAGAAACGGTTCGTTCATATCAACCATGGAATCGCACCATAGGCTACTAAACCCTCGAGAGGACCATAGGCCCGTCCGAGTGGCTAGAAATAATCATACCATCAATATTTCATACTTTCAAAGTCGAGCGTATAATCATAAAGGTATACTTGCCTTAATAAACGTTACCAAGATCCCGAAGAACACGGTTCGACCGGGAAGCTTGAACCACGAAGAAGACAACGAGCGGAAGGGTTCCGACTTGAGTTCTTCACAAGGATTTCGTCCTAAGTCATATCAATGATAAATCAACAATCGTACGATGAATAATAATCGTACAACGCACAAAACCCCCTCTTAGACATTTTGTCGGACACCTTCAAGGCGTCGACTAATAACTCAACCAAACGACGAATCAATACACTCCAACCGTGGAATAACGATGGAAATGATAGAATGCACCTAAATCATCATCAATCCATCACTAATTTAAATTACTACGGATTAAAAGGATGAAGTCAAACAAAATCCCCAATTTCCAACACAAAATTCGAAGTGTTCTTGAAAAATCTTTCAATAATCCGATGAATACTCCAACAAGTCCATAATCATGCGTATATCACTTCATACCCCATGATTTTAACATCCAAAACATCATTACCCAATACAAAATCGAAATCCAAGATGTTGAAGAAATTACCTCTTGAAGATCCAAGCACTATGATTCGAGAATACTCGATAGATCGATGATCCGAGCTTAAAAATCGAAAATAGATGAAGGAAGTCACACACTCAAGTGATAGATGGAGAAACCTTCCTCTCTCAAGCCTTTCCTCTCGTGTGATGGTGAAGAAATGAGAAATATCGGTTGAAACGCGAGAAAAATGCGGATATAGGGGTGGTAGCGTGTGTGCCGCGGCTCGGTATAGGTGTGCCGCGGCACGCACCCAAAATTCTCTCCCGGGGCTCGCGGTGTGCCGCGGCTCAGCCAGTGTGCCGCGGCACCGGGTACTGGCGATTTTGGACGAATCTGGAAAATGAGAGTGACTTAGCTATTTCGACCATAACTCCCTCGTCCGGACTCCGATTGACTCACCGTTTGAACCAATGGAAAGCTAACTCGATGCTTTATAATATTGCCAAGATTCAGAATTTTTGGAGTTTCCAAGAATTTATGGTGATTTAACAAAGTCGAACTCTTACGTGGAAAAGTCGCTAAAGAGCACGAAATTCAACAGAACGATACCGAGACGAACTCGGATGACAAAAAGTGTAGAATTAATCATTCTCAGGATGACGAAACGGTCCCAAGCAAGTCGCCAAAATAAACTTCCGCCAAAAAATAGAAAATTTCTGGGGAACAAAATTACGGGTATTACATTCTACCCTCCTTAAAAGAAGTTTCGTCCCGAAACTTAAAACAGGTAGGGAGAAGAAATATTTCGCCAGGAAAAGCTCAACGAGATGCACAAGAACCGAAACTTATGCCCAAACGGCGAATCATCAATATAGAACACAACAATACATTACCCGAAGGTAAACCAAACCAATGCCAAAAAAGATACGAATTCACAATGCCCGAAGGCTCCAACGGAAATACCGATACATCACAATGGCCTGAAGGCCGAATAGCCCAAAGCTGTAAATCATCACAATACAGATCTCAAAGAAGCAAACGTGACTGTCGGGCATACCCCTCGGCGTATGAACAACCAGTCGCAAATCGTCGGACATATCCAATACAACATGGACTACGAACGATCAATCAATAAAGCTCAAGAGGGACATCACAGTACGCCCGATCCGGAAATGTGTCCGTGCACATGTCCACCCCGTATACGAAATCCAGAATATACGTGTGACAATGTGCCTAATTAGCCTCAAGAACTACGTCTCGTGTGCACGGTCCAATGCGGAAATATCCACGCATGACCGTCGAGTGCCTGGATAAAAATCCTACACATAACCAATCGGCACGCAGACATGATTCCAGATATGCCACGATACAACATGACAACGAAACTCAAGGGATAAAACATCCAATACGGATCATACGACTCACCAAGTGAACGATGACACACGAATAATGAAAGATCGACACGACCAACGATATTCAAAACAACCATCCTGGGATCAGAATTCCCTAAGGACCGATTAATACGAGCAACGATCACAACACACTTGATTGGAAAATCCTCAACCTTCAACGATCACAAAATTACCGAGTTTACAAGAATAATAGTGTGCTGCCTTGAATCGGCCAACACGACAATAATAATTCAACGGATGGGAACTATCCTCGACAGTCCCAATTCAATACTTCGATTACCGTAGAATGGCCAATCGATAACAATGATACAACGGATGAGAATATTTTTGACAACGGATGGGAATTATCTTTGATAATCCCAATTCAATATATCGATTACCTTAGAACGGTCAATCGATAATCAATGATACGATAGAATAGATGTCCCGGTGTCTTAAACCGACCACCGAAACGGAGATGACAAAAGGATATATCAAACGTCCCCAATCGGTTAACGTAACATCATAGCTACAGTTCCAATTCGACGACAAAGATTCAACGATGTCTCAGAACGACATTAATCGCGAACAATAATAATCGATACATCGATACCGCGAACCGGCTATCGACAGCAACTTTACCAACAAGTATCGTAATGCCTTGAACCGGCCATTTACAACCAACAGTAACATTTGGCATAATTTTCCGACGGGCGTCGTATCAATGATCCCCTGATATCAATACAATCATAAAGAGGCCAAGTCCCGAAATGATACACACATTCGTACGCCTACACAATAACATTAGTCTCATTGATTAGTACGAGTATAAAACTTGCCTCGATATCAATACAACGAACTATTACCAATTCAGTCGATTTCGTCTTACGAGTCTCGACCAAGTTAATCTACGAACCCTTCAACCTTAACCGCAACACAAAAGTCATAATCTATGATCAAACATCATATCTTACTGTAAAACGAAGGATTGATAATCAACCGGTTCGATGACGACCAATATCAATACCACCAAACCACGAACTCAATCGTTTCACCATATCTCGACCAATCATAGTCCGAACTCGGACCCTCACGAATCCATGTCCACAATACGAGCGAAATCCGATGATCATATCGGAATCAATTCGGACCAATAATAAGGGTCTAAATATTATCGGTTCCAAACTCAATTCTTAAACACGAATTGACAAGGTTCCCTTCTCGTAAATCCGTAGTTAAAATTTTCCGATGATCATCGTTAATTCTAACCATCCAATTAGTTCAGCATTATAGATAATCATATTTTAAGGTTATCAAACACTCCAATCATTCGATTTGAATATTTGCTCCGTACGTATGGGCTTCCAAATTCAGAGATGAATAATAGTCTCATCAAGCTCATAATCACATTCGTATTTTCTATACGAATATTATTTCCAACACATAGTTTAGCTCTAGATATGAATATTCCATATTCATATTCAAAACATCAACAGTTCTTAAAAATTTTCATCACCTCGTATAATTCAAGAGTTCTTCAAGAACATGAAATATCCGAAATCACGTTCAGAACAACATATCCGAGGTATATATCTCCATGTTACCATTTTCTTCATCATGTCATTCATACAACCTCAAGAATCACAACAGAACCCTTATCGTCATATGAAGAAGATCTCAGTAATCATATCAACATCCGAAATCTCTTATTACGATTCCAATAAATCTCGTATAGCATTATCACACGATACCATATAATACCTCAATACCGAATACCTTCCCGTACACAATCTTCTATGTACGATTACCACAAAACATACCTCTATCCGGACTTCCTTCCGAAATGTATACCATAGACCAAGAATATCCAAAATGACATCAACAATATCCGAATACTACAATCTTCACCCCAAACCTTACGGGAGTATTACACGCCGTAAACCCTTCTCACAAGGATTTACCAGGCTAAGCACAATTTTCCACGTCATTTCAAAAATGTCAAAAAGACTGATGACGGTAATATTTTTCAAATACTAAAAAAAAATCATTTTCCAAATACCGTCAAAACGATCAAGGTTAAAATGCCAAAAACTCAGTTTAGGGAATCGGTTTTACAAAATAAAATTTGATTGGCAAAATACCAAAATCCATTTCAAAAATACTCACGCCGCGGATAAAAGTACAGTCAATTTATGCATTTTCATTGAAATAAGACGAACATCAAAATACACGATTCCCAACATACTCCCTCCCAAGTAGTAATCCAAAAGAAAAAAATGAGCCACTATCAAAGGGATACGAGGATTACCTTGTATGGACGAACCACGAAGAAAGAATAATTGAACTCCATTCCAAGAATCATTAAATCATCATAGTCATCATATGGCCTCAAGAACATCAAGATCTCTATGATTCCATAATCATAATCAACATATTCAAAGCATATCATTATCTTCCTTCAACATAAACCTCATAGAATATGGATAACACAAGAAATCACTTCAAGAATCAACAATAGTTCCATAACCAAGCTCTGATTCCATGATTCCAAGCTCACAATCATGTTAAAAGCGTTTAGAACACTCTTAAAAGTAAAGAGGGACGAGTTTTGGAGAGAAATATCTCAAAGGATCGTGAGAGAAATGAAAGGCAACACTTCAATATATAAATTGCACTCTCATTACGTACGTAAGTGTCCTTTCTTAACGTACGTAACAACTTTAACGTCGTAATCCAATATCCATAACGTCGTAACCAACTCCTTGTCTCATTCCATGCGATCCATTACGTCGTAACCCATACCATAAAGCGTCGTAATATACCGTTGACTTGCTACGATACAATGGTTGTGTTACGTCGTAACACGTCTGTATAACGTCGTAACATGTCTGTATAACGTCGTAAAGCGTCGTTGACTCACTGTCAACATCCTCCGCCGAAAGTGCCAAACAGGTCCCACTGCCGCCGAGGACTCGGTTACGTCCGATGCCTTCGTTACGTCGTAATACCTTAGCCTTAACGTCGTAACCATGCCAATCTTACGTACGTAATCTCACCTTATTAACGTCGTAATAATTCCATTCTTAGCCAATTTCAACAATTCTGTCCAAAGTCATGACATACCAAATACGAGCATACGGCAAAATCAATACATATACTCAATTCAATAACATTTTCAAAGCGTTCACAACGTCCTCGAGCATAATTAACCATCCACGATATCGATATATAACGAAAAAAAAATAATATATCCGTAAAATCGGGGTATTAAAATCAACCCCCCATAAAACTAGGTTTCGTCCTCGAAACTTACAATCAATCTAACAAACAACAAATCAAAGGTAATACAATTTCACCAAGAATTATAGAATAAATAGAACAACATACTTACAAGTCCGCGAAGTCGAAGATCTCCGTGATACTAGCATGCGACTCCTAAAAAAAGTCTCAACATAATACCGATACACACCATTATCGAAATTATCAACTTAACAAAATCTCAAGTAAGAGTTCACGTCCGTGACCACGGCCAATATTCTTCCTAATTTCACCCAACATTCTGAAGTGCACATACATGCGTAAGTATATTCTGATTCGAACATTCTCGAAGTGACCAATTTCCAAGAATACCAAGCTATAAAGCGAAGCGATTACGAAGAATACAAGAAGAGTGAGAGGACTTACAAGTACCGGTCGCCTTGTGATGATGGCGGAGTAGTGATCTGTGGGCAAATGCCGACTCAATCGACCCAAAGACCGACCTAGGTATCCATAAACCTAAGCTCGATACCATATTTTGTAACACCCCAAGTTATTCGGGGTATATTACGGCGCCGTGAGCCCGCCGTGGGACCCACAAGGCTAAACATACGCGGAACTATAAACTTGACCGATAAGGTCTACATACAATAGAATGAAAGACGATACAAATGGTATTCAAAACCATAACCAATGAAACCATATACATTCTTGCACAAATCAATACCTCGGCAACACAGTAGGAGCATCAAGGGAACGAAATACAATACTCGAGTATTAAAAATCCATTCCAAGACAACAACCGAATGGAGGAATCCAAGAAAATAACCGGATACAATAAACAGTATCACACTTGACAATCATCATCATGCCGACCCGGTACCCGTCTGTCCGATCTCCAGGAACCTGAAATACATGAAACGTATTTCACCCATAAAGGGGTTAGCCGTCGAATAGATAGTGCAAGTATAACAATATGAAACATGATACTCCTCGACAATAAAGTAAATGTAATCCGTCAATTCATCAATATCCGTCAATTCATCAATATAAGACTAGTATTCCGGAATGACTAAAATCTCAAGACGTATGTGAATGCCGTAAAAACGGTTCGTTCATATCATACGCCGTTACATGTAGGAATGCCGTCAAAACGGTTCGTTCATTACATGCCAACATTATTTCATATGAATGCCGTAGAAACGGTTCGTTCATATCAACCATGGAATCGCACCAGAGGCTACGAAACCCTCAGAGGACCATAGGCCCGTCCCGGAGTGGCTAGAAATAATCATACCATCAATATTTCATACTTTCAAAGTCGAGAACGTACAATCATAAAGGTATACTTGCCTTAATAAACGTTACCGAAGATCCCGAAGAACACGGTTCGACCGGGAAGCTTGAACCACGAAGAAGACAACGAACGGAAGGGTTCCGACTTGAGTTCTTCACAAGGATTTCGTCCCTAAGTCATATCAATGATAAATCAACAATCGTACGATGAATAATAATCGTACAACGCACAAAACCCCCCTCTTAGACATTTTGTCGGACACCTTCAAGGCGTCGACTAATAACTCAACCGAAACGACGAATCAATACACTCCAACCGTGGAATAACGATGGAAATGATAGAATGCACCTAAATCATCATCAATCCATCACTAATTTAAATTACTACGGATTAAAAGGATGAAGTCAAACAAAATCCCCAATTTCCAACACAAAATTCGAAGTGTTCTTGAAAAATCTTTCAATAATCCGATGAATACTCCAACAAGTCCATAATCATGCGTATATCACTTCATACCCCATGATTTTAACATCCAAAACATCATTACCCAATACAAAATCGAAATCCAAGATGTTGAAGAAATTACCTCTTGAAGATCCAAGCACTATGATTCGAAGAATACTCGATTGATCGATGATCCGAGCTTAAAAATCGAAAATAGATGAAGGAAGTCACACACTCAAGTGATAGATGGAGAAACCTTCCTCTCTCAAGCCTTTCCTCTCGTGTGATGGTGAAGAAATGAGAAATATCGGTTGAAACGCGCAAAAACGCAGAGATATAGGGGGTGGCGCGTGTGTGCCGCGGCTCGGTATAGGTGTGCCGCGGCCACTCCAAAATTCGCTCCCGGGGCTCGCGGTGTGCCGCGGCTCAGCCCAGGTGTGCCGCGGCACCGGGTACAGGCAGTTTTGGACGAATCTAGAAAAATGAGAGTGACTTAGCTATTTCGACCATAACTCCCTCGTCCGGACTCCGATTGACTCACCGTTTGAACCAATGGAAAGCTAACTCGATGCTTTATAATATTGCCAAGATTCAGAATTTTTGGAGTTTCCAAGAATTTATGGTGATTTAACAAAGTCGAACTCTTACGTGGAAAAGTCGCTAAAGAGCACGGAATTCAACAGAACGATACCGAGACGAACTCGGATGACAAAAAGTGTAGAATTAATCATTCTCAGGATGACGAAACGGTCCCAAGAAAGTCGCCAAAATAAACTTCCGCCAAAAAATAGAAAATTTACGGGGAACAAAATTACGGGTATTACAGCTGCCATCAATGATTTTATAAAAAAAACAATAAAAATTACAGCAATAAAATAACAATACATAAATCGCGAATAGATGCGCGTCAAGAGATCAAGAAGAAACTCCTTAAGCTGCCATCATTTAGCACGATTTTTACACACAACAGAAAGTAAAAATACAAGAGGTCCGACATGGGTTTTCAAAGGGAGAGGAATGAATCCACTTTTCGTTTTCTCACGGTAAAATGTTCTATCCAGACAATTTTATCTAGAGCTGGATCTGGTTGAGGAACAAATTCAATGAGTTTTTTGATTAGTTCTTCTGGTGTTGTTGCAACGACTATGATTCGTTTAGCATGCTCGGAAATAAAACCTTTTTCAGCAGAGTAGTCGATGAAAGATAGTAAACCATCAAAGAAACCATTGACATTAAGAAGACCTATTGGTTTTTGATGAACATTTAGCTGGGCTCTGGTAACCACATGAAAAAGTTCCTCAAGAGTACCAAAACCACCGGGAAGGGTGATAAAGGCGCCATAATTATTTATCATGTGAGTTATGCGATTTTGCATATTAACAGCTCTAAACTCATCACCAATAGTTGCCCCAGTGATTTTACTTTCAGCCAGAGGTTTTGGAATTATTCCCAACACTCTTACTCCTTCCATATAGGCAGAAGCAGCAGCTCGCCCCATTAATCCTAGACTTCCTCCTCCGTAAACTACATGAATGCATTTTTCTCCTAAGGTACGACCCAAGTTGTGGGCTGCTTCACTAAAGCATGCCTCTTTTCCATAACTAGCTCCACCAAAAATGCAGACTGTGCTAAATTTTTTTGTGGAAGATGATGATTCTATTTTTGAAAAGAAATTATTTAGAGAGAAAAAGAGAAAAGTACAAGTTTGAGGGATGAATAAAAGAAACAAGCACAATGTTTATTTATAGAAGAAAAAGAAGGTTAAAATTGTTTAACAAGTTTGTGATTGCGTTGATTGCGCTTCAACTACTCAATATAATAATGAAAGCATTTATTGCGTATCACTTTTTTTATTCAGAAAATCTCACCATACGACAAAAATAAAAGATACTTACGTGTATGTACAGTAGTTGTAATTGTGGCTCACATCTTCATCTAATTTTACGTTCAGAAACGACCTAAACGCCTTCTATGAGTCGGGGAGAAGCTTCCCATCCAATTTTCTTACAAATTGGCAAACAGGGTCTTTTAATGTCAGATTCCCAAGACGTTGTTCATATTCTGGTTTGAATTTATTCCACAAACATCGAATTCTGTAATGTACGAGTCCACTAGGATGCGTGTCAAGAGAAATTTCGATATCATCTAAATTCTCTTTATTCAGACCATCCTTAATGAATAGAATTTTATCTTCTCTTTTTGTATATGGAATTCCTAAAGATCGACATTTTAAATTACAGTTCCATCTAGCACATTTATAGCAAACGGCTATCATCTTTGCTCGTCGTTTCTTGGCATATGAACTTTTTCCAAGCCCTGGTAAAAATCTAGTCGGTATTTCTGTGAATTCACCTACTATTCTTACTTTGGCTTCAATTATGAATCTAATATCAAAAGGTGTGCTTTTATTCATAAGCAACCTCATCCTTTCAATTCTTGCTTTGTAGATTTTTAAAATTACTTTTTTGCTCAGAAAGGGAAATCTTTTTTCAATATTATTCAAAGTTTCATACATGACAAAAAAAAAGAAATGAAAAAGGATAAAATATCTACAAATATCAGTTGTTGTGGGAAACTGAAAAATCCGACTTTAATAGTCACGGAGTACCGTTATCCGCCACTTGACCGGACAGACACAATTGAGTACTAAGTTACAATGTCGAGAAATTGTATCTATAACAATAGTTTATAATGTAAGATTTCAAAATAAAACTTATACTTCCCCGGCAACGGCGCCAAAAACTTGACACGTCTTTAGTGTAACTATCGCAAGTGCACGATATCGTATCAAGTAGTAAGTGGACTTTTTCAGTCCGGTTTATCGATCCCACGAGGAAGTTAGGTTATATATTGAATTATACACTATTAGTCTATTTGTTATAGAGATATATAAGATTGAAAACACACAATTTAAGAGTTTGGTTTGACAATTGCAAAGAAAATGCAATAATAGTTCTAATATTCAAGGAAATAAAAGATTGCACTAATAATAGATTAATAAAAGATAAAATGAAATAGTTGGGATTACAAACTTAGTTCATCATTAGTTATAGAAGATGTATAGGAGATCATAAGATGAATTTACTTATTATGTTGTGTAGATTCGATTTTCCTTAAAAGACGGTTTCTCTTCGAACTATAAACGCCCCTTATATATTGAATCAATCCACTATATTTCTATGTTGATTGGCTTCAATACATAGCATTAGGTTTTATGAAAATAACTCAAAGAACCATCCAAGGTCTAGAGGTATATTTCTATCCCCTAGAACAACTTAGAGTGAAGATCATTTGATCTAATCAAACATATTTTCTTTCGAAACATATGAAGACCATAAATATCGTCATTTATTGGCCAAATAAATAAAGATTGTTAAAACAATGAAAATCACACACAATAATAAGTAATTCATAATAGATCTTTATACAAATTTAAATAACATGACTAACCTTGTTTATAATCCCAACTTAAGTAACTTAGCCCATGAAGGGTTTAATAAACATAATACAAGCTTGAGTGGTCATTATTAGTTGAAAAAGAAAAAGAATTGATCCTAACTCCCTTAGTAAATAAAGGAGAAAGAAGCAATAAACTTTCTGAACAACATATGCTATACCACTATTACACAAATCACTCAAGAACACAAGTGTGTTCTTCACACAAAAAGAAAATATTACAAAAAGTGGAAAAATATAAGATGAATGATGAAGGATGAATAATGATGGATCTAAGGGGTCTATTTATACACCTAAAGTCATCTAATAGCTCCAAAACTCCAGCATTATTATATTAGATCGGATCAATGCCAGCCATACCCTCAATAATAGACCAAAAGTATAAAAAATTATATAATGATAAATATCTGCCAAGAGTTACGGCCGTAACATTCAGAAGTTATGGCCGTAACATGGATGACTTACGCCCGTAATGTAATACCCGTAATTTCGATTTCCGGTAATTTCTTTTTTTCGGAGAAAGTCCGTTTTGACGACTCGCTCATGACCGTTTCGTCATTCCGAGAATGATTAATTCTGCACTTTTTGTCATCCGAGCTCGTTTCGGTGTCGTTTTCTTGAGTTACGTGCTTTTTAACGGTTTTTCCGCACTTGAGTTCGATTCTTGTGAATCTCGTCCGAAACTGTTGTTTCGACTTTCTCGTAAGTTCATTTAATGTTATTATTCATGTTGCAAGATTCGTCTTGGTGTTTCGATCATGTATCGTGTATTTCGGACGTTTTGGGCCATTTTCGTAATTTCCCAAAGTTTGGGGTAATTACTTTCCGTTGTCGAATTTCGAGCCTTCGGGTGGTCGGAATCGTGTGTTCTCTTAGTGCTCGAGTTCGTCTTTGCGAGTACTTCGTAACCGTATCTTCGATTCGTATTCAGGTTCGGGTTTCGGGGTCGTTCGGGCCGTCGTTCGGGCCCAGGCCGGCACTGGCCGAGTTACGGCCGGTAGTGATCGGCAGTTACGTATGTAAGGCCGGTTACGTACGTAAGGCCCTGGCTGGTTACGTACGTAACGGGCCGGCAGTTTTGGGGTAGTGACTCGGTTACGTACGTAAGCCTTGGCTGGTTACGTACGTAACCCGGCCGGCAGTCGGCCTATTTAAGGCCAGCATACGTTTTCTTCATCCATTTTCACTCGGTTTTCTTCTCTTTCGCGGTTGGGGGTGTGTTGATCATGGAGAGATGTTGTTGGACAATAAATCCATGAAGTCTTGGAGTTCATATCATCAATCATCAATCCTATAACATCCTCCGATCTACCGAATCAGGTCAGATTTCCTAGAAATCTAGTTTTGGGGAATTTGGGTATTTTGGTTGTTTTCGTCCGATTAATCCGATTTAACTTAGGATTATGATGGATTGATGAATATTTAGATGTATTATATCATTTCCTTTATTATTCCATGGTTGGATCGTATGGATCCATTGTTTGGGTCGAGTTCTTGACCGATGCCTTGAAGGTGTCCGGTAAAATGTCTTAGAGGGGTTTTCGGGCGTTCTACGATTATCCTTCCTCGTATGATCGATGATTTATTGATTATATTGTTGTTAGGGTCGAGTTTCTTGTGAATAAACCGTGTTGAACCCTTCCGTTCGTTGTCGTCTTCCTTTTCGTTAGCATCGGGCGTTCCGAAGCTTCCCGGTTGAGCCGTATCCGTTCGTGGTTCCGTGCTCGTGGTATCGAGGCAAGTACCTTGTCCATACCATTCTTGTTTTGTGGATATGATAATTGGTGATCATATTGGTGTGTTTGTTTATTTGTTTGAAATGAGTTTTCAAAGGATTCGGCTAGCCTCGTTAAAGGCTCACTTTCAAAACGCGTGTGTTTTGTAAATTGTGTGGGTTGTAAGTGACTACATGAATCCTTTGGATATATTTGGTGTTGATGTTGCGCTTGATAATGCGTGTGTACGTGTATTGCTTATTTCCGTCACATTATGGTTGACGTGCGTGTTGTTATTTATTCGTGTGGTCGTGGACTGACGGATGAATTATGTGAATTGGTGTATCGATTTGATAATTGTTACAACGATTGACTGTGTGCTTGATGTTTGTGATAATGTGGATACTTTTTGTGAGAAACGTCGTATCCTGGAACCTCTGAGGGCGGGGCGTGCACTCCGGCCTGGTGTATGTAATACCCGAGATTTCTGACATGTACTTGGAACTTGTGATAATGTAATTATTGTACTTTTGTATGAGTATTATTCTCCGTATTTCATAATCCGATGTTGTCGAATGTATGATTTCGTGTATGTGATTTAAAATTGTAATTCTGCGCATGTAGCGCACGCTATCAGCTATGTGTAGCGTACGCTAACATGGATTCATAGCGCACGCTACAAAGGAACATTAGCGCACGCTATGTGTGGTCAATTTGATTGAGACGTGCGGTAGGTGAGATCTGGCCGGGGGACCCCTGTCGGATTGTGTCGGGATGAACCTGGACGGCTTTCGGGAAAAGCCGAGTCAACGGCTTAGCGCACGCTACAGGTATGTGCATAGCGCACGCTAAGTGCTGAATACAGTAAAGTCAGTGAGCCGTTAGTGCACGCTACGAGCAGGGACTAGCGCGCGCTAATAGCCATTTCTTATAAATAGGACAGCATCCTATTCGTGATTTCAGTTCTTTCTTCTCCCATACCCGAATTCTTACACTTAGAACATAACTTACTTCATCCTAAACACTTCATATCAACATCCTAGCTCGTGATTGAAGATCGTATATCGTTGGAGATTGGTGTTCAAGCCTTCGGTGTTGGATTGCTTCGATTTCCTCCGTGTTCTTCACTACTTTGAGGTAGGTGATTCTTCACCGATATTAGTAATGTTCTTAAGAACGTTTGATCATTTTTTGATAGCTAGTTATTTCGTTTATAATCGGTCATCACATGTTAGAAGGATACTTTTGACGTATCGGCACTATATATCGTATGAACCCTTGAACCTTTTTAGTAATTGGACTCCTAGCTTTTTCAAACTGATTTGTGATCAGTAGATGGAGATTTTCAAGTTCTTATGCGTTTATATAGAAGGATCGTACGTTTTGAGACTTATATCGGATTGAACTCAGAATATACCTTGAAGATCTAAGATGAACTATGGTGTTGTGATGATTATATGTATCTTTGCATCGCATGGTCATTTAGTACGTATAGAACTTTCACAAACCTTATTAGCATGATATGCTCGAGGATGACTGGTTTTATCACCATAGAATTTATGAGTTCATCACCATTCAATCCAGTTTTCTGTCCGTAGTAATCTGCCATGCAAAGTTAGCGCACGCTAACATACGTAAGTTAACGTGCGCTATCGGGGATAAGTTAACGCATGCTATCGTGTGGTACGTAACGTACATTACGATATCGGCCGAGTCAGTCGGCTGATCAGAGAGAACTGTCAGTCCGTGGCTAGCGTACGCTAGGCTTATACGATAGCGTACGCTAACAGGCAGGCTTAGCGCATGTTACGTAGAGTACGTAGCGCACGCTAAGCAGTCCAGGTAGATTGTTTATTTTGAGCTTTTGGGCCGTAGACCGAATTGTTAGGCCATCGTTCGACTTGAGATGATTTGTATATCATTCCTTTTGTTAAGGTTCGAGCTTGCTATGTTGATCGAAGGAGGCGGCATTCGAGTGTGTTGAGATCATTGAAGTATTTCGTTCTTGCCATCTTCGAGGCAAGTATCGTAATATATTAATATTGGTATTTTTAGCATGCGTGTGATTTTTCATGTTGTTGAACATGAGATTTATTTCGTTGAATTGTCATGATATTCGTTATCTAGTGTTTGTATGTTCATGTTGATGGACATAATGATTTGGCATATGTGTATGCATGAGTTGTGTTTGTGTACGTTGTACGATCTATCTTGAGGCTGGATCGGATGTCCACCTCGTGTTGGTCCGCGGGATCATCTTGGGATCTAGGTGAGGCGCCTGGATCATTGGACGGGTTATTTCCACCTCGTGTTGGTCCGACGGATCATCTTGGGATCTATCTTTGAAGCGCTGGATCATTGGAATACCCATGCTGTGTTAATGGAATCTTGTGGATTCGCATTGTCGGATTCCGGTAGCGGAAGTCCGTATGGTGTATCTTGTTATGTATTGTTGATGCATATTCGAATTGTTTGATATGATACTTGTACTAGCATCGTTTTGCTAACCCCTTCGGGGGTGGACATTTGTTTTGATGTTCAGGTAGCCGAGGAGCAGGGAAACAGCCACAGTACCGACGTGACGACGAAGGGGTTCAGTGATGTTTGTTGTTGTTGGTGATTTGTTTTCTTGTTTTGAGTTCAGTACTCGAGTACGCGTGTCGTATTAAAATTATTTCGATATAGTTGTATAAATTACTCGTTGAACCAGTTGTTCGGTTTTGCAAACTTGAATTTCCGATGATGATGTCTTATATTTACCTTTCTTTTAAATTAGCCTTGTAAATCCTTACTTAAAGGGTTTACGGCGCTGTAATTATTCCGAATATCTCGGGGTGTTACAGTGTATGCTGCAATGTGCGGCTCCATATGGGTGGTGAACGCTGGTGTTACCTAATGCGCGCGCAAGGGGCGGCTCTTGCGGGAGTGACGCCGGTGCGGTGACATGTTCAATGAGAGGCCAACATGATGGAAGTGAACGCCGGTACACAGGTGCACAAGGGAGGCGCCTGGCAGGCTTATTGGTTACGGGTATTTGAGTGATAGCTAAGACCCCGTTACCGAACGATGTTCGTATCTCAAATTCTTTCAACTCACTTTTAAATGTTTGTCTTGATATAGACCGCGATTCGTGTTTTGAAAGCTTGTTTCAACTTATTTTTAAAGCGTTGGTATCAGGGTTAATTAACCAAGGAGGTTTGACGAAATCTCCGAGGGTTAATTAATCGGGGGTCTTGAGCAGGATATGTCGAATGAGAGATTGTACCTTTGATTGTATTGTGGTGCTATTCTGTGTATTGGGTCAAGGACCCTGCGGAATGTTGAGATGATTGATCTCGTGTTGATATTATTTGGATTTGGGTCGAGAACCCCGTGTGATGTTGAGATGTTTGATCTCGTGTCGATATTATTTGGTTTTGGGTCGAGAATCCCGTGGAAATATTTGTGAAGACTCATTTGTGTTGATTGAGTGGCTTTCTTGCAAATTGTTTTCTATTAAAACTCTCGATGGCATCTTTAAAACTGTTTTATAAATGGTTTCCCTTTATTTGTGATCTTTCGGTTTTGAGAAATGTTTACCAAACTCATGCCTCGGGAAGTACTTTTCGTTACGTTTGGATTTTTGAGGATTCCTGGTTATTGTTATTCGTGAAATGTGAATTGTATGGCTCGTATTTGCACTTTGTTCTTGCACTAGCAAAACAGTGGATTTTTGTTAACCCCCGAGTATTCGGGGGGTGGATGTCTATTTTTGCATTCAGGCTTTGGAGCATAACACAGGGTCGGCACGAAGGATGATGAAAGATGAACGATACTAATCACACGAGGATCCGTTGATGTCATATTGGTCTAGTTGTATTTTCTTTTCTACTGTAGTATTTTTTCCCCGTTGTACGGGAGTTTATTGTATTTTGACCCCTGCGTGGGTATGTATTTGGAATTGAGTTGTATATTTTTGTTGAAAGACCAAATCGGTCTACTAAGTCATCTTAGCCTTAAAGGCGATGTTTAGATGTTTGATTTTAGTTATCAGCCTGGTAGCTCCTCGAGGAGAGGGCCTACGGCGTGTAATATCCCTGAGTGGATTGGGGGTGTTACATAAATGGTATCGGAGCTTAGGTTGTGGAAACCTAGGCTGTCGGGTCAGTGGTGTCTGTTGAGTTTTTGTCTCGTCGGATTTTGTCTGACTGAGTCGTGTCGCGACGCGTCGTCTGAGTTTATTGGTCGTGATTAGTATCGTGGGGCGATCATCATCTTCGTGCTACCTGTGGATGTAAGTCTCCCTTCTTTGTGTTGTGCCTCGTGTGACACAAGCTATTTTTATGATTATTTGTTAAGTGACGGAATCCTCTTATGGATTTTGATTTCTTGATATGCGGTTATTTGACCCTCATATTACGTTCCTATGAGGAGTAGTGTTGCTGGATTGTGTATGTTTGACTTTATTTCTTTTATCCGCTGCGTGAGTTCTTTTGTAATGGCTTTCGGTATTTTACCGACTAAGTTTTATTTCGAAAACCGATTTCCTTAACCGAGTTTTTGGCATTATGGCCTTGATCATTTTGGCGAAATTCTTATGACGGTATTTAGTATTTTGTAAATGGCTTTTGTGAGTTTTTGAAATATTACCGTCATCGGCCTTTTTGGCGTTTTTGTAAATGGTTTTATCCTGGTGGGTTCCGACGCGGGACCCACGGCGCTATAATGCTCCGTGTGATTACCTGAAATTTTTGGGCATTCTAGCCCATTGAATTATCTTTGAAAATCTTGAGTATCTTAGAAAATAAATTTCGAGACGTACTTTTAAAATGAATTATTTTCTCGCGGTACTTTCAAGGTGCCTTCTAGTGCCGCAATATGTCTCAAAATTATTCCAATTGAGGACCAAAATATTTTGAGATATTTTCAATTATTTTTTTTGAAATGCAGTTGCTTAGACCCAAGTGTCGAATATTCTGAAAGTTTTTCACTAAGAGAAGGTGTCCACATTTGTGTTCAGACGCAAGATGATTTTCAAAGTCTCGATAACAATGTTTGCACTACTTTTTGTAAAGTGATACTCAAGATCAACTGGTGTTCCAAACTATTTTCAAAAGGTGGTTTTCATTTTTAAAACCTATCATTCCTGTTTGCGGACCGGAAATGCATGTATGGTTTTCGAACTTACGTTACGGTGTTAACCCCGAATTGTGATTGAATTGGTGGCGTGAGCGTCGAGTCGTTCGTCACGCATATGAATTGCTTGCCCTATCCCTTGCTTTTATTGATCGAACGAGTGTGGTGTTTCGAAATTACTGATGGATTCAAATTAAATACTCGCAAGTGTACGAATCGCTCTTTTAGTAAGCGGCAAGTAACTCCGAGGTCGATCTCTCGAGGAATTGGAAACGGTTTAAAATTCGATAATGTTCGGCAAATAGTCGAATGAACAAAGGTAAATTAAATTAAAATACATCATTTGTTGATTATGATTACAATTACTAATGCACAAAATTTAAATTGAACTAAGTGATATCAACACCAATTTGATAGTCGGATAAATGAGAGATAACAATAATGAGATTAATATGGGAATTTAGAGTCACCGACACACACGTAATCAATTATTAGTTCCGATACTCAAATAAATAAGGTTAGGAATTATCGATTGCTCACGATTAAAAGAAATCCGTTTGATGGCGGAAATTCTAAAAATCACGATTGTTCTCAACGAAAATTAAGGGATACTCTTTTGATGGGGACGAAACCCTAGCTAACAATCAATTAACCGACTACTTTTGATGAGGTAAATCGTTAAAAGATCGCGCGAAAAGCTCGAGAACATTCACAATCGTTTCTTTCGGTCGTTTGATGGCGAACACCGATAAAAACCCTCGATTCGAATAATAATAACAACAATGAAAAAGGTTTGATGATCTAATTCAAAAGTTCTTAAACGAAGAACGAACAAGAGGAACAATCCCAAACTTTATCCGGAAAATCAAAAGGAACTAATAATCAAAAACATGTGTGTGGCTATATCTAAAAACCCATATGAAGTGTTTAGCCACACATGATTAATTCAACAACAATAATGGAAATTGAAGAACAAAACATGGTAAAAACTTCCCTTGTAAATGCCGAAATCGAATTCCCGAAAAAGGTTTGATGATCTTCTTACAAGAACTCACAACAAATTTATACAAGGAATTATTATATCTCACTAAAGTATTTTTCTCACTCCAAGAACACACAAGGAAGATGATGAAAATCTCTCTCTTTCCCACTCTTTTGGTGTTTTTCCTCCCTAATCTTGTGTTTTTCCACAAAATATCTTCTTCACAAGACAAGTACCTCTCAAGGGGTCACTCCCCTTTGTTTTATATCCAAAGAAATCAAGACAAAGGCTTAAAGTTGTGCAAAAATGTCAAGGAAAGTGACATGAACCGAAAAGTGGCACGGCCCGTGTCCTGGGACACGGCCGTGTCGCACTGCGCTGAATAACGGAAAGTAGTCTGTCAAGGGGCTCGGTCGTGTCCCGTGACACGGCCGTGCAGCACTATGCGGGAAAGGTGAAATGGCCGAAAGTGACTCGGCCGTGTCCCAAAAGGCACGGTCGAGTCCTTCTCATCCGGAAAGTGCAGTTCGCGCTGGAATGAGACCCGGCCGTGTCCCATGGCACGGCCGAGTTACTCGATCTTTGCCCGAGCGCCTGTCGCACCCCAATTGAGTTGCACAGTGCAGCCTAGTCCGGTTGCACAGTGCGGCTAGTCCGGTTGCACAGTGCGGCTAGTCCGGTTTTTGGTCTTCTTCGGCATGATCCTTCGTTCTTGTATCAATTCACCTCGGATTTTAGCATATGATATACCGTTTCGAAGCTAATTTCACGAGGAATTTATATCAAAGGAGAATACATCTCAATTCGGAGTGGAGATTCTGGTATTTAGGAGATTCGACCGATACTGCTTAAATCTTTCGTCGTTTTAGGCCCCGTTCGCGTTCTTGATCGTCATAAACTCCAACATTGGCCATAAAAGCGCATATTTCACCACAATCTTCGTCCGGATACCTACAAAACAAAAACACAACATACCACGCGTAAAAAGGGCAAAAACACTCGAAAACAAATGAAAGTGCGACTCGATAGAACAGAATGAGACGATCAAAAATCGACTCATCAAATCCCCCCAAACCTAAACTTTGCTTGTCCCCAAGCAAAAATAAATAAAACACACGACAAAGAAAACGAGAAGGATTGAATAATCAAGTTAATCATCGGGTATACATACAATCAACCGGGGATGTAAAAGTATCGTAAAGTCTCGTAATTCATCATGGAAGCCTAAACTCACAAATGAGTGGAAAGCAATGGCACTAGATCGAACATGCAAGAAAACAAGTCTTAATAATCCCTTACTGAATTATATCGATTCACTCATCTCTCAAGTGTTTAGATAGGTCAATACGCTCAACTCGATTCAAATGGAAAGTTCTACTATATGCTTGCACTTCTTCTCTTCATCAAACGCATCAATATTCACAAAACATGAGTCATAGGGTCTTACTTTTGGTTGTAACAGGGCTGTGGCTCAGGTTGGGAAAATTTGGCTAGTAGTTACAAGTTCAGTCCAAGTAGAGCATATACGATCCTCATATATATGAAATAAAAACTCAAAGCAAGATCGATCATTCTACTTCAATTCTCCCGTATATATATCTCCCTCTTTTTTTCTAGGCCTTGTTAAGTGTAATTCTTATGATATTGGCCTATTTCTCGCAACCCAACGACTTCCCTTTTGTTTTTCTTAGGCTCACTCCTCTCCTCCCCTATTTTTTCTATCCCACTATTATTATTAGGATCACCCCCTTTTTTTTTTTGTGGGGCTTATTATTTTCAGGGGAACGGGAGAGAAGATTTTTGCCTCTATACACCACAAACTTTGCACACCTTCGTTTTCAAATATACCCTCTCATGCTCTTACGTGGACCAATACTTGGGTAAGTTATGGCTTTTGATATGGAGCAATAAGATGCGGGTTTTTCGAACAAAATTACGGCTAAAGGCTCAACGAGGCTAGCAAAGGATATTGATATGAATTGGTGGATATTTTTAGATAAGTAGGTTCAAGACAAAAAATGGGCAGCCCTAATCATTCCTCGTGTATGTAAATATCAACACGTCATCCGACAGAATCATGCAAGTTCTAAAGAATACAATCCATAAGAAGAGAAATCACTCATGAAAGAATTTCACCGCTAAAAGTGAACGGTTTAATTAGGCACAAGGACTCACGGCTTTTGGACTACCATACTCATTCCTTACACGTCAAATCAAGTAACCAAAAACTATACATTCACACGCAAGGTCAAGCAATCAATTAGATTTATTAAACTCTACGAGCCAAACACAAACACGATTAATCATCCATATACCCAACAGTTAACAAGGTTATTGCAATCCAACTACGACATTACGCAAGAAAAAAAAATAAAGAAAGGAAACAAACATCACGCAAACAAAAAAAAATAAATAAAAATCGAAGAAGTTGCACCCCCCCAAACCTAAACCTTTGCTTATCCCCAGGCAGAAAGATTAGGTCAGGAAAAATGCGAAAATGCAAATTAAAAAGAAAGAAAATAAAAATACCGGATTAAGATGTGTGGTTTTCGATCGCGGGGCACCATGATTTTGTGCTCGGGTCTCTACTTTCAATAGGCTAGGTTTCTTCCTCAGATGAATACTTCCTTTATTAGATTACCTACACACGCCACAGACAAAAACAAAATTAATGCAATAATAATAATAATAAAAGCGATAAAAATTAAAACTCCCTTGGGTTGCCTCCCAAGCAGCGCTTTTTTTATAGTCTTTAGCTCGACTTCTTCGGATTCTTCTATCCGGGATTAAATGGAAATGTGCTAGGTCCAACCATATAGCTCGTCATTTTTCGCTCGTTTTCCTTTGTAAGGATGTGGAGAGTGGTTCCATGGATTTCCATTGTGAGCGCTTTTGTCACCATTTCAATTTTCAGTATCATCGTCACCATGAAATGTCTTCCTTGAAGAATAAGTGACGTGATTTTTGTTGGTGATGTTTCTTCTACGTTTGGTATCACGAAATCCATCGGGGCTATCACCTCCCCCAAATCTAGTGGCGAGTATATTGATTTTTGTGTTAAATTAATACTCGCTCCTAAGTTCACAATGGGAACTTCTTTCTCCACGAAAAGAACTTCCATATCAAAGCTTTCTAGGTCCTCATTTGATGCATTGAGTTGACTGGTTCGCTCTTATTCTCTTCAATTGGCTTCTCGATTGGATCTTTAGATTTGTCCCAAGGAATTCGAGTCTCGCAAGATTGGGTAGTAGTTACTCGGATTTCTTCATCGTTCGACTCATCCTCTTCAATCACCATAGATTTCTCCGATTGACTCGGCAATTCTTCTTTCTCACCACCCCTCTCTTTTGCTTCGGAAATTGTCTCTTTATTTATCACTTTACCACTTCGGATGGTGGTAATAGCTTGAACTTGCTCGGGTTGACTTGGTAGTTTACCCGTTTCTTGTTTGCATGCCTCGGTAGCAAGTTGCCCAATTTGAATCTCCATTTTCTTCATCGAAACTTCTAAAGATTCAAACCTTTTATTGTTCTCCACTCGGTTTTCCTTGCCCTCCTTAATGAATGCCGCAATACTCTCCTCAAGAGAGTTCCTTTGTTGTGGAGGTGGTTCACTTCGCGTTGGTTGTTGGGCTCGGTTTCCTCCGTTGTATTGAGTTTGGACATTTGCGTCGTATGCCATCAGGTGATAAGTATTTGGGAGAGGTGCATTTCTTGCGTTTCCGCCATAATTATTCCTCCTCTCCTCCCACTCGGGCCTTCCCGTGCTTTGTCCCATAGCCCAATTAACTTGTTCGGTTTGTTCTTCCGGAAAAATATAAGGGCAAGAATTAGCATGATGCCCGGGTCCCCAACAAATTTCGCAAACTCGTGAGCTCGAAGATTTATTTTGAATCTTGAGTTGTCTTAGTTCCTTCATTAACTCATCGATTTTAGATTGCATCTCGTCCTTCTCGCTTACTTGGTTCACAACTCCTCTATGAACACGCACATTTTTTTGTTGAGAATTAGCCCCCAATAATTCAAATACGTCATAAGCTTGTCTCTCCGTTAACCCCCAAAATGAACCTCCGGCGGCGTTATCTACCGCTCCTTGGCAATATTGTGTCAACCCATCATAGAAGAATTGATTAAGTAGTTGAAGCGGATAGTGATGGTGTGGGCATTGAATGAGGAGCATCTTGAATCGGTCCCATGCTTCATGAAATGCCTCTCCGTCTTGTTGTCCGAAAGTTGAGATTTGAGTTCTCAATTGCGTCGTTTTTGAATGGGAGAAGTACTTGGTAATGAATTTATCGTAAACTTCATCCCATGTTCTTAGTGATCCGGGCGCCAAAGTCATCAACCATTGTTTCGCCCCGTCCTTGAGTGTATAATGGAAACACTTCATTCGGAGTTGATCCTCGCTCAACCCATTCAATGGGAAGTTATCAATCGCCACATAGAAATCTCGGATGAATGATAACGGATCCTCTCGTGCTAATCCGTGAAATGAGGGCAATTGCTCGATGTGAAATCAGCTTATGTGGTAGTTCCTTGCGGCCGGTGCTAATTGGATGCATGAAATGGCGGTGTTCACTACGGGCTTTGCATAGTCCCTCATAAGATGTTCGACCGGAGGTTGTTGCGGCATGTTATAGTTCGCCTCCATCCCATATTGAGGTCCGGGATAATAATTCGCTCCATATTGCATTCCAACGGGTGGTTGTCTCGGATAGAAGTATCTCCCTTGTTGAGCTTCGGGCATCCCTTGATTGCGCCCAATATTATCATATCTCGGAAACCTTGGTTGACGAATGTTTTCTCTCTCAAGCAATTGGTGCTCTTCAAGATCCGGGTTCTTCTCGTCGTTCGCCATTGATGATTGCGCTATTATTTTTGGTGTTCTAATTCTTTGAACCTCATCTATGGGTGGAAGAATCGGGTTTCCCAATGATCTCCTACCAAGCATAAACAAGAGAAATTAGAGCGAATTTTTAGACTTTATCGAAAATAATGAAAACTGAAAAAATAATCAAGAAAAACAATTCAACTATTATTAAAACAAGATCAAAAATTAAACGCCAATTCCCCGGCAACGGCGCCAAAAACTTGATGGATTCAAATTAAATACTCGCAAGTGTACGAATCGCTCTTTTAGTAAGCGGCAAGTAACTCCGAGGTCGATCTCTCGAGGAATTGGAAACGGTTTAAAATTCGATAATGTTCGGCAAATAGTCGAATGAACAAAGGTAAATTAAATTAAAATACATCATTTGTTGATTATGATTACAATTACTAATGCACAAAATTTAAATTGAACTAAGTGATATCAACACCAATTTGATAGTCGGATAAATGAGAGATAACAATAATGAGATTAATATGGGAATTTAGAGTCACCGACACACACGTAATCAATTATTAGTTCCGATACTCAAATAAATAAGGTTAGGAATTATCGATTGCTCACGATTAAAAGAAATCCGTTTGATGGCGGAAATTCTAAAAATCACGATTGTTCTCAACGAAAATTAAGGGATACTCTTTTGATGGGGACGAAACCCTAGCTAACAATCAATTAACCGACTACTTTTGATGAGGTAAATCGTTAAAAGATCGCACGAAAAAGCTCGAGAACATTCACAATCGTTTCTTTCGGGTCGTTTGATGGCGAACACCGATAAAAACCCTCGATTCGAATAATAATAACAACAATGAAAAAGGTTTGATGATCTAATTCAAAAGTTCTTAAACGAAGAACGAACAAGAGGAACAATCCCAAACTTTATCCGGAAAATCAAAAGGAACTAATAATCAAAAACATGTGTGTGGCCATATCTAAAAACCCATATGAAGTGTTTAGCCACACATGATTAATTCAACAACAATAATGGAAATTGAAGAACAAAACATGGTAAAAACTTCCCTTGTAAATGCCGAAATCGAATTCGAAAAGGTTTGATGATCTTCTTACAAGAACTCACAACAAATTTATACAAGGAATTATTATATCTCACTAAAGTATTTTCTCACTCCAAGAACACACAAGGAAGATGATGAAAATCTCTCTCTTTCCCACTCTTTTGGTGTTTTTCCTCCCTAATCTTGTGTTTTTCCACAAAATATCTTCTTCACAAGACAAGTACCTCTCAAGGGTCACTCCTTTGTTTTATATCCAAAGAAATCAAGACAAAGGCTTAAAGTTGTGCAAAAATGTCAAGGAAAGTGACATGAACCGAAAAGTGGCACGGCCCGTGTCCTGGGACACGGCCGTGTCGCACTGCGCTGAATAACGGAAAGTAGTCTGTCAAGGGGCTCGGTCGTGTCCCGTGACACGGCCGTGCAGCACTATGCGGGAAAGGTGAAATGGCCGAAAGTGACTCGGCCGTGTCCCAAAAGGCACGGTCGAGTCCTTCTCATCCGGAAAGTGCAGTTCGCGCTGGAATGAGACCCGGCCGTGTCCCATGGCACGGCCGAGTTACCTGATGCTGCCGAGCGCCTGTCGCACCCCAATTGAGTTGCCTGGTGCAGCCTAGTCCGGTTGCCTGGTGCAGCCTAGTCCGGTTGCCTGGTGCAGCCTAGTCCGGTTTTTGGTCTTCTTCGGCATGATCCTTCGTTCTTGTATCAATTCACCTCGGATTTTAGCATATGATATACCGTTTCGAAGCTAATTTCACGAGGAATTTATATCAAAGGAGAATACATCTCAATTCGGAGTGGAGATTCTGGTATTTAGGAGATTCGACCGATACTGCTTAAATCTTTCGTCGTTTTAGGCCCCGTTCGCGTTCTTGATCGTCATAAACTCCAACATTGGCCATAAAAGCGCATATTTCACCACAATCTTCGTCCGGATACCTACAAAACAAAAACACAACATACCACGCGTAAAAAGGGGAAAAACACTCGAAAACAAATGAAAGTGCGACTCGATAGAACAGAATGAGACGATCAAAAATCGACTCATCAATTACTCGTTTGTCGTTGTGACTTTTCAATTGCTATTCCCTTTCATGTGGATCTTATGTGAATCACATCTTGTTGTTTTCACCGGATCAAATATTGTCTCGAGCCGAGACGTGAAACTGGGAGTTGTTGTTTGAATTTTATTGTTCTTCGTGATTCGAACATGATTGTTCGATTTTTGTTGTCTCGACCGTTGTGGTTCGATCGTTTGATTGTTCGGTTTTTGTTGATATCGTTTCGTGATTGTTGAGCATTCAGACTGTAACACCCCCAAGTTATTCAGGGTATATTACAGCGCCGTGAGCCCCGCCGTGGGACCCACAAGGGTAAACATACGCGGAACTATACACTTGACCGATAAGGTCTACATACAATAGAAATAAAGACGATACAAATGGTATTCAAAAACCATAACCAATGAAACCATATACATCACTGCACAAATCAATACCTCGGCAACACAGGCCGGAACATCAAGGAAACTGAAATACAATACTCGAGTATTTAAAAATCCATTCCAGTACAACAACCTGAATGGAGGAATCCAAGAAAATAACCGGAGACAAAACACAGTATCACACTTGCCCATCATCTTCATGCCGACCCGATACCCACCTGTCCGCTCTCCTGGAACCTGAAATACATGAAACGTATTTCCCCCATAAAGGGGTTAGCCGTCGAATAGCTAGTGCAAGTATAACAATATGAACATAATACTCCTCGACAATAAAGTAAATGTAATCCGTCAATTCATCAATATCTGTCAATTCATCAATTTAAGACTAGTATTCTGGAATGACTAAAATCTCAAGACGTATGTGAATGCCGTAGAAACGGTTCGTTCATATCATACGCCGTTACATGTAGGAATACCGTCAAAACGGTTCGTTCATTACATGCCAACATTATTTCATATGAATGCCGTAGAAACGGTTCGTTCATATGAACCATGGAATCGCACCAGAGGCTACGAAACCCTCAGAGGACCATAGGCCCGTCCCGGAGTGGCTAGAAATAATCATATCATCAATATTTCATACTTTCAAAGTCGAGAACGTACAATCATAAATGTATACTTGCCTTAATAAACGTTATCAAGATCCCAAGAACACGGTTCGACCGGGAAGCTTGAACCACGAAGAAGACAACGAGCGGAAGGGTTCCGACTTGAGTTCTTCACAAGGATTTCGTCCCTAAGTCATATCAATGATAAATCAACAATCGCACGATGAATAATAATCGTACAACGCACAAAACCCCCCCCTCTTAGACCTTTTGTCGGACACCTTCAAGGCGTCGACTAATAACTCAACCAAACGACGAATCAATACACTCCAACCGTGGAATAACGATGGAAATGATAGAATACACCTAAATCATCATCAATCCATCACTAATCTAAATTACTACGGATTAAAAGGATGAAGTCAAACAAAATCCCCAATTTCCAACACAAAATTCGAAGTGTTCTTGAATAATCTTTCAATAATCCGATGAATACTCCAAAAAGTCCATAATCATGCGTATATCACTTCATACCCCATGATTTTAACATCCAAAACATCATTACCCAATACAAAATCGAAATCCAAGATGTTGAAGAAATTACCTCTTGAAGATTCAAGCACTATGATTTGAAGAGCACGCGATAGAACGATGATCCGGGCTTCACAATCGAAAATAGATGAAGGAAGTCACCCACTCAAGTGATAGATGAAGAAATTTCCCTCTCTCAAGCCTTCTCTCCCGTGTGAAGGTGAAGAAATGAAAAAGATATCGGTTGAAACGCACAGAAAAACGCAGATATAGGGCTGGCTGTCATGTGTGCCGCGGCTCAGTATAGGTGTGCCGCGGCACAGGCCCAAAATTTGCTCCCAGGGCTCGGCAGTGTGCCGCGGCTCAGCCCAGGTGTGCCGCGGCACCGGGTACAGGCGGTTTTGGCCGAATCCGGAAAATGAGAGTGACTTAGCTATTTCGACCATAACTCCCTCGTCTGGACTCCGATTGACCCACCGTTTGAACCATTGGAAAGCTAACTCGATGCTTTATAATATTGCCAAGATTTCAGAATTTTTGGAGTTTTCAAGAATTTATGGTGATTTAACAAAGTCGAACTCATACGTGGAAAAGTCGCTAAAGAACACGGAATTCAACAGAACGATACCGAAACGAACTCGGATGACAAAAAGTGTAGAATTAATCATTCTCAGGATGACGAAACGGTCCCAAGTAAGTCGTCAAAATAGACTTCCGCCCAAAAATAGAAAATTTCCGGGGATCAAAATTACGGGTATTACATTCTACCCTCCTTAAAAGAAGTTTCGTCCCAAACTTAAAAGTAGGAGAAGAAGTATCTCGCCAGGAAAAACTCAACGAGATACACAAGAGCCGAAACTTACGCCCAAACGGCGAATCATCAATATAGAACACAACAATACATTACCCGAAGGTAAACCAAACCAATGCCGAAAAAGATACGAATTCACAATGCCCGAAGGCTCCAACGGAAATACCGATACATCACAATGGCCTGAAAGCCGAACAGCCCAAAGCTGTAAATCATCACAAAAATAGGTCTCAAAGAAAACAACCTGACTGTCGGACATACTCCTCGGCGTATGAACAACCAGTCGCAAATCGTCGGACATATCCAATACAACATGGACTACGAACGATCAATCAATAAAGCTCAAGAGGGACATCACGGATGCCCGATCCGAAATGTGTCCGTGCACATGTCCACCCCGTATACGGAATCCGAATATACGTGTGACAATGTACTTAATTAGCCTCAAGAACTACGCCTCGTGCACGGTCCAATGCGGAAACATCCACGCATGACCATCGAGTGCCTGGCTAAAAATCCTACACATAACCAATCGGCACGCAGACATGATTCCAGATATGCCACGATACAACATGACAACGAAACTCAAGGGATAAAACATCCAATACGGATCATACGACTCACCAAGTGAACGATGACACACGAATAATGAAAGATCGACACGACCAACGATATTCAAAACAACCATCCTGGGATCAGAATTCCCTAAGGACCGATTAACACGGCAATAATCACAACACCACAATTCGGGAAATCCTCAACCCTCAACGATCACAAAATTATCGAGTTCACAAGAATAATAGTGTGCTGCCTTGAGTCGGCCAACACGACCATAATAATTCAACGGATGGGAACCCTCCTCGACAGTCCCAATTCAATGCTTCGATTACCGTAGAATGGCCAATCGATAACAACGATACAACGGATGAGAATATCTTTGACAACGGATGGGAATTATCTTCGATAATCCCAATTCAATACCTCGATTACCTTAGAACGGTCAATCGATAATCAATGATACGATAGAATAGATGTCCCGGTGTCTTAAACCGACCACCGAAACGGAGATGACAAAAGGATATATCAAACGTCCCAATTCGGTTAACGCAACATCATAGCAACAGTTCCAATTCGACAACAAAGATTCAACGATGTCTCAGAACGACATTAATCGCGAACAATAATAATCGATACATCGATACCGCGAACCGGCTATCGACAGCAACTTTACCAACAAGTATCGTAATGCCTTGAACCGGCCATTTACAACCAACAGTAACATTTGGCATAATTTGCCGACGGGCGTCGTGTCAACCCATCCCCTGATATCAATACAATCATAAATAGGCCAAGTCCCGAAATGATACACACATTCGTACGCCTACACAATAACATTAGTCTCATTGATTAGTACGAGTATAAAACTTGTCTCGATATCAATACAACGTACTGTTACCAATTCAGTTGATTTCGTCTTCTGAATTCTCTCAGTCTCGACCAAGTTAATCTACGAACCCTTCAACCTTAACCGCAACACAACAGTCATAATCTATGATCAGACATCATATCTTACTGTAAAATGAAGGATTGATAATCAACCGGTTCGATGACGACCAATATCAATACCACCAAACCACGAACTCAATCGTTTTACCATATCTCGACTAATCACAACAACAATCCAACTCGACACTTACAAATCCTCATCCACAATACGAGTCGAAATATGATGATCATATCAGCAACCAATTCGGACCAATAATAAGGGTCTAAATGTTCCAAACTCAATTCTTAAATACGAATTGACAAGGTTCCCTTCTCGTAAATCCATCGTTAAAATTTACTTATGACCGTTATCAATTCGAATCATCCGACTGGTTCAAAACAATAGATAATCATATTAAAAAGGTTATCAAACAATCCAATCATTCGATTTGAATATTTGCTCCATACGTATGGGCTTCCAAATTCAGAGATGAATAATAGTCTCATCAAGCTCATAATCACATTCGTATTTCCTATACGAATATTATTTCCAACACATAGTTTAGCTCTAGATATGAATATTCCATATTCATATTCAAAACATCAACCTTCTTAAAAATTTTCATCACCTCGGATAATTCAAGAGTTCTGCAAGAGCATGAAATATCCGAAATCACGTTCAGAACAACATATCCGAGGTATATATATCTCCATGTTATCATTTCCTTCATCATGTCATTCATACAACCTCAAGAATCACAACAAAACCCTTATCGTCATATGAAGAAGATCTCAATAATCATATCAACATATTCAAAGCATATCATTATCTTCCTTCAACATAAACCTCATAGAATATGGATAACACAAGAAATCACTTCAAGAATCAACAATAGTTCCATAACCAAGCTCTAATTCCATGATTCCAAGCTCACAATCATGTTAAAAGTGTTTAGAACACTCTTAAAAGTGAAGAGGGACGAGTTTTGGAGAGAAATATCTCAAAGGATCGTGAGAGAAATGAAAGGCAACACTTTAATATATAAATTGCACTCTCATTACGTACGTAAGTGTCCTTTCTTAACGTACGTAACAACTTTAACGTACGTAATCCAATATCCATAACGTACGTAATAATTCCATACTTAGCCAATTTCAACAATTCCTGTCCAAAGTCATGACATACCAAATACGAGCATACGGCAAAATCAATACATATACTCAATTCAATAACATTGTCATACGTTCGCAACGTCCTCGAGCATAATTAACCATCCACGATATCCAATATATAAACGAAAAAAAATACATCCGAAAAATTGGGGTATTACACTTCCCCTTAAAAATAAGTTTCGTCCTCGAAACTTACAATCACTCGTACAAACAACTTTTCAACGGGAATTCAATTTCACCAAGAATTATCGAATAATTCGAACAACATACTTACAAGTCTGTGATGTCGAAGATCTCCCGTGATACTAGCATGCGACTCCTAAACAAAGTCTCAACATAATACCGATACACACCATTATCGCAATTAGCAACTTAACAAAATCTCAAGGAAGAGTTCACGTCCGTGACCACGGCCATGATTCTTCCTACTTTCAGCCAACATTCTGAAAGGCACACACGTGCATAAGTATAATCCGAATCGCACATTCTCGAAGTGACCAATTCCCAAGAATACCAAGCTATAAACGAAACGATTAAGAAGAATACAAGAAGAGTGAGAGGACTTACAAGTACCGGTCGCACTGTGATGATGGCAGAGTAGTGATACTGTGGGCAAATGCCGACTCAATCGACCCAAAAGACCGACAGCCTAGGTATCCATAAACCTAAGCTCCGATACCATATTCTGTAACACCCCCAAGTTATTCAGGGTATATTACAGCGCCGTGAGCCCCGTCGTGGGACCCACAAGGCTAAACATACGCGGAACTATACACTTGACCGATAAGGTCTACATACAATAGAAAGAAAGACGATACAAATGGTATTCAAAAACCATAACCAATGAAACCATATACATCACTGCACAAATCAATACCTCGGCAACACAGGCCGGAACATCAAGGAAACTGAAATACAATACTCGAGTATTTAAAAATCCATTCCAGTACAACAACCTGAATGGAGGAATCCAAGAAAATAACCGGAGACAAAACACAGTATCACACTTGCCCATCATCTTCATGCCGACCCGATACCCACCTGTCCGCTCTCCTGGAACCTGAAATACATGAAACGTATTTCCCCCATAAAGGGGTTAGCCGTCGAATAGCTAGTGCAAGTATAACAATATGAACATAATACTCCTCGACAATAAAGTAAATGTAATCCGTCAATTCATCAATATCCGTCAATTCATCAATTTAAGACTAGTATTCCGGAATGACTAAAATCTCAAGACGTATGTGAATGCCGTAGAAATGGTTCGTTCATATCATACGCCGTTACATGTAGGAATACCGTCAAAACGGTTCGTTCATTACATGCCAACATTATTTCATATGAATGCCGTAGAAACGGTTCGTTCATATGAACCATGGAATCGCACCAGAGGCTACGAAACCCTCAGAGGACCATAGGCCCGTCCCGGAGTGGCTAGAAATAATCATATCATCAATATTTCATACTTTCAAAGTCGAGAACGTACAATCATAAATGTATACTTGCCTTAATAAACGTTACTGAAGATCCCGAAGAACACGGTTCGACCGGGAAGCTTGACAATGAAGAAGACAACGAACGGAAGGGTTCCGACTTGAGTTCTTCACAAGGATTTCGTCCCTAAGTCATATCAATGATAAATCAACAATCGTACGATGAATAATAATCGTACAACGCACAAAACCCCCCTCTTAGACCTTTTGTCGGACACCTTCAAGGCGTCGACTAATAACTCAACCGAAACGACGAATCAATACACTCCAACCGTGGAATAACGATGGAAATGATAGAATACACCTAAATCATCATCAATCCATCACTAATCTAAATTACTACGGATTAAAAGGATGAAGTCAAACAAAATCCCCAATTTCCAACACAAAATTCGAAGTGTTCTTGAATAATCTTTCAATAATCCGATGAATACTCCAAAAAGTCCATAATCATGCGTATATCACTTCATACCCCATGATTTTAACATCCAAAACATCATTACCCAATACAAAATCGAAATCCAAGATGTTGAAGAAATTACCTCTTGAAGATTCAAGCACTATGATTCGAAGAGCACGCGATAGAACGATGATCCGGCTTCACAATCGAAAATAGATGAAGGAAGTCACCCACTCAAGTGATAGATGAAGAAATTTCCCTCTCTCAAGCCTTCTCTCCCGTGTGAAGGTGAAGAAATGAAAAAGATATCGGTTGAAACGCACGTAAAAACGCAGATATAGGGTCGTTGTCATGTGTGCCGCGGCTCAAGATAGGTGTGCCGCGGCACAGCCCAAAATTTGCTCCCGTGGCTCGGCGGTGTGCCGCGGCTCAGCCTGTGTGCCGCGCACCGGTACAGCGGTTTTGGCCGAATCCGGAAAATGAGAGTGACTTAGCTATTTCGACCATAACTCCCTCGTCTGGACTCCGATTGACCCACCGTTTGAACCATTGGAAAGCTAACTCGATGCTTTATAATATTGCCAAGATTTCAGAATTTTTGGAGTTTTCAAGAATTTATGGTGATTTAACAAAGTCGAACTCATACGTGGAAAAGTCGCTAAAGAACACGGAATTCAACAGAACGATACCGAAACGAACTCGGATGACAAAAAGTGTAGAATTAATCATTCTCAGGATGACGAAACGGTCCCAAGTAAGTCGTCAAAATAGACTTCCGCCCAATAATAGAAAATTTCCGGGGATCAAAATTACGGGTATTACACAGACTCCTTCCTAATTTCCTTATATTCGGGAAATTTGTCTCGTTTTCGATCTTCCAACCCTTGGGCGGTGGAATTCCGTATTTCTTCAGCGATTGGCTCGCGTTTTGATTGATGTACCGTTGGGGTGGCCAATCATATTGATTTTCGTTCGTTGTGTTTTGTGATTGTTCGGATAATCGACTTGGTTGTATTATCTATTTGATGACGCTTGTCACTTGTTGGTTTTATTATGTCTCTATCGGTGGCGTTGTGTTGGTCGTCGTGGAGCGTGTTTTCACGCCGTATGTTCCTTTGCGTTTCTTGCAGCGTTTTGCCGTCGGGCGCGAGTTTTTGGTTTTTGGGTATCTCGTCGAGTTTTCCTGACAGTGGATATTGCTTCTCCCTACTTATTTTAAGTTTCGGGACGAAACTTCTTTTAAGGAGGGTAGAATGTAATACCTGTAATTTCGATTTCCGGTAATTTCTTTTTTTCAGAGAAAGTCCATTTTGACGACTCGCTCATGACCATTTCGTCATTCCGAGAATGATTAATTATGCACTTTTTGTCATCCGAGCTCGTTTCGGTGTCGTTTTGTTGAGTTCCGTGCTTTTTAGCGGTTTTTCCGCACTTGAGTTCGATTCTTGCGAATCTCGTCCGAAACTGTTGTTTCGACTTTCTAGTAAGTTCATTTAATGTTATTATTCATGTTGCAAGCTTCGGCTTGGTGTTTCGATCATGTATCGTGTATTTCGGACGTTTTGGGCCATTTTCGTAATTTCCCAAAGTTTGGGGTAATTACTTTCTGTTGTCGAATTTCGAGCCTTCGGGTGGTCGGAATCGTGTGTTCTCTTAGTGCTCGAGTTCGTCTTTGCGAGTACTTCGTAATTGTATCTTCGATTCGTATTCGTTTCGGGTCGCCGGGCCGGCCGTCGTTGCCCAGCCGAGGCGGCCGAGTTACGGCCGGTAGTGATCGGCAGTTACATACGTAAGGCCCTGGCCGGTTACGTACGTAACGGGCCGGCAGTTTTGGGGCAGTGACTCGGTTACGTACGTAAGCCTTGGCCGGTTATGTACGTAACCCGGCCGGCAGTCGGCCTATTTAAGGCCAGCAGACGTTTTCTTCAGCCATTTTCACTCGGTTTTCTTCTCTTCCGCGGCTGGGGGTGTGTTGATCATGGAGAGATGTTGTTGGACAATAAATCCATGAAGTCTTGGAGTTCATATCATCAATCATCAATCCTATAGCATCCTCCGATCTACCGAATCAGGTCAGATTTCCTAAAAATCTAGTTTTGGGGAATTTGGGTATTTTGGTTGTTTTCGTCCGATTAATCCGATTTAACTTAGGATTATGATGGATTGATGAATATTTAGATGTATTATATCATTTCCTTTATTATTCCATGGTTGGATCGTATCGATTCGTTGTTTGGGTCGAGTTCTTGACCGACGCCTTGAAGGTGTCCGGTAAAATGTCTTAGAGGGGTTTTCGGGAGTTCTACGATTATCCTTCCTCGTATGATCGATGATTTATTGATTATATTGTTGTTAGGGTCGAGTTTCTTGTGAATAAACCGTATTGAACCCTTCCGTTCGTTGTCGTCTTCCTTTTCGTTAGCATCGGGCGTTCCGAAGCTTCCCGGTTGAGCCGTATCCGTTCGTGGTTCCGTGCTCGTGGTATCGAGGCAAGTACCTTGTCCATACCATTCTTGTTTTGTGGATATGATAATTGGTGATCATCTTGTTGTGTTTGTTTATTTGTTTGAAATGAGTTTTCAAAGGATTCGGCTAGCCTCGTTAAAGGCTCACTTTCAAAACGCGTGTGTTTTGTAAATTGTGTGGGTTGTAAGTGACTACATGAATCCTTTGGATATATTTGGTGTTGATGTTGCGCTTGATAATGCGTGTGTACGTGTATTGCTTATTTCCGTCGCGTTATGGTTGACGTGCGTGTTGTTATTTATTCGTGTGGTCGTGGACTGACGGATGAATTATGTGAATTGGTGTATCGATTTGATAATTGTTACAACGATTGACTGTGTGCTTGATGTTTGGATAATGTGGATACTTGTTGTGAGAAACGTCGTATCCGGGAACCTCTGAGGGCGGGGCGTGCACTCCGGCCTGGTGTATGCTGCAATGTGCGGCTCCATATGGGTGGTGAACGCTGGTGTTACCTAATGCACGCGCAAGGGGCGGCTCTTGCGGGAGTGACGCCGGTGCGGTGACATGTTCAATGAGAGGCCAACATGATGGAAGTGAACGCCGGTACACAGGTGCGCAAGGGAGGCGCCTGGCAGGCTTATTGGTTACGGGTATTTGAGTGATAGCTAAGACCCCGTTACCGAACGATGTTCGTATCTCAAATTCTTTCAACTCACTTTTAAATGTTTGTCTTGATATAGACCGCGATTCGTGTTTTTGAAAGCTTGTTTCAACTTGTTTTTTAAAGCGTTGGTATCAGGGTTAATTAACCAAGAAGGTTTGACGAAATCTCCGAGGGTTAATTAATCGGGGGTCTTGAGCAGGATATGTCGAATGAGAGATTGTACCTTTGATTGTATTGTGGTGCTATTCTGTGTATTGGGTCAAGGACCCTGCGGAATGTTGAGATGATTGATCTCGTGTTGATATTATTTGGATTTGGGTCGAGAACCCGGTGTGATGTTGAGATGTTTGATCTCGTGTTGATATTATTTGGTTTTGGGTCGAGAATCCCATGGAAATATTTGTGAAGACTCATTTGTGTTGATTGAGTGGCTTTCTTGCAAATTATTTTCTTTTAAAACTCTCGATGGCATCTTTAAAACTGTTTTATAAATGGTTTCCCTTTATTTGTGATCTTTCAGTTTTGAGAAATGTTTACCAAACTCATGCCTCGGGAAGTACTTTTCGTTACGTTTGGATTTTTGAGGATTCCTGGTTCTTGTTATTCGTGAAATGTGAATTGTATGGCTCGTATTTGCACTTTGTTCTTGCACTAGCAAAACAGTGGAGTTTTGCTAACCCCCGAGTATTCGGGGGGTGGATGTCTATTTTTGCATTCAGGTTTTGGAGCATAACACAGGGTCGGCACGAAGGATGATGAAAGATGAACGATACTAATCACACGAGGATCCGTTGATGTCGTATTGGTCTAGTTGTATTTTCTTTTCCGCTGCAGTATTTTTTTCCCGTTGTACGGGAGTTTATTGTATTTTGACCCCTGCGTGGGTATGTGTTTGGAATTGAGTTGTATGTTTTTGTTGAAAGACCAAATCGGTCTACTGAGTCATCTTAGCCTTAAAGGCGATGTTTAGATGTTTGATTTTAGTTATCAGCCTGGTAGCTCCTCGAGGAGAGGGTCTACGGCGTGTAATATCCCTGAGTGGATTGGGGGTGTTACACGTAACATTCAGTAGTTACGGCCGTAACTAGGCTACGGCTTTTTGCTTTGTGTAAGTTACGCCCGTATGGAGTTTCAGACTTTATTTTCAGCCAAGAATTTCTTAGACTTTGCGTTTTTGCCCCAAATCTTCTTCGGATGATAACTTTTGATATATAACTCTGATTTTGAATCCGGAAAGACTGCCGAACTCATCTCCGAAAGCCCTACAACATCAATACATAAAAATTCAACAAAGAGAATATTTTATAAACATGTTATTTCTTGAGTAAATCAGTAATTCAATCCGATTTAAGACTAGATTTACATCTTCATCCGATAAAAAATAAAATTATTAAAAGCTAATTAATTCTAAGCAAAAACGAGTAGACTAGCTCAATTATGGGTGAAATATGTCGATACAAACCATGGATAAGTGTATAAAATTGACACTTATCACACCCCTAAACTTGAATTCTTGCTAGTCCCGAGCAAGACTCTTCATTATTCACGCCCAAAATAAAAATAAGACACAAAATAAGAAAAATAATACACACATAATTAAGAAAAATAATTATATATAAAGAGAAAAGAAGATCAAAATGCCATTAATACACAACAACCAGCTTTATACAGTAGATAGAAATGAATCAAGATTCAAAATAAATCTACTAATGATTTTGAAGTTAAAACACGGTTTTAGTTTTGTAATTCCAAAATGCAAGGTTTCCCCCCAAAAGGTTAATTATTTATTGCCCACTCGTGACACACATGACTCCCTTTAATGGTTGCTCCTAATCACTCGATTATTTTTCGACTCAATATGAAGAAGAATTTCATCGGCGTCATCAAATATTGTGATTGTTCACAAAATTGAGTGTATTGAAATTCAGCCGCTAATTAATTCAAATATGCTCATAAACTACATCCCTTTTAGTGATAGCTTTCACACCGTTATTTGCTAACGTGTAGCTCTTTCACCAACACAATTTCCATTTTTTTTAGGTGATAGCTTTCACACCGTTATTTGCTAACGTGTAGCTCTTTTCACCAACACAATTTCCATTTTTTTAGTTGATAGCTTTCACACCGTTATTTGCTAATGTGTAGCTCTTTTCACCAACACAATTTCCATTTCGTGTGAGACGGCAGCTACGCACCAACAATGGTTAGTCTTTTATTTTTCGCAAAATTTTAGGACCCCCAAAATTAGGCAGCTGTTGCTGCTCAACACCCCTCCCATTTTTTTTCAACAAGACTCCTTTCACTAATGACTCCTTTTTTTTTTAGGGAATAGGATTTTTGCAGAAAATCGTTTATTAGCTAAGCATGAAAAATCAAAAACTCCACAAATTAAGTAAATTTCAGTTCTATTTTTCAGCAACCGGTTGATTCTTCTTTTATCAAGGTAACGAATGACTCGATTTTAAATGATAATTACAAGGCTTGGAAGAGAGATTAAGGCTCAAAATTTTTGGAATATACAATTTTTTTAACCGGTTTAAAACGATTTTAGAAGCTTGTATATTGCTAACTTATTGGTGTTATGGCCAGATCTAGAAATCTCACAAATCAAAATTATATATATATATAATTTTTAAGGCAAATAACCAAAATAATCAAAAATACACCAAAATAATTAAAACATACCACCCCCAAACTTGAAAATAAAACTGTCCTCAGTTTTAAAAAATAAAAAAATAAAATAAAATAAAAGGCAAGGAGAAAAACAGAATACTCCCTGATATGAAAGTTGATGCTTGAGCTAACGCCTTTTAGTATCTGCAATAGAATAAATATACGAGGCACACAACAAAATAAAATAAAATATACTCGGAAGTATAACACAATTTTTAAGATGCGCTTCAAGAAAGTCCGAATAGTCGCCTTATGCTGCCATCAATGCTTTTATAAAAAAAAACAATAAAAATTACAGCAATAAAATAACAATACATAAATCGCGAATAGATGCACGTCAAGAGATCAAGAAGAAACTCCTTAAGCTGCCATCATTTAGCACGATTTTTACACACAACAGAAAGTAAAAATACAAGAGGTCCGACATGGGTTTTCAAAGGGAGAGGAATGAATCCACTTTTCGTTTTCTCACGGTAAAATGTTCCATCCAGACAATTTTAGCTAGAGCTGGATCTGGTTGAGGAACAAATTCAATGAGTTTTTTGATTAGTTCTTCTGGTGTTGTTGCAACGACTATGATTCGTTTAGCACGCTCGGAAATAAAACCTTTTTCAGCAGAGTAGTCGATGAAAGATAGTAAACCATCAAAGAAACCATTGACATTAAGCAGACCTATTGGTTTTTGATGAACATTTAGCTGGGCTCTGGTAACCACATGAAAAAGTTCCTCAAGAGTACCAAAACAACCGGGAAGGGTGATAAAGGCGCCATAATTATTTATCATGTGAGTTATGCAATCTTGCATATTAACAGCTCTAAACTCATCACCAATAGTTGCCCCGGTGATTTTACTTTCAGCCAGAGGTTTTGGAATTATTCCCAACACTCTTACTCCTTCCATATAGGCAGAAGCAGCAGCTCGTCCCATTAATCCTAGACTTCCTCCTCCGTAAACTACATGAATGCATTTTTCTCCTAAGGTACGACCCAAGTTGTGGGCTGCTTTAGTAAAGCATGCCTCTTTTCCATAACTAGATCCACCAAAAATGCAGACTGTGCTAAATTTTTTTGTGGAAGATGATTATTCCATTTTTGAAAAGAAATTGTTTAGAGAGAAAATAGAAAAGTACAAGTTTGAGGGATGAATAAAAGAAACAAGCACAATGTTTATTTATAGAAGAAAAAGAAGGTAAAAATTGTTTAACAAGTTTGTGATTGCGTTGATTGCGCTTCAACTACTCAATAGAATAATGAAAGCTTTTATTGCGTATCACTTTTTTTATTCAGAAAATCTCACCACACGACAAAAATAAAAGATACTTACGTGTATGTACAGTAGTTGTGATTGTGTCTCACATCTTCCTCTGATTTTACATTCAGAAACGGCCTAAACGCCTTCTATGAGTCGGGGAGAAGCTTCCCATCCAATTTTCTTACAAACTGGCAAACAGGGTCTTTTAACGTCAGATTCCCAAGACGTTGTTCATATTCTGGTTTGAATTTATTCCACAAACATCGAATTCCGTAATGTACGAGTTCACTAGGATGCGTGTCAAGAGAAATTTCGATATCATCTAAATTCTCTTTATTCAGACCATCCCTAATGAATAGAATTTTATCTTCTCTGTTTGTAGATGGAATTCCTAAAGATCGACATTTTAAATTACAGTTCCATCTAGCACATTTATAGCAAACGGCTATCATCTTTGCTCCTCGTTTCTTAGCATATGAACTTTTTCCAAGCCCTGGTAAAAATCTAGTCGGTATTTCTGTGAATTCACCTGCTATTCTTACTTTGGCTGCAATTATGAATCTAATATCAAAAGGTATGATTTTATTCATAAGCAACCTCATCCTTTCAATTCTTGCTTTGTAGATTTTTAAAATTACTTTTTTGCTCAGAAAGGGAAATCTTTTTTCAATATTATTCAAAGTTTCATCTATGACAAAAAAAATGAAAAAGGATAAAATATCTACAAATTTCAGTTGTTGTGGGAAACTGAAAAATCCAACTTTAATAGTCACGGAGTACCGTTATACGCCACTTGACCGGAAAGACACAATTGAGTACTAAATTACAATGTCGAGAAATTATATCTATAACAATGGTTTATAATGTAAGATTTCAAAATAAAACTTATACTTCCCCAGCAACGGCGCCAAAAACTTGACACGTCTTTAGTGTAAATATCGCAAGTGCACGATATCGTATCAAGTAGTAAGTGGACTTTTTGAGTCCGGTTTATCGATCCCACGAGGAAGTTAGGTTATGTAATATCCGGAATTTCCACTACCGTTGTTTGATATTATTTTATCCGAGTTATATTGTACAGTGTAGAATCTGTACAGTATAGATAAAATAAATGACAGACTGAGATGTCAGTATCGGTATAATTGTCGTACTCGGTCGATAATTGTATTAGAGGATATAGTGCGTCATGTATACGTATCCAGTATGTCGAGACCTACGAGAAAAGCAGAAAATGGCTAAATGTAACATTATTAGCGCACGCTAATAATCAGGAGTAGCGCACGCTATCGTGCAGGTTTAGCGCACGCTACAGAAATAACTTAGCGTACGCTAGTGAAGAACAGCTCAGAGGGAATCTACGTGTGGACCAGGCCACTTTCGGCGCACGTTCTGATAAGTCAACGGATGTTTGTAATGTAGTACTAGCGCACGCTAAACCCTAAAGGTTAGCGCACGCTAATGGAAAATTGGACAAAAAGGAATCTTATCCTTGTCAGCACTTTCGGCGTGTGGACCAGTCTTCGGAGCATACAGACAAACGAGTCAACTGATATTAGCGCACGCTAAATGCAAGGACTTGCGTACGCTAAGACAGTGTAAGTTACGTACGCTAATGCATGGGCATTACGTATGTAAGCTCATGTATGAAGCTAGACATTAGTCTCAGGACTGCGATAGCGCACGCTAACAAAGGTCAGTTAGCGCACGCTAAGGCTGTTAAGGCTGTTGCGCACGCTAAATATGAGATGTTAGCGCACGCTAGTAATGTAGTCTATATAAGGGACAGACGGGTATTATGAAGCATTTCGTCCATTCTTTCACCTTCAGTCGATAGAGAGAGCTTTGGGAGGTTCTTGAGGTTCCCAAACACGGTGAGGTGGTGATCTTTAACAAGATTAAGATAGAAATCATGGATTAAAGCTTTGTTCTTGAAATCATTGGTGATTCTTGGAAATAGATTCAACCTTGGAAATCAATCCATTCCTTCATAAAGGTAATCACTCTTCATCTTTAGACTTCGTTTTGGATTGAATGTTGATGTTCTTGAGTTGATGATTATTATATATGTAATATCCGCAATTTCGAATTTCGGTAATTTTCTTTTTTTTCGGCGGAAGTCCGTTTTGACGACTCGCTCATGACCATTTCGTCATTTCGAGAATGATTAATTCTTCACTTTTTGTCATCCGAGTTCGTTTCGGTGTTGTTTTGTTGAGTTCCGTGCTTTTTAGCGACTTTTCCGCACTTGAGCTCGATTCTTGCGATCTCGTCCAAACGTCGTTTCGAGTTTCTCGTAAGTTCATTTAATGTTATTATTCATGTTGCGAGCTTTGGTTTGGTGTTTCGATCGCGTATCGTGATTTTCGGACGTTTTGGGCCATTTTCGTAATTTCCCAAAGTTTTGGGTAATTACTTCCGTTGTTGAATTCCGAGCCTTCGGGTGGTCGGAATCGTGTGTCCTACTAGCTCTTAGATTCGTCTTTGTGAGTACTTCGTAACCGAATCTTAGGTTCGTATTCATGATCGGGTTTCGGTTTTGTTTTGTTGATTTCAGGATTTCTAAACGACTTTTCTAAGTATGAGTTCTTCTTTGTTAGTTCACCATTAATTTTTGTTGACTCCAAAATTTATAATTATTTGGTTTATTATAGAACATCGTGTTTGCTTTCCATTGGTTCGAACGGTGAGTCAATCGAGTCCTGGACGAGAGAGTTATGGTCGCTTTAGTGAAAGATCACACTGTCGGCACTGGCCCAGAGCCTTTCGGCCGATAGGAGGGCCGATAGACTCTACCGCCGGCATTTGTATAGGGTATCGGTTGGGCCTATCGGCCGATAGGCTGGCCGATAGGTCCCGCCGTGTTACACTATAAATGTGTTGTTTTGAGCGTGAATGGCTCATTTCCTCCTTCCTTTTCCTTAGACGCGAGAGAGAGTGAGAGAGGAGGAGAGCTTCTCATCATTATCATTTGGAGGGTCGATTCTCATCATTCTTCTTCGGTTGTGAAGCCCGGACAATCAATCCAACGCGTGTTCTACGAATCTAAATACTTGAATCACTCAAGGTAATCTCTTGAAACCCTACCTTTTGGATAATTGGGGATTTTGGGGTTTTGTCCGATTCTTTCCGCTTTGTTGATGGATTGATGATTATTTAGATATATTATATCATTTCCTTGTTATTCCATGGTTGGATCGTATCGATTCGTTGTTTGAGATGAGTTCTTGACCGACGCCTTGAAGGTGTCCTAGAATGTCATAGAGGGGTTTTCGGGCGTTCTACGATTATCCTTCCTCGTATGATTGTTGATTTATGGATTATATGTTGTTAGGGTCGAGTTTCTTGCGAAGAAACCAAGTTGAACCCTTCCGTCACTGTCGCTTTCCTTTTCGAAAACATCGGGCGTTCAAGCTTTCCGTTGAGCCGTGTTCGCTTAATACTTGCGTGCCGATTTCGAGGCAAGTACCTTGCCCATACTATTCTTGTATTGTGAACGTGATAATTGGTGATCGTCTTTATATATTTGTTTGATTGTTTAAAACGAGTTTTCTAAAGATTTGGTTAGCCTTGTTAAAGGCCCTCTTTCAAAATCGTGTGTGTTTTGTGATCGATGTGTTTCTAACAAGTATGTGAATCTTATGGACATGTTGGTGTTGATGATGCACTTGGTAATTGCGTGTGGACGTATATTGTTTCATTTCGTGCATTGTGGTTGACGTGTTGTTTTACTAAGTGTTTGATGCCTCTGGGTGTATTGTTTGGATATCCTCGGTGTGATATATTACTCGTGCTTGAGTTTGTTAGCTAGCCGCCATGAGGGTCCTTCGAGGCCTCGTGCGGGAATCTATGATATTACTCTGCTCCCAAGGCGATGCTTATGTTGTGATTTGTTTAGCTAGCCAAGTGGAGGGTCCTTCGAGGCCTCGCAAGGGAATCTATGATATTACTCGTTCCCAAGGCGATGCTTATGTTGTGATTTGTTTAGCTAGCCAAGGCGGGAGGGTCCTTCGAGGCCTCGTGGGAATCTATGATATTACTCTGTTCCCAAGGCGATGCTTATGTTGAGATTTGTTTAGCTAGCCAAGCGGAGGGTCCTTCGAGGCCTCGTAAGGGAATCTATGATATTACTCTGCTCCCAAGGCGATGCTTGTGCATGATTACGTTGTGTTGATTTTATGTCCGTTGAGGACACGTGATGTTGGGCTCGCCCCGTGAATTGTTGTTGGTTTTCTATTTACGAAAACAAATAATTTGGGCTATGACCCTATTGATTCTTGGAAAGATATGGATTTGATATCCCTAATTTGATTTCTATTAAAACTCCCGAGGGTATTCTAAACCATTTTGCAAACCATTCTCGTTATTTGTTATCTTTCGGATTTGGAAAGTTTTACTCAAACTCGTGCCTCGGGAAGTACTCTTCATACGTTTGGAACCTTGACGATTTTCCGATTATTATTGTTCTTGAAATTTTTATTGTATGGCTCGTATTTTGCACTTGTACTTGCACTAGCAAAACAAAGGAGTTTGCTAACCCCCGAGTATTCGGGGGGTGGATGTCTATTTTTGCATTCATGTTTTGGAGCATAGCACAGGGTCGGCACGAAGGATGATGAAAGATGAACGATACTAATCACACGAGGATCTGTTGATGTCGTATTGGTCCAGTTGTATTTTCTTTTCCGCTGCGGTATCTTGTCACCGTTGTACGGGAGTTTATTGTATTTTGAGACCTTCTTGGTTATTTGTTTGGTATTGAGTTGTTTGTATTTGTTGTATGACCATATCGGTCTACTGAGTCATTTTTGCATTTTAGGCGAGGTTTAGTTGTTTGATTTTAGTTATCACTGGTAGATCCTCGAGGAGAGGGTCTACGGCGTGTAATATCCCCGAGCGGATTTGGGGGTGTTACATAAATGGTATCGAGCTTAGGTTGTGGAAACCTAGGCCGTCGGGTCGATGGTGTCTATCGAGTTTTTGTCTCGTCGGATTTTATCTGACCGAGTCGTGTCGCGACGCGTCGTCCGAGTTTGTTGGTCGTGATTAGTATCGTGGGGCGATCATCATCTTCGTGCGACTGTGGGTCGTAAGTCTCCTTCTTTGTGTTGTGCCTCGTGTGACACGAGCTATTTTTATGATTTATTTGCTAAGTGACAATCCTCTTATGGATTTTGATTTCTTGATACGTGACTATTTGACTCTCATATTTCTTTCATGTGAGGAGTAGTCGGATTGTGCATGTTGGACTCTATTTCTTTTTTTTCCACGCGTGAGTTCCTTTGTAATAGCTTTCGGTATTTTACCGATCAATTTTATTTCGAAAATCGATTCCTTTAACCGAGTTGTTGGCCTTGACCGTTTTGACGGTAGTTGGGTGTTTTCAAATGATTTTGTGAGTTTTGATAAGTACTACCGTCATCGACCTTTTTGGGCATTCTAACCCATTGTATTATTTTTGAAAACCTTGAGTATCTTAGAAAAATTGAAATTCGAGACGTACTTTTAAAGCGAATTATTTTCTTGCGGTGTTTTCAAGGTGTTTTCTAATGCCGCAATACATTTCAAAAATTTTCCGGTTAAGGACCAAAAATATTTTTGAGATATTTTCAAATGCAGTTGCTTAGACCCAAGGGTCGAATATTTTTGAAAGTTTTTCACTAAAGGAAAGGTGTCCTCATTTTTGTTCAAACGCAAGATGATTTTCAAAGTCTCGATAATGGTGTTTGTACTACTTTTTGTAAAATGATGCTCAAGATCAACTGTTGTTTCCAAACTGTTTTCAAAAGGTGGTTCTCGTTTTAAAACCTAACATTCCCTGCTTTGGACCGGAAATGCGTGTATGGTTTTCGAACTTTCGTTACGGTGTCAACCCCGAATTGTGATTGAATTGGTGGCGTGAGCGTCGAGTCGTTCGCCACGCATATGTTTTGTTGGCCCTCTGTGAGAGGTGTGAACTGGTGTTTACTGTTTATCGCCTCGTGGTGATTGCGTATTGTCGCACTAGTGTGGGTTGTTAAAGCCTGGATTTTTATGCGTTATACACATGGGTGATTGTTTCATGATGTTTGTGATTGTGTGATGGCTGTCGTTCGGGATGTTGTAATCTTCGAATGATGCCGTTGTTGTGATTTTTGTATGCGTTGATATGTTATGCTGAGTTGGCATCTCCGGTATGTTGTTTTGCGGTGTTTTGATCCATTGTATTGAGCATTTATATTTTCGGTATGCCGAGCCGAGGCGTTGCAATCGTGATGTGCCGGGGCATGCACGTGTAAATTGTCCTTCTCGTCAATAACACATTTCAAGTGTGGACTCGAGGGACACCGAATTCAGTTTTGTGAATTGGCTACCGAGACTTTCGGAGTTCGCGCTTCAAAGACAAGTATCGAATCGGCTTTGAGAGGCCTTCGAAGGATGTTTCTGTCGGTTGCTTGTTGTGTCGTCACCTTGATTTTGCTGTTGTGAGTTGCGGGGGCGACCTTCTTTTATAAGAGGTCGAATGTAGTACCCGTGTTGTTTTTAGACTTCTGTATTTTCTCTTTCTCCAGTCTATCGATTCGCTCGTGTTCGTTGATACTGTCTCGAACTTGTTTTGTATTTCGGGTTCATCATTCGAACGAGCCGTGATCTTGTTTTGGGTCAACTGTTATCGGTCACTTTCCGAATTGCCCGATTCTTGTGAACCTTGGTCAAGTAACATCTTTCGCTCTACTAGTTCTTTTATTCGAAGTGGACTGGATCTTGAACTTTTACATTTTCGACTGCCGACTCGCTTATGTTCGTTGACATTTCGAGCTTGTCCTGCTCCTTGCTTTTGTTGATCGAACGAGTGTGGTGTTATTTCGAATAACTCGTTGTCGTTGTGACTTTTCAATCGCTATTCCCTTTCCCGGATCTTCGCAATGCATGTCTTGTAGTTCTCACCGATCATCCCGGGAGTTGTTGTTTGAACTTTATTGTTCTTTGTGATTCGAACATGATTCTTCGATCTTTGTTGTCTCGATCGTTGTGGTTTGATCGCTTGATTGTTCGGTTTATATTGACCTCGTTCCGTGATTGGCGAGCATTCGACTCCTTCGTAATTCCCTTCGCCCGGGAAATTAGTTTCGTTGATCTTCCATCCCTTAGGCGGTGGGATTCCGTGTTTGTTCACGGTTGACTCGCTTTGATTGATGTACCGTCAATGGGTCAATCATATTGATTTTCGTCGTTGTGTTTTATGATTGTCGGATAATTGACTTGGCTATATTATCCGCTTGATGACGCTTGTCACTTGTTGGTTTTTATTATGTTCCTAACGGCGACGTGGTATTGGTCGTCGTGGAGCGTGTTTTCACGCCGTATGTCTCTTTGCGTTTCTTGCGCTGCTTCGGGCGCGAGTTTTCGGTTTTTGCGTATCTCGTCGAGTTTTCCTAGCAGGGTATATTGCTTCCCCTACTTGTTTTAAGTTTCGGACGAAACTTCTTTTAAGGAGGGTAGAATGTAATATCCGCAATTTCAATTTCGGTAATTTTCTTTTTTCGGCGGAAGTCCGTTTTGACGACTCGCTCATGACCATTTCGTCATTTCGAGAATGATTAATTCTTCACTTTTTGTCATCCGAGTTCGTTTCGGTGTTGTTTTGTTGAGTTCCGTGCTTTTAGCGACTTTTCCGCACTTGAGCTCGATTCTTGCGAATCTCGTCCAAACGCTGCTTCGAGTTTCTCGTAAGTTCATTTAATGTTATTATTCATGTTGCGAGCTTTGGTTTGGTGTTTCGATCGCGTATCGTGATTTTCGGACGTTTTGGGCCATTTTCGTAATTTCCCAAAGTTTTGGGTAATTACTTCCGTTGTTGAATTCCGAGCCTTCGGGTGGTCGGAATCGTGTGTCCTACTAGCTCTTAGATTCGTCTTTGTGAGTACTTCGTAACCGTATCTTCGGTTCGTATTCGTGTTCGGGTTTCTGTCGTTTTGTTGAATTCAGGATTTCTAAACGACTTTTCTAAGTATGAGTTCGTCTTTGTTAGATCACCATTAATTTTTGATGACTCCAAAAATTATAAATCTTTGCAATATTATAGAACATCGAGTTAGCTTTCCAATGGTTCAAACGGTGAGTCAATCTGAGTCCTGACGAGAGAGTTATGGTCGCTTTAGTGAAAGACTCACACTGTCGGCACTGGCCCAGAGCCTTTCGCCGATAGGAGGGCCGATAGACTCTACCGCCGGCATTTGTATAGGGTATCGGTTGGGCCTATCGGCCGATAGGCTGGCCGATAGGTCCCGCCGTGTTACACTATAAATGTGTTGTTTTGAGCGTGAATGGCTCATTTCCTCCTTCCTTTTCCTTAGACGCGAGAGAGAGTGAGAGAGGAGGAGAGCTTCTCATCATTATCATTCGAGGGTCGATTCTCATCATTCTTCTTCGGTTGTGAAGCCCGACAATCAATCCAACGCGTGTTCTACGAATCTAAATACTTGAATCACTCAAGGTAATCTCTTGAAACCCTACCTTTTGGATAATTGGGGATTTTGGGGTTTTGTCCGATTCTTTCCGCTTTTGTTGATGGATTGATGATTATTTAGATATATTATATCATTTCCTTGTTATTCCATGGTTGGATCGTATCGATTCGTTGTTTGAGATGAGTTCTTGACCGACGCCTTGAAGGTGTCCTAGAATGTCATAGAGGGGTTTTCGGGCGTTTCTACGATTATCCTTCCTCGTATGATTGTTGATTTATGGATTATATGTTGTTAGGGTCGAGTTTCTTGCGAAGAAACCAAGTTGAACCCTTCCGTCTGCCGCTTTCCTTTTCGAAAACATCGGGCGTTCAAGCTTCCGGTTGAGCCGTGTTCGCGGAATACTTGCGCCGATTTCGAGGCAAGTACCTTGCCCATACTATTCTTGTTTTGTGAACGTGATAATTGGTGATCGTCTTTATATATTTGTTTGATTGTTTAAAACGAGTTTTCAAAAGATTTGGTTAGCCTTGTTAAAGGCCCTCTTTCAAAATCGTGTGTGTTTTGTGATCGATGTGTTTCTCGAACAAGTATGTGAATCTTATGGACATGTTGGTGTTGATGATGCACTTGGTAATTGCGTGTGGACGTATATTGTTTCATTTCGGTGCATTGTGGTTGACGTGTTGTTTTACTAAGTGTTTGATGCCTCTGGGTGTATTGTTTGGATATCCTCGGTGTGATATATTACTCGTGCTTGAGTTTGTTAGCTAGCCATGGAGGGTCCTTCGAGGCCTCGTAAGGGAATCTATGATATTACTCTGTTCCCAAGGCGATGCTTATGTTGTGATTTGTTTAGCTAGCCATGCGGGAGGGTCCTTCGAGGCCTCGTGCGGGAATCTATGATATTACTCTGTTCCCAAGGCGATGCTTATGTTGTGATTTGTTTAGCTAGCCAAGTGGAGGGTCCTTCGAGGCCTCGTAAGGGAATCTATGATATTACTCGTTCCCAAGGCGATGCTTATGTTGAGATTTGTTTAGCTAGCTGCTATGGAGGGTCCTTCGAGGCCTCGCAAGGGAATCTATGATATTACTGCTCCCAAGGCGATGCTTGTGCATGATTACGTTGTGTTGATTTTATGTCCGTTGAGGACACGTGATGTTGGGCTCGCCCGTGAATTGTTGTTGGTTTTCTATTTACGAAAACAAAACATTTGGGCTATGACCCTATTGATTCTTGGAAAGATATGGATTTGATATCCCTAATTTGATTTCTATTAAAACTCCCGAGGGTATTCTAAACCATTTTGCAAACCATTCTCGTTATTTGTGATCTTTCGGATTTGGAAAGTTTTACTCAAACTCGTGCCTCGGGAAGTACTCTTCGTTACGTTTGGAACCTTGACGATTTTCTGATTATTATTGTTCTTGAAATTTTTATTGTATGGCTCGTATTTTGCACTTGTACTTGCACTAGCAAAACAGTGGAGTTTTGCTAACCCCCGAGTATTCGGGGGGTGGATGTCTATTTTTGCATTCAGGTTTTGGAGCATAGCACAGGGTCGGCACGAAGGATGATGAAAGATGAACGATACTAATCACACGAGGATCTGTTGATGTCGTATTGGTCCAGTTGTATTTTCTTTTCCGCTGCGGTATCTTTTCCCCGTTGTACGGGAGTTTATTGTATTTTGACCCCTGCGTGGGTATGTGTTTGGTATTGAGTTGTATGTATTTGTTGTAAGACCAAATCGGTCTACTGAGTCATTTTAGCCTTAAAGGCGAGGTTTAGATGTTTGATTTTAGTTATCAGCCTGGTAGATCCTCGAGGAGAGGGTCTACGGCGTGTAATATCCCTGAGCGGATTTGGGGGTGTTACAATATAAACAAGTTGACAAGCATGATTATGAGATGGATTACCGGAGTATGATGATATTAATATGATTCGTGTGGTTTGAATTATGTAGTTCATTTTCTTGAGATAAGTTGGTGAATCCTTCTTCTCCTTTGCAGATGTTGATATCATTAAAACTCTGTAATGTTAGATTAAGGGAGTGTTGTTAAGGTTCTTGGTGTTCATGATGTTGATATTTGAGGAAGAAGATGATATTTCAATAGAATTGAATTAAGGGTTGGATGATTACTTATATGTTAAAGGATATCGGATTTTGTTGTTTTGATAGCTTTGAACATGATTCAGAATCACTTAGTGTTCTTGAAATCGCCATAACTTGATAGGTATCTGAAAAACATGCATCTGTACAACATTAGCGCACACTACGTTTACTGCCTAGCGTGTGCTAACGGGAGCAACTTAGCACACGCTACGTTAGGTGATTAACGTGCGCTATGAAGGTAGAAAGTTCATTATTTTCGTGTTGTGGTTCTAAATTCGTGCTGGTTTGAGTAGGATTGATCCGACTAGTGTTTAATCGAGATATTGTCAAGTCGTTGGGGTTTGTGGAATGGTTTTATCGATTGTTGATTGTTGGCGAACTTGTTGTTTATCGATTATTGTAATAGGTTGAGATTATTGATCGGTGTTTATAACCGTATGTTGCGGTCGTGTTCGAGAATATTCGTGAATTGCATTGATTGGGGCTGAGGGACTTGTAGATGACGGCAATGGATTTGGTAACAACTTCCTTGTCGTTGTATCGGTATCGAGGTAAGTTATTACTTGCTCAGTTTATAATATTTAATGAATGGTTTCAGTTTCATTCGTTTATAATTCGTATAGCAATGTTTATAAATCGTAATCACAGGAGATTTGGGATTATAGGTTGTATTCAACTTTTGGGAATTTAAATCATAATGTATATGATTTACAATTGTCGTTGGTATATTTGTTATCGAGGATACATCATGGTATTGACGAAAACGTGAATTATCTACCGTCCGTGATGTTTTGGATCGGTGAATATTCAGAATAATGGTTCGTGATGGTTTGGGACATTGAGATCGTTCTCGAAGGACTCGGGGCAAGTACTCTAATCATTTTTGTCATTTTGTGTCGATCATGTTGTGATACATTCGTGTATTGTTGATGTCATGCATTTGTGTATTGTTGTTAATATGCATTTGTGCATTGTTGTCGTATGTCCACCTCGTGTTGATCTGACGGATCATCTTGGGATCTATGCTAGCGTGCGCTAGATCATTGGACGGGTTTTCCACCTCGTGTTGATCTGACGGGATCATCTTGGGATCTAGGCAGTGAACGCTGGATCATCGGATTGCCATGTATTGTTGTTGTGCATATGTATATTATGGGTTTGCCATAAGTATATATTGTCGTTATTGTTGTGATCATATTGATGTTGTCATATGAGTATGCATTTGTAGGTCTTGTGTTAGGACCATGTCCGTATGTTATGTTAATCTGATCTCGGATTAGACTGACGTAATGGTAATGGTATTTTGTATCTTGAGGTATGTTCCGTACTTCCTTGATACTTTTCTTTGATGGACAATCGATTATCGTATTGGAATTGTCGACGTTATCCGATGGATTAAATTGGCCAGAGTTTGTATAATTTCTGTATCGCGAGTTATGATAATATTTTGAGAACCTTGGGTATTGTTGAGATACCGTACATATATTTCGGTATTATCTTAATGTGTTGTTAAGGATGCGAATCGTGGATTTTCGTAAAGTTACGACGGTAAGATTACATTGGTCGTATTCTTACTTAGTATTTCCATTGATATGTAATTATTGACGTGATGTGATGGTTATCATTGTTGGATATTATGGCTGACCCCGTTGTGGGCTTTATTCTTAGGTTCTTGGATTATCAAGCTTGTAGCGGTCGTGAAGAAATGAGCTTCCCGGAGGCTATTGTCTAGGACATATATTTGTGTATTGGGTTTCTGATCAGTTCTTGTATTCCGCTGCTAGAGTATTTTAATTGTTTGTCTTTATCCGCTGCGTGAGTATTTTTAAATGGCCTTTTGGTATCTGGCAACTTAGGTCACTTTGGCAATCATTTTCTAAATCTATTCTGTCGGTACGTGTAAGCGATAGCTTAACGTATGTTTTTAAACTGTTGAGTTTTGGCATTTCGGGCCTTGTGGTTTCAAATGAGATTTTACGACGGTCTTGATAAACGAGTTTTATAAAGTCTTCGAATGTTTTTTTTTTAAATAGATAATATTATCGTTAGCCTCTTGGACATTTGTAAATGTTTGCGAAAATTTTCTTCAGCCTTGTGGGTTCCATCTCAGGGCCCACGGCGCTGTAATATTCCCTGTTAAATCTGGGGGTAAGATTACATTGGTCGTATTCTTACTTAGTATTTCCATTGATATGTAATTATTGACGTGATGTGATGGTTATCATTGTTGGATATTATGGCTGACCCCGTTGTGGGCTTTCTTCTTAGGTTCTTGGATTATCAAGCTTGTAGCAGTCGTGAAGAGATGAGCTTCCCAGAGGATACTGGCTAGGACATGTATTTGTGTATTGAGTTTCTGATCAGTTCTTATATTCCGCTGCTAGAGTATTTTAATTGTTTGTCTTTATCCGCTGCGTGAGTATTTTTAAATGGCCTTTTGGTATCTGGTAACTTAGGTCACTTTGGCAATCATTTTCTAAATCTATTCTGTCGGTACGTGTAAGCGATAGCTTAACGTATGTTTTTAAACTGTTGAGTTTTGGCATTTCGGGCCTTGTGGTTTCAAATGAGATTTTATGACGGTCTTGATAAACGAGTTTTATAAAGTCTTCGAATGTTTTAAATAGATAATACCGTCGCTAGCCTCTTGGACGTTTGTAAATGTTTGCAAAAATTTCCTTCATCCTTGTGGGTTCCATCTTGGGGCCCACAGCGCTGTAATATTCCTAGATGGCTCTCGGGGTGTTACAGAATATGGTATCGGAGCTTAGGTTGTGAAAACTTAGGCAGTCGGGTCGAGTTGGGTCGTGCTTTTGTCGTGTCATTCGAATTCTCGATTGACAAATATTAGAGCCGTGAGTTTTTGTTGTTCACTCAGGCTTGTGCGTTATGTGATTTACTACTGTAATTACTGGGGTTGTTTCAAACTTTCCCAAACGGTGTTAACGTGTTTCTTCGAATAAAGCCGTGTTGTGTTCTCGAGTTGAGCTGAGTTTGCAAAATATGTGTTTTGAAATATCTATGTCGAGTATTTTCTAGAGTCGAGACATGTTCCAGTATCACGGGGAATCGTCGACCTCATGATCTGTAAGTATTTGGATTTTTGAATTTCATCGAGATTTATTGCCGTTCTAAGTTGATTGCTTTTAGATTCAGCAGAATATTATGCATTACAGTATAAGGTGACAGAGTTGGGATAGGATTGATGATCTTGAGAAGTTATGATTTTGGAAATCAATATGTCGATTAAGTTTTGGAACGGAGTTGTGCATTTGGGAGAAATTGTAATATCCGCAATTTCGATTTTTCGGTAATTTTCTTTTTTTCGACGGAAGTCCATTTTGACGACTCGCTCATGACCGTTTCGTCACTCCGAGAATATTTAATTCTGCACTTTTTGTCATCCGAGTTCGTTTCGGTATTGTTTTGTTGAGTTCCGTGTTCTTAAACGGCTTTTCCGCACTCGAGTTCGATTCTTGCGAATCTCGTCCGACACTGTTGTTTCGAGTTTCTCGTTAGTTCATTTAATGTTATTATTCATGTTGTATGCTTCGGCTTGGTGTTTCGATCGTGTATCGTGTATTTCGGACGTTTTGGGCCATTTTCGTAATTTCCCAAAGTTTGGGGTAATTACTTTCCGTTGTCGAATTTCGAGCCTTCGGGTGGTCGGAATCGTGTGTTCTCTTAGCGCTTGGATTCGTCTTTGCGAGTACGTCATAACCATATCTTCAATTCATACTCGTGTTCGTTCGGTTCCGGTCCGTCGAGGGCTAATGGCCACGAGCCGGCCTGCCTCGCCGAGTTACGGCCAGAAGGTGCCGTTACGGCCAGATGCGTGCTCGGCGTGCATGGCTTGACGAATGCCGTTACGGCCGTAAGGGCCGAGAGTTACGGCCAGACGGGTGCTGTGCACTTCTCGATTTAATGCCGGGCTGTAAGGACTCGCTGCACGGCCAGAGCAGGCGAGTTACGGCCGTAAGTCCTTGTCGATACGGCCGTAAGCGATCGGGCCGTGGTCGGGCGGGTTTTGACGAATGCCGTTACGGCCGTAAGTCCCGCCGGATTACGGCCAGAATCTGGCCGCCATATATAGGTCAGTGACTGCCAAACCTCGCTTTTCATCATTTCTTCACCAAAAGCGGCTGGCGACGGGAAAAATCGGGAAATGGAGTTTTTGGTCGATTCCACTCGATTCTAAGCGTTTTTGAGGATCCTTATCGATTATATCAACATCAAATCATTGTTCTTCGTCGGATCGAGGTAATTTCTTGAAATCTCCTAGGATTGGATTTTTCGAGATTTGTTCTTGATTTTCGATTCTAGTCCGATTTTGATGAATCGGTTGATGTTAGTAAACATTGTTAATCATGTTCTATGGATTGTATATCCATATTTTCGATTCGTTCAACCCGATTGATGATTCTGAGGCTCTTGAGGAACTTTGAACATTTAGTGTTCGATTAAATGCCTCAAAGAGTTTCTTTCGGTCGTTATGATGATTTCGATTGATATTGTGTTATTGAATGAATTGTATTTCATTCAAGGTGGTTCGAGTACTTGTGTTTATCGGAGAATGCCGTTCGTTGTTCGTGGAAGGATACTTGTCACCGGTGTTGTGTAAGTTAATTCTTACTCGGTTAAAAGGATATTCATTCCTTTCGTTGTTGTTCATTCATAATCATAATTCATTCATAAGGTACTAACCGTTTCAAAACTTGTAATTGTCACTTCATTACTTCATTCACGAGGAACGACTGCTCCAATTATTTCATTGAGCTATCATTCATTTCACTGTCATTTCATCTCGGTGAGTCATTATTGATTTTGATGTCACTTTTGGTTATATCGTGGCATTCCGGTCGACCGGGCGTGCTTGGTATGTGTATGATTTTCATGTCGGGCACATTATAGTCGTGTGTTGGTTGGTGGCCTCACATTGGATCTGCACACGAGTTGATGGCTTCGTGAGATCGACAGGTACAAGACCTCACGTGTATTCGATCGATACTCGCTGGTTGCTTGTGCACGGACACATTTCCATCCCGCGTAGTGTGGCGCCATTTCTTTGAGTCAGATCGGGTAGTAGTTGATTCATATAGCATGTTTGATTGCGTATGTTTCGACAGATATTTCATAACTTCGCTTATATCATGATTGTGTATTTTCAACCCTTGAGGATTGTTGTTCTCAGGTAATCGACTCGGTTGGGGATTCTGCTTTTTCGTGTCATGGCAAGGCAAAAGCACGGAATAGCATGTTGACGTCGAGGAGTCCCAGTGATACTAGTAGGGGCCCCGATCTTTCAATTATCCATGTTGTTGTCCTTTAATTTCACGCATACTTTCATTCGATACTCCGCTTCATTCGGTGTTGTGTATTTTATCTTCATATAAAATATACTAGTATTCGATATTGTCCCGGTGTGTTGTACTTAAAGTCCTCATCGGAGTATTTGGTAATATAATGTGGTTCGGACTACAATTATATTATTTAATTCATCATTTTCATTCGCTCGGTGGGTCCCACTGGGATTCACAGACCGTAATATCCGCCTAGTTTGGGGTGTTACAGAGTTGGTATCGGAGAGTGGTTTTGAATACTACCTTCCGAGTCATGTCCCATTTGAAATCATCATCGACTAGTATCATTGGACTTTCGCGTCACGTGTGACCGTGCAAATGCCGAGCCAATCGATCAAAGAATCAGAAGATTTATAACGCCAGATATAATTTCGCAATAGTCATTCATTCATCATTCATCAATTAACAATCCTCAAACATCATCATTCATTGTGAGTAGGACGATCATATTAACTCATTAATCACTTAATTCATTTCATTACTCGATTAATGATCGTGACGATCATATTAACTCATTAATCACTTAATTCATTTCATTACTCGTTAATGATCGTGACGATCATATTAACTCATTAATCACTTAATTCATTTCATTACTCGCTTAATGATCGTGACGATCATATTAACTCATTAATCACTTAATTCATTTCATTACTCGCTTAATGATCAGACGATCATGTTAACTCATTAATTACTCAATTCATTTCATTACTCATTGTCGATCTGGATGATCATATTATTAATCTTGTTAAGTTGTTCAAGATAATCATTTCAAGAATTTCATCGATAATCATGTCACTTCAGAAATCATTCATATAATCACTAAGTTAGAGCATGTATACTCATTTTCATCATCTCATGACATAATCATAACGTGATAATCATGCGGGAGATATAATCATTATGCGACCTTCCTACTTCGAGATGGAGAGAGCTGTCAGGATGCATGGGGAGAGGCCCGTGCAAGGGCCGAAACCCGAAATAATCACTGTCGGGAAATCGTGCCGTGACTCGCTCGATCGGAAGATATTCGGGTTGATCCACTCACTTTTATGTGCCATGATGACCCATGTGCAATTGCTCAATCATCATTGCGCCACTGCCGGATTAATCGAGAGAACTCTCCCGTATGAGCCAGCTGCTAAGGAAAGTGCTGAACAACAACCTTCATCTGTCAGCAAGAAATCAACGAAGCGTAATCAATCCGAAGGCGGTCAGTCAACCTTCAAGAAGCCTCGTGTGAGTCCTATCGTTTCTGAGCGACCTCCTACGGTGCATAATCGTGCGGGATCTCAGTCCCGAGCACGTGTGACCTGTGTAAGCGTTAAGGATCAACTCCTTCATCAGTTAATAATCCTCAATCATCATTTTGATCTCAATTAATTCATTCACCACTCAGTCAATATCATTCATCACTCAGTTAATTCATTCATCACTCAGTTAATTCATTCATCACTCAGTTAATTCATTCATTACTCAGTTAAGTCATTCATCACTCAGTCAATATCATTCATCACTCAGTTAATTCATTCATCACTCAATTAATTCATTCATCACTCAGTTAATTCATTTATCACTCAGTTAATTCATCCATCACTCAGTTAATTCATTCATCACTCAGTCAATATCATTCATCACTCAGTTAATTCATTCATCACTCAATTAATTCATTCATCACTCAGTTAATTCATTCATCACTCAGTTAATTCATTCATCACTCAGTTAATTCCTTCATCACTTAGTCAATCTCATTGTTCAGATTAATTCATTAATCACTCAGTCAATCTCATTGCTCAGTCAATTCATTCATCACTCAGTTAATCTCATTATTCAGTTAATTCATTCATCGCTCAGTTAATCTCATTGTTCAGTTAATTCATTAATCACTCAGTTAATCTCATCGCTCAAATTAATTCATTCATCACTCAGTCAATCTCAATACTCAAGTAATTCATTCATTACTCACTCAATCTCATTATTTAGTTAATTCATTCATCACCCAGTCAATCTCATTGCTCAATTAATTCATTCATCACTCAGTCAATCTCATTACTCAATTAATTCATTCTTCACCCAGTCTATCTCATTGCTCAGTTAATCATTAATCACTTATTCAATCTCATTGCTTAGTTAGTTCATTCATCACTCACTCATTGCTCAGTCAATTCATTAATCATCCAGTCCATCTCATTGTTCAGTTTTTAATCTTGTGGATCGAATTTTCAACCTTGTTAACTTGTTCAAGGTAATCATTTTAGGAATTTCATCAGGTAATCATGTTACCTCATTTGATCTTTCATGCGATCTTATCATATTCCGGTGTCACGTGGACGATCATTTTACCGCATTATTGATGCATTCATTGTGTTAGAGCGTGTATGCTCATTGTTATCATTCCGTATCATAATCATAATGCGATCTTCATACGAGATCTGTAATTATCACGTGACTTTCCTGCGTCGGTATGGAAAGAGTCGCCGAGGAACATCGGACTCGACGTCCAAGAGGTCGCTTTCTAGTCGTCTTCGTGGCCGAGAGCATCTTCATCTCGGACGACGAGTTCGACCGTTGTTGCTTTAATCTGATAACAGACATTCATCACCGGTTTTGAGCAAGTTAATTCTTGTTCGGTAATAGGATAATCACTCATTTCATTTGTCGTTCATTCATTCATATAAGTCATTCATCATATATCAATCACGTTGAGACTTATAATTATCAAACTAATCATTCAATTCACGAGGAACTATGGTTCCAATCATTTCATTTGAGCTGTCACTCATTTCATTATCATTTCACCCCGGTGAGTCATTCTTGATCCTTGTTGGATTTCGACTCATTATCATTCATTGTGATCATTCTTATTCGTGGTTATCTCGTTGATTTTTTCCTGGCGGGATATTGCTTCTCCCTACTTGTTTTTAAGTTTCGGGACGAAATTTCTTTTAAGGGGGGTAGTATGTAATATCCGCAATTTCGATTTTTCGGTAATTTTCTTTTTTTCGACGGAAGTCCGTTTTGATGACTCGCTCATGACCGTTTCGTCACTCCGAGAATATTTAATTCTGCACTTTTTGTCATCCGAGTTCGTTTCGGTATTGTTTTGTTGAGTTCCGTGTTCTTAAACGGCTTTTCCGCACTCGAGTTCGATTCTTGCGAATCTCGTCCGAAACTGTTGTTTCGAGTTTCTAGTAAGTTCATTTAATGTTATTATTCATGTTGTGTGCTTTGGCTTGGTGTTTCGATCGTGTATCGTGTATTTCGGACGTTTTGGGCCATTTTCGTAATTTCCCAAAGTTTGGGGTAATTACTTTCCGTTGTCGAATTTCGAGCCTTCGGGTGGTCGGAATCGTGTGTTCTCTTAGCGCTTGGATTCGTCTTTGCGAGTACGTCATAACCATATCTTCGATTCATACTCAGGTTCGGGTTTCGGGCCTGTCCGCCGCTTGAGTGGCCACTACGGAGCCGGGCTGCTCGCCGAGTTACGGCCGTAAGGTGCGATTCACGGCCACGTGCTCGGCGGGCATGGCTTGACGAATGCGATTACGGCCGTAAGGGCCAGAGTTACGGCCAGACGGTGCTGTGCACTTCTGACGAATGCGATTCTGGCCGTAAGGACTCGCGGGATCGGCCGTAAGTGCGAGTTACGGCCGTAAGTCCTTGTCGCTACGGCCGTAAGCGATCGGCCGTGGCCGGGCGGGTTTTGATTTAATGCCGGTTACGGCCGTAAGTCTCGCTGTTACTGGCCAGTAATCTTGGCCGGCCATATATAGGTGGACTGCCAAACCTCATTTTTCATCATTTCTTCACCGGTGCCTGCAACGGAAAAATCGGGAAATGGAGTTTTTGGTCGATTCCACTCGATTCTAAGCGTTTTTGAGGATCCTTATCGATTATATCAACATCAAATCATTGTTCTTCGTCGGATCGAGGTAATTTCTTGAAATCTCCTAGGATTAGATTTTTCGAGATTTGTTCTTGATTTTCGATTCTAGTCCGATTTTGATGAATCGGTTGATGTTAGTAAACATTGTTAATCGTGTTCTATGGATTGTATATCCATATTTTCGATTCGTTCAACCCGATTGATGATTCTTAGGCTCTTGAGGAACTTTGAACATTTAGTGTTCGATTAAATGCCTCAAAGAGTTTCTTTCGGTCGTTATGATGATTTCGATTGATATTGTGTTATTGAATGAACTGTATTTCATTCAAGGTGGTTCGAGTACTTGTGTTTATCGGAGGATGCCGTTCGTTGTTCGTGGAAGGATAATTGTCACCGGTGTTGTGTAAGTTAATTCTTACTCGGTTAAAAGGATATTCATTCCTTTCGTTGTTGTTCATTCATAATCATAATTCATTCATAAGGTACTAACCGTTTCAAAACTTGTAATTGTCACTTCATTACTTCATTCACGAGGAACGACTGTTCCAATTATTTCATTGAGCTATCATTCATTTCACTGTCATTTCATCTCGGTGAGTCATTATTGATTTTGATGTCACTTTTGGTTATATCGTGGCATTCCGGGTCGCACTGGCGTGCCGGTTGGTATGTGTAGGATTTTCATGTCGGGCACATTATAGTCGTGTGTTGGTTGGTGGCCTCACATTGGATTGTGCAAACGAGTTGATGGCTTCGTGAGACTGATTAGGTACAAGACCACACGTGTATTCGATCGATACTCGTTGGTGGCTTGTGAACGGACACATTTCCATCCCGGGCGTAGTGTGGCGCCATTCCTTTGAGCCGTACTGGTAGTTGATTCATATAGCATGTTTGATTGCGTATGTTTCGATAGGATATTTCATAACTTCAGTTATATCATGATTGTGTATTTTCAACCCTTGAGGATTGTTGTTCTGTGTAACTGACCCCGGTTGGGGATTCTGTTTTTCAGGTCATGGCAAGGCAAAAGCACGGGAATAGCATGTTGACGTCGAGGAGTCCCAGTGATACTAGTAGGGGGCCCCGATCTTTCAGTTATCCATGTTGTTGTCCTTTAATTTCCGCTGCATACTTTCATTTGGATACTCCGTTTCATTCAGTGTTGTGTATTTTATCTTCATATAAAATATACTAGTATTCGGTATTGTCCTGGTGTGTTGTACTTAAACTCCTCATTGGAGTATTTGGTAATATAATGTGGTTCGGTACTACAATTATATTATTTAATTCATCATTTTCATTCGCCTGGTGGGTCCCAGTCGGGGATTCACGGCACTGTAATATCCGCCTAGTTTGGGGTGTTACACAAATATTGTGGATTGTTCAGGAGAACATGTAGTCATGTTAGTTCATCTTGAGATATACGAACTGTTTTTGAGCATTTGAAAATGATACTTTTCAAAATGAATGTTTTACGGATGTTTTGTGGAAAATGATTTTTGGGCCGAGACCCAATCGATTTTGAAATGGTTTTAAAACTCAGGACTTGGGGTCCGAAAAAGAGTTTTCTACTTATTAAACTTCTTGTAATGCGGAACGAAATACGGGCTGAGACCCTAATGTTTCAAAAGGCTTTTTCATGTTTTCTAAAACTCCCGAGAATTGTAAAACACTTTATCAATCGTTTATCTATGTCGTTCCTGCCTTTCGGGGTTTTGGATTACATGTTCAAAAGAAACCTCTCGGTAAGTCTTTCGCTGTGTTGATTTGTTTCAATATTTTGTCATGGCATATTTGAGGTGATCCAGGATGGATTAATGATTGACGTGGCGAGTCATATGAGGAAAAAGGAGTTTTTAGTCGGAATTTATATATTGAGATTTTGGAACCCTATCGTGTCGTTTTTCCGATGGAATATCAGTATATATTGGTGATGAGCCGAATTGGTATACATGAGTATGGGTGTGGTCAATCATTTACATAGTTTTCATTTTAAAACTTCGAAATCGTGTGGATTCGAAGGAAACTGTTATCGAATACTTGGCATTAGCGAGCCAGTTTAATTTTTCGAAAATTGATTCAGTAGTCTTACCAAAATTTATTTTGAGTTTTGAAATTCTTGAATGAACTTCCGAAAATTTGTCTTCTTGACAAGACTGTGATTTCAAACTGGTTTGAAAATGTGACTGATATGCATACGCATTTAGTGCATAGTGCATATCATGATGAAGTTATGAGTGTGACTCACAAACTGGATGAGACATCAGCATGGAACGATGAATAAAGATTCGAACTTTAGTATGGTAGTTGGTTTTCCAGGGATGATCGGTTGATTGATCGGATAAGAAGAATATGCTGCGTGATGTAGAATTCATGCACATGATGTAATTTTGGAACTTTGGATTTTGTGAAATCGGAGCATATGTGCTATGTGGCTCCACTACGGCATATATGGGCTTTAACAACGCTTTTTTCAGTGTTACAAGCAAAAATGTAACCATATATGCCTTGAAAGTGATCTAGGCCTACACTTTTTTCCGGTATTAGCATTGCTATAAATCACTGTTACGGTAGATGTTATTTAGTATCTACGGTAATGTTGAAGTCGGTGTAGCCGTTGATCTTTAAATATGTGTAGCCGTTGGTCTTTAAAAATCAATAAAAAATAGGCGGGCTCAAAGATTGTCCGAATATTAGTCAATTAAATAGGCGGGCTCAATCTTTATCCAAATATTTCACTTAAGCGGGTCAAATTTCAATTATTCACTCTCAACTCTCAACTAGAGATGTTAAATGGGCTCGGGACCATCGTGCCAGCCCGTTTAACCTGCTAAAAACCGGGTTAGGGCCTTTAATTGGCAGTCCGTTTAAACCTGGGCATTTTTGGCACGGACTGTTTAGCCCGCAGGCTAAACGGACGGCCGTCAAGCACGGTTGACCCCAGCTTTAAAAAAATACAGTTAAAATTTATTTTTGTTAATATTAACAACCTAAGCCTAATTGGTATTCTGCTTCTTCCACTCCATCGGTCGCTCTCCCTTCTTCACCATCATCTTCCATTCTTCGTCAGCCGTCGGCGCTTCATTGCTGAACAGGAAGTCTACCTCGCTGCAAATCCGTAAGTCTAACTCCCTCTCCCACACTCAATCGCTTATTATCAAAGTGTATTTGTTTGTCAATTCTCCTGTGTTGTCCCGATTTGATTATGCCCGGTTTGTTTGTCAATTCTCCTGTGTGTGTATGTATGTGTTTGACTGTTGTCCCGATTTGATTTTGCCCAGGTCGGTAGGCCGTTTTGCTTATGCCCAGGCTGGGAGGCCATTTTGCTTCTATTTTTTTGATTGATATCGAACCCTAATTTACCGTGATAGAATGATAGGTTTGCTTGTATTTTATTGATCTGTATGTGAAAACACCAATCACGTGAACAATTGTTTAGAACTAGGGAGGTACAATCCTTTCCCAGCGCTAGCAGTAGTGTTACTTGGTCTTCTTCTTGGGCCTCAACTGCACATAATTAATGGAAAATTATTACAGTTACTGAGTTGTTGTTGTTGTACAAAGGCCCGAAAAACAATTTTGTCCATCTACCCATTTTCATCTTCATTTCTCCTTCTCAATCTTTTCTTCTCTGCCTTCTTTCTTCTTCTCAATTTTCTCCCTGATCCTCCTTTCCTTTCTCTCTCCTTCTTTGTAACTTCATCAACCTACTCCTCTTCCGTCAATCCATAACAATTCAAGCGGTATACTAGTTAATTTGTTGGCTAGACTCTGTCTGGACTGAATTCAAAATAATACCTAAATTGCTTATCTTATGCATTTAAAGTCCATGTGCTATTTGTTGTTACATTGACTCTTGTAGTACTTTTCATCATATATCCTTTTATTTTTACAAGTTTTTTACCCCAAATCTTTGTCAGGAAAATAATGACACTCTCCAGAAGCAGTTAGACATGGTACTCTATTCAAGAAAGCACAAGTCACATCAAGTAAATGATAGATAAATTTCAGATTTTGCATCTGTTGTGGTTTCACAAGATTCACCAGGTACCATCTGCCTAAAACAAAGAAAATGTTATTGTAGGAGAAGACATTTCTTGGAATCTCGGTACTTCAAGGTGTACTCTTTTTTGGTCCCGCCACCTCTGCTGACATTTCTTCTTTTAGTCAGTTATTGTGAATGGAGAAGACATTTTCTGTCCCTCCTTTATTTGTGGTTTTATTAATTTGTTGCACACTACGATATGTCTAATGTATAATCTAATACGAGTGCTGAAAAACAAGAACAAAAAGATAGAAAAGAAGTGTTAGTTTGTTCTAATTCATTCTTTCATTCTTCTTTCCTCCTCTTAACATGCAAATTCTACTATCTTCATATATCTTGTTTGAAATAACAATCATATATGTGCTTGCAGACAAGCATGCTACTGACCCAAGCTTAAGAAAATGAGCTAACCGTGTTGTACCGCCACACCGCATGTTAATATAACATCAATAATTTTAACCAATTACTTATAGTTAGTCTCATGACGAATATCTCATTTTGTAGGTCTAAAGTAAGAGGAGATGTTTTAAATGACCCTGAAGGTGATTCATAGAATAAAGAAGGATCCTGAATCCATTTTTGTGTTGTATGTGTTATTACCGAAATTATTATCTTTTGTTTTGTTCTTCGTACAGTTCATCATGTTGAAGCCTATTGTATAGGAGGTTTCATTTGATGCTTAGTAGTAGTGCTTATCACAATAAATTTAGCCAAACTAGTACAACACTTGGATCGTTTGTTTCAAATTGGAAAGCGAAATCTCTCTCAGGCTGCATAATCGATGCTTATATTGTTATTGCGTGTGCAAGACTAACTTGTGATCCATTTTCATTTTGTTTCTTCCCAATATATGGAAGATTAGCGATACAAGTTCATATTTTCTTAATATGAAAAGTAGAAATATCTTGTCACGATAGTAACATTGAAATTTAGGACATGTTTGTTCGATAGAGTTTGAAATTGTGACTTTATTAATTTTGTTTGATGTATTAGTATGCTAGCGAACTAGTAGTATATTTTTTGAAACTACGAAAAAGTTCGACACTCAGATTCCTGTAGATTTATAATAGTGTCCATATACCCATTGGTTAGATAGCTCTCATCTGAATTGGTTATTACAATATACACAATATTTTGGCAAATGTCTTGACCCTAAGTTAGGAAAAAAAATTGATCCCAGATTACAAATTTTACCTTCTAATGGTATAAGACCTCTGTCAAGGGCATTTTTGAACTGATAAAATCCCATAAATGCACAAGCAGTAATTGTTCACAGCAAAGCGATAGGAATTCCGAGTGAATGTGCAACAGTGATCAGCTGTTAATGGTTGCTGTGTCCACACTTTTTTTTCCTGCAGTTCACAGGCTGCTTTGATTGATTAGTTCCATTTCCCCCTTTTTTGCAGTAATTGTAAACATAGATTTATAACTTTGACGTTATTAAAAAACAGTAATATCATGGATTCTGAAGTAGATATCGGAGATACCGGATTTGGAGATAATTTTGACGATATGTTGAATGTTATGTTTGGCAGCAAAGGACCAAATGAAGATGCAAAGAAATTTTATCAGCTTGTCGAGGATGGAAAACAATCCCTCTAGCCTAGTTGTAAGAAATTTTCTCGATTAAGTTTTCTAGTTAGGCTTTATCATTGGAAGTGCATTCATGGAGTAACAGAGTCACTTCTAAATGTTGGTGTATTCAACTTTTTCCAGTATTCTTCTGATGGTGTACCACACAGCTTAAATATTTTATGAAGTTGCTCAACCTAAACACAAATATCTAATTTAAAAAAATTATGGACTAAAAAATGATGAACATTAGTTCATGTGATTATTATGGACAATTTAGTATGAAAAATATTGATGATAAATGTTCCCTTTTTTATATAGGAAATTGCAGAAAGAAATTCAGAGGCACGGAAAAGAAAATACGGAGACGCATACTACTAGGTCCACGAGTTTCGCCCAAATTTCCCACAACCTGGTAATGCATTTTTGATCTAATTTTAGAGATATTAATGTAGTTCTAGTATTAGCAGGATGAGTGATGTTTTTATATGTTAAATTTATTAAATTCAGCAACTTAAAAAACTTGAAAAAACTCGTGTCGATGGTGATGCTGATTTTGAGAAAGAGCCGGTTAAAATATCTGATGCTGATGTATATGTAGCGACTCGTAAAAGAAAATATGACCGTGAGTACAAGTTACCTGAGGAGGTGCTTAAAACGGTTAAGGATAAAATTGTAAGTATTAAATGGACATTTTCCTCTGTTGATGATATTGTTTATTGTAGTTATTTTTGAATCAAATGTTCTGTTCTTTTTACAGGCTGATGTTGAGAAAGTTCTACAAAATGAAGGTGTCAAGTCGCTACTATATTGGTTCATGGTGGCAAGGAACATGACCCATCTTACCTGATTAGTAGATGTATTACAATGGCTTGTGGATTTATGTAGTTATTTCGGATAGTTTATATATTTGGATGGTTGTTTGATAACCTTTTATGTATTGGGATGTTCGAATTTATTTTTAATGGATAACTCTATTTTTAAATACCATATGTTTATTTTTAGCATTTAAAGTGTTGGTAAAAGACCTGCGAAAATGTAGCCATAATGATAAAGGGTGTTGCCAAGAATATCGAAGTGTTCCACAATTTTATGTTACAGTAGTACTAAACAGGTGTAGCCATAGGCCTACATCAATACTTTTAATGGTGTCACCACATAGATAACGGTATTGGCATAGGTCTACAACAACACCTCTTAAGGTGTAGGAACAGAACCAAAAAGTGTGGGCATAGGGGTCTACAGCTACACATTTCCGCAGTGTTACGAAAAACTATAGAAGTGTTAGCGTAGACCCCTATGGTAACGGCCATTTTTGTAACACCCTCAAATTTGGTCAAAGCGTAGCCGTAGCCTGTTTTTTTGCTTTTACCAACACTTTTTGGGCTCTGAACACACTTTTTTAGGTGTGACTGAAGCCCATATATGGCGTAGTGCTCTATTGATGTGGTGGTAGCGTGATTTACTACTTTTGAATTTTGAGCCGTAATGATTGGTCGTTTCCCACTCTGTGTATGATTGGGTATGTTCGTCAGTTTGTGATTGGTTGTTCATATGCCGAGGGGTATGTTCGCCAGCCGGGTGTGTTTCTTTGAGATCTACTGTATGTGATTTGTTTAGCGTTTTGAGAATTTTGCTCTTTCGTGTATCTGTTTATGTGGTTCTGTGTTGACCGTGTTGGGGCTTCTCGTGTGAAGGTATTCTCGATTATCGTTGATCGTTCGTTGGTTATATTGGAGTTTATCATGTTGATGATATTCTCGATTATGTTTTGACCTCTGGTTGGTCATATTGGAGTTTATCATGTTGATGATATTCTCGGCTGCGTTTTGACCTTTGGATTGGTCGTATTGGTTGATCATTGTTAATGATCGTATGAGCGTTTGAAATTTGTGTTGATGTTTCGGGATTTGTGTCGTCGTTTTCGGCAGTTGTTTCTCAGTGTATCGTATATTATTTTGTTGACACTTAAGGAATTGTGATTATAAGCGCATTGAGGCTTTACAGTGAAGTCACTTGCTAGTATCTCAGGAGATCGTCGACTTTGCGCTTTTGTAAGTATGCTATTTTGGTTATTCATTAATGATGATGATTGATGGTTGTCGTGATAGTTTCGGAATATTCTGGTTGAATGGTTTGTTGGTTTTTCTATGACGGATTACAAGTTTCGAGGACGAAACTTATTTTAAGTGGTGTAGTATGTAATATCCGGAATTTCCACTACCGTTGTTTAATATTATTTTATCCGAGTTATATTGTACAGTGTGGAATCTGTACAGTATAGATAAAATAAATGATGGACTGAGATGTCATATCAGTATAATTGTCGTACTCGGTCGACAATTGTATTAGAGGATATAGTGCGTCATATATATGTATCCAGTATGTCGATACGGACGAGAAAAGCTGAAAATGGCTAAATGTAACATTATTAGCGCATGCTATCGTGCAGGTTTAGCGCACGCTACGGAAATAACTTAGCGTATGCTAGTGAAGAACAGCTGTAACACCCCCAAAACTGTATGGGAATATTACACGCCGTAAACCCTTTCCGCAAGGATCTACCAGGCTACACGTCCATAAACAACCAAATGCTTGCCCGGCCAGGGTCAAACAATATAATAATACAGACCGTTAAGGTCACTTACACATAAACACACAGACCGATGAGGTCACACAACTCTATCAATAAAACTGACTTAAATAACATTACCCACACAGGGGTCTAAATACAATACAGCGGAAGACTGAAATCAACTCTGACAACACAACAAAAATCAAAACAACTCTCGACTCATGATTAGTATCGCAGCTCGTCATCCTCTTGTGCCAATCCCGTGATCGCTCCCCGAATCGCATGTACCGGACGCAAAGCAGACATCCACCCCGATTACTGGGGTTAGTAAAACTCCACCGCTTTACTAGTGCAAGTATCAAACCATACGAAATGTAACAAGCAAATAGCAACTACGAATTTAACACGGAAATCAATTATCAAAATATTCCCGAGAAGTTTTAGAATTTTGAACTCAAGTAAGAGATATTTGAAAAGGAACACATCATCTCGGGAAATTTTAAAGCAGAAATTCTTTTGGACCTTGAGTCCCAAATTACAAAACCTTTTTGTAAACATTAGGGCCTTAGCCCGATTCTCGTTTCAAAGCACACTAGATAATATATCATTATGAGTCCGAGACCCATATTTAAAATGTTACCCAAACAATCACTGCTACATGGTCATTATTCGTACACATCATGTACCAAACTCCAGAGGCCTCGACGGACCTTACCCGGACTGCACACATTGTTCGTACACATCATGTACCGAACTCCGGAGGCCTCGACGGACCCTACCCGGCTACAACACACACTGTTCGTACACATCATGTACCGAACTCCGGAGGCCTCGACGGACCCTACCCGGCTACAACACACACTGTTCGTACACATCATGTACCGAACTCCGGAGGCCTCAACGGACCCTACCCGGCTACAGCATCGTTCGTACACATCATGTACCGAACTCCAGAGGTCTCGTCAGACCTTACCTGGATCACACACCTTGTCCGTACACGTCATGTACCGGACTCCAGAGGCCTCGTCAGACCCTACCTGGTTCACACACTTTGTTCGTACACATCATGTACCGAACTCCAGAGGCCTCGTCAGACCCTACCTGGATCACACACACATCGACTCGACACAATTCATAATCATTAAATGTCAAGTCATTCCACATTACGCCGAATGTACAATCAAGCAAGTAAACCAAAACAACACAAACATCATGATCATCACAACGACTCTTAACCAACACAACACACATTCGGTACACAATACATTGAACAAACACGTGTACAACCATCTCATATGTACATCGCAATCCTGCACAAATGGCACAACGCCTAACACGTATACCAATATATCACTATTATCACAAAGCCTTCAGATTTCGGAAAACACAACCAACTCAACGGAACATATTTACGGAGGCAAGCAAAATCGTCATACAAATCATACGTAATTACTATTCACAAGATACAAGTCATATAATAAGATACTTGCCTCGATAGTCGGCACCCGAATATTCCGACGAATACGGCACAACCCGGAAAACCCCGAACACCTACAATCCTCCGTGAAATCCAACGGAAACACGGTTACTATGAGATTAACAATTGAAAACAAAGGAAAACACGGTCAAGAATCAAGGGAACCCTTTGAGACATTTGATCGGATACTAAATGTTCAAGGTTCCTAAGAAAACCAAAAATCCCGATTGGGTTCCAACGAACTCAAAATACGGATATACAATCCGTAGAACATGTCCAAAACAACGGAAATCCCAACAAACTATCGAAGGGAAACTCATTGGGACATTTAATCGAACACTAAATGTTCAATAATTCCCGGGAACACTGAATCGTCAATCGAGTTAAACAAACTCGATATATGGATATACAACCCATAGAACACGATTAATAACATCATACTACACCAATCGATGTATCAAAATCGGATTAGAAACGAAATCAAGAACAATTTCTCCAAAAAGTCAACTTGAAGGAAAATCAAGAATATACCTTGATTTGACGAAGAACACGGATGGATGATGATATAATCCACAAGAATCTTCCAAAATGCCTTGGAAATGATTAGAATCGGCCAAGAACTCGATTTCCCGAGCCTCCCGTCGCCGGATGCCGAAAAAGGAAGAAAAATCGCGTAGGAAATGAAATCGCCGAGCCGTGCTATATATAGCCGGCAGGTTACGGCCAGAATCGGCAGCCTTACGGCCGTAACTCGGTCCCTTACGGCCGTACTCGGCAGCCTTACGGCCGTAACCGGCATTCGTCAAAAATCCGCCAAGACCAAATGGACACTTACTACCGTAACTCCAACACCTTACGGCCAGAATCGCCTTTCACAAATCCGCCGGGCCAGACGCCATTCGATCACGCTTACGGACGTAACTCGCACACCTTATGGTCAGAATCGCCACCTTACGGCCGTAACTCGCCAAAGCCAGCCTCGCTCCGGCCGTGGCTCGTAGTGGCCACTCCGACGGCCGGACGACCCCGAAACCCGAACCTGAGTAAAAATTGAAGATACGGTTACGAAGTACTCGCAAAGATGAATCCAAGCACTAAGAGAACACACGATTCCGACCATCCGAAGTGTCGTAATTGACAACGGAAGTAATTACCCCAAACTTTGGGAAATTACAAAAATGGCCCAAAACATCCGAAAATCACGATACGTGATCGAAACACCGAACCAAAGCTCGCAACATGAATAATAACATTAAATGAACTTGCGAGAAACTCAAACAACAGCTGACGAGATTCGCAAGAATCGAACTCAAGTGCGGAAAAGTCATTAAAAAGCTCTAACTCAGAAAACGATACAAACGAACTCGGATGACAAAAAGTGCAGAATTAATCATTCTCAGAATGATGAGACGGTCCCAAGCGAGTCGTCGAAACGGACTCCGGCCGAAAAAAGAAATTTACCGAAAATCGAAAATTGCGGATATTACATTCTACCCTCCTTAAAAGAAGTTTCGTCCCGAAACTTAAAACAAGTAGGGAGAAGCAATATCCCGCCAAGAAAACTCAACGAGATACACAAGAACCGAAAAAAATTCGCGCCCAACGGCGAAACGTTACAAGCAATACGAAAGAATATACAGCATGAAAACACGCCCCACGACGACCAACACGACGCCACCGGTAGAGACATAATAAAATCAACAAGTGACAAGCGTCATCAAACAGATAATACAATCAAGTCGATTATCCGAACAATCATAAAACACATCCAACGAAAATCAATACGATTGACCAACCCAACGGTATATCAATCAAAACATGAGCCACACGCCGAACAAATACGGAATTCCACCGCCCAAGGGTTGGAAGATCGAAAACGAGACTAATTTCCTGAACTTAAGGGAATTTCGAAGGAGCCTGAATGCTCAACAATCACGAAACGAGAACAAAACCGAACAAACAAACGATCGAGGCAACAAAAATCGAACAATCATGTCCGAAACACGAAGGATAATAAAATTCAAACCACAACTCCCAGGATGATCTGGTGAGAACTACAAGACATGCATTCCCATAAGATCCACAGGAAAGGGAATAGCGATTGCAAAGTCACAGCGACAAACGAGTTATTCCAAAACAATACCACACTCGTTCGATCAACAAAAGCAAGGGGCAGACAAGCTTAAATGTCAACGAACATAATGAGTCGACAGAGTCGAAAACACAAGAGTTCCAAGTCCGATCCACTTCGAATAAAAGAACTATTAGAACCCGATGATGTCACTCCCGAACAAGGTTCACAAGAATCGAATCAACCCAAAAGTCACATCGATAACTGATCGACCCACAACAAGATCACAGTTCGTTCGAACGATGAAACCGAAATACAGAACAAGTTCATAAAGTATCAACGAACACGACGAGTCGATAGACCTGAGAAAGAGGAAATGCAGAAGTCAAAACGATACAGGCATTACATTCGACCTCTTATAAAAGAAATGTCGTTCCCGCAACTCACAACAACTGGAGTAAGGTGACAACACAAAAAGCAAACGACGTAAATATCTCCCATGGGCCTCTCCGATCCGATCCTCATATCTTTACTGAAGTTCGCGCCCCGAAAGACTCGGAACCCAACTCGCAAAACTGGATCCTGTGTCTCTCGGGTCCTCACTTGAAAAGCGTTACTGACGAGAAGGACAATTGGCACGTACATTCCCCCGGCACATCACGGTTGAAATGCCTCGGCTCGGCATACCGAAAATACAAATGCTAGATACAATGGAACATAACACCGCAAAACAACATACCGGAGATGCCAACTCAGCACAACAAGGAATCCTAACACATAGCATATACAACGATTACCATCGTAAAGTAATACACACACAAACACTACAACAACGACGGTATCGTTTGGCGATCTCAATGGCCCGAACGATAACCAGCACGTAATACAAACATCATGAAACAATCACATATGTACACCAACGTACAATCCCAAGCTTCAACATCTCACACTCGTGTGGGACACGCAATCCACCACGAGACGACAACCATTAAGTACCAGTTCACACCTCTCACAGAGGGCTAGTACAACAAATACGTGGCAATGCCTCAACGTTCATGCCACCAACTCGATCATATTCGGGAGTTAACATCATAGCGACAAAGCCAACATCATACATACATACCCAGCCCTCAAACGGGAATGGATAGTTTTTAAAAATAACGAAAACCTCCTTTTGAAAATAATTTTGGAAACACCGATTGATCTTGAGTATCACCCTTCAAAAAAAGTACAATCGTGAAACATCGTTATCGAGACTTTGGAAAACTATTTTGCATTCGATAAAAATGAGGACACTTTCTTTTCGTGAAAAACTTTCGGAAATATTCGACCCTCGGGTCTAAGTAAAAGTGTTTATAAAACATTGAAAAATATCTCAAAACATTTTGGTCCTCGAGGTAGAAGAATTCGGAAACATATCGTGGCACCTTGGAAGTACCATGAGAAAACAATTCATTTTAAACGTACGTCTCGAAATTTATTTCTAGGATACTCAAGATTTTCAAAGATAATTCAATGGGCTAGAATGCCCAAAAATCTCAGGTAATTACACGGAACATTATAGCGTTGTGGGTCCTGGCCGAACCCACCAGATAAAAATATTTACAAAAACGCCAAAAGGGCCGATGACGGTAATATTTCAAAACTCACAAAAGCCATTTACAAAATACTAAGTACCGTCACAAGAATTTTGCCAAAACGCTCAAGGCCATAACGCCAAAACTCGGTTAAAGGAATCGGTTTTCAAACTAAAACTCAGTCGCCGATACCTTTTCGAAATCCGTCAAGGTTTACAACTTCCACACCATACCACACCACCCGGTGGTTTAAAGATAAAACAATAATGTGCCCAGTTCTATACACATACTATATGCCACAAGTACTAAACACAATTATATTACACAATACTGTGTAAAGAAAATCATGCACCGCAATTAACTCACTAAGCTAAAATCGAGATACACAGGTACTTCGCATAAAAGAGGAGACTTACATCCACAGGTCGCACGGAGGTGACGGTCGCCCACGATACTAATCTCATCCGACAACATATCCGACACGTTGTGACTACGCACAACTCAACTTGTCACCTGACGACTCGAACGACAAGACAACACATTACTCGACAAACCACGACTTGACTTAACCCGACAGCCTAGGTTTCCGCAACCTAAGCTCCGATACCATAAATGTAACACCCCCAAAACTGTATGGGAATATTACACGCCGTAAACCCTTTCCGCAAGGATCTACCAGGCTACACGTCCATAAACAACCAAATGCTTGCCCGGCCAGGGTCAAACAATATAATAATACAGACCGTTAAGGTCACTTACACATAAACACACAGACCGATGAGGTCACACAACTCTATCAATAAAACTGACTTAAATAACATTACCCACACAGGGGTCTAAATACAATACAGCGGAAGACTGAAATCAACTCTGACAACACAACAAAAATCAAAACAACTCTCGACTCATGATTAGTATCGCAGCTCGTCATCCTCTTGTGCCAATCCCGTGATCGCTCCCTCGAACTGCATGTACCGGACGCAAACAGACATCCACCCCCGACATTGGGGTTAGTAAAACTCCACCGTTTTACTAGTGCAAGTATCAAACCATACGAAATGTAACAAGCAAATAGCAACTACGAATTTAACACGGAAATCAATTATCAAAATATTCCCGAGAAGTTTTAGAATTTTGAACTCAAGTAAGAGATATTTGAAAAGGAACACATCATCTCGGGAAATTTTAAAGCAGAAATTCTTTTGGACCTTGAGTCCCAAATTACAAAACCTTTTTGTAAACATTAGGTCCTTAGCCCGATTCTCGTTTCAAAGCACACTAGATAATATATCATTATGAGTCCGAGACCCATATTTAAAATGTTACCCAAACAATCATCGCTACATGGTCATTATTCGTACACATCATGTACCGAACTCCAGAGGCCTCGATGCACCTTACCCGGATCGCACACATTGTTCGTACACATCATGTACCGAACTCCGAGGCCTCGACGGACCCTACCCGGCTACAACACACACTGTTCGTACACATCATGTACCGAACTCCGAGGCCTCGACGGACCCTACCCGGCTACAACACACACTGCTCGTACACATCATGTACCGAACTCCGAGGCCTCAACGGACCCTACCCGGCTACAGCATCGTTCGTACACATCATGTACCGAACTTCGTGAGGTCTCGCCGACCTTACCGGATCACACACCTTGTCCGTACACGTCATGTACCGACTGCAGGCCTCGCCGACCCTACCGGTTCACACACTTTGTTCGTACACATCATGTACCGAACTCCGCAGGCCTCGTCGACCCTACCGGATCACACACACATCGACTCGACACATTCATAATCATTAAATGTCAAGTCATTCCACATTACGCCGAATGTACAATCAAGCAAGTAAACCAAAACAACACAAACATCATGATCATCACAACGACTCTTAACCAACACAACACACATTCGGTACACAATACATTGAACAAACACGTGTACAACCATCTCATATGTACATCGCAATCCCGCACAAATGGCACAACGCCTAACACGTATACCAATATATCACTATTATCACAAAGCCTTGATTTCGGAAAACACAACCAACTCAACGGAACATATTTACGAGGCAAGCAAAATCGTCATACAAATCATACGTAATTACTATTCACAAGATACAAGTCATATAATAAGATACTTGCCTCGATAGTCGGCACCCGAATATTCCGACGAATACGGCACAACCCGAAAACCCCGAACACCTACAATCCTCCGTGAAATCCAACGGAAACACGGTTACTATGAGATTAACAATTGAAAACAAAGGAAAACACGGTCAAGAATCAAGGGAACCCTTTGAGACATTTGATCGGATACTAAATGTTCAAGGTTCCTAAGAAAACCAAAAATCCCGATTGGGTTCCAACGAACTCAAAATACGGATATACAATCCGTAGAACATGTCCAAAACAACGGAAATCCCAACAAACTATCGAAGGGAAACTCATTGGGACATTTAATCGAACACTAAATGTTCAATAATTCCCAGAACACTGAATCGTCAATCGAGTTAAACAAACTCGATATATGGATATACAACCCATAGAACACGATTAATAACATCATACTACACCAATCGATGTATCAAAATCGGATTAGAAACGAAATCAAGAACAATTTCTCCAAAAAGTCAACTTGAAGGAAAATCAAGAATATACCTTGATTTGACGAAGAACACGGATTGGATGATGATATAATCCACAAGAATCTTCCAAAATGCCTTGGAAATGATTAGAATCGCCAAGAACTCGATTTCCCGAGCCTCCGTCGCGATGCCGAAAAAGGAAGAAAAATCGCGTAGAAATGAAATCGCCGAGCCGGGCTATATATAGCCGGCAGGTTACGGCCGTAACCGGCAGCCTTACGGCCGTAACTCGGTCCCTTACGGCCGTACTCGGCAGGCCTTACGGCCGTAACCGCATTCGCTGCAATCGCCAAAGACCAAATGTGGACACTTACTACGTAACTCCAACACCTTACGGCCAGAATCGGCCTTCGTCAAAATCCGCCCGGCGTACGGCCGTGCACCGATCACGCTTACGGACGTAACTCGCACACCTTATGGCCAGAATCGCCACCTTACGGCCGTAACTCGCCAAAGCCAGCCCGGCCAGGCTCTGGCCGTGGCCACTCCGACGGCCCGGACGACCCCGAAACCCGAACCTGAGTAAAAATTGAAGATACGGTTACGAAGTACTCGCAAAGATGAATCCAAGCACTAAGAGAACACACGATTCCGACCATCCGAAGTGTCGGAATTCGACAACGAAAGTAATTACCCCAAACTTTGGGAAATTACAAAAATGGCCCAAAACATCCGAAAATCACGATACGTGATCGAAACACCAAACCAAAGCTCGCAACATGAATAATAACATTAAATGAACTTGCGAGAAACTCGAAACAACAGTTTCGGACGAGATTCGCAAGAATCGAACTCAAGTGCGGAAAAGTCATTAAAAAGCTCGGAACTCAGGAAAACGATACCGAAACGAACTCGGATGACAAAAAGTACAGAATTAATCATTCTCAGAATGATGAGACGGTCCCAAGCGAGTCGTCTAAACGGACTCCGGCCGAAAAAAGAAATTTACCGAAAATCGAAAATTGCGGATATTACAACAGCTAAGAGGGAATATACGTGTGGACCAGGCCACTTTCAGCGCACGTTCTGATAAGTCAACGGATGTTTGTAATGTAGTACTAGCGCACGCTAAACCCTAAAGGTTAGTGCACGCTAATGGAAAATTGGACAAAAAGGAATCTTATCCTTGTCAGCACTTTCGGCGTGTGGACCAGTCTTCGGAGCATACAGACAAACGAGTCAACTGATATTAGCGCACGCTAAATGCAAGGACTTGCGTACGCTAAGACAGTGTAAGTTACGTACGCTAATGCATGGGCATTACGTACGTAAGCTCATGTACGAAGCCAGACATTAGTCTCAGGACTGCGATAGCGCACGCTAACAAAGGTCAGTTAGCGCACGCTAAGGCTGTTAAGGCTGTTGTGCACGCTAAATATGAGATGTTAGCGCACGCTAGTAATGCAGTCTATATAAGGGACATACGGGTATTATGAAGCATTTCGTCCATTCTTTCACCTTCAGTCGATAGAGAGAGCTTTGGGAGGTTCTTGAGGTTCCCAAACACGGTGAGGTGGTGATCTTTAACAAGATTAAGATAGAAATCATGGATTAAAGCTTTGTTCTTGAAATCATTGGTGATTCTTGGAAATAGATTCAACCTTGGAAATCAATCCATTCCTTCATAAAGGTAATCACTCTTCATCTTTAGACATCATTTTGGATTGAATGTTGATGTTCTTGAGTTGATGATTATTACATAAACAAGTTGACAAGCATGATTATGAGATGGATTACCGGAGTATGATGATATTAATATGATTCGTGTGGTTTGAATTATGTAGTTCGTTTTCTTGAGATAAGTTGGTGAATCCTTCTTCTCCTTTGCAGATGTTGATATCATTAAAACTCTGTAATGTTAGATTAAGGTAGTGTTGTTAAGGTTCTTGGTGTTCATAATGTTGATATTTGAGGAAGAAGATGATATTTGAATAGAATTGAATTAAGGGTTGGATGATTACTTATATGTTAAAGGATATCGGATTTCGTTGTTTTGATAGCTTTGAACATGATTCAGAATCACTTAGTGTTCTTGAAATTGCCATAACTTGATAGGTATCTGAAAAACATGCATCTGTACAGCATTAGCGCACGCTACGTTTACTGCCTAGCGCGCTAACGGGAGCAACCTAGCACACGCTACGTTAGGTGATTAACGTGCGGTAAGAAGGCAGAAAGTGCAGTATTTTCATGTTGTGGTTCTAAATTCATGCTGGTTTGAGTAGGATTGATCCGACTAGTGTTTAATTGAGATATTGTCAAGCCGTTGGGGTTTGTGGAATGGTTTTATCGATTGTTGATTGTTGTCGAACTTGTTGTTTATCGATTATTGTAATAGGTTGAGATTATTGATCGGTGTTTATAACCGTATGTTGCGGTCGTGTTCGAGAATGTTCGTGAATTGCATTGATTGGGTCCGAGGGACTTGTAGATGATGGCAATGGATTTGGTAACAACTTCCTCGTCGTTGTATCGGTATCGAGGCAAGTTATTACTTGCTCAGTTTATAATATTTAATGAATGGTTTCAGTTTCATTCGTTTATAATTCGTGTAGCAATGTTTATAAATCGTAATCACAGGAGATTTGGGATTATAGGTTGTATTCGAGTTTTGGGAATTTAAATCATAATGTATATGATTTACAATTGTCGTTGGTATATTTGTTATCGAGGATACATCATGGTATTGACGAAAACGTGAATTATCTACCGTCCGTGATGTTTTGGATCGGTGAATATTCAGAATAATGGTTCGTGATGGTTTGAGACATTGAGATCGTTCTAGAAGGACTTGGGGAAAGTACTCTAATCATTTTTGTCATTTTGTGTCGATCATGTTGTGATACATTCGTGTATTGTTGATGTCATGCATTTATGTATTGTTGTTAATATGCATTTGTGCATTGTTGTCGTATGTCCACCTCGTGTTGATCTGACGGGATCATCTTGGGATCTATGCTAGCGTGCGCTGGATCATTGGATGGGTTTTCCACCTCGTGTTGATCTGATGGGATCATCTTGGTATCTAGGCAGTGAACGCTGGATCATCGGATTGCCATGTATTGTTGTTGTGCATATGTATATTATGGGTTTGCCATAAGTATACATTGTCGTTATTGTTGTGATCATATTGATGTTGTCATATGAGTATGCATTTGTAGGTCTTGTGTTAGGACCATGTCCGTATGTTGTGTTAATCTGATCTCAGATTAGACTGACGTAATGGTAATGGTATTTCGTATCTTGAGGTATGTTCCGTACTTCCTTGATACTTGTCTTTGATGGACAATCGATTATCGTATTGGAATTGTCGACGTTATCCGATGGATTGAATTAGCCAGAGTTGGTATAATTTCCGTATCGCGAGTTATGATAATGTTTTGAGAACCTTGGGTATTGTTGAGATACCGCACATATATTTCGGTATTATCTTAATGTGTTGTTAAGGATACGAATCGTGGATTTTCATAAAGTTACGACGGTAAGATTACATTGGTCGTATTCTTACTTAGTATTTCCATTGATATGTAATTATTGACGTGATGTGATGGTTATCATTGTTGGATATTATGGCTGACCCCGTCGTGGGCTTTCTTCTTAGGTTCTTGGATTATCAAGCTTGTAGCGGTCGTGAAGAGATGAGCTTCCCGGAGGATACTGGCTAGGACATGTATTTGTGTATTGAGTTTCTGATCAGTTCTTGTATTCCGCTGCTAGAGTATTTTAATTGTTTGTCTTTATCCGCTGCGTGAGTATTTTTAAATGGCCTTTTGGTATCTGGTAACTTAGGTCACTTTGGCAATCGTTTTATAAATCTATTCTGTCGGTACATGTAAGCGATAGCTTAACGTATGTTTTTAAACTGTTGAGTTTTGGCATTTCGGGCCTTGTGGTTTCAAATGAGATTTTACGACCGTCTTGATAAACGAGTTTTATAAAGTCTTCGAATGTTTTAAATAGATAATACCGTCGTTAGCCTCTTGGACATTTGTAAATGTTTGCGAAAATTTCCTTCAGCCTTGTGGGTTCCATCTCGGGGCCCACGGCGCTGTAATATTCCTAGATGGCTCTGGGGGTGTTAGAGGTTATATATTGAATTATACACTATTAGTCTATTTGTTATAGAGATATATAAGATTGAAAACACACAATTTAAGAGTTTGGTTTGACAATTGCTAAGAAAATGCAATAATAGTTCTAATATTCAAGGAAATAAAAGATTGCACTAATAATAGATTAATAAAAGATAAAATGAAATAGTTGGGATTACAAACTTAGTTCATCATTAGTTATAGAAGATGTGTAGGAGATCATAAGATGAATTTACTTATTATGTTGTGTAGATTCGATTTTCCTTAAAAAGACGGTTTCTCTTTCGAACTATAAAACGCCCCTTATATATTGAATTAATCCACTATATTTCTATGTTGATTGGCTTCAATACATAGCATTAGGTTTTATGAAAATAACTCAAAGAACCATCCAAGGTCTATAGGTATATTTCTATCCCCTAGAATAACTTAGAGTGAAGATCATTTGATCTAATCAAACATATTTTCTTTCGAAACATATGAAGACCATAAATATCGTCATTTATTGGCCAAATAAATAAAGATTGTTAAAACAATGAAAATCACACATAATAATAAGTAATTCATAATAGATCTTTATACAAACTTAAATAACATGACTAACCTTGTTTATAATCCCAACTTAAGTAACTTAGCCCATGAAGGGTTTAATAAACATAATACAAGCTTGAGTGGTCATTATTAGTTGAAAAAGAGAAAGAATTGATCCTAACTCCCTTAGTAAATAAAGTAGAAAGAAGCAATAAACTCTCTGAACAATATATGCTATACCACTATTAAACAAATCACTCAAGAACACAAGTGTGTTCTTCACACAAAAAGAAAATATTACAAAAAGTGAAAAAATATAAGATGAATGATGAAGGATGAATAATGATGGATCTAAGGGGTCTATTTATACACCTAAAGTCATCTAATAGCTCCAAAACTCCAGCATTATTACATTAGATCGGATCAATTCCAGCCATCCCCTCAATAATAGACCAAAAGTATAAAAAATTATACAATGATCAATATGTGCCAAGAGTTACGGCCGTAACATTCAGGAGTTACGGCCGTAACATAGATGACTTACGACCGTAACATTCAGTAGTTACGGCCGTAACTAGGCTACGGCTTTTTGCTTTGTGTGAGTTACGCCCGTACACGCCCATATGGATTTTCAGACTTCATTTTCAGCCCACAATTTCTTAGACTTTGCGTTTTTGCCCCAAATTTTCTTCGGATGATAACTTTTGATATATAACTCTGATTTTGAATCCGGAAAGACTGCCGAACTCGTCTCGGAAAGCCCTACAACATGAATACATAAAAATTCAACAAAGAGAATATTTTATAAACATATTATTTCTTGAGTAAATCAGTAATTCAATCTGATTTAAGACTAGATTTACATCTTCATCCGATAAAAAATAAAATTATTAAAAGCTAATTAATTCTAAGCAAAAACGAGTAGACTAGCTCAATTATGGGTGAAATATATCGATACAGACCATGGATAAGTGTATAAAATTGACACTTATCATCCTCCCTCTCTCATTGCTTGGATGATTTCTCTCTTGTTGTCATGTGGTGGGTGATCTCACCATATTACCATGTTATGTCTACATATCATGTTATTATGATATGATATATCTCATAAGATATATATGAATGATGTTGGCATCATTATAAACCAAGAGAGATCCCTGCTCTTTTAGTTGCTGGCCGAGAGCAAAAGTATGAGGGTGAGAGAAATTTATTTTCCTTTTTATTCTTTATCTTAGAGGTGAAAGAAAATCAAGAAAAATAAGAGAGAAAAATTCATATAGTAATTCCTAGCCGTGTTCTACCAAGAACGGATTGCTATATATTTTTCCGGTCAAGTTCCGACGCGTGGTGACGTAAAGACATCATGCTTTCAGTATTTGGGATGAGGGGATTTCGTGCTCGGGTTCGTGAACATCATCAACTTACGAAGATATTATCAAAGGCTTCCAGGGTATGGGACCTTAATCCTTTTATCTTCGTATTTTTTTTCGTATTATAGATTACTTGATCGATCCTGTTTGGGATTCGTTATTATTATTCCACTGGGTATTTTGTTTTGTTTCCAGAATCTCAACAGTTGTATCTGAGACAGGTCAATGATACCGTACATACGATTATTTGTACATTTTGAATTTTTTGGTTGATGTTTATGATTTGAAATCATTATTGGTATAATCGTAGACTTTAAAATTATTCGTTCTAACTTATCGTTTAGGAAACGAGTCGAAAAAATGAGCCGAATGGAGATCGGACTCGTGGTCGCCTCGAAGTCACTTCTGTGCGGTGCACAGCAGGTTGCCGGATAGGTGCCGCTACCCGGACAAGAGCCGGGCAGGTGACTCGCTGGAGCGAGTCACCCTCGACCAGCCCCCTTTTTTGGGCTCCATTTGTGGGCTGGGCCCGTTCCAACTTGTACGGGACTTCATTTAGTCTATGTATTACGTTATAATATTTTCCCATATTTTAAATTGGATTTAATTTGATTAAAATGAATATTTGGAATATTATTTTAAATGGGAAAGATATTAAACGAAAATACTATTTTTGGCCGGATTACTTCGAATGAATTGAAATAACGATTATTAGTATTAGTTAGATTAATACCATTAAAATTGAATAGATTAATTTTTATATTGACCGGATTAATACATTAATTGATTATTTAATTTTAGTGCCATATATATTAATTGAATTAATATAGTTGAAATTGAATAGATTAATTTTATAGATTAATTAGATTAATACATATTAAAATTAATTGTTTAATTTCATTACCGTTACGTGTCGTGGACTTAGTTTTGATTTGTTCGATTCGATTGGGTTGTAAAGGCCGTTTTGAGTATATTTATTTTTACTAGAAAATTTGTATAATAGGTTGCATTTTTTCTATGATGTAATTATTTATTTGTCTATGACGAAGACCGAAGACAACTGACCGAGAAGACGAAGAATCGAAGACTATTTTATTTTTCTTTATTGGGTCATTCACTTGGCCCAGTACTTAGGAATAAGTCCACGAGCTATAGGTTGGTAGTAAATAGGTTGCTATTTACTGTTTTTCATTTTGAATGATTGACAAACACAAACGCGCTTATAAATGAATTAATGTGCAAAGTGTAACATTAATCGTGAAATTCTCCCGACTAAAAACAGATTAAGTTTGAAAAAGGTTACGAGGTTTCCTACCCTCCATCAAACTCGTAGAAAATTGATACTCGAGCTGGTGTGCTATGCTTCCGAGTTATCGGGTAGTACATTTGGTAGAGGTTGAAAAATTCTTGAGTGCATTAGATGCCTTCGGTTGGTGATCAATTTCACCCCTAGAAACCTGATAGGTTGCCAGGTGAGATTGAATAGTCAAACTGATAGATGTTGATGGTAACAACTTAGATAGTCTGGATTGCCAAGAAACCTGATAGGTTGAGGGCATGAAGAATAGGGGTAAAAGAAGATCAAATCATCCGTTGGACGGGTTGGTGTTAGACACCACTTTACATAAATTAATTGGCAAGAAACTTGACAGGTTGCGTTTGTTAAAATTTGTAAAGAACTTGATCACCACTAAGAAGTCGATCTTACCATGACTTACAGGTTATAACATGGGAGTGTGTAATTCTGATAAAATTAGTGGGATCCGAGGTAAGAATTATACAAGCCCTTAAATTCTATGCTCGGTCATAATAAAACAAGTCACTAATTAAATCTTGTCTATATCAATGCAGAGAAACGAAACTATATCTCTATAAAAATGGTTAAAAACCCACTTGCAATACTACTTGAAAAGAATCTCCTAACTGGCCCCAACTTCGTTGACTGGTTGCGGAATCTGATGATTGTACTCAGTATGGAGTCTTTAGGATACGTCTTGGAGGGGGACATTCCACTGACTCCAGTCTGAGCTAGGGGTAATCAAGAAGAGATTGACGTCCATGAAAAATGGGTCAAGGATGACGTGATGGTCCGTGGCTTTATGATGGGCTCAATGACTAATGAGTTGCAGAGAGCGCAGGAGAAAATGACCTCTGCTGGGCAGATTCTCGCACACTTGACTGAGCTTTATGGAGAGCATAGTAGGACTGCTAGATATGAGATTCGAAGCAGTTATTCAATGCTAGGATGAAAGAAGGGGAGAAAGTGGGAGACCACGTCCTCAAGATTATCTCTATGATTGAGAGGCTCGAGGTGCTCAACTTTCATATAGATTTATCCCTTCAGATTGATCTCATCCTTCAATCTCTGCATGACTCCTTTATGCAGTTTGTAATGAATTTCAACTGTAATGAGATTTCATTTACATTAGCTGGGCTAATGAATAAACTGGTGACAGCACAGTCTAACATGAAGACTAAACTGAGGGAGGCTGCTCTTGTGATTTCTTCTGGGACTCGAAGGTCCAAGAACAAGAAGAAGAAGACCTACGATCAGTATAAACCCAAGAAATGGTGTATAAAGGAAAGGGCAAGGCCCTAAAGGTTCAGAAGGTATCGACATGCGGGATAATGCAGTGGCTGTGTGAATGCCATTCAACCGAAGGACTAATGCCAGGAAGCGCGTAGGGTGAAGGTTTATGTCGATGGGTGAAGCGGTATGTGTGCGACGCACTGCGGGCTAGCGCGAGGCGTGTGAGTGAAGAGCCTGTCCATCGTCGGTATGGTTCCGTATGTGAATGGCCACGATCGTTTTGTGTGCGTGGGACAATACAGTGTGTGGAAAGAAATATTCTTCCCCAGCATGAGGGCGTGCTGTGATTTGAGTGGGGGAGGATGTCACGACCCGATATGTCGTGTCTATGTTGACCGTCCAACTGAGGCGTGCCTTCTGGTTAGCTTGCCATAAGAGGGGTAAAGGGGGCGACATTAGCGTTAAGTCGTTGTTTGCCCAGAAGCATCAGTCTGGCCGAGTCAGGCATGCCTACCCGGTTTAGTCCAGAGAGCTTGTCGCTGGTCGAGGACTTGACTATGAAGGGGATCATTACGGGTAGGGCACAACTGGTCGGCCCCGGGACACCGCACGGATATTTGAGAGTTGTACAGCAAGGCGTTTTTTCTTGTATATTGAGTGTGCAATAATATTCAAAGTTGGGGAATTGTCCCCATAAATTGTGCGTGCCTTTACGTGCTTTTGATTGTATTCCACTGCATACTCCTTCAAGCACGAAAGGTTGCCTTGGGTTGTAGCTCTGATCATACTAAACACGAGTGCTGTGAGGAAAACACGAGTGTTTGGTGAGGATCAAAGGCTGACTGGTTGTTGTGTGGACAATCAGTGCCGACACGGCATTGTATTTCGGCGAAAAATTCGATAAACCATTTGAAGTACAAGTGGACGCAGCAGACCATGCTCTTGGTGGTGTCTTGGTGCAGGACAAGCACCCGATAGCATTCGAAAGTCGGAAGCTGAAGGATGCCGAGCAACGGTACAGTACCCATGAGAAGGAAATGTCAGCAGTGATCTATTGTTTGGAAGTGTGGCGCCACTACCTAATCGGAATGAAATTCACTGTGGTGACGGATAATTTTGCTAACACATATTTCAGAACACAAAAGAAGTTGTCCCCGAAACAGGCTCGTTGGCAAGAACTCTTGGGCGAGTTTGATTTTACTTGGGTATCTCCATGGCTTCCTGACATTCCAATGTACATTCCCATTGCTTGTCCTTCTTGAGTAAATCCGTCAAAGGGTTGGTGATCTTGGAATACCCCTTCACGAACCGACGGTAATAGTTCGCTAATCCCAAGAACGACTGTAACTCCACAACCTTTGATGGAACCGGCCAATCCACAACAGCCTTTATTTTCTTATGGTCCATGCAGATCTTTCCTTGGCTAATAATGTGACCAAGAAAAGTAATTTTGTCCCGACAAAACTCACACTTTTCCTTTGTCCAAAGATAAATGGCGCATCGGGTACAGAACTTTTTGTTTTTGAAACCAATTGTTCCGCTACTGTATATTCTGCTTCGTGGATTCTGGATTCAGGTGTTACTTCTCATATTTGTACTATGAATCAGGATCTGGAACGAAGTAGGCAGCTTGAAGCTGGAGAAGTGATGATCACTGTCGGAAGTGGATAAAGCGTAGAGGCAACCGATATCGGATCACTCCTACTGGGTTTAGAATTTGGTTTTATTTTGACATTAGATGAAGTACTTGTTTTTCCCAAGGGGCATAAAAACATTATATCCATTCCAGTCTTGGACCAGAAAGGATTTTGTTTCTTCATTGGCAATGGTAGTTGTAAAATTTATTTTCGAAATAAGTTGATTAGCACAACTACATTGTTGAATGGTTTATATCATCTAAACTTACAAAATAAATCAGCAGTGAACACTATAGCTAGGAAACGTGGCAGGCAAGATACTAATCAAGCTCTTAAGTGGCACCTTAGACTTGGTCATATTGGTCAGATCAAGGTTCAAAAAATGGAGAAAGATGTACTTTTAAGTCCATTGGGTGTAGAACCCTATCCAACTTGTGAATCCTGCCTTAGAGGCAAGATGACTACTTCCCCCTTCACATGGACATTCGAAAGGGCAGCTGAAAAACTTGGGTTGGTACATACCGACATTTGTGGTGCTTTGGAAGCAGCCCGAGATGGATATCAATATTTCATAACGTTCACAGATGATCATACTAGGTATGGAATTGTATACTTAATGAAACATAAATCCGAAGCCTTCACTAAATTCAAAGAATTTAAGGCCCTAGTTGAAAAACAGACTGGATGTCATATCAAAGCACTTCGGTCGGACCGATGAGGCGAATATATGACCTCAGAGTTTGATGAATTCCTTAAGGAACATGGAATAGTTTTACAATTCATGCCGCCAGGAACCCTACAGTTAAATCGTGTTTCAAAAAGGAGAAATCGGACTTTGTTGGACATGGTTCGCTCCATGTTGAATTACACTGATTTACCAATTTACCTATGGGGGTACGCCTTACTAACCGATGCCTATAACCTTAATAGATGGCCTTCTAAATCTGTTACTATCACTCCACATGAGATGTGGAAGGGTAAGAAACCAAGTCTTAATTATATAATGATTTGGGGATGTCCAGCCTATGTCAAGAAGGCTAAGGTGGACAAACTGGAAGCAAGGTCCATCAAGGGATGTTTCATTGGATACCCAGAGGACTAGATGGGTTATCTATTCTACATGACAAAAGACCATAGGGTCGTTGTGGCTTTACAAACGCACTTACTTGAGGATGAGCTCATTCAGGAAGGTGGCTTGGGTAGAAATATCTCTTTGGAAGAGCATAATGAAAGTCCTAAGGAGACATCTGATCAGGGATCAGGAACCAACCCTATTGTAACACAACCTCCATTTCGAAGGTCTGATAGGGTGTCTCACTTACCTGAGAGGTATGGATATACACATGTCGAGGAACTGGGTCCCCACGATGCACCCGATAGCCATTAGGACGACCCTGTTACCTATGACCAAGCGATAGTGGATGTAGACTCTGATAAATGGCAAGAAGCAATGGAAGCTGAGATAGACTCGATGCATACCAATCAGGTCTGGACTCTAGTAGATCTACCAACTGGCATGAGGACTATTGGAAATAAATGGATCTATAAGAGAAAGACTGATGGGGATGGCAAGGTTGACGCCTATAAGTCCAGGCTTGTAGCAAAGGGTTATACCCAAAGAGAAGGGATCTATTATCATGATACCTTCTCGCCCGTAGCTATAATCAAGTCGATTCGCATGATGCTTGCCATTGCTGCCTATTACGATTATGAAATATGGCAAATCAACGTCAAAACGGCTTTTCTAAATGGATACCTTGAGGAGGAAATCGATATGGAACAGCCTAAGGTTTTTGTGTCCAAGGCTAATATTCATAAGGTGTGTAAGCTACAACGAGCCTTTTATGGGCTGAAGAAAGCTTCTCGGAGTTGGAACCTTCGATTTGACGAAGCAGTCAAGGACTTTGACTTCGTGCGAAATGAGGAGGAACCATGTGTTTAGAAAAAGGTCAGTGGGAGCAACATTGCATTCTTAGTACTATATGTATATCATATTCTACTTATAGGAAATAACTAGCAATGCTCAACACTGTGAAAGATTGGCTTTGTAAAACGTTCTCCATGAAAGAGTTGGGAGAAGCTTCTTATATTCTAGGGACCCATCTTTACAGACATAGACCGAAAAGAATAATAGGACTTTTCCAAGCCCTCTATATCGATGAACTACTGAGAAGATTCAAGATGGATGAATCTAAAAGAGGGTTCCTTCCCATACGACATGGAATTCATCTCACCATGAAAATGTGTCCTCAAAGTGAGGAAGACAAGAAAGAGATGAGTAAGGTACCCTATGCCTCGGCAATAGGTAGCCTCATGTACGCTATGTTATGTAGGAGACTGGACTTAGCCTACGCTGTGAGTATGGCAAGTCGGTTTCAAGCAAACCCGGGAAGGGAACACTGGACTGCCATCAAGAACATTCTTAAGTACTTGAGAAGAACTAGAGATATGGTTCTTACTTATGATGGTGGAGAACTGAAGGTGATTGGATTCACTGATTTTGATTTTCAAGGAGACAATGACGACTCTAAGTCGACATCTGGGTATTTGTTTATTCTCAATGGAGGAGAAGTATCTTGGAGAAACTCCAAGCAAAGCACTACTGCAGATTCCACCTGCCAAGCAGAGTACCAAGATGCCTCAGAGGTTAGCAAAGAAGCATTTTGGATGCAAAAGTTTGTGCAAGAACTTCAAGTGGTGCCTAACGTGGAGCTGCCTATATCACTATTCTATGATAATGATGGAGCTGTCGCCCAAGCCAAGGATCCGAGGGCTCACCACCACACCAAGCATATAGAGAGAAAGTATCACATCGTTTGAGAGATGGTTGAAAAAGGATATGTTTCGTTGCAAAGAGTAGACTCAGAAGACAATGTCTCTGACCCGCTGACTAAGACATTATCTCAGGCCGTCTTGTAAAGACATCTGAAAAACATGGATATTAGATACCATGATGTGTGGCGTTGAGTGCAAGTGGGAGATTGTTAAAAAATATGCCCTCTAATGCCACTTAGGGGATGAGAGAGTAGGGGCATTGTACTTGTAATTATGGAATAATTAATTAAAAGGCAATACGATTCATTCACTGTTTATTGTATTTCAAATGCATTCTTGATTTGGTAAACATTGAAGTGAAGTCTACTTAAATAAATTGAACATTCCATTCTCGTTATCGGATAAGAGAAAATGCACTGGAATCGTTTAAAGTTTATTTGCGTAAATCGTTCACAAGTCAATAAACTTAAATGGGCATTAAGTTTTAAGTAAGACTTGTATAACTGATGCTAGGACGTCTGCATGTCTTGATATAATAGTTATAAGTATATTGGTGGGACCAGTATACTCGAACACGACTCATACTTGATTCAGTCACACGGTATTCACTCTCGGAGAGTCGATGATGAATCGAAAGGTTGTGATAGTATACGTGGACCTTTTACTTGAGGGTTCAGTAGAAGATGTGTCTGTGACGTTTAGTTTGTCATTAGAGTAGTTAGACTCATTTGCTTAATTGCTAAGCCAACCTCGAAGTGCGGACTATATGGGCAGGTAGCAGTCTTTACTGTACGTCAAGATAGGATTCTATCTCCTGTTAGTGAGCAGGCGAATGTTCTATACAGTTAATGGCAAATAAGATCATAAGTTTTTGGGCAAAGCATTCTGATCTAGTCGTGTTAGATACACCAGTAATCAGTCGGTCTTGATTTGCATTAACATATGTATAATGTCTAGTCAACAGTAGGGTTTGACTTTTCCGTGACCCGAAGACTTGACCGGGACATATGATGAAGGGTCTATATGTATATAGTATTCACGACATAATGGTTCTGTAATGGTCCCTTCATTCATTCTCAGTCGGGATTTACAGTGTGGATCGCTAGGCTGGCTATGTAACACCCCGAGATATTCGGAATAATTACAGCGCCGTAAACCCTTTAAGTAAGGATTTACAAGGCTAATTTAAAAGAAAGGTAAATATAAGACATCATCATCATCGGAAATTCAAGTTTACAAAACCGAACAACTGGTTCAACGAGTAATTAATACAACCATATCGAAATGATATTAATAAGACACGCGTACTCGAGTACTGAAATCAAACCAAGAAAACAATTCACCAACAACAACAAACATCACTGAACCCCTTCGTCGTCACGTTGGTACTGTGGCTGTTTCCCTGCTCCTCGACTACCTGAACATCACAACAAATGTCCACCCCCGAAGGGGTTAGCAAAACGATGCTAGTACAAGTATCATATTAAACAATTCGAATATGCATCAACAATATATAACAAGATACACCACACGGACTTCCGCTACCGGAATCCAACAATGCGAATCCACAAGATTCCATTAACACAGCAAGGGTATTCCAATGATCCAGCGCCCTCAGCATAGATCCCAAGATGATCCCGTCGGACCAACACGAGGTGGAAATAACCCGTCCAATGATCCAACTGTAACACCCCCAAGTTATTCAGGGATATTACAGCGCCGTAAGCCCCGCCGTGGGACCCACAAGGCTAACATACGTGGAACCATAAAATTTTCTACACACAATAGAATGAAAAACAATACGAAGGTATTCGAAATATGACCAATGTATTCATAAACATCACAACTCGAATCAATACTTCGGCAAACACAGGCCGGAACATCAAGGAAAAGGGAAAACAATACTCGAGTATTCAAAAGCCAATCCAGTACAACAACACTGAACGGGAACTCCAAACATAACTGGAAGAAAGACACAGTATCACACTTGCCCACCATCTTCGTGCCGACCCGATACCTGCCTGTCCGACCTCCTGGAACCTGAAATACATGAAACATATTTCCCCCGTAAAGGGGTTAGCCGTCGAATAGCCAGTGCAAGTATATCAATATGAAACACAATACTCCTCGACAATAAAGTAAATGTAACCGTCAATTCATCCATTCAAGACTAGTATTCCGGAATAACTAAAATCTCATAAGACGTATGTGAATGCCGTAGAAACGGTTCGTTCACCTCATACGCCGTTACGTATGTGAATGCCGTAGAAACGGTTCGTTCACCTCATACGCCGATACATGTAGGAATGCCACAAACGGTTCGTTCATTACATGCCAACAATATATCTATGAATGCCGTAAAAACGGTTCGTTCATGATATGCCATCAATATTTCTTACTTTCAAAGTCGAGAACGTACAATCATAAATGTATACTTGCCTTTGAGACATCGAGAAATCGAACGGAGGAAAGGTATGAGTTCGGTAGGTCCGAGAACGCGCTTCCGGCACCTAAACGATTCGCAAGGAATATGACAATTAATTATCCATACTCAAATAACACGAAGAGACTCCCGAAACTCGTCTACGATTCAAGAAAATATACGGGTGGATAACTAAAGGTTGGGAAATCGCCCAAACTCCCACAAGTCCTAAAACGGCACAATCCAACCCGTAAAATCGGAAGAAAACACTCATACGGTATAGATATATCAAAATCTCAAGGTTCTCAAGCTTCAATCGGACAAAACGGACGAATCTACGAAAACCCCCAAAATCCAACACAAAATTCAAAGTGTTCTTGAATAATCTTTCAATAATCCGATGAATACTCAAACATGTCCATAATCACGCATATATCACACCATACACCATGATTTAATCATCCAAAACGCCAATACCCACACAAAATCGAGAAGTCAAGATGTCGAAGAAATTACCTCTTGAATATCCAAGCTCTATGATCCAAGGAATACGCGTTAGATCGACTATCCGGGCTTCCCAACCGAGTGAAAGCGGTAAATCTCCAACACACAAGTGATAGATGTGAGAAAACTCCTCCCTCAAACTCTCTCTCTCGCAGGTGGAAGAAGGAAATGGGGGAAGAGGGCTGAAATCTCGCTTAAAAAGCCGAATTATGCAGTTGACCGCATTGTGTGCCGCGGCTCAGCCCAGGTGTGCTGCGGCACAGACCTAAAAATTGTTCCTGTGTTTCGGCGGTGTGCGGCTCACCAGTGTGTCGCGGCACCGGTACAAGCGGTTTATGGCCGAGGATGCAACACAAGTGTGCCGCGGCTCGGCTAGGTGTGCCGCGGCACTGACTCACGGTGTCAGCGCACTGCCGGGCGCAGCCGCGGCACTCGTGCACTCCGCTCGGCCAGTTTAGAAAATGTGTGTGCCGCGCGCATGCTCCTTGTGCCGCTGCTCACACCTCTTCGGGTCCTAAAATGATGGAAAATGACCCGGGAAGAGAATAAAAGTAATAGGATTCAATGTCCGGGCAACAATAACACGAAAATAGAAGTACGGAAACCCCAAAACGGTGGTTCCAAGCAATGATTACAAGGGTTCGCTCAACAAATCACGATTCGAAGAATATGAAAAGGTTTGAAATGACATGACTTTCGACCGGGGAATTACATTCTCCCCCTCTAAAAAGAAGTTTCGTCCCGAAACTTAAGGAATAAATAGTTCGGGGTATTCCACCCGCATCTTCTCTTCCGTCTCCCAAGTCGCCTCCTCGACTCCATGCCTCGACCATTGCACTTTAACCAGTGGAATGGTCTTATGCCGAAGTTGTTTCTCACGGCGCTCAAGAATCTTCACGGGTTTCTCCGGAAAGGTAATATCCTCGGCTACGTCAATCTCACTGTAGTCGATAATGTGGCTCGGATCCGGTACGTACTTCCTCAACTGGGACACATGAAAAACACTATGGACGTGACTCAAAGCTGGAGTTAACGCCAAGCGATAAGCTAAATCTCCAACTCTGTCCAAAATCTCGAAAGGTCCAATATACCTTGGACTGAGTTTCCCCTTTTTCCCGAAGCGGAAAACTCCTCTGGTCGGTGACACGCTTTTTGTGTAACTATCGCAAGTGCACGATATCGTATCAAGTAGTAAAGTGGACTTTTTGAGTCCGGTTTATCGATCCCACAAGGAAGTTATGTTATAATTTGAATTATACACTATTAGTCTATTTTTATAGATACTTAAGATGAGTGAAACACACAATTAAAAAGTTTGGTTTAATAATTGCAAAGAAATTGCAATAATAGTTCTAATATTATAAGGAAATAAAAAGATTGCAATATTAATAGAATGATTAATGATAAAATGAAATAGTTGGGATTACAAACTTAGTTCGTCATTAGTTATAAAAGATGTATTGGAGATCATAAGATGAATTTACTTATTATGTTGTGTAGATTCGATTTTCCTTAAAAAGACGGTTTCTCTTCGAACTATAAACGCCCTTACATATTGAATCAATCCACTATATTTCTATGTTGATTGGCTTCAATACATAGCATTAGGATTTGTGAAAATAACTCAATGAATCATCTAAGGACTAGGGTATATTTCTATCCCCTAGAACAACTTAGAGTGAAGATCATTTGATCTAATCAAACATATTTTCTTTTCAAACATATGAAGATCATAAATATCTTCATTAATTGGCCAAATAAATAAAGATTGTTAAAACAATGAAAATCACACACAATAATAAGTAATTCATAATATATCTTTATACAAACATAAATAACATGACTAACCTTGTTTATAATCCCAACTTAAGAAACTTAGCCCATAAAGGGTTTATTACACATATTACAAGCTTTGGTGGTCATTCTTAGTTGAATCAAGAGAAAGAATTGATCCTAACTCCCTTAGTAGATAAAGGAGATAGAAGCAATAAACTCTCTGAACAACATATGTTGTACCACACTAACAAAGATCACTCAAGAACACAAGTGTGTTCTTCACACAAAAAGAAAAGTTTACAAGAAAATGGAAAATTATAAGATGAATGGTGAATGATGAAGGATCTAAGGGGTCTATTTATACACCTAAAGTCATCTAATAGCTCCAAAATTACAGCATTATTACATTATATCGGATCAATGCCACCATCCCCTCAATAATACACAAAAAGTATAAAAATTAGACAAATCATAGCAATTCAAGAGTTACTACCGTAACATCTGTGAGTTACGGCCAGTAATCGAGGTGACTTACGGCCTGAACTTCCCGAATGTTACGGCCGTAACGTGGCTTCGTAAATTTGCTCATTTGAAGCTTTGATAGTTACGTTTTCAGCCCGAATTCCCTCGGACTTTGCGTTTTGCCCCAGATCTTCTTCTGATGATAACTTTTGATATATAACTCGATTTTGAATCCTAAAGACTGCCGAATTCGTCTCGGAAAGCCCTACAACATGAATATATCAAAATTCAATAAAGAGAATATTTATTAAACATGTTGTTTCTTGAGTAATTCAGTTATTTAATCCGATCATCATCCAATAAAAATAAAATTATTAAAACTATTAAATTAAAAGCAAAAAAACGAGAAGACTAGCTCAATTATGGGTGAATTTTATCGATACAAACCATGGATAAGTGTACAAAAATGACACTTATCACACCCCCAAACTTGAATTCTTGCTAGTCCCGAGCAAGACTCTTTATTATTCACACTCCAAAAATAAAAATAAAAATAAAAAAAATAAGAAAATTAATACACACATAAATTAAAATATAAAAAGAGAAAAGGAGATCAAAATGCCATTAATAAACAACAACCAGCTTTATACAGTAGATAGAAATGAATCAAGATTCAAAATAAATCTACTAATATTTTTGAAGTTAAAACACGGTTTTTATTTTGTAATTCCAAAATGTAAGGTTTTCCCCCCAAAAGGTTGATTATTTCTTTCCCACTCGTGATACACACGACTCCCTTTAATGGTTGCTCTCGATCACTCGTTTATTTTTCGACTCAATATGAAGAAGAATTTCATTGGCGTCATCAAATATTGTGATTTTTGAGTGTATTGAAATTCAGCTGCTAATTAATTCAAATCTGCTCATAAACTACATCCCTTTTAGTGATAGCTTTCACACCGTTATTTGCTAACGTGTAGCTCTTTTCACTAACACAATTTCTATCTCATTTTTTTTTCGTAAAAAGGTGATAGCTTTCACACCGTTATTTGCTAACGTGTAGCTCTTTTCACCAATTTTTCCCGAGACGGCAGCTACGCACCAACAATGGTTAGTCCTTTATTTTTCGCAAAATTTAAGACTTCCAAAATTAGGCAGCTGTTGCTGCTCAACACTTCTCCTTTTCGTCATTTATTTTTTTAGGTGATAGCTTTCACACCGTTATTTGCTAACGTGTAGCTCTTTTCACCAATGACTCCTTTTTTAGGGAATAGAATTTTGCGAGAAAATCATTTTTAGTTAAGCATGAAAAATCAAAAACTCCACAAATTAAGTAAATTTCGCTTTATTTTTCATTAACCAATTGATTCTTCTTTTCTCAAGGTAACGAATGACTCGATTTTATATGATAATTACAAGGCTTGGAAAGAGAGATTAAGGCTCAAAAAATTTTGGAATATACAATTTTTTTACCGGTTAAAACGATTTTAGAAGTTTGTATAAAGCTAATTTATTGGTGTTATGGCCAGATTTAAAAATCTCAAAAATCAAAATACTATAAATATATATATAAATATATATATATAAAAAAAAATTAAGGCAAATAACCAAATCAATCAAAACACACCAAAATTATTAAACAAACACAAATACTAAAACAAACCACCCCCAAACTTGAAAATAAAACTGTCTCGCTTTAAAAATAAAATAAAAAATAAAAAATAAAAATCAATGCAGAAAAGCAGAATACTCCCTTTTAAGAAAGTTGATGTCTGAGCGTAACGCCTTTTAGAATCTGCAAGAGAATAAATATACGAGGCACACACAAAAGAAAATAAAATATAACATAATTTTTTTAGATGCGCATCAAGAAAGTCCGAAGAGTCGCCTTACGCTGCCATCAAAGTTTTTATAAAAGCAAAACACGAAATAAACATTATAGTAATGAAATAAAAATACATAAATCGTGAATAGATGCGCGTCAAGAGATCAAGAAGAAACTCCTTAAGCTGCCATCATTTAGCACGATTATTACACACGACAAAAAGTAAAAATACAAGGGGTCCGACATGGGTTATCAAAGGGAGAGGAATGAATCTACTTTTCGTTTTCTCACGGTAAAATCTTCTACCTGCATAATTTTAGCTAGAGTGGATCTGGTTGAGGAACAAATTCATTGAGTTTTTCGATTAGTTCTTACGGTGTTGTTGCAACGACTATGATTCGCTTTTGCACGCTCGGAAATAAATCCCTTTTCACAGAGTAGTCGATGAAAGACAAGAAACCATCAAAGAAACCATTGACATTAAGCATTCCTATTGGTTTTGATGAACATTTAGTCGGCTCTGGTAACCACATGAAAAAGTTCCTCAAGTGTGCCAAAACCACCGGAAGGGCGATAAAGGCGCAATTATTTATCATGTGAGTTATGCGATCTTGCATATTCACGATCTAAACTCATCTCCAATAGTTGACCCGGTGATTTTACTTTCCAGAGGTTTTGGGATTACTCCCAACACTCTTACTCCTTCCATATAGGCGTATGCACTCGCCCCATTAATCCTAGACTTCCTCCTCCGTAAACTACATGAATGCATTTTTCTCCTAAGGTACGACCCAAGTTGTGGGTCGCTTGATGAAGTATGCCTCTTTTCCAACTAGATCCACCAAAAATGCAGATCGTGTAAAATTTTTTTGTTGAAGATGATGACTCCATTTTTGAAAAGAAAAAAAAATTTAGAGAGAAACAGAGAAAAGTGCAAGTTTGAGGGATGAATGAAAGAAACCAAGAGAAAGTTTATTTATAGAAGAAAAAGAAGGTAAAAATTGTTTAACAAGTTTGTGATTGCGTTTGATTGTGTTTCAACTACTCAATAGAATAATGAAAGCTTTTATCGCGTATCACATTTTTATTCAAAATCTCACCACACGACAAAAATAAAAGATACTTACGCGTATGTACAAGAGTTGTGATTGTGGCTCACATCTTCCTCTCGATTTTACGTTCGTAAACGGCCTAAACGCCTTCTATGAGTCGGGAGAAGCTTCCCATCCAATTTTCTTACAAATTGGCAAACAGGTCTTTTAACGCCGATTCCCAAGACGTTGTTCATATTCTGGTTTGAATTTATTCCACAAACATTGAATTCCGTAATACACAAGTCCACTAGGATGCGTGTCAAGAGAAATTTCGATATTATCTAAATTCTCCTTATTCAGACCATCATTAATGAACTGAATTTTATCTTCTCTGTTTGTAGATGGAATTCCTAAAGATCGACATTTTGCATTACAGTTCCATCTAGCACATTTATAGCAAACGGCTAGAATCTTTGCTCGTCGTTTCTTTGCATATGAACTTTTTCCAAGCCCTGGTAAAAATCTAGTTGGTGTTTCTGTGAATTCACCTTCTATTCTTACTTTGGCTTCGATAATGAATCTTATGTCAAAAGGTATGCTTTTATTCGTAAGCAACCTCATCCTTTCAAGCCTTGTCTTGTAAATTTTTAAAATTGCATTTTTGCTTAGAAAGGGAAATCTTTTTTCAATTTTAAACAATGTTTCATCCATGATAAAAAAAAAAAAACAAAAAAAATAAAAAGACAATGAAAATAAAATAAAAAAAAATATATACAAATATCAGTTGTTGTGGGAAACTGAAAAATCCGACTTTAATAGTCACGGAGTACCGTTATCCGCCACTTGACCGGACAAACACAATTTAGTACTAAGTTACAACGTCGAGAAATTTGTACCTACACAAATAGTTTATAATGTAAGAGTTCAAATATAACTTATACTTCAAGAACGGCGCCAAAAACTTGACACGCTTTTTGTGTAACTATCGCAAGTGCACGATATCGTATCAAGTAGTAAAGTGGACTTTTTGAGTCCGGTTTATCGATCCCACAAGGAAGTTATGTTATAATTTGAATTATACACTATTAGTCTATTTTTATAGATACTTAAGATGAGTGAAACACACAATTAAAAAGTTTGGTTTAATAATTGCAAAGAAATTGCAATAATAGTTCTAATATTATAAGGAAATAAAAAGATTGCAATATTAATAGATTGATTAATGATAAAATGAAATAGTTGGGATTACAAACTTAGTTCGTCATTAGTTATAAAAGATGTATTGGAGATCATAAGATGAATTTACTTATTATGTTGTGTAGATTCGATTTTCCTTAAAAAGACGGTTTCTCTTTCGAACTATAAACGCCCTTACATATTGAATCAATCCACTATATTTCTATGTTGATTGGCTTCAATACATAGCATTAGGATTTGTGAAAATAACTCAATGAATCATCTAAGGACTAGGGGTATATTTCTATCCCCTAGAACAACTTAGAGTGAAGATCATTTGATCTAATCAAACATATTTTCTTTCAAACATATGAAGATCATAAATATCTTCATTAATTGGCCAAATAAATAAAGATTGTTAAAACAATGAAAATCACACACAATAATAAGTAATTCATAATATATCTTTATACAAACATAAATAACATGACTAACCTTGTTTATAATCCCAACTTAAGAAACTTAGCCCATAAAGGGTTTATTACACATATTACAAGCTTTGGTGGTCATTCTTAGTTGAATCAAGAGAAAGAATTGATCCTAACTCCCTTAGTAGATAAAGGAGATAGAAGCAATAAACTCTCTGAACAACATATGTTGTACCACACTAACAAAGATCACTCAAGAACACAAGTGTGTTCTTCACACAAAAAGAAAAGTTTACAAGAAAATGGAAAATTATAAGATGAATGGTGAATGATGAAGGATCTAAGGGGTCTATTTATACACCTAAAGTCATCTAATAGCTCCAAAATTACAGCATTATTACATTATATCGGATCAATGCCAGCCATCCCCTCAATAATACACAAAAAGTATAAAAATTAGACAAATCATAGCACTGTCAAGAGTTACTACGTAACATCTGGAGTTACGGCCAGAATCGAGGTGACTTACGGCCGTAACTTCCTGAATGTTACGCCGTAACGTGGCTTCGTAAATTTGCTCATTTGAAGCTTTGATAGTTACGTTTTCAGCCGAATTCCTCGACTTTGCGTTTTTGCCCGGATCTTCTTCTGATGATAACTTTTGATATATAACTCGATTTTGAATCCTAAAGACCGAATTCGTCTCGGAAAGCCCTACAACATGAATATATCAAAATTCAATAAAGAGAATATTTATTAAACATGTTGTTTCTTGAGTAATTCAGTTATTTAATCCGATCATCATCCAATAAAAATAAAATTATTAAAACTATTAAATTAAAAGCAAAAAAACGAGAAGACTAGCTCAATTATGGGTGAATTTTATCGATACAAATCATGGATAAGTGTACAAAAATGACACTTATCAGTCGGCGATACTTTGAGCAAGACATGATCCCCCACTTCAAACTCCAAGGGTCGACGACGAGTATCGCAGAAGATTTCCGACGACTGGGCGCGATGAATCGATCTCGGATAATAGAAATCTTTTCCTTGGTCTCCAACAGCATATCCGGTTCCGTCCCAACTAGCTCAGAAGCCTCGTCCCAACATAATGGGGACCTACATCGCCTACCATAGAGTGCCTCGAAAGGTGCCATTTTGATCGACGCATGCCAACTATTATTGTAAGCAAACTCGATCAACGGCAAGTGAAGCTCCCAATCATTACTCCAGTCTAAGGCACAAGCCCGCAACATATCCTCCAACGTCTGAATCATCCTCTCTGTCTGACCGTCCGACTGAGGATGAAAGGAAGTGCTCAATCTCAACTCAGTACCCAGAGCCTGATGAACGGCCTGCCAAAAATGCAATACGAAACGGCCGTCTCGATCAGAAACAATGGTCTTGGGGGCACCGTGTAACCTCACGATCTCAGCGATAAAGGTTCGAGCCAATCTATCCGGTCCCCAAGTATCCTTAATTTCCAAGAAGTGTGCAGACTTGGTCAATCGATCGATAATTACCCAAATCATATTCATTCCAGTCCGAGTTCTCGGCATGCCAGTGATAAAATCCATTGAGATATCTTCCCACTTCCACTCGGGAATGGGAAGTGGTTTCAACAACCCCGCCGGTCGTTGATGTTCGATCTTGACTTGTTGACACGTCAAGCACCGTAATACAAACTCCGTAACATCCTTCTTCATGTTATTCCACCAAAAATTTCGCTTCAAATCTTTGTACATCTTACTCGTCCCGGGGTGGATTGAGTAAGGCGTAGCATGGGCTTCTCGGAGGATTCTCTGTCTCAACTCTAAATCGTTCGGAACACAAAGTCTCGCCTCAAATCTCGTAATACTATCCTCATGTACCATAAAGCCAGGAGCTTTTCCTTTTATCACATCTTCCTTCAGTTGAGAAATCATCGGGTCACTCCACTGCTTCCCTTTGATGTCGTCAACTAAGGACGAAGTAATTTCGAGAGTACACAATTGTCCCTGTACTCGTTGAAGCCAAACTTCTATCCCTTGCTCAATTAAATCTTGACGAATTTTCGTCTGGGACGTAAAAACCTCGAGCATATGAAGAGATGCCGATTTGCGGCTCAGAGCATCCGCAACGACATTGGCTTTCCCGGGGTGGTAAAGAATTTCCAAATCATAATCCTTTATCAACTCTAACCAACGCCGCTGTCTCATATTCAGCTCCTTCTGACTGAAAATATACTTCAGGCTCTTGTGATCGATATAAATCCGGCACGGTGAACCATACAAGTAATGCCGCCAAATCTTGAGTGCGAAGACAATTGCGGCCAATTCCAAATCGTGAGTAGGATAATTCATCTCATAAGGCTTTAATTGTCGTGACGCGAAAGCTATTGTCTTATCATGCTGCATAAGAACACAGCCCAGGCCTTGACCAAGCGCCATCAGAACCGCAAAGCCTTCGCTACCATGTGGTAAAGTTAGAATCGGCGCCAAGTCAATCGTCTCTTTAGTTCATCGAAGCTCACTGCCTCTCATCCGTCCAAACAAACTTTTCGGTCTTCGGAGTAATTTCGTAGCGGTCGGGCGAGTTTCGAGAACCCTCGACAAACCGACGGTAATACCCAAAGAAGGCCCAAAAAGCTACGAACCTCCTTAACATTTTTAGGCGGTGCCCAGCCTAGCACTGCCTCGATCTTCTGCGGGTCTACACGTACCCCTTCGGCCGAAATCACATGGCCGAGAAACATAACTTCTTCCAACCAAAACTCACATTTCGAGAATTTTGCATAGAGGTGCTCGGTTCTCAAAATGTCTAAGACCAAACGCAAGTATCGGGCATGTTCCTCCTTATCCCGAGAATAGATCAAGATGTCGTCAATAAAGACGACTACACACCTGTCGAGGTACTCGATGAATATTTTATTCATTAACTGCATGAATACCGGCCGCATTCACAACCCAAAAGGCATAACTACAAATTCATAATGCCCATATCTCGTCCGGAACGCCGTCTTCGGAACGTCGGACTCCCTCACTCTGAGTTGATAATACCCGGATCTTAAGTCAATCTTCGAGAAAACCGCAGCTCCTTGCAATTTATCAAATAAATCGTCTATACGCGGTAGAGGGTACTTGTTCTTGATGGTTACTTTGTTCAGCTCGCGGTAGTCGATGCACAAACGTAGTGAACCATCTTTCTTCCTCACGAAAAGAACAGGCGCGCCCCAAGGCGAAGCGCTCCGTCTGATGTACCCTCTTTCCAGAAGTTCTCCCAACTGATTCTTCAATTCTTTCATTTCAGAAGGTGACATCCGGTAAGGTGCTTTAGAAATTGGAGCCGCGTCTGGCTCTAAGTCTACGGTAAATTCTATCTCTCGATCTGGCGGTAATCCCGGAAGATCGTCCGGAAAAACATCGGGATACTCATTAACAACCGGAATTGAAGAGAAATCGACTTCGCTTCCTTCCGTTTTCAAAGCATAGCACCAATAGCCCGTACAACCTTTATTTAAAAGTTTTACGGCCTTCATGGCACTGATAAGTAACTTGGATTGGCCCGACTTACGTCCCAAAAATGAGTACTCAGATCCGTCTTTAGTCATCATGGTGATAACTTTGGTACGGTAATTCATAATCGCCTGGTGATTATTAAGCCAATCCTCGCCGAGGATTACGTCCTCGCCTTCCATATCAACTACAATTAAATTTGATAACCATTCCATACCGGATATAACCACCGGAAATTCTCTAATCTCCCGATTCCCCACAATCCTATCCTCAAGGCGCCTCACGATAAAGGGATCGCAAGCAGTTAAACAAGTTATATTCAAACGACGTACACACTCCAAAGAAATAAAAGAATGTGTAGCACCCGAATCAAAAAGTACACGGACTGGATAGGATAGAATATGGATGGTACCTGAAGCCACCGCCGCATCGGGTTCGTCTGTTCGACGCATCTCATAAACCCGTGGTTGCACCGAACCGACTCTAGAGTTCCCCCCTTCAGCGTTCTGACCCCGACCCCGACCCCTGCCAAAATTCTGCTGAGGTTGACCGAAAGATTGCCGCTGATTAACACCTTGATCAAGGGGTGTTGGGGCAGAAGCCCGAGTGTCCAAAGTCTGGTTCGGCTCGGAACAATAAACCGCTCTATGCCCCATCTGACCACACGTGTGACACTTTAATAGTGGAAAGTAGCATTCCGAACTAAAGTGGCCTGGACGACCACAATTATAGCAAGTCACTGTACGATTTGAGGTGCCCGGAGTGGGACGGTAACCCCTCTTCCCTTTATTAGAACGTGACGACTGTCCGGCAAAATAGTTAGTCGTCTGTGACTTCTGAAAGTTGCCACCCTTAGAGCCAGAAAAATTTCCCCCGACTTTCTGCTTCTTCGGTTCTTCAACGGTATCATTGTCGGGGATCAACATATCATGGGCTAAAGCTCTGTCCTGATACTCTTTCAGTGTGGTACAAGCAAATCCGGCCATGTACCGCCGTAAGTACAAATTCATCCGCATATCAAAATAACGGATCTTATCACGCTCGTTACGTACTTGATCCTTCACATGGGTCAATTGTTGGTTAAACTCCACGATCGCCTGCGAAACGGGAATATCTTGTGGTTTGGCCTCGAAGAAGGCTCGGATTCGGCTCTCTCGTACCGGCCAAGGACAAAACTCGGCCTCCAAGAGCTCCTTAAATTCATCCCACGAGGCAATACGATCCTGTGGCTTGATGACCTTCCACCAAGTAGCGGCCTCCTTAGTGAGGAAATACTGGGCAATTGGTACTTTCCTCACCTCGGGGCAATCAACTGCTTCGAAAATCTTCTCCAATTCCGCTAGCCAGTCTTCCCAGCCTAACGGGTCTGTGGCACCGCCAAACTGTGGAGGGTGCATACGGATTACATTCTGAAGCAAGGCATCCGTGTTTGGGTTCGGGTTATTCAGTTGAACAGTTTGGGCTAAAATGGTCATCTGAGTAGCCAATTGTTGAAGTGCATTCACCACTCCAACGTCTGCGTTGTTCCCCTGACCGTCTGACTGGTCGTGCTGACCCTCGGTGTCGGGATGCACCGAGTTCGACAAACTGGGGTTGGTCGACCCCGCAACTGAACTGATGGAAACGGCCGCGCCACGACCCCTTCCTCGTCCACGGCCACGACCACGGCCACGGCCCCTACCAGCTGACATACTGAAGAACATACAAGGTACGTAAGCACAATTCAAACGCACGACATTAAGGTGATCGATTCTCAAGAATATCCATAGAAGAAGCATAACGAAAAAGGAAACATTAGAAGAGCAAGAGGTCTTACAAGTACCGGTCGCACTGTGATGATGGCAGAGTAGTGATACTGTGGACAATTGACGACTCATTCGACCCAAAAGACCGACAGCCTAGGTATCCATAGACCTAAGCTCTGATACCATATTCTGTAACACCCCCAAGTTATTCAGTGATATTACAGCGCCGTAAGCCCCGCCGTGGGACCCGCAAGGCTAACATACGTGGAACCATAAAATTTGACCGATAAGGTCTACACACAATAGAATGAAAAACAATACGAAGGTATTCGAAACATAACCAATGTATTCATAAACATCACAACTCGAATCAATACTTCGGCAAACACAGGCCGGAACATCAAGGAAAAGGGAAAACAATACTCGAGTATTCAAAAGCCAATCCAGTACAACAACACTGAACGGGAACTCCAAACATAACTGGAAGAAAGACACAGTATCACACTTGCCCACCATCTTCGTGCCGACCCGATACCTGCCTGTCCGACCTCCTGGAACCTGAAATACATGAAACGTATTTCCCCCGTAAAGGGGTTAGCCGTCGAATAGCCAGTGCAAGTATATCAATATGAAACACAATACTCCTCGAGAATAAAGTAAATGTAACCGTCAATTCATCAATTCAAGACTAGTATTCCGGAATAACTAAAATCTCATAAGACGTATGTGAATGCCATAGAAACGGTTCGTTCACCTCATACGCCGTTACGTATGTGAATGCCATAGAAACGGTTCGTTCACCTCATACGCCGATACATGCAGGAATGCCGTCAAAACGGTTCGTTCATTACATGCCAACAATATATCTATGAATGCCGTAAAAATGGTTCGTTCATGATATGCCATCAATATTTCTTACTTTCAAAGTCGAGAACGTACAATCATAAATGTATACTTGCCTTTGAGACATCGAGAAATCGAACGGAGGAAAGGTATGAGTTCGGTAGGTCCGAGAACGCGCTTCCGGCACCTAAACGATTCGCAAGGAATATGACAATTAATTATCCATACTCAAATAACACGAAGAGACTCCCGAAACTCGTCTACGATTCAAGAAAATATACGGGTGGATAACTAAAGGTTGGGAAATCGCCCAAACTCCCACAAGTCCGAAAACGGCACAATCCAACCCGTAAAATCGGAAGAAAACACTCATACGGTATAGATATATCAAAATCTCAAGGTTCTCAAGCTTCAATCGGACAAAACGGATGAATCTACGAAAACCCCCAAAATCCAACACAAAATTCAAAGTGTTCTTGAATAATCTTTCAATAATCCGATGAATACTCAAACATGTCCATAATCACGCATATATCACACCATACACCATGATTTAATCATCTAAAACGCCAATACCCACACAAAATCGAGAAGTCAAGATGTCGAAGAAATTACCTCTTGAATATCCAAGCTCTATGATCCAAGGAATACGCGTTAGATCGACTATCCGGGCTTCCCAACCGAGTGAAAGTGGTAAATCTCCAACACACAAGTGATAGATGTGAGAAAACTCCTCCCTCAAACTCTCTCTCTCTCGCAGGTGGAAGAAGGAAATGGGGGAAGAGGGCTGAAATCTCGCTTAAAAATCCGAATTATGCAGTTGACCGCATTATGTGCCGCGGCTCAGCCCAGGTGTGCCGCGGCACAGACCTAAAAATTGTTCCCAGGTTTCGGCAGTGTGCCGCGGCTCAGCCCAGGTGTGCCGCGGCACCGGGTACAGGCGGTTTATGGCTGAGGATGCAACACAAGTGTGCCGCGGCTCAGCCTAAGTGTGCCGCGGCACTGACTCGTCAGCCGCAGACTTCACGGGCGCAGCCGCGGCACCAGATACCCACTTGGCCAGGTTTAGAAAATGTGTGTGCCGCGGCGCATGCTCCTTGTGCCGCGGCTCACACCCCCTTAGGGTCCTAAAATGATGGAAAATGACCCGGGAAGAGAATAAAAGTAATACGATTCAATGTCCGGGCAACAATAACACGAAAATAGAAGTACGGAAACCCCAAAACGGTGGTTCCAAGCAATGATTACAAGGGTTCGCTCAACAAATCACGATTCGAAGAATATGAAAAGGTTTGAAATGACATGACTTTCGACCGGGTATTACACCAGCGCCCTCAGCCTAGATCCCAAGATGATCCCGTCGGACCAACACGAGGTGGACATCCGATCCAGCGCCCTCAGCATAGATCGTACAACGTACACAAACACAACTCATGCATACACATATGCCAAATCATTATGTTCACCAACATGAACATACAAACACTAGATAACGAATATCATGACAATTCAACGTAATAAATCTCATGTTCAACAACATGAATAATCACACGCATGCTCAAAATATCAATATTAATATATTACGATACTTGCCTCGAAGATGGCAAGAACGAAACACTTCAATGATCTCAACACACTCGAAGGCCGCCTTCTTCGATCAACGTAGCAAACTCGAACCTTAACAAAAGAAATGATATACAAATCATCTCAAGTCGAACGATGGCCTAACAATCGATCTACGGCCCAAAAGCTCAAAATATGCAATCTGCCTGAACCACTTAGCGTACGCTACGCACTCTATGTAGCGTGCGCTAAGCCTGCCTGTTAGCGTACGCTATCGTATAAGCCTAGCGTACGCTAGCCACGGACTGCCAGTTCTCTCTGATCAGCCGACTGACTCGGCTGATATCATAACGTACGTTACGTACCACACGTAGCGTGCGTTAACTTATCCCCGATAGCGCACGTTAACTAACGTATGTTAGCGTGCGCTAACCGTGCATGGCAGATTACTACTAACAGAAAACTGGATTGAAAGGTGATGAACTCATGAATTCTATGGTGATAAAACAAGTCGTCCCCGAGCATATCATGCTAATAAGGTTTGTGGAAGTTCTATACGTACTGAATGACTATGAGATACAAAGATACGGATAATCACCTCAACACCATAATTCATCTTAGATCTTCAAGAAAATATTCTAAGTTCCGTTCATCCTACGTTCCAAAACGCATGATTCCAATGTGAAAAATGTAACAATCTAGGTAATATCCGTTTAATGATCATAAATCGATTTGAAAATGCTTAGGAGTCCAGATACTAAGATGGTTCAAAGGTTCATACGATATATAGTGCCGATACGTCAAAAGTATCCTTCTAACACATGATGATCGATTATAAAAGAAATAACTGATTATACAAACATGATCAAATCGTCCTTGAGAACACTACTAATATTGGTGAAGAATCACCTACCTCAAAGTAGTGAAGAACAAGGAGAAAATCGAAGCAATCCAACGTCGAAGGCTCGAACACCAATCCTCAATGATCCACAATCTTCAATCACGAGCTAGAATGTTGATATGAGGTGTTTGGGATGTAGGAAGTTATACTCTAAGTATAAGAATTCGGATGTGGGAAAAGAAAGGACTGAAAATACGAAAAGGATGTTGTCCTATTTATAAGAAATGGTTATTAGCGCGCACTAGTCCCTGTTCGTAGCGTGCGCTAACGCCTCAGTGACTTCACTGTACTCATCACTTAGCGTGCGCTATTCACATGCCTGTAGCGTGCGCTAAGGCGTTGACTTGGCTTTTCCCGAAAGTCGTCCAGGTTCATCCCGACACAATCCGACAGGGGTCCCCGGCCAGATCTCACCTACCGCACGTCTCAATCAAATTGACCACGCATAGCGTGCGCTAAGGTTCCTTTGTAGCGTGCGCTATGAATCCATGTTAGCGTACGCTACACATAGCCGATAGCGTGCGCTACATGCGCAGAATTACAATATTTAAATCACATACATGAAATCATACGCTCGACAACATCGAATTATGAGCGGCACACTTAGGCTGGGCCGCGGCACACAGTCCAGAACAGCCTATTTGTGCGGATTTTGTGAGATGAATGCTTATTTCATCTCTTCCTTCATTCCTCCTCCTCTTGGGCGATCTTGTGGGCGATTTTGGGCATTTTTGCATCATCAATCCCAGAGAACTTCATATTCTTCAAGTTCTTGGTGTGGATTAATAACACCAACAATTGTTCTTCATCATTAGTCCAAGGTAAATTATTGAAATCCTACTTTTGTGTGAATTGGGGGTTTTTGTTCGTTTTGTCCGATTTAACCGTAATAACTTAGATTTGTGATGTATTGATGATTATTTAGATGTATTCTATCATTTCCCTTGTTATTCCATGGTTGGATCGTTTCGATTCGTTGTTTTGGTTGAGTTCTTAGTCAACGCCTTGAAGGTGTCCGACAAAAGGTCTTCGAGGGGGGATTGGGAGTTGTATGATTATTATCCATCGTACGATTATTGATTTATCATTGGCATGACTTAGGGTCGAAATTCTTGTGAAGAACTCGAGTCGGAACCCTTCCGTTCGTTGTCTTTTTTCGGGGTCCGAGCTTCCCGGTCGAATCGTGTTCTTCGGAGTATTCGGTAGCGGTTATTAAGGCAAGTATTTTACTATACGATTTGTGTCTTGTGAATAGGGACGTCGTATTATGGTTGTGATGCATTGGTTTACTTTCGTGTATATACTTCGTATGAATTGATTATTACGAACAATTGATGGTAACGATGATACCTTCACTTAGTTAACATTTTGGGAATCGTGTTGGATGTGCAAATCATCTAAATTTGTGCCGGGCGTGGTCGGTCATTGTTGAGTTGTTGTGTTGATTATGATGTGTGTGTTGTCTTGGTTTACATATGTGTGTGTTGTCTTGGTTTACGTACTTGATTGTACATTTTGGTGTAATGTGGAATGGCTTGACATTTGATGATTATGAGTTGTGTCGTGTCGATATGATGTGTGTGTTCCAAGTAGGGTCTGAAGAGGCCTCTGGAGTTCGGTACATGATGTGTACGAACAAGGTGTGTGATCCAGGTAGGGTCTGACGAGGCCTCTGGATTTCGGTACATGATGTGTACGGACAAGGTGTGTGATCCAGGTAGGGTCTGACGAGGCCTCTGGAGTTCGATACATGATGTGTACGAACGATGTTTGTGGCCGAGTAGGGTCCGTCGAGGCCTCCGGAGTTCGGTACATGATGTGTACGAACAATGTGTGCGGTCCGGGTAAGGTCCGTCGAGGCCTCCGGAGTTCGGTACATGATGTGTACGAACAATGATCGTGTTATAGTGCTTGTTTGGGTAACATTTTAAATACGGGTCTCGGACCCATAATGATATCTCATCTATTGTGTTTTGAAAAGAGAATCGGGCTAAGGCCCTAATGTTTTCGAAAAGGCTTTGTAAATTGGGACTCGAGGTCCAAAAGAAGTTCTGCTTTAAAAATCCCCGAGATGATGTGTTCCTTTTCAAATATCTCTTTCTTGAGTTCAAAATTAATAAAACTTCTCGGGAACATTTGATAATTTATTTCCATATTAAATTCGTAGTTGCTATTTACTTGTTGCATTTCGTATCGTTTTATACTTGCACTAGTAAAACAGTGGAGTTTTACTAACCCCCGAGTAATCGGGGGGTGGATGTCTGTTCTGCGTCCAGGTACATGCAGGTTCAGGGAAGCAGTCACAGGATTGGCACAAGGGGATGACAAGCTGCGATACTAATCAAAGAGTCGAGAGTTGGTAGAGTTTGGTTGTATTATTAGAATTGATTCAGTCTTCCGCTGTATTGTGTTTCGACCCCTGTGTGGGTAATGTTGTTAGTCAGTTCTGTTGATAGAGTTGTGTGACCTCATCGGTCTGTGTGTTTATGTGTAAGTGACCTTACGGTCTGTATTATTATATTGTTTGACCCTGGCCGGGCAAGCATTTGGTTGTTTATGGATGTTTAGCCTGGTAGATCCTTGTGGAAAGGGTCTACGGCGTGTAATATTCCCATACGGTTTTGGGGGTGTTACAGATACAATGTTTTTGTGCCCCTTGGGCAAAACAAGTACATCGTCTAAAGTCAAAACAAAGCCGAATTCTAAACCCAAAAAAAGTGATCCTATGTCGGTTGCCTCGACACTATGCCCGCTAACGACTGTGATCATAACTTCTCCAGCTCCAAGCTTCCTACTTTGTTTCAGATCCTGATTCACGGTACAAATATGAGAACTAGCACCAGAATCCAGTATCCAGGAAGTATAAAATACAGTAGCAGAACAATTTGTTTCCAAAACTAAAAGTTCTGTACCTGGAGCGCCATGAAGAATTGGACAGTCTCTAGCCCAGTGGCCTAGCTCACCGCACTTGAGACAAGCGTCCTTCTTCTTCTTGCCATTTGGAACCATCGGGGCCTTGCCCTTTCCCTTAAGGTCCTTAACTTGTGGTCCAGTCTGCTTCTTGGTATTTTTCTTCTTATTCTTAGACTTCTGAGGTCCAGAAGAAATCACAAGGGTAGACTCCTTCATCCGCGGAGTCTTCATCTGAGACTGAGCGGTCACCAGTGTAATATCCGTATTTTCTTTCCCTTGTATTTTCGTTTTTGGTGTATTTCTCGATCGTGGTGACCCTCGTGTACTTTTCAGCGTGTCCTTCCTGTCAAACTGTTGAACTGTATTCTCGTTATTGTGATGCGGAACCGCCGTTTCGGGGTTGCTGTGGATCTGTTTCGTGTTATTAGTCCCTAAATATGGAGTCCTATCGTTTTATTCTCTTTCCGGATCATTTTTATCATTTTGGGAACCAAAATGGGATGTGGGCCGCGGCACAAGGTGCGTGCGCCGCGGCACCCAAATTTCTCCAAATGTTGGTCGAGCAATCTGTACTGTGTGCCGCGGCACACCCATCCGGTGCCGCGGCACAGCGCCAGGCCAGTACCGCGGCACACCTGTCCGGTGCCGCGGCACACTCGTGTGTCTTCCGCGACCAAAACCCAATCAGACTGTGCCGCGGCACACGCAGCCGTGCGCGGCACAACGCGAAAACCTGGGAGTATTTTCTTGGCCTGTGCCGCGGCACACTTTGGCTGTGCCGCGGCACACGAAGCGGTCAATTGTGCAGATCCGTCTTTATTAGGCGAAATCGGCCGACTTTCCCCCATTTTTTTCATCTGCATCGCGAGAGTAGTGAGAGAGAAGGGGAGAACTGCTCAGATTTCTCAACTTGGGGGGCCGATTTTCATCATTTCTCTTCGGTAGTGAAGCTCGGGCAATCAATCTAGCGCGCGTTCTACGGATCTTGGTACTTGAATCTCCTAAGGTAATGTTCTAAAACCCTATTTCGATTAATTTGGGGGTTTTGGGATTTTCTTCCGATTAGTTCCGTTTCGTTGGTGGATTCATGATGTATACGATTGATATTGTTAGTATCGTTAGTTTTCCTACGGATTCATGGATATTTTGTGGATTTTTATGGAATCGAGAGGGTTTGGTTGTGGTCCGCCCTCGTTGTTATTTTTGTACGAATATACATGAATCGTAGGCGGGTTTACGGGTGTATTCCATTTCCATAATCGTTTAGAAGTGGTTGTGATTGTGCTATTCGAATCGTTAGGTTCATTCTCGTCGATTCCTCGTGGTTGTGCTTGATCCTTCCGTTCCGTTCGTGTCATCGTCTATTTAATCAAGGCAAGTATCCTTATGAACTTACAATCTTGACATAGTAGTTTTGTATGAGAAATTGTGTGTGTGTGTATGCTCACTACGGGTTAGACTCGACGGGGTCTCGGTAGGGTTCCACGAAGCTGTGGACCGCGAGCTTGCTTTTAACCATCGTGGGTTAGATCCGACGGTCTCGGCAGGATCCACGGCCGTGGTCCGCGGTTAATTGTGGTGCATTTTTACAAATGTGGTTTGATCATTGGCATTTCCTAAATGAGCGTTTTGGAAACTATGATTTCTTGATGGCATGCATTACTATATGTGTAAGATGTAAAATGTTCATTTGGTTACTTGTACTAGCGTAATTGCTAACCCCTCTGGGACCCGCTTGGGGAAATTCGTTTTATGAATTTCAGTCGGGTTCATCGAGACGAGCGGCTACTGACCAAGATACGGATGATGGCCGTGCGTGATGATGGTGCACGAGTGATGTTTTAGTGTCTTTTACCTTTTTGTCTTTTGTGGTTTTGAACTAATAGTTGTACTCGAGTACTTAAGGGGTTCTTGTTCGTTTGAATTGTATTGTTGCTTATTATGTTGTGTTGGATGATGATGTTATATTGGCCAATTGAACCGGTGGATTGTTCTGCTTTTGCGTCTTTATGACGTGGTATTATTTTATCGCTTCGTGAGTCGTTGTGTATGATGTTGTTCACCTGGTGGGTCCCATATAGGGATTCACTACTGTAATATACCTCGGATATCTTGGGGGTGTTACCGAAGATGGTATCGGAGCTCTAGGTTTATGGATACCTAGGCTTGTTGGTTTATTGGGTCTTGTGGTGTTTGGTTTTGCACATCATCGTCACGCTGCCATGATTCCGGTACTACCAGTCCGTAAGTTTTCCTTCCTCTGTTCATTAATTCCTTGTATCGCACTTTGATTCTCGACTTGTAATTGTTCTTTTCTTGATCGATCCTCGTATGGCTTTTGCTACTTATTTAACTCCGATGGATGCCGGAAGAGGTCGTGGTCGCGGTCGTGGTCGTGGACGGCCGGGGACGTGGGGCAATGGTGGGGCGGCCACGTCACGATCTTCTGAGCCGGCGATCGCGGCCGTCATAGCCATGCTTCTTCTCAGAGCGTGCTGATCTTGGTATTGCGGCCGTTATGCAATGATGGTGAACCAAATGGCGGCAATAGCTCGAGCGGTTCGTAACCCGGATCAAGCCCATGCTAATCGGGCGGAGCGGACCGTTGGCTCCAAGATGTCATCAAGATGCATCCTCCTCGCTTTCGGGAGCTTCGCACCCGATTGGCCGGGAAGGGTGGATCAAGGAGATGTCTAAGGTCTTCGTTGCCACTAATCGTCCCGAGGACCGTAAAGTCCCTATTGCTCAATATTTTCTCACCGGGACGCTACGGACCGGTGGGAGGCCGTTGGGCCCAAAGACCATGTCGCTACGTGGGCCGAGTTTCAAGAGTTGATGGAGATCAATATTGCCCGTGCCGATCCGATGTGCTCGGGTACATGCTTTTATGATGCTCAACCACGGGATATCCCCGTAGCTCAAGCTATTGCTGATTTTAACAAAGAGTTGGGTTATGTGAAGACCCAAGTTGTCGAGGAAAGTGACAAGATTTTCCATTTCTCCAGACGGATGAAGTTGCCGATTCGGGACTATATGTCGGGCTCGTATGCACTACATTGAAGGATTATCAGAGTAGGGCCCTTGCTTATGATATGTCGGTGACGGCGAGTGAGGCGGCCCGCGAGAGTAAGAAGCGTAAGTCCGGGAACTTTTCGGCCACAAGAGTGGGGGTCACAGAGATCCCACCGCTAACTTCCCCGGGCGGTGGTCCAGCCTGCTCACTGGGTCCTCGTGGAACTACCAAAGGCTCCTTATCGTGATGTGAAGTGTTTCAATTGTGGTCGTGCGGGCCACATCGGTCGTGTTTGTCCGAACCCTTTCGACGTGTAATCGGTGTGGCGGTCGGGTCACAAGGTGCTTCTGTGCCGAGAGAGAAAATTCTTGATGCCGGGCTTCCATTCCAGCGCCTAGGGAACCAAGTGTGAATCGAGGATCGTTTGTTCCTCGGTCTCCGCCGAGTGCTAGTCGGGGAGAGGTCGGGTCAGCCCTCTAAGGGGAGCTTCCGGTGTCGGCTCCGCCCACCCGCGTGTCTATGAGATGCGGAGAGCCGATGATCCAAAGCGGCTCCGTAGCGGCAGTACCGTTTATATTCTTTCTCATCCTGTCGGTGTGCTTTTCGATTACGGTGCTACGCATTCGCTCATATCTACGGATTGTGTGCGCCGTTTGAATCTCGACCGCTTGACGCCTTGCGAGCCCTTCATCGTTAAGCTTCCTAGCGGTGATAGGATCGTTGGTGATCGGGAGGTTCGAGACTGCTCGTGCTTATTTGTGAGAGGACTTGGCCCTCTAATCTTATTGTTGTGAGTATCGAGGGTGAGGATTTGATTCTTGGTGATGATTGGATCGAGCGGCATGGTGCAATCATGAACTACCGCACGAGAATCATCACCATGTTGGCCGATGATGGCATCGAGCACTCTTTCGCCGGGCGAAGAGGGGGAACCGAACTTCGTTATTAACGCCTTGAAGGCGATGAAACTCTGGAAAGGGATGTATTGGTTATTGGTGCTATGCCTTGAAGGCGGAGAGTGGTGGAGTCGAGCTTTCGTCGATTCCAATCGTTAATGAATTTCCGATGTTTTCTGACGAGTTACCGGATTGCCACCGGATCGAGAGGTCGAGTTCACTATAGAGTTAGAGCCGGGTGCGGCTCCTATTTCAAGGCGCCTATCGCATGGCACCTTCAGAGATGTCCGAGTTGAAGAAGCGGTTGAGTGAGCTTCTTGAGTCGGGGTATGTTCGACCGAGCGCCTCGCCTTGGGGCGCACGGTCTGTTTGTGCGGAAGAAGGATGGTTCGCTACGTTTGTGTATCGACTATCGCGAACTAAACAAGGTGACCATCAAGAACAAGTATCCTTTGCCGAGAATTGATGACTTGTTCGATCGATTGCGAGGAGTCTGCGGTATTCTCGAAAATTGATTTGAAATCGGGATACTATCAGCTCCGGGTGAGAGAGTCCGATGTGCCGAAAACAGCCTTTCGGACGAGGTACGGACATTATGAGTTCGTAGTCATGCCTTTCGGGTTAACTAATGCGCCGGCGGTGTTCATGCAATTGATGAACAAAGTTTTTATCGAGTATTTGGATAAGTGCGTCGTCGTCTTTATTGACAATATTCTTGTTTATTCGAGGAATGAGGAAGAGCATGCCCATCATTTGCGGATAGTGCTGGACATTTTAAGGACCGAGCAACTCTATGCAAAGTTCTCGAAATGTGAGTTCTGGCTGAAGGAAGTGATGTTTTTAGGTCACGTGATTTCAGCCGAGGGGGTTCGTGTGGATCCGCAGAAGATTGAGGCCGTATTGGATTGGGCACCGCCCAAGAATGTGAAGGAGCTCGTAGTTTCTTGGGTTTGGTGGCTACTACCGTAGGTTCGTAGAGGTTTCTCGGCGGCGGCCACTTACGCAGCTTGCTCCGTAATCCGAGAAGTTAAATGCGGAATGACGAGGCGATCGAGTTTTGAGGAATCAAGAAGCGTTTGACTTCAGCCCCGATTTTGGCATTGCCATGTGGCAACGAGGGTTTTGCCGTTTATAGCGATGCTTGGTCGTGGTCTTGGGTGTGTATTGATGCGGCCACGGCAAGACCATTGCCTATCTTGTCGAGACAGCTTGAGGCCGTATGAGCCGAACTACCCTACTCATGATTTGGAGTTAGCGGCGATCGTTTTTGCGCTCAAGATTTGGCGTCACTATCTTTTCGGCTCCACATGTCGATTTTCGATCATAAAAGTCAAATACATATTTACTCGGCGAGAGTTGAATATGAGGCGAGAGGAGGTGGTTAGAGTTGATTAAGGATTATGACCTCGAAATCCTTTATCATCAAGGCAAGCGACGTTGTGGCCGACGCCTTGAGTCGAAACGATTGCGTTGCGAACGCTTGAGATCGTTACATCTCGGTCCGAGCTTCGGAGGGCTTTGATCGAGTTAAATGTTGAGGTCTTGTTGCCGGAGCCGTCGGGCCACTGCGTGCGTGAGAGATTTCGTCGTCTTTGATCGATGAAATTAAGCTGAAGCAGTTAGAGGATCCGATGATTACTCAGATCCGAGAGAACGTTCTTAAAGGAAAGTCTCCTGGATTTGTGATTCACGAGGACGGTGTTTTGAGATTCCAGTCGGCTTTGTGTGCCGAACGACTCGAGTTGAGGCAGAGTATTTTACGGGAGGCCCATGCTACACCTTATTCCGTTCATCCTGTACGAGTAAGATGTACAAGGACACGAGGAGAAATTTACGGTGGAGTGATATGAAGGATGAGGTCGCACGGTTTGTAGCGAGATGTTTGACTTGTCGGCGAGTCAAAATCGAGCATCGAGACCGGCCAAGTTATTGCGGTCACTTCCGTTCGGAATGGAAATGGGAAGATATATCGATGGATTTCGTTACGAGTTTGCCGAGATCGAGGTCGGGCATGAATATGGTATGGGTGATTGTTGATCGCCCGACCAAGTCGGCACATTTTACGAGCATCAAGGACACTTGGGGCCGGAGAAGTTAGCTCGTGTGTTTATTGCGCAGATCGTGAGACTTCACGGTACTCGAAGTCTATTGTTTCGGATCGTGACGGCCGCTTTGTATCACACTTCGCGGGCGGTGCATAAGGCGTTGGGTACCGGTTGCGTTTGAGTACCTCTTTTCATCCCGATCGGATGGGCGATCGGAACGCACTATCCGGACGTTCGAGGACTTGTTGCGTGCTTGTGCTCTCGACCGAGTAGTGACTAGGAGGAACATTTGCCGATTGAATTCACGTACAACAACGGTTGGCACGCGTCGGTCGGATGGCACCGTATGAGGCACTTTACGGGCGGCGATGTCGATCACCGATTTGTTGGAATGAGGCGTCCGATTTGGTCGGGACCGAGCCGGATGTCGTTTTAGAGACGAGGCGGAAGATAGAGTTAATTCGAGAACGGATGTTGGCGCCCGAGTCGGCGAAGTCATATGCCGGCGTCGTCGTCGACCCTTGGAATTCGAGGTGGGAGACCACGTTTTGCTAAAGGTGTCGCCGACGAAGGGAGTTTTTCGTTTCGGGAAGAAAGGGAAGCCGAGTCCGAGATTTATTGGACCCTTTGAGATTCTCGAGCGAGTCGGTGAATTAGCGTACCGTTTGGCGTTACCTCCACCTTGAGTCATGTTCATAGCATTTTTCATGTTTCCCGAGTTGAGGAAATATGTTAGGATCCTAATCACGTCATTGATTATGGCGAGATTGATATTCTGTCAAGATATTACTTTCGAGGAGCGTCCCTTGAAGATTTTGGAGCATCGTGAGAAACGATTGAGGCATAGGACCATACCTTTGGTCAAGGTGCAGTGGTCGAGACACGGTGTCGAGGAAGCAACTTGGGAAACCGAGGATAGCATGCGTGCTAGGTACCCGGAGTTGTTTGTTTCTTAAGTTTCGGGACGAAACTTATTTTTAGAAGGGTAGAATGTAATATCCGTATTTTTCTTTCCCTTGTATTTTCGTTTTTGGTGTATTTCTCGATCGTGGTGACCCTCGTGTACTTTTCAGCGTGTCCTTCTGTCAAACCGTTGAACTGTATTCTCGTTATTGTGATGCGGAACCGCCGTTTTGGGGTTGCCGTGGATCCGCTTTCGTGTTATTAGTCCCTAAATATGGAGTCCTATCGTTTTATTCTCTTTAGGATCATTTTTATCATTTTGGGAACCAAAATGGGATGTGGGCTTGTGCACAAGGTGCGTGCGCGCGGCACCCAAATTTCTCCAAATGTTGGTCGAGCAATGCATCTTGTGTGCCGCGGCACACCCATCGTGCCGCGGCACGGCGCGAGCAGTGCCGCGGCACACACGTCGGTGCCGCGGCACACTCGTGTGTCTTCCGAGACCAAAACCCAGTATGCAGTGTCTTTGCGGCACACGCAGTATGCCGCGGCACAACGCGAAAACACAGGAGTATTTTCTTGGCTGTGCCGCGGCACACTTTGGCTGTGCCGCGGCACACGGCGGTCAATTGTGCAGATCTGTCTTTATTAGGCGAAATCGGCCGACTTTCCCCATTTTTTTCATCTCGCATCGCGAGAGTAGTGAGAGAGAAGGGGAGAACCGCTCAGATTTCTCAACTTGGGGGCCGATTTTCATCATTTCTCTTCGGTAGTGAAGCTCGGGCAATCAATCTAGCGCGCGTTCTACGGATGTTGGTACTTGAATCTCCTAAGGTAATGTTCTAAAACCCTATTTCGATTAATTTGGGGGTTTTGGGATTTTCTTCCGATTAGTTCCGTTTCGTTGGTGGATTCATGATGTATACGATTGATATTGTTAGTATCGTTAGTTTTCCTACGGATTCATGGATATTTTGTGGATTTTTATGGAATCGAGAGGGTTTGGTTGTGGTCCGCCCTCGTTGTTATTTTTGTACGAATATACATGAATCGTAGGCGGGTTTACGGGTGTATTCCATTTCCATAATCGTTTAGAAGTGGTTGTGATTGTGCTATTCGAATCGTTAGGTTCATTCTCGTCGATTCCTCGTGGTTGTGCTTGATCCTTCCGTTCCGTTCGTGTCATCGTCTATTTAATCAAGGCAAGTATCCTTATGAACTTACAATCTTGACATAGTAGTTTTGTATGAGAAATTGTGTGTGTGTGTGTGTATGCTCACTACGGGTTAGACTCGACGGGGTCTCGGTAGGGTTCCACGAAGCTGTGGACCGCGAGCTTGCTTTTAACCACTGTGGGTTAGATCCGACGGGGTCTCGGCAGGGATCCACGAAGCTGTGGGTCCGCGGTTAATTGTGGTGCATTTTTACAAATGTGGTTTGATCATTGGCATTTAGGAAATGAGCGTTTTGGAAACTATGATTTCTTGATGGCATGCATTACTATATGTGTAAGATGTAAAATGTTCATTTGGTTACTTGTACTAGCGTAATTGCTAACCCCTCTGGGACCCGTTTTGGGAAATTCGTTTTATGAATTTCAGTCGGGTTCATCGAGACGAATGGTACTGACCAAGATTACGGATGATGGCCGTGCGTGATGATGGTGCACGAGTGATGTTTTAGTGTCTTTTACCTTTTTGTCTTTTGTGGTTTTGAACTAATAGTTGTACTCGAGTACTTAAGGGGTTCTTGTTCGTTTGAATTGTATTGTTGCTTATTATGTTGTGTTGGATGATGATGTTATATTGACCGGTTGAACCGGGTGGATTGTTCTGTTTTGCGTCTTTATGACGTGGTATTATTTTATCGTTTCTGTGAGTCGTTGTGTATGATGCTGTTCAGCCTGGTGGGTCCCATATAGGGATTCACGGCGCTGTAATATACCTCGGATATCTTGGGGGTGTTACAACCAGTTTGTTCATTAGCCCAGCTAAGTTACATGCAATCTCATTGCAGTTGAAGTTCATAATAAACTGTGAGAAGGAATCAGGGAGAGACTGAAGGATAAGGTCGATTTGGAGAGAAGTATCCATTTTAAAATCAAGAGCCTCCAATATCTCGATCATGGATATCATTTTGAGGATGTGTTCCCCAACCTTCTCACCTTGCTTCATCCTTGCACCGAACAGTTGCTTGGATATCTCATATCTAGCAGTTCTGCTGTGCTCACCATAAAGCTCGGTTAAGTGAGATAGAATCTGCCTAGCAGAAGTCATTTTCTCATGAGCTCTCTGAAGCTCATTAGACATGGAAGCCATCATATAAGCACGGACTTTTATGTCATCCCTAACCCACTTTTTGTGGTTTTCAATCTCTTCTTTATTGGCTCTTGTCCGCACTGGAGGCGCCGGAATGTCCGTCTCCAAGATGTATCCCAGTGCCTCTATACTGAGGACTATCATCAGATTGCGGAGCTAATCCACAAAGTCAGGTCCCATCAAGGTGTTCTTTTCGAGTAGAATTGCGAGTGGATTCATTGTCATATTGAGAGTTATATCTGCATTAAGTACGACAGATTAATTAGTGACTCGTTTATTTTTGTTCTGAGTATAGAATTAAGGTCTTTTATATTCTTGTTACCCAGCTCCCACTATTTTTATTGGAATAACACACTCCCATGTGAAATCCGGAAGTATCGTCGCTCTACTTCATAGTGGTGATCGAGTTCTTTATAAATCTTAATTAAGGGCAACCGAACAGGTTTCTAGTCTATTAATTTTCATAAAGTGGTGTCCAACACCAACCCATCTAATGGATGATTCGATCTTATTTTTCCCCTTGTTCACTCCCCTCAACCTAGACGGTTTCTATGGTTCGTGAACAAGTTAAGTTTACACCATCGACGCAAATCAGTTTCACAATTGAATCTTATCCGGCAACCTATCAGGTTTCTAGGGATAAAATTTGCTCCAACTGAAGGGATCCAATGCGCTCCCAGTAATTTATCCGTCCTCCCCGAACAACTACCCTGATAACTCAGAAGCATAGCACATCTGTTTTGGATTTAAATTTCCCGAAAGCTTGATGGAGGGAAGGAAAACCTTGAAACCTTATAAACTTAATAATTTGTCGTGGGAGAATTTTCGCGATTAACGTTACACTTTGTACATTAATCATTTAAGCGCGTTAGTGGCATTCATACAATATGAAACAACCATTGATAACCTAGTTGCTACCAGCATGTGGTTCATGGACCGTTCCTAGAAAAAAAAAACTTCGTAATCTAATTACAAGTCTTCGTCTTGAATCTTCGTCTTCTCAAAACGGATCTTCCTCCGGTCTTCGTCATTACATATAAATTTTACATTGAAAATTGCATCCTAGATACAAATACTTCTAGTAAAATAAATAGGTTCAAAACGGCCTTTACAACCCAATCGAATAAAACAAACGATTCAAAACTAAGTCCACGAACCACATCCCCATTCAAAAGCATTCATACAATAAATACTATATAAACAAAAAGCGTAGAGATACATTGATCCAATCAACAATACGAACCGATCCAATCAATTCACATAATCGGTAATATGAAAACGTTCAAAATAATTCGGTCGATCACAAGTATTTCAATAAATCAATTTTCCCTTGTAAAATGAAATACAATATATCATTTTAATCATATTAAATCCAATTTGAAATGTGAAAAATGAATTTTAGGAACACACTAAGAAAATAAGCCCGAAACGGGTCCGAAAGGGGCCGAACTGTGCCCTAAACGACACCAGGCAGCAAGTAGGGCTGCCCAGCAGCCCTGGGCCGTGGCCCCCTGAGCCCTGGGCCGCGGACCCCAGTCCATAAAGGTTGTATGCGGGCTGCAACATCCCTGGTCCGCGGCCCCCTGCTTCCGGAACACTCCCGGACCGTCCAACGGCAATTCGGGGCTAGTTTTTCGACCGAATATCCAATATCTATATTTTCCAACATTCATATCTTCAATATAAATCACATTTCCTCGAAAATGAAGATTTATATTTAGACATAAACTTACGAAAAATACAACTATAACAAACGAAAAACATATATCACGATTATGACTAAAATGATTCCAAATCATTTGCCATCTAATCGAGCATTCCAAATGCCAATATCGTATATAAAATCGCAAGACCTACGCTCTGATACCACTGTGGGGATTCGGTGACTAAAACGAAGGCCCATCAGAAGCGGTAAAACGAAAATTATTTCGATCCGAATCCCTACGAGGATCGATCGAGCTACGTATATACGAAATATATATAAACGAAAACACAAGAGAGGTAAGAAACTCACCCTTGTAGTCCATTGATTAAATGGATTCCTTCTCCTGAGCTATTCCCCAAGCTTTAGTTGTATATCCCTACGATCTAATGTGCTCCAAGCCCTTGGATGATCCAACGTCGAAAATACAACGCCTCTACTTGCCACGTGCCGGAGAAACGAACGGGATGACGATCACTTTGCTATCCTCCAAGGATACGGCTAGAGCTAGGATGGTGAAGCTTTTGATTATAACACTCTAAGTGTATAATCTATATCTCTCAATTTTATCTCTTGACATTTTATTGATAATGGACTGGTGGTCACGGTATCTTTTTCCTTCCACCGTGAATTCCATCTTGTAATCACCAACATGAGATATCACTTTGATATCTTGTCCCCTCAAATCTTGATTTTCCATTATTAAAATGGTGACAAAAGACCAAGAGGGAGTTGGTGGGGGGGCATCTAGAAGGAGCCGGGATGAGTTCAGTCCTTTCGAACTCCTGTGAGTCCAAACAGATAAACTCTTATTCCGTTCCGATGTATTTGTGTCGATTAATTAATCCAATCAATTAATCACATTAAATACATAATAACATAATTAAATTCTCCAAGAAATAATTATGTTTATGAATTAAATTAATCATCCACTAATTTATTTAATTCATTAGGCCGTAAATTAATTTATCCAATAAATCGATTCAGACATCCAATGTCAAACATTAGATATCCAATATCTAATATTCATAATGAGAGATTAAGCTCGATTCATTGCGTCGTCAATCCTAATGCGCGACTCGGTAGGTCCGTCTCAGTCAGCAATGGGACGAACCAAAGAGTAGTAGCACCACCTAGCCATCCTGACGGCCTACACTGTACCCCAACTGAGAACGAATGATTGGGATCATTCAAGAACCATTCTGTCGTGAATACCAGTATACGTATAAACCTTTCTTTCAAATGTCCCGATCAAGTTATAGGGTCACGGTCAGTCAAACCCTATACGTACTTGACGCTATGCATGCGTTAATGCAAATCGAGATCATCGAGCTCTCTTGTATCCAATACAACTAGCTCCAATGCTTTGGCCAAATACTTATGATCTCATCAGCCAATAACCGCATAGGACATATAACCCGCTCACTAATGGGAGAAAGAATTCTATCTTGGTATTCAGTAGGACCTGCTACTTTCCCGTCAAGATGCACGTCGAGGTTGACCCCCACCTCCCGGTTTATAGGGTCGAACTACTCTAATGAAAATCTTGATGTCACAAGCACATCCCTACTAAATCCTCAAGTCGAAGGTTCACGAGTACCTATCACAACCTTTCGATTCCTTCATTGACTGTCCCGGAGTGAAATCCGTGTGACGAATCGAGGGTGAATCGGTTCGAGTATACTAATCCAATTAGCATACCTATAACGTGTGCTCCCACTAACCATTAGTATTCGACAGGTACTCTCCATGACAAATAACACGTCATACAAGTCTTCCCATAAACTTAACGCCCAGTCAAGTTTCATCGACTTGCGAACGATTAAGTATTTGAGCTATAAACCTTTCCAGTGCCGACCCCCTTATCCAATAAGGAGTGGAACGTTTTGCTCTCAAATACACGGACTAGGTTCTATATGCATATTCACGAGTTAGGAATGCCAGTAACTACCAGTAAATAAAGAAACATTCATTGCCTTATATAAATGATTTACATAATTACAAGTATAATGCACTCACTCAACATCCTCTGAGTGGCATTCGAGGGCATACTCCTAACATTTTTGACCCTATTCACGAAGTAAGAACTACAAGTTCAACATCGGAGATCTGATTTGGAACAGTATTTCTCGACGAATCTGTACGCGAATAGAAGCAGATTTTTACACACACTCAAAAAAAACGAGAGACGAGAATTTCAGCGCGTAAATTTTCTGCACAGTGCAGCCGTACCAAAATCTTGTTTCCCGATTCGTTAACCATCGGATTGGTGTGAAATTTTGATAGGAAATTCCCAACATAAATATCTGTATATTCAATGGTGGAGATCGTATTCTGAGTAATACTGATTACTATATCTGCCGCCGAACAGTAGATTTTTACGAGAAAATTTGGAGATCCGACCTCATCCAATAACGAGCTGCTGCACCGCCGCGCCCAAGTCCTTTTTCGGCCGATTATCGAGCCCAGTAGCCCTTTCTGGGCATTTCTCAACTCTCCATCTTTTACTAATTAATGATTTATTTGTTCATTGATTTGTACACATATGAATATTACCATGTTTATGCTTTACGTGCATATAGGAAAATATGTTGCTCATGATGATATGCACGCTATGGAGAAAAGCCATATTTGTTATCCCGTTCAAGGATCAAAGTAAATACAGAATGGAGTACCCACAGAAATATGTTGCTCATATGGAGAGAAGCCAAATTTATTATTCCGTTCAAGGATCAAAGCAAATATGGAACCAAGTACCCGTAAGATTTTATTAAAGTTTCCGTTTTTCAATTCCTCTCTTTTGGGAATTTTGTTTTTGGGAATTGGATATTTGAGTTCTTTATCTCCCACGCTACTTTGCGGTGGACGAGACTATGAGAGGTAGTATCACTCTCATATGTCGAAGTAAACTATGTGACGGTCCTGGGGGAGTCACGGATAATTGTTGAAAGTCGATATTTGTGGTTGTTGCATACACCACATTTTGGGTGGGATTTGACGTTGCCATTTTGTTGATTTTAAACCAACAATAGAATAAAATAAACATTGTCAGTAATGGTAAAATTATGAGTTGTTCATGATGTAATATCCGCGATTTCAATTTCCTGTAATTTTCTTTTTTTGGCGGAAGTCCATCTTAGCGACTTTATTTTGACCGTTTCGTCATTACAAGAATGATTAATTCTACACCTTTTGTCATCCGAGTTCGTTTCGGTGTCGTTTTGTTGAGTCCCGTGTCCTTAAACGACTTTTCCACATGTGAGTTCGACTTTGTAAAATCACCATTAATTCTTGGAAACTCCAAAAATTCTGAATCATTTCAATATTATAGAGCATCAAGTTACTTTCTAATGGTTCAAACGGTGAGTCAATCGGAGTCTGGACGAAGGAGTTATGGTCGAAATAGCTAAGACTGAACTGTGTGCCTTTTGATGCTGGAGCGGGCTGTAACGCGGGCCGCAGCCCCTGCTGGATGGGCCGCGGCACTAAGCCCTGGCTGGCTTTTTTTTGTTCTGGGCCGCGGCACACGAGCCAAATTAGCATATTTCTGCGGATTTTGTGAAGATCAAGCTCATTTCATCATTTTTCCTTCTTCATCTCCTCCTTGGGCGATTTGTGGGCGATTTTTGGGAAGTTTATCTCAGGGGATTCATCCTATTCAAGTTCTTGGTGTGGATTAACAACATCAGCAATTGTTCTTCATCCTTAATCCAAGGTAAATTCTTGAAATCCTACTTTTGGGTGATTTAGGGGATTTTGATGTTAGTGTTCGATTCATTCCGTGTGGTTGATTAATTCGTAATGGGTATGATTAATCTTAGTAGTATTCATGTATTTAACATCATTCAATCCCTTGTTATTCACTAGATCAAAGTATTTTCTTGATTCCCTAGAATTGACCTTTTGGGAGTTTTATTCTTAATTTCGGTTTCCCTTCGGTTTTGATAAACCGATTGTTGATAAATGATGTTGTTAAACATGTTTATTGGATTGAATATCCATATATTCGGTTTGTGTCAACCAAAATGATGATTTTGGTGTTCTAGAGGTGTAGTGAACATTTAATGTTTGATTAAATGTTCGAATGAGTTTCCTTCGCTAATTTGATGTGGTCTCCGTTGCTTTTGGTCGTGATTCTCGTCATAGTCATATTTTTATTGTTCCTTCCGGAGAATTATAGGTGTTTGAGGATTTCGAGTTGAATCCCGTTTGGTGATCGATAATTCGTGTGGTGTTATGCTCGTAGTATTCGCGGTGCTATCATATTCTTGATAGTGTTCGGGAGTTCGGAGCTGTTCGACCGCATCCCATCTATTGTCTCGTTGCGATCGTAATTTCGAGGCAAGTACCTTGTCCATACAATTCCTGTTTTGTGGATATGATAATTGGTGATAGTCTTGGTATGTTTGTTTGATTGTTTGAGATGAACTTTCAAGAGATTCGGTTTTATCCCCGTCAAAGGCTCACTTTCAAAACGCGTGTGTTTTGTGAATGTTGTGTCTCGTGAATGGTTAAGTGAACAATATGAAAATGCTTGGTGTTGTTGTTGTGCTTTGATAATATATATGCATATATTATCTCATTTCGGTACGTTGTGATTTGGCAATTATGGCGTGCTTCGTGTTTGTTGCATCTGGGTGAATTGCTTGAATATCCTTGGTATGATATGTTAGTTATGTCACGCGGGAGGGTCCGGCGAGGCCTCGAGGGAAATCCAATGGTATAGCCCTGGATTCGCGAGTTGGTGTGTATATAATTGTGCGAACGCATTTAACTCACTCGGGAGGGTCCGGCGAGGTCTCGAGAGAAATCCAATGGTATAGCCCTGGATTCGCGAGTTGGTGTGTATATAATTGTGTGAACGCATTTAACTCACTCGGGAGGGTCCGGCGAGGCCTCGAGGGAAATTCAATGGTATAGCCCTGGATTCGCGAGTCGGTGTGTATATAATTGTGTGAACGCATTTAACTCACTCGGGAGGGTCCGGCGAGGCCTCGAGGGAAATCCTATGGTATAGCCCTGGATTCCCGAGTTGGTGTGTATATAATTGTGTGAACGCATTTAACTCACTCGGGAGGGTCCGGCGAGGCCTCAAGGGAAATCCAATGGTATAGCCCTGGATTCACGAGTTTATGTGTATATGATTTGTGAATGTATTTTGCTCACATCGGGAGAGTCCGACGAGGCCTCGGGGGAATCCAATGGTATAGCCATGGATTTATGAGTTGGTGTTGTATTTGTGTGACCAAGATTTACGTATTTTGGGTGATTATGTTTGTTAATTTTATGTCCGTCGAGGACACGTGACATGGGTTTTGACCTTGTGAATTCTTATTGGTATTATTTGTGAAACAAAACTTTGGGCTGTGACCCCTGTTAATTTTGGAAATAGAAGGATTCGATAATCCTAAATTGTTTTCTATTAAAACTCCCGATGACATTTTAAACCATTTTATAAATTGTTTCCCTTGATTTATGATCTTTCGATTTTGGAAAGTCTTACTCAAACTCTTGCCTCGGGAAGCACTTTTTGTTATATTTGAATCTTGAAGTATCCGTGGTATTATTATTCTTGGAACTTGAATTGTATGACTCGTATTTGCAATTTGTACTTGTACTAGCAGAATAGTGGAATTTTGCTAACCCCCGAGTAATCGGGGGGTGGATGTCTGTTTTAGCATTGAAGTTTTGGGGAACATAACACAGGTTCGGCATGAAGGATGATGAAAGATGATCGATACTAATCACATGAGGTCCCGCATGTTGTTGTACTTTATTTTCCGCTGTAGTGTTCTTTCCCCGTTATACGGGAGTGTGTTGTATTCGACCCCTGTGTGGGCATGTATTGAGATTGAGTTGTATGTATTTATTGAAAGACCAAATCGGTCTACTGAGTCTTGTTAGCCTTAAAGGCATGGTTGAGTTGTTTGATTTTATTACCAGACTGGTAGATCCTTGAGGAAAGATTCTATGGCATGTAATATCCCTAAGTGTATTGGGGGTGTTACATAAATGGTATCGGAGCTTTATTGTGGAAACCTAGGTTGTTGGGTCAAGTAATGTCTGTTGAGTTTGTGTCTCGTTGGATTTTATCTGACTGAGTCGTGTCGCGACGCGTCGTCTGAGTTAGTTGGTCGTGATTAGTATCGTGGGGCGATCATCATCTTCGTGCGACCTGTGGATGTAAGTCTCCTTTCTTTTGTGTTGTGCCTCGGGTGTCATGAGCTACTTGTATGATTATTAGTTTAGTGATGGAATCCTTCTGTGGATTTTGATTTCGTGATATGTGGGTATTCGACCCTCATATTTTATTTATATGAGGAGCGATGTCGCTGCTAATGTATTTTCGAACTGTATTTTATCCGCTGCGTGAGTTCTTTCAAAATGACTTTCAATATTTTGCAAATGAGTTTTATTTGGTAAAACCGATTCCCTAAATCGAGTTTTGACATTTTGGCCTTGAATGTTTTATGACGGTTTGATAAATGATTTTGTGAGTTTTGGGAAATACTACCGTCATCGGCCTTTTGGCGTACTTTGAAATGGTTTTGTAAACAGTTTTTAGCCTGGTGGGTTCTAGCGCGGAATCCACGGCGTGTATGTAACACCCCAAACTAGGCGGATATTACAGTGCCGTAGACCCCCGACTGGGACCCACCAGGCGAATGAGAATGAATGAATTACACAGGTAAATGTAGTACCGAACCACATTACAACATCAATTACTCCGATGAGGAGTTTTATACAACACCCAGGATAAAATAGAATACATGTGTATTTTATGTGACGATAAGATACACAACACTGAATGAAATGAGCATTCAAACGGAATGTCTGCAGCGGAATAAATAAAGGAAACACAAATGACTGAATAAATGACTGAACAGACTGGGGCCCCCTACTAGTATCACTGGGACTCCTCGCCGTCACCGTGCTCTCCCCGTGCCTTAGCCTTGCCATGACCTGAAAAACAACATCCCCAATGGGGTCGGATACGTAACAACAATCCTCAAGGGTTGAAAATACACAATCATGATATATCCGAAATTATGAATTATCCTGCCGAAACATACGCAATCAAACATGCTATATGAATCGACTAATCAAGACGGCTCAAAGGAATGGCGCCACATGCGTCCGGATGGAAATGTGTCCGTGCACAAGCCACCAACGATCAAACACGCGTGGTCTTGTACCTAATCAGTCTCACGAGCAATCGACTCGTGTGCACAGTCCAATGTGAGGCCACCAACCAACACACGACTATAATGTGCCCGACATGAAAATCCTACACATACCAACCGGCACGCCAGTATGACCCGGAATGCCACAATATGACAAAAGTGACAATGAAAATGAATAATGACTCACCAAGATTGAATGATAGTGACATGAATGATAGCTCAATGAAATGATCGGAACCGTCGTTCCTTATGACTGAGGTGATTAATTGACAATGACGAGTTTTGATACGATTAATACAATGATGAATGAGTTATGATTATGAATGAACAACGACAAAAGGAATGAATATCCTTTTAACCGAGTAAGAATTAACTTACACAATACCGATGATGAATGTCCGTCCACGAACAACATCCTAAATGAAATATCGGTCGCTCGAACAACCTTGAATTGTACAATATCCAACAACTCGTTCAATATACGAATCAAACACGAATATAACGAACTCAAGACGTCGATACGATTAAACCAAGTTCATTGGGGCATTATATCGAACACTTTGAGGCCAACTACGATTGATAACAACTAAACCTCAACAATACCAACCTCAAATCCCCAAGAAGTGTTTCAAATCAACAAAACATCTCCAATACGATCAATAATCCGTTATGAATATCCAAAAACGTGATTATAACAACAATTAAACGAAAACCCCCAATTTCAACTCGATAATCAAAGTGTTCTTGAATAATCCCTCAATAATCCAATGAATCCTTATACAAACTCATAATCATATACATATCCCTTCATATAACATGATTATAATGTCCAAAACATCATATCTCAACATAAAATCGAAATCCAAGGTGTTGAAGAAATTACCTCTTGAAGATCCAACCACTTCGATCCGATGAACACGAGTTAAAACGAGTATCCGAGCTATATGATTGAATGGAATTGAAGAAACTCAAGTACTCAAGTGTTTGATTAAGGAAGAATCCCTTTCCCAAGCTCTCTCTCGGACAAAAGGAAGAAGGAAGTGAAAATGAAGAAAATGAGGAAAAAGTGTCGGCAAACCATATATCTTGCGGAAGTTACGGCCATAACTCGGCCCTCTTACGGCCGTAACTTTACAAGTCAACGGCCTTACGGCCGTAACGCCAACTCGTGCGGCCGTAACTCAAACCGTCCGAAAGCTCGCCGACAGACTTACGGCCGTAATCGTTCCTTAGTTACGGCGTAACTCACCTTCGTCAAAACACCCGCCGACAGCCTTACGGCCGTACCACACACCTTACGGCCGTAACTCGGATGATACGGCCGTATCCGCCAACCTTACGCGTAACCCGCCTTCGTGAAAAATGGCAGTACACACTGCCGCATACGGCCAGAATCGCCAAGCCTTACGGCCGTACCTTCCTCGACTTACGGCCGTATGCCGCAACCCTTACGGCCGTAAGTCACCCTTGGTCGACAACACCCAAAATTCACGAACACCACTTACGGCCGTATCTCACCTTCCTTACGGCCGTAACTCACCTTCGGCCAAAATGCAGGCACTGTTGACCACTTACGGCCGTAATCGCCGACCTTACGGCCGTACCCGTGACTTACGGCCGTATCCCGAACCTTACGGCCGTAACTCGATGCCGCCAAGGTGAATCAATCCGATAATTCGATTCCTCGCTACGGTGATGAATGATCGACATATCATACGAATGTGAAAGTGAACAAGTCTAACACGAGCCAAAGATGATACTCTCAGTACAAGGCTATCAATCACAATGAAAATGATAATACTCCCGTCTCGATCTAAAAACGGAGATAAAATGACGATCGGTAACTGATATACGATTACAACATGCCAACATTGAACGCAAATGAGTGATTCATGAATGATGAGTGATTATTAATGAGTGAGAATTACTGAGTGACAATTACAGACTGATAATTACTGAATGAAAATGAATGAATTACAACCGGGTATTACATACTCCCCCCCTTAAAAATAGTTTCGTCCCCGAAACTAAGGGTCAAACAACTCGGGATGACTCTCCCGCATACTCTCTTCGGTTTCCCCGGTAGCTTCTTCGACTCCGTGTCTAGACCACTGAATTTTAACCAAAGGAATAGTCTTATTCCTCAACTGTTTGATTCGCCGCTCTAAAACTCGAATAGGACGTTCCTCATATGAATGATCGTCGGCGATCTCGATTTCGTCGAACTGGAGTATGTGACTCGGGTCGGCAACATACTTCCGTAACTGAGAGACATGAAACACGTTATGAATTCGGCTCAACGCCGGAGGTAAAGCCAATCGATAAGCTAACTCGCCCACTCGATCCAAAATCTCAAACGGTCCAATGAATCTCGGACTCAACTTTCCCCTCTTCCCAAAACGGAAAATACCTCGACTGGGATACCTTGACCAAAACGTGGTCACCCGTCTCGAACTCTAGTGGTCGGCACGATTATCTGCATACGATTTCGCCGACTCGAGCGGTCAACAAACGACTTCGATCAAAGCTACCTTCTCACGGGCGGCTATAAGCATATCGGGCTCGGTGCCGATTGATTACGATAAGTCGTCCCAACACAACGGAGATCGACAACAACGACCATACAAGGCCTCGTAAGGTGCCATCTTGATCGAAGCATGCCAACTATTATTATACGTGAACTCGATCAATGGTAGTTGGGCTTCCCAATCGTCTTTCCAATCGAGGACGCATGCCCTCAACATGTCCTCTAATGTCCGAATGGTCCTCTCGATTGTCCGTCACCGAGGATGAAAAGCGTGCGAGGTTAAGCCGAGTTCCCATAGCACGATGGTGATTTCCAAAATTGCGACACAAACCGTCCGTCACGATCGGAAACGATACTTTTAGGAGTACCGTGCGATCGACTATCTCTTTAATGAACAACTGGCAAGTCTCTCGGGACCCCACGTATCCTTGATCTCAAGGAAATGAGCTGATTTGGTTAAGCGGTCCACGATCACCGGATCGTGTTCATGCCACGACGACTCGTCGGCAAACTCGTGATGAAATCCATAGAAATGTCTTCCCACTTCCACTCGGGAATAGGAAGAGGTTTCAAGATACCCGCCGCCGATGTTCAATCTTAACTTGTTGTGAGTTAAGCATCTCGAAACAAATTCTGCGACTTCTCGCTTCATATTACTCCACCGATTTTGTTTCAAGTCCTTGTACATCTTACTAGACCCCGGATGCACAGAATAAGGGTAGCATGAGCTTCTTTCAAAATCGAAGTTTTTCAACTCGTCATTCACGGCACGCACAACCGATTCTTAAAACGCAAAAGTCCATCCTCGTGGACCACAAATCCAGGGCTTTCCCCTGAGCCACATCCTCGGATGCGCAACAATGATGGGTCCGAACTCTGATTCTCTCGGATTTCCTCCTCGAGTGACGATGAAATCTCTAACATACAAAGTGCCCCTAAACTCGCTGGCCGGACCTCGATCTCGGGTCTAAGGAATTCCTACTGAAGCTCCTTCTGAACTGTTAAACGGGCAAGCATCTGCTCCTGAACGGACTTACGACTCAAGGCATCGGCGACAACATTCGCCTTGCCCGGGTGGTAAAGGATCTCGATATCATAATCTTTGATTAATTCCAACCACCGTCTCTGGCGCATATTTAACTCCTTCTGAGTAAATATATACTTTAAGCTCTTATGATCGGTGAATATCTGACAGGTAACGCCATAAAGATAATGACGCCAAATTTTCAAAGCGAACACCACGGCTGCTAGCTCCAGGTCGTGGGTCGGATAATTAATCTCGTAAGGTCTCAATTGCCGTGAAGCATAGGCAATAACCTTCCCGTTCTGCATGAGTACACATCCGAGACCCCGTCCGACGCATCACTATAGACCACAAATCCTTCCGTCCCTCGCGGCAAGGAAAGAAATGCAGTCTTGACATTAACCGGCTCTTGAGTTCCTCAAAACTCCGTTGGCACGCATCGGACCACGTGTATTTCTTATCCTTCCGCAAAAGGTTCGTTAAGGGTTGAGCGATTCGAGAAAATCCCTCTACAAATCGCCGATAATAACCCGCTAATCCGAGGAAGCTTCGGATTTCCTTAACGTTCTTCGGAGGTAGCCAATCTCGAATAGCCTCCGTCTTCTGAGGATCGACACGAACTCCGTCTGATGAAATTACATGTCCGAGAAAAGTCACTTCGGACATCCAGAACTCACATTTGGAAAACTTCCCATAAAGTTGTTCTCGCCTCAACACGTCGAGAACTAGATGAAGGTGAGACTCGTGTTCCTCCCGGTCACGGGAATAAATCAAAATGTCATCGATGAAGACAACAACAAACCGATCCAAAAAGTCGATGAAGACCCGATTCATTAATTCCATGAATACCGCAGGTGCATTAGTCAATCCGAACGGCATAACCACGAACTCATAATGACCATAGCGTGTTCGAAACGCCGTCCTCGCGATATCCGACTCTCGAATCCGCAACTGATGATATCCAGATCTTAGGTCGATCTTGGAAAATACTGAAGCTCCCTGAAGTTGATCTAAGAGGTCATCGATACGGGGTAAAGGATACTTATTCTTGATCGTCACCCGGTTCAATTCCCGGTAATCAATACACAAGCGGAACGAACCATCCTTCTTCTTGACAAATAACACGGGTGCTCCCCACGGGGACGCACTCGGGCGAATATAACCCTTCTCGAACAATTCCTCAAGTTGGTTCTTTAATTCCTGCATTTCGGTCGGGGCCATCCGGTACGGTGCCTTCGATATCGGGGACGTACTGTGCTCCAACTCAATCGTGAATTCCACATCCCTTTGTGGAGGCAAACCAGGTAACAAATGCGGAAAAATATCGGCATATTCCTCACCACCGGAATATCCGTTAACATTATCGATGATTTCTCGGTTTTGGTCATATAGCACCAATAACCGACACATCCTGATTGAGTAATCTTACCGCTTTCATCAAATTAACGACTTTACTGCAGTAGGGATTACCTCCACGAAACACACATTCGACTCCATCGTGCGAAATGATAGTGACCAACCGCTTTCGGACACTAATGATGGCATCATGACGATCCATCCAATCAATACCCAAGATGACGTCGTCCCTCGGCAAATCTACTACGATTAGGTCCGGCCATACACGACCATGAAGCTGAATCGGACAATTCTGAATCTCACGACTTCCGACAATTCGTCTACCATCAGGTAGGCCAATGACATAAGGCTCACAACTAGTAGCACTACCCAGACGTAGTCTACTCAAACATGACTCGGAAATGAATGAATGCGATGCACCAGTATCAAAAAGGGTACACACAGGTTGAGATAGAATATCGAGTGTACCTGAGATCATCCGGGCCTCGGGATCATCGGTCTTCTTCATCTCATAAATTCGGGGCTTGCCGGCCCCCGAACCGGATGCTCCCGTCTGATAGCTCTTGGCTCCGCCTTTAGCTCCTGTCGTCTTGAACGACGCTGACTGAGTGGCCTGATTCTGCACCCCTGAATGACCTGGGGCTTGAGATGACGCCGGAGTGGGTTTAGAGTCCCTACGGCAAAAACGGGCCCTATGCCCAGCAATCCCACAGTTGTGGCACGTGACAGACTGCTTCGGACATTTGGTGCTGAAATGACCCTGTTCCTCACAGTTGAAACAGGTGATGGCCGAACTGGCCGCTCGCGACTGAGATTCCGCGGGTTTAGACGTCGTGGGAGGTCGCTCAGAAAAAGTGGAGCCCGCGCGTGGTTTCTTGAAAGTGGCCTGACTCCCGTCAGACTGATTACGATTCTTGGACTTCTTGCTAGCAGACGAAGGTTGCTGCTTAGCAATTTCCTTAGCAGTAAGCTCGTAGGTAAGAGCTTTCTCAATGAACTCGGCCAGAGTGGCACAGTTATGATTAAGTAACTGAAGTCTCATACGGGGTTTCAGCCTCTTCTTTGAAATACTTGATCTTGTCCGCTCGAGTGAATGATAGATTAGGCGAACTGAAGAAGTTCTGAAATTTAACGGCGATGGCGAGAACGTCATCATCCGCCGAAAGGTCGGGAGTGAGTAATTCCGACAACTTGGCCTCCCTGAGTGGGGCCGGATAGTACCTCTCCATCATGAGAGTCTTGAACTGATCCCAAGTGCATGTTCCGTCTGTGGGCTTCAACGATAACCACCATGAATGAGCGCTCTTACCGAGATAGTAAGCCGCAACTGAAACTTTATGCCCTTCGGGGCAATCCACCATAGCGAATAACTTCTCAAAATGCTCAAGCCAATGAACAATATCCGCCGGCTCAGATGAGCCCTCAAAAGTAGGTGGTCGCTGGCGAGAGATATCGCTGATGATATTGCTTACACCCCTCTCTTGCCTCTGAGGCGGCGGCGGAGGAGCCTGCTGATTTTGATTGACGGAGTTATGCATCGTCTCCATCAACTGAGCCATCTGGGTCATTTGGGCCATCATGCCCTGCATCAATGCGAGTGGGTCGACCCGAACACCCTCTGACTGAGCCGTGTCCCGGGTACGACTCCCTGACAGTGAATGATCGCGTCCAGGTGAGTGAGTGGCGTCGCCGCTCGATGAGTTAGCATTATTCCTGGCATTTGCACGGGTATTCGCACGAGTTCTCGGATTCGGCCCGCTCCACGGCCTCGTCCTCCACGTCCTCTGCCCGACCCTCTCCATCGAAGTGGAAAGTCATATGATGATTATATATCTCGCATGAGTATCACATTATGATTACATTATGAAATGATGAAAATGAGCATACGCGCTCACATACAATGATTACATGAATGATTAATTGACGTGACATGATTACCTCGATAAAATTATCAAATGATTATCTTGAACAATTTAACAAGATTGATGATATGATCTTCAAGATCAACAATCGAGTAATGAAATGAATTGAGTGATTAATGAGTTAACATTATCGACTTGATCACAATTGAAATTGATGAATGAGGATTGTTAATCGATGAATTATGAATGAATGATTAATGCGAAATTATACCATGGCATTAGAAATCTTACGATTCTTGTCCGATTGGCTCGGCATTTTGCAGTCACACGTGACGCGAAAGTCCAATGATACTAGTCCGATGACGATGATTTCAAATGAGACATGACTTGGAGGGTAGTATTCAAACCACGCTCCGATACCAACTCGTAACACCCCAAACTAGGCGGATATTACAGTCCGTAGACCCCGACCGGGACCCACCAGCGAATGAGAATGAATGAATTACACAGTAAATGTAGTACCGAACCACATTACAACATCAATTACTCCGATGAGGAGTTTTATACAACACCCGTGATAAAATAGAATACATGTGTATTTTATGTGACGATAAGATACACAACCGAATGAAATGAGCATTCAAACGGAATGTCTGCAGCGGAATAAATAAAGGAAACACAAATGATGAATAAATGGTGAGCAATGCAGGGCCCCTACTAGTATCACTGACTCCTCGCCGTCACCGTGCTCTCCCCGTGCCTTAGCCTTGCCATGACCTGAAAAACAACATCCCCCAACGGGGTCAGTTACACAGAACAACAATCCTCAAGGGTTGAAAATACACAATCATGATATATCTGAAATTATGAATTATCCTGTCGAAACATACGCAATCAAACATGCTATATGAATCGACTAATCAGTATGGCTCAAAGGAATGGCGCCACACTGCGTCCGGGATGGAAATGTGTCCGTGCACAAGCCACCAACGATCAAACACGCGTGGTCTTGTACCTAATCAGTCTCACGAGCAATCGACTCGTGTGCACAGTCCAATGTGAGGCCACCAACCAACACACGACTATAATGTGCCCGACATGAAAATCCTACACATACCAACCGGCACGCCAGTATGACCCGGAATGCCACAATATGACAAAAGTGACAATGAAAATGAATAATGACTCACCAAGATTGAATGATAGTGACATGAATGATAGCTCAATGAAATGATCGGAACCGTCGTTCCTTATGACTGAGGTGATTAATTGACAATGACGAGTTTTGATACGATTAATACAATGATGAATGAGTTATGATTATGAATGAACAACGACAAAAGGAATGAATATCCTTTTAACCGAGTAAGAATTAACTTACACAATACCGATGATGAATGTCCGTCCACGAACAACGTCCTAAATGAAATATCGGTCGCTCGAACAACCTTGAATTGTACAATATCCAACAACTCGTTCAATATACGAATCAAACACGAATATAACGAACTCAAGACGTCGATACGATTAAACCAAGTTCATTGGGGCATTATATCGAACACTTTGAGGCCAACTACGATTGATAACAACTAAACCTCAACAATACCAACCTCAAATCCCCAAGAAGTGTTTCAAATCAACAAAACATCTCCAATACGATCAATAATCCGTTATGAATATCCAAAAACGTGATTATAACAACAATTAAACGAAAACCCCCAATTTCAACTCGATAATCAAAGTGTTCTTGAATAATCCAATGAATCCTTATACAAACTCATAATCATATACATATCCCTTTATATAACATGATTATAACGTCCAAAACATCATATCTCAACATAAAATCGAAATCCAAGGTGTTGAAGAAATTACCTCTTGAAGATCCAACCACTTCGATCCGATGAACACGAGTTAAAACGAGTATCCGAGCTATATGATTGAATGGAATTGAAGAAACTCAAGTACTCAAGTGTTTGATTAAGGAAGAATCCCTTTCCCAAGCTCTCTCTCGGACAAAAGGAAGAAGGAAGTGAAAATGAAGAAAATGAGGAAAAAGTGTCCCGGCCAAACCATATATACTGCCGGAAGTTACGGCCGTAACTTTACAAGTCAACGGCCTTACGGCCGTAACGGCACTAAATGCGGCGTAACTCGGCTTCGTCCAAAGCTCGCTGCAGACTTACGGCCGTAATCGTTCCTTAGTTACGGCGTAACTCACCTTCGTCAAAAACACCCGCCGACCTTACGGCCGTACCACACACCTTACGGCCGTAACTCGGATGATACGGCCGTATCCGCCAACCTTACGGCGTAACCCGCCTTCGTCAAAAATGGCAGTGCACTGCCGCGTCTGGCCAGAATCGCCAAGCCTTACGGCCGTACCTTCCTCGACTTACGGCCGTATGCTGCAACCCTTACGGCCGTAAGTCACCCTTGGTCGACAACACCCAAAATTCACGAACACCACTTACGGCCGTATCTCACCTTCCTTACGGCCGTAACTCACCTACTGCCAAAATGCTGGCGACTGCTGGACCACTTACGGCCAGAATCCCGGCCTTTACGGCCGTACCGTGACTTACGGCCGTATCCCGAACCTTACGGCCGTAACTCGATGGCCGCCAAGGTGAATCAATCCGATAATTCCGATTCCTCGCTACGACTGATGAATGATCCGACATATCATACGAATGTGAAAGTGAACAAGTCTAACACGAGCCAAAGATGATACTCTCAGTACAAGGCTATCAATCACAATGAAAATGATAATACTCCCGTCTCGATCTAAAAACGGAGATAAAATGACGATCGGTAACTGATATACGATTACAACATGCCAACATTGAACGCAAATGAGTGATTCATGAATGATGAGTGATTATTAATGAGTGAGAATTACTGAGTGACAATTACAGACTGATAATTACTGAATGAAAATGAATGAATTACAACCGGGTATTACAGTGTAATATTATCGACTGTTTGTTTTCTAGTAAAAGACATGTAATGTCTTGATTTTGAACGGTTTGATGCGTGTACTACGATGTGGTTAAGCAGATGTCGATACGTGTGAGTTTTGGGCATTCTGACCTATTGGATTTTAAAAATCTTGAATATCTTAGAAAATAAATTTCGAGACGTACTTTTAAAATGAATTGTGTTCTCGCGGTACGTTCAAGGTGCCACAGTATGTTTCAAAATTATTTCACTTGAGGACCAAAATATTCTGAGATATTTTCAATAATTTTGAAACGCATTTGCTTCGACCCGAGGGTTGAATATTTCTGAAATTTTTTCACTAAAAGAAAGTTTCCTCATTTCTATAAGACGCAAGATGGTTTTTCAAGGTCTCGATAACGATGTCGTACTACTTTTTGAAAGGTGATACTCAAGATCAACTGGTATTTCCAAAATTATTTTCAAAAAAATGGTTTTTGTTTTTAAAATCTATCATTCCTGTTTGCGGTCCGGGAATGTATGTATGATGTTCACATTATTGTTAGAATGTTAGCTCCCGAGTATGATTGAATTTGTGGCGTAAACGTTGAGTCTTTTGCCACGTAATTATTGTGTTAGCCCTCTGTGAGAGGCGTAATGTTGGTATTTAATGTTTGTCGCTTCGTGGAGAATTGCATGTTATCGCATATGTGCGAGCTATTAGAACTTGAGTTTGTATGATTGTGTACATACGTGGTTGTTTCGTAATGTTTAGTAATTATATGATGGTTATCGTTCGGGCCGTTGTAATCGTCGAACGATGCCGTTGTTGTTGTGATTTTTGTATGCATTGATATGTTGTGCTGAGTTGGCATTTCTACTACGTTGTTTTGCGATGTTATATTCCATTGTACCTAGCAGTTGTAATTTCGGTATGCCGAGGTGTTTCATCTATAATATGCTGGGCCATGCACGTGCAAATTGTCCTTCCCCGCCAGTAGCGCGTTTCAAGTGCGGACTCTAGGGACACAGAATCCAGTTTTACGAATTCGTTACCGAGTTTGCCGGGGTACGAGCTTCAGCACAGATATCAGGATCGGCTCTGAGAGGCCCATGGGAGATGTTCCTGTCGGTTGCTTTTTGTGTTGTTACCTTGCTTCCGTTATTGTGAGTTGCGGGGACGACATTTCTTTTATAAGAGGTTGAATGTAATACCCGTATTATTTTTTACTTCTGCATTTTCTCTTTCTCAATTCTATCGACTCGCTCGTGTTCATTGATACTTTCTGAACTTGTTTTGTATTTCGGTTTTTATCGTTCGATCGAGCCGTGATCTTGTTTCGGATCGATCTGGTTATCGCTGTGACTTTTCCGAGTTCGGTTCGATTCTTGTGAACCTTGTCCGAAATTAACGTCCTTTAGTTCTACAAGTTTTGTTTATATCTTTAGTTGAAATGTGAACTTCGGAGTCATTGTTCGATCGTTATTGTTCGATCCTTGATGTTCGATCGTTATTGTTCGATCATTGTTGTTCGGTAGTTGTTGTTCGATTATTATTATTCAATCGTGGTTGTCCGATTGTTGCTGTCTAGTCTCGTACTGCGAAGAATTGTCATTCACCGTTAGATAGCTGTTTCGAGTGTGGCCAAGTGGGTCACCGAGCCGTGCATTGCGAGACGGTAGCTGAGAGATTTGGGGATCGAGGTTGCGTCTCTGCTCCGAAAGGACACGGAGATGCCTAGTGTGGTTTTTGAGGATTTCCGCGTAGTCCGAATTGTTTGTGATTGTCCTTGTGAATCGTTTGTGTTTATTTTCTGTTTTCTCGACTGTGCGTGTTTCCTTGTAATAGGTGCTTTTTGTTTTGTGTTTGTTCGGATAATCGACTTGATTCTATTATCTGTTTGGTGGTGCTTGGCACTTGTTGATCGTGTTATGCCCTGCTTATGGCATTGTAATGGTTGTCGTTGAGCGTGTTTCCACGTCGTATGTTCCTTTGCGTTCCATGTAATGTTTCGCCGTTGGGCACGATTTTCAGTTCTTGTGTATCTAGTTGAGATTTCCTGGCGGGATATTGCATCTCTCTACTTGTTTTAAGTTTCGGGACGAAACTTCTTTTAAGGAGGGTAGTATGTAATATCCGCGATTTCGATTTCTGGTAATTTTCTTTTTTGCGGAAGTCCATCTTAGAAACTTTATTGTGACCGTTTCGTCATTCCGAGAATGATTAATTCTATATTTTTTGTCATCCGAGTTCGTTTCGGTCGTTTTGTTGAGTCCCGTGTCCTTAAATGACTTTTCTACGTATGAGTTTGACTTTGTAAAATCACCATTAATTCTTGGAAACTCCAAAAATTCTGAATATTTTTAATATTATAGAGCATCAAGTTAACTTTCCAATGGTTCAAATGGTGAGTCAATCGGAGTCCGGATGAAGGAGTTATGGTCGAAATAGCTAAGACTGCATCGTGTGCCTTTTGATGCTGGGGCGGGCTGTACCGCGGGCCGCGGCCCCTGCTGGCCGGGCCGCGGCACTAAGCCCTGGCTGGGCGTTTTTTTTGGTTCTGGACCGCGGCACGCTTGTTCTGGGCCGCGGCACACGAGCCAAATTAGCCTATTTCTGCGGGTTTTGTGAGGATCAAGCTCATTTCATCATTTTTCCTTCTTCCTCTCCTCCTTGGGCGATTTGTTGGCGATTTTTGGGCGGTTTATATAAGGGAATTCATCTTATTCAAGTTCTTGGTGTGGATTAACAACATCAACAATTGTTCTTCATCCTTAATCCAAGGTAAATTCTTGAAACCCTACTTTTGGGTGATTTGGGGGATTTTGATGTTAGTGTTCGATTCATTCCGTGTCGTTGATTAATTCGTAATGGGTATGATTAATCTTAGTTGTATTCATGTATTTAACAGCATTCAATCCCTTGTTCTTCACCGGATCAAAGTATTTTCTCGATTCCTAGAATTGACCTTTTGGGAGTTTTATTCGTAATTTCGGTTTCCCTTCAATTTTGATAAACCGATTGTTGTTAAATGATGCTGTTAAACATGTTTATTGGATTGAATATCCATATCTTCGATTCGTGTCAACCAAAATGATGATTTCGGTGTTCTTGAGGTGTAGTGAACATTTAATGTTTGATTAATGTTCGAATGAGTTCCTTTCGATAGTTTGATGTGGTCTCCGTTGCTTTTGGTCATGATTCTCGTCATAATAATGTTTTCATTGTTCCTTCCGGAGAATTATAGGTGTTCGAGGATTCCGAGTTGAATCCCATTTGGTGATCGATAATTCGTGTGGTGTTATGCTCGTAGTATTCGCGGTGCTATCATGTTCTTGATAGTGTTCGGGAGTTCGGGGCTGTTCGACCGCATCCCATCCGTTGTCTCGTTGTGATCGTGGTTTCGAGGCAAGTACCTTGTCTATATAATTCTTGTTTTGTGGATATGGTAATTGGTGATTGTCTTGGTATGTCTGTTTGATTGTTTGAGATGAACTTTCAAGAGATTTGGTTTAGCCCCGTCAAAGGCTCACTTTCAAAACGCGTGTGTTTTGTGAATGTTGTCTCGTGAATGGTTAAGTGAACAATATGAAAATGCTTGGTGTTGTTGTTGTGCTTTGATAATATATATGCATATATTATCTCATTTCGGTACATTGTGATTTGGCAATTGTGGCGTGCTTCGTGTTTGTTGCCTTTGGGTGAATTGCTTGAATATCCTTGGTATGATATGTTAGTTATGTGAACGCATTTAACTCACTCGGGAGGGTCCGGCGAGGCCTCGAGGGAAATCCAATGGTATAGCCCTGGATTCACAAGTTGGTATGTATATAATTGTGTGAACGCATTTAACTCACTAGGGAGGGTCCGGCGAGGCCTCGATGGAAATCCAATGGTATAGCCCTGGATTTGTGAGTTGGTGTGTATATAATTGTGTGAACGCATTTAACTCACTTGGGAGGGTCCGGCGAGGCCTCGATGGAAATCCAATGGTATAGCCCTGGATTTGTGAGTTGGTGTGTATATAATTGTGTGAACGCATTTAACTCACTTGGGAGGGTCCGGCGAGGCCTCGAGGGAAATCCAATGGTATAGCCCTGGATTCGCGAGTTGGTGTGTATATAATTATGTGAACGCATTTAACTCACTCGGGAGGGTCCGGCGAGGCCTCGAGGGAAATACAATGGTATAGCCCTGGATTCACGAGTTGGTGTGTATATAATTGTGTGAACGCATGTAACTCACTCGGGAGGGTCTGGCGAGGCCCCGAAGGAAATCCAATGGTATAGCCCTGGATTCGTGAGTTTATGTTTATATGATTTGTGAATGTATTTTGCTCACCTCGGGAGGGTCCGGCGAGGCCTCGAGGGAATCCAATGGTATAGACCTGGATTCACGAGTTGGTGTTGTATTTGTGTGACCAAGATTTATGTATTTTGGGTGATTATGTTATGTTGATTTTATGTCCGTCGAGGACACGTGACATGGGTTTTGACCTTGTGAATTCTTGTTGGTATTATTTGTGAAAACAAAACTTTGGGCTATCACCCCTGTTGATTTTGGAAAGAGAATGATTCGATAATCCTAAATTGTTTTCTATTAAAACTCCCAATGGCATTTTAAACCATTTTATAAATTGTTCCCTTGATTTATGATCTTTCGATTTTGGAAAGTCATACTCAAACTCTTGCCTCGGGAAGCACTTTTTGTTATATTTGAATCTTGAAGGATTCCTGGTTATTATTATTCTTGGAACTTGAATTGTATGACTCGTATTTTTACTTTGTACTTGCACTAGCAAAATAGTGGAATTTCGATAACCCCTGAGTAATCGGGGGTGGATGTCTTTTTTTGCATTCAGATTTTGGGGAGCATAACACAGGGTCGGCATGAAGGATGATAAAAGATGATCGATACTAATCACATGAGGTCCCGCACATTGTTGTACTTTATTTTCCGCTGCAGTGTTCTTTCCCGTTTTACGGGAGTGTGTTGTATTCGACCCCTGCGTGGGCATGTATTGAGATTGAGTTGTATATATTTATTGAAAGACCAAATCGGTCTACTGAGTCTTGTTAGCCTTAAAGGCATGGTTGAGTTGTTTGATTTTATTACCAGCCTGGTATATCCTTGAGGAAAGGTTCTACGCCGTGTAATATCCCTAAGCAGATTGAGGGTGTTACACATGATTAGTCACGGATTTGTGACGTACAAATGGGACAAACATCGATTGCGACAGATATGTCGTGGTTAAAATCGATTTGTGATGGATTGTCACGTTGAATTGAGCGACCACCACATTGGTCTTGACCCAATCCCATACTTATAAAACTCCATCTTTCATCCTATTAAAATAAAATATTGCATGTGGGTGTAGTCATGCACCGTCTCCTTGCAATATGATATATGAAAGAATGTACGAGTAATTCTCATGAATTTTAACATGTAAAGCAATGGCATATTGCGGTAAATACATTAATTCATTGACCTCGATTATAGTTCGTGTGACTATAGGTCCAGATACTTTTCCGAGTATTTATTAAGGCATGTGCCTTACATATTTGACCATGTTTAGTCAATCTTAGTGGATGGTCAAGACGAGTTGGTTATGGTATATTCATTATGTCTCATGGTTCAAAATGCTTAATATTGATTCACCGCGTTGCATCCATATAACATGGCTATTATGACGTATACTTGAAAATTGAGAATTAAAATTCTTGGTTGATTTGATGCACTTTGGTTGATTTTATCTACACTTTTGATCATGACTAGGCGCATCCTCCTTGGTATTTGTTTATGCTTTGAAATTTCAAACGGAATCAGTGGTTTTTAAACAGCCTTAGCTGTACCAACATTTCTACTTTCTTTGCAAGTCTACCAAGTTGGATTTACCGAAAGAATCATTAGTCGAGATAAGAAATCGAACACCCTACTGCGTTTAAACGCACCTATGGCTGTCATTGCCATGTTTTTGCATCAAGACTTATGACATTAGATATGGTCTCAATCTTGTCTTCTCACCAAACTTGGGAAATACTAAAGCAGCCAAATAAAACATGTACTATGATATGAGTTTAATGGTTCGTGTGGCGCACATCCTATGGATAGAAAGATACGGAAGTCTAGTTTCCAGAACATCTGACTGTTCATCGATAACCTTCCTAACAAGGGAGTTACCACTATTTTAGTGAACAAAGGTCAAGATGCGTGGAATTTTATTTCCAGCGATCATGCTAACTTTTGTCCCAACCAACTTGGTTCCCATCTTAAATTTGCAAGCAGTCTTATGAAACACGTTTTTCAACCTCTTTTTGGCTGAATTTACCACATATGATGTGATTTTTGGTATGCGTTGTACGCTAAACTATCATCTTTCAAATGTTGAAAAACAGTTTCCTTGGGGAAGCCCAAAATACGCACCCTTATAAGAAGGTCGCGCGTGTGCATGGTAGTTGTACACCATGCTTGTGTTGTAACTTTGCCCCTTAGGCATATAAACTTGCCATGTTATGTGTTGGCCACTAAGGATACTGGATACAGCTTGGAAAGTGTTTTAAACAACAAGCTGTACTGTTTTAAATCTGAGTGCATAGCGGAAGTCTTAAATACAGTAAGTTGCTGTAGATACAGCAACTCGATGTGCAGTGTATACTTAAATAATCACAGTTAAAATAAAACAATAAAAGCAGAAGGTAAATAACACAGTATTTAAAGTGGTTCGAGGTAAACCCCTCTACGTCCACTGGTCCTCCACACAGGAGTAAAAGTTTATTATAATTACTGCATACACAACTACGTAATTATAACAACACTTAATCAATATATCGTTCACACAGATTGATATAAAGATCATAGCTTTCAACCGTTCACAGAGATTGGTTTGAGCTAACACTTTGACTGGCTTCTTCACACACAGTTTTGAAGCTTCGTCTTCTTCGATGCAAGTCCTTCACACACAGTTCGGGAGAAGCAAAGATTCCTCAGTCCACACAGGGCTGATATGAGTTTGTTCAAAGATAGAACAGGGTTGAACAACAGCTATGACTTTCTGGTCTATAAGTCGATGATGTGTTGTTCAAGGTTTGAGCACTGTATATCTCTTTATATCTGAATAGCAGAAAGCTTGGGGAGATATGTTTTGCTCTGAATGTTTCTTGTAAGCTTGATCGTTTTGCAAGTCGTTCAGTCGTTCAGTAGTTTTTTAGTTGTTGATGATCTTCAAACTCTGGAGATATATATAGCCATCTGAAATATATTCGTTTGAAATCTATCCGTTGAGCAAGATTCTGTGACAACAGATATTTGACTGAGATCCGGATATTGCGGGATTTTGAAGATCTTCTGACTTACAGTATTTAAATACTTCTTTATCAATGAGATTTGACTTCTAGTGAATACTGAAGATTCCTTCTTGTCCTGTTGAGAGCTGTATGGAAGGTATCACTGTATTGATATTCGAGACAGTTTCCATTCTTTGGCTTTGCGGGACTCTTTGTTGTATGATCAATATATTGTATTGTTGGGACTGCGAGAAGTCTTCGATATAGGTTTGATACTTTGATCATCTATTCGATATAGCTAGAGGCAGTATTCAGGATTTGGCATATTGTCAAAACATTCTGACAATACGATCGATACAGGGCAGCATCGATACAGGGATTTGTTAACCCAACAATTTCCCCCTTTTTGATAATTTGTCAAGTCCTTCCGAGTCTTCCTTTTTGAAACCATATGATGTTTATCCAAACATCCTTGATGATGCCAAAACTTTGGCACTTAGCGGTTTGAAGTAGGGCAGACTTCTTGGTCTTCTTTCGAATGTTCTGGCCTTCGGTTTTTGGCTTTAACACTAAGAACTGCTCGCAGGCAAGTTCAGCTTTTATCAAAAGAAAGTTACATTGAAAGCTTATGATTAGCGCGCAGGCACAATCTTACATTTTTTCTAGATGCATACAACTTAAACTATGAACTATTCGCAGACAAGTTCTTACAGCTTGTGTATGAGATAGGTTTCATAATATGAATACAGTAAGAATAAATAAAGTAACTATAAACAAATATGAACATAGTAGATTACGAGTTGTAATCTTTCAAGACAGTCAAAAATTTTATTGATATTCAAATAGAGTACAAGGATTGCTGTTTTGAAAGTAAAATTACAATCGAATAATATACTAAGGTATTCAGCTCCTAAAGTCAGAGTGTCTCCATGGTCGCTTTGGATCATTCTTGGTGTTTCGCCACCAGTTTTGATGAGCGTCCTTGTCTCGATTCTGATAAATTGCACGTCCTTCATAAGATTTATCAAAGACTAGGATCCAGTCCTCTGGATGGGTCACCAAGTCACCATTTCGATGCTTTGACTTCATCTGCTGCTGTAGCGGGAGCGTTCCTTCTTCTAGCTTCTTCTTGAATTCCTCGGCTTCTGTCTGCTCGCATCTATTGAATAAGGTGGAATCCCTGATAAGTACAACGAAGTATCTTAGCAGTTCATTTCTCCTCCAATTTTTGATCTCTGCAGCAGTCGGCTGTCGGTCAGTCGGGAGGTACATAGAATGAGGCTTTTGAACGAAGCTTTTCCAAGGATACTTAGGATCCTGGAATTCTGGTCTATCTCCCTGTATCCTCACGTTTGGTGTTGAGATACGGGCTATATCAGCAGTGATTGAGTCTTGAAATGGAGCTAAGTACTCTTTTTATTGCTCCAACCTTGTTCTCCTAGCGGCTTCCCGTGCCTCTTCCCCCTTTTTGGCATCATCAAGGTATGATACTTTTTCATCAAGACATCCTAGGATTTCCAGAGCGGTATCCTGTTTTGTCTCTATATTTGAAATTCTCTCAACAAGGGAGGAGAGTACCTGCGACATATCTTTAATGTTCTTGTCATGAGCTCGCAGTTGGGAACCGGTTTCGATTAGAGCAAATGCGGTCTTGGCCTCAGATACGCGTAGTTTCGATTGCTCTTCTCTCAGGATCGATTCTTGCTTCTCTTGCAGATTGCTCAGGGCTTGCTTGAAGATTTCTGGCAAGACAGTGAAGGCTTCGACTACTCGAGAGACTTCATGCTTTAATCCAGTCATTTCTTCAACAGCAGATGTGTGAAGCCAATCCAGAGCCTTTTCTACTGAGTGTAAAGCATTCACTGCGTCCTGAATAAATACAGTTTGGAGGCTAAAAGCACGTAAGCGCTCTTTTCTAGTTTCAGTGCGGGGAGAATCTGGCTAGGCAAAGTCTTCTACTCCATTCAACCTTCTCAAGTTCACGTTTGGGCGTGAATTGAGTTGGACATCCTCAGGTATAGTACCGTTGTCGGATTCCAAGGCGGTTGATGGGGCGGGAGCAGCTGTTGTGGTTTCGGCGGCAGGAGGTGCGACATCCTCCTGTTTCGAAGAGGTATCTGTAGACATAGATACAGGAGGGACCAAATCCTACTAGTGTCTCTCAGCGTCCGCCTATTCCGGCAGAGGGACTGATTCCTCTTGCTGGAAGGCGCGTGATTATTCTTCTTCGGCGGCGTCAGCAGGCTTGGGTGCCTGTTGCGAAACATTTTCCCCTTACTCGACATGAGGGCCTGAATCCTCATTGTCAGGAACATTGTCTTGCTGTGGCGAAGGGGACGATTGATGAGTGGATGTCCCTTCATCCTTCTTGGCTTGAGCTTCCTCTTGACTCATCCGCAAACCAGCTTGGAGTGCGTCATCATCATCATCGGAATCAGGATCAGATTTTGGACTGTCGGGAGCTTCCATTGACAAAGCTTTTCCTTTCCTATTGGCCTCATCCTTATCAAGCAGATAACTCTCAATTAGCTCCTTGACGAATAAGTTGTCCCATTGGATCAGGACAGCAATTTCTTGGGTGTCCGTCACTTCCAAAACGAACTTCTCTTCATCACTCCACTCACTCCACTTGTACAAGATTTCGTACGGAGCAAGTCTAAAATTTTTCCATTGGAGAAATCGCTCGAATGACTGCTCATTCTGCACGGAAAGCATAGTCTTGGAAATTATTGTGTTAGGGGAGGGACTCCGTACAGCGTCTGGGTTTGCTATAGGAAGGGGTTCCTCTACAGGTGTGGGATCCTGTATTGGAGAGGGATTCCTTACAGGGGATGGTACCCCGAAGGAAGGTGGATCCTGAACGGGTGTGGAATCCCATATAGAAGAGGTAGCTGTTGGCTCCAAATAGGCAGCCGACTCGCTAGAGTCTTTTGAGTTGGCAGATGTCCTTGTATCCGTCGTTGCCGCCAAAGGCTCGGGATCTACTGTCGATACAGTAGCGGGCATCTCTTCCACAGGGGTTGGGGCCTGGGGTAGTTGATCAGTGGGTTGCGCCATGGTAGGAGCATCCTCAGAGGGTTCTGTGGATTAAGCTTTTGTGAGCCTCCTTAGCTTCCTTTTCGGCTTCTCAGCAGCAACTGGTGTCTTGTTGTGAGATCTTTTTCATTTCTTTGAAGATTCAACACTCTGGGACTTCGAAGAAACATCTCTCGGATCGGCAGATAAGGGCATATATCGGACGTATGGACGGTTGGCGATCAGGGTGCTCTGGTTAAAGGCCGAAGGCTTGACGCCTCCTAAATAGATACGGAAACTTATTTTCTTCGCCTCTGCGGATTGTGGAAGTCCGCACTTCATCAAAATGTGGTTTAGAAACAAACCAAACGATTTCTTTTGTGACGCAGGTTTTGACACCTCTTCCTGCAGACGCTTCAGAATAATCTGACACCAATTGACCTTTTCACAGGTCATAATTGCTACCATCATCCCAAACCTAAGATTTGTGCACATCTCAAAGGCACTTATGCGATTCTCGATGATACGGCAGCAGAAGTCATGCAAGTACACGAACGGCAAATAGAAATTTTTCTTGTGACAGGTAGTGTGAACAGATTCCACCGAAGCTGAGCCGGTGAACAGGCCATAGTACTCGGTCAACAGCTCTTGAGACCCAAAAGTCTCAAGGTCTTCCATAGTCAGGCCATCAGCGGGCAGCCTGAAGATGTTCTGGAGAAGTTCTTGGTCGATGCGGATCTCCACTCCGCGAATGATGGCGGTGATGTCAGCGACGTGGCCTCCCTGGGCCAGCGACATAAAGCGGACGGCAGCGTTGAGGTAGAAGTCCTCAACCAAATGTACGTCGTACTTCTCGGCGGTGTGGCTCCCAAGGCGATAAAGGCCTTGCTGACGGATTCTGGTGATGACGAACTCCATGGATTCGACGTCATCAGTTTCAGCGTGAATTCGCTCGATGACGACAGATCTGGAGAATATCCGTCCATCAATGATGTTCGAGGCTTTCTTCAGAGAGGTGGAAGATGTCTGAGTGGATGCCATTTATGAATCTCAAGAAAAGATGAAAAAGATTCAAGAAGAGTATGCAGTAAACACAGAAAAACTTGTAGGCTGAATTGCTTGAGTGCTCTTAAAATATGCAGAAGGCATAAAGAGTCTCAAATGGCATTTGCAGTCCTTTTATAGTAGGCGGCGAAGAAGGGTTTTCAGAGAACGAATGGTCAGATTTAAGGGATGGGAACCGGCATTTGAAATGGACGGTCACGATGGACTGAGTGTAACTGGTACACTTATCCATTGAATTTTAAAATAGGAGCGGGTCCCACTTCTGACATTTGTTGTTACCCTTAATGCCTGAAACGACAGTTTTAAATATTAAACAATTTGAAAACATCACGGCTTTTGAGATTTGATTGTCTAGATGTCGTGTAAGGCATTTAATGTAAACGACGTTTGATATGAGAACAGGGCATGTGGACAAAAATTATTTTTAAAATGAAATATTATAATATATAATGAATCAAAATCCCATAGTATGTGTTGTATCCGCGACGATACAGCGTTCCCCCTTAAAAGGTACATATAGGTTTCAATTCCATACAGCAACTTTTGGATTAATGTTGTATTCATGGGTCATACTGTATTCCCCCTTAATTATTGCAAGTTGTAGGATGATTCATATTGCTTTGTTCCCTATAGTGCTGTATTGAAGGTTCTGAGTGTACAGATAATTAATGGTGGATATTGTATTCTTGGGTCTTACAACATTCCCCCTCAATTGTTGAGTAAAAACAGTAAATACTTACAGGGAGTCAGGCTGTAGCAATCCCAATTCTTGTCGAAGCATGTTGAATCTTGTTGTGTCGAGAGGCTTGGTGAAGATGTCGGCAAACTGAATATTTGTATGAACCTTTTCTAGCCGAACATCCTTGCTCTCGACATGATTACTTATGAAATTATGCTTCATGTTGATATGCTTAGTGCGCGAGTGCAATATAGGGTTGTGCGTTATTGCAATTGCACTCGTGCTATCACACATGATTGGCGTTTCCTTGGCTTCAATCCCATAATCTGACAACTGTTGCTGCATCCAAAGGATCTGCATACAGCAACTACCAGCAGCATAGTATTCTGATTCAGTCGTGGAAAGTGAGTTTGCCAATTGCTTCTTACTGAACCAAGAGACAAGTCTAGGTCCAAGAAAGTGACAAGTTCCACTTGTACTCTTCCTATCTAGCTTGCAGCCTCCAAGATCCGAGTCGATGTATCCAACCAAATCGAATCCGCCTTCTTTAGGATACCACAGTCCTACATCGACTGTTCCTTTAATATACTTCAGGATTCGTTTAGCTGTATTGAAGTGTGATTCTTTGGGTGCTACTTGATATCTCGCACACACTCCTACAGCAAACTGGATATCGGGCCTGCTAGCCGTTAGGTACAGGAGAGAGCCAATAAGCTTCCTGTAGAGTGATTGGTCAACCGGCTTTCCGGCTTCATCAGCACTAATTTGCACGGAAGTGCTCATGGGGGTTGACGATGATTTGGAAGTGTTCATTCCAAATTTGTTGAGAAGCTCCTTGCTGTATTTTTCCTGGTTGATGAAAATTCTTGTAGGCAACTGCTTTACCTGCAAACCTAGGAAATAACTAAGTTCTCCCATCATACTCATTTCAAATTTACTTTGCATGAGATGAGAGAACCTTTGACATAAAGCAAGGTTAGTTGAACCAAATATAATGTCATCTACATAGATTTGAATCATTAGAAGGTCATCACCTTTTTGTATTTTGAACAAGGTTTTGTCCACATCACCTTTCTCAAATCCATTATCGGTTAGATACTGGGACAGGGTCTCATACCATGCTCTAGGGGCTTGCTTAAGTCCATACAGTGCTTTCCTCAGCCTGTATACTAGATCGATGCCATCTGTGTTGGCAAACCCTGGTGGTTGTTCAACATAAACTTCTTCGGCAAGGTCTCCATTTAGGAATGCACTTTTTACGTCCATTTGGTATACAATGAAGATCTTATGGGCGGCAAAGGGTAAAAATATCCTAATGGCTTCTAGTCTGGCTATAGGGGCAAAAGTTTCATCGTAGTCTATGCCTTCTTCCTGTCTATAGCCTTGTGCGACTAGTCTGGATTTATTCCTTATAATTAGTCCATTTCGATCCTTCTTGTTTCTAAATACCCATTTGGTTCCTATAACCGATTGATGCATATGTCTGGGTACAAGATACCATACATTGTTTCTTTCCAAACCGTTAAGCTTTTCTTCCACAGATGTTATCCAATGAGAATTATTAAGAGCTTCTATGGTAGAAACAGGTTCGGACTGGGCTAAGAATATAGCAATAGTGCACATATTGAGTCTTCTAAGCTCGGATTGAGATTTCCATTCAAGAAATGGTGATATCTCAGTATCTAGTTCTTCTTGTGCACACAGTACATTTCCTTGTGTACTCTGTATTCTCCTACGGGTAGAAACACCAGCATTTAAGTTTCCAATGATCAGCTCTTGCGGGTGATCTCTCAACCATCTTCGGTTGGGTTCTAATTCAGGATCTGTCGTATCTTGAGTTCTTTGTAGTTTCGACTTGACAAGATCGGATTCATCTACGTCGATTCTTACAGCTGCGGGGTTGATTTCTAGGTCAACAACAGGTTCTATGGGAGTTAGAGGATCTAAGATGGAGAGTTTTTGGATGTTCTGAGTAACAGCTTCTACTCCAGTAGGGTCATGGTGAGGTTCGTCGAACACTACATGAACTGATTCCTCGATCATCAGCTTCCTTTTATTAAAGATCCTGTAAGCTTTGCTGACGGAGGAATATCCTACAAAAATTCCTTCATCTGACTTCTCATCAAAGGTTCTAAGTTGATCCTTCCCATTATTCAACACATAACACCTGCATCCAAAAATGTGAAAATACGAAACTAACAGAGTTTTGTTGTTCCATACCTCGTATGCTGTTTTATTGTGGTGTTTGTTGACGATACAGTGGTTTTGAGTATAGTATGTTGTATTGGTTGCTTCACCCCAGAAACGTTGTGGCAACTTGCTTGCGGCAATCATTGTCCTTGTTGCTTCTTTCAGTGTCCTATTCTTTCGCTCGGCAACACCATTTTGTTGAGGTGTACGGGCAGCTGAGTATTCGTGTTATATCCCATTTTCTGAACAGTATTGCTCTATAAAGCGATTAGTAAATTATGTACCTCTGTCGGAACGAATGGACACGATACTCGATCCCTTTTAATTTTGAAGCTTTCTCAGGAGCTCGGGCATCTTTGATGTTGTTTCCTTCTTCTTGCTTAGGAAAATTGTCCAAGCATACCTAGAGTAATTATCAACAACAGCAAGACAGTATTTCTTACCTCCCAAACTTACCGGGTCTACAGGACCATAAAGATCCATGTGTAGCATATCCAACACTCTATGGGTTGAAAGGTAGGATTTGCTCTTCAGGGTGGACTTGATTTGCTTGCCTTTTTGACATGGTCCACAGGCACTGTCTTTTTGGAATGATGCATTCGGCAATCCTCTAACTAGTTCCTGTCTTGAGAGCTTGTTGATCATCTTGAAGTTGACGTGTGACATCCTCTTGTGCCATAGCCAGCTTAGATCTGTAGTGCCTTTGGCAACTAAACAATGAATAGTGGAGCTCGTAGTCAGCAATATACATATTACCTGATCTGCTTCCTGTGAGCACAACTTCTTTGGTCAGGATGTTCTTGACTCTATAGTGATCTATATAGAATTTCACCGAGAACTGTTTGTAACAAAACTGGTTAATACTAAGTAGATTGTACTGTAAGCCTTCAACATGAGTTACATCAGTGACTTTGAATTTTCCGACAAGAAGGTTTCCTTTTCCTCTTGTTCTTCCTTTAGATTTATCACCGAAGCGCACTTTTGGACTGCGACCTTCTACGAAACCTGATAGTTTGCTTCTATCTCCTATCATGTGCCGGGAGCATCCGCTGTTGAAGTACCATATGTCCTTCTCCGAAATGTCCTATAGCACAAAAATTATGTAGATTTAGGTCCACTTTGATTGTTGGGTCCGTGAATGTTAGTGCATTTAGGTACCGAAACTTTCCTGAAAACAATTGGTTTACTGTAGGTAGTATTTGGTACAGACTTGTGGTATCTACTTGGGGCATGTACGTAGTTACTGTATCCATGATAATCATTATGCATGTAAAAATCAGGGTTATTATTATTAATCCAGTACATATGCCGTCTCGGAGGTGGAGCCATTTTCTTTGGCCTTACAGCTTGCCTTCTGGGTCTCCAGTTGGATTCCCAACACTGTTGTTGATACTGTGCGGACACTTGCTGTCTTGATGAATGACGAGGCTCCTGTATCCAATACCTAGGCGTGTTGTACTGAAAGTACTGCCGTACAGGCCTTTGGTATTTGGATACAGCCTTCTTTCTGAATGGCTATTGGCGCTGTTGATATGCTCGGGGAGCATGCTATTGCATGCGCCTTACAGGTTGGAACGGCTTATGATTCCGCTGTCTTGAATATGATTGCGGGGGCAGAATGGCAGCCTTTGCTTTTCGCGGTGCAGCAGGTTCCTTCACAGGACTAGGAGTATCTTCCGATACAGGAATGTGTTCCACACTCTTGACGAACACAATACTAGTTTTCCCTTTGTTGGAAAATGAGTTGTATCCTAAGCCACTTTTATCATGAGCATGTTGCCCAGTGCTTAGAATTTCTTCCATTCATTTGGATGATTTCTCGAAAGATTTCAGAATGGTCTCAAGTTCGCTTTCTCGTTTCTCAAGAGTATTAAATTTAGCTTGAAGTAGAACAAAATCATTTGTCTTGCTTCCATTTTGAGACTTAGTCTCACTTAGTTCATGAGCAAGTTGATGATTGCTCTCCACGAGTTTTTCATGCTCGACCTTGCTGTTTTCACAATCAATAGACATATTTTCATAATTTAGTTTTAGCAAGTCGTTTTCTTCTTTCAGCTCTATGTTGGAAAGTTGAAGCTGAATGTTTTCATTTTTCAAAGTCTCGTGGGCTTTTTGAATATTTTTAAATTCATTCATCATGTTTTCAAAAGTATGCGATGCATTTACTGGAATAGCTGAGGTTGAGCTTACCTCATCATCGCTATCTTCTTCTTTCAGAATGTCCTTTGCCATAAAGCACATGTATGCCTTATCTTCGAACTCATCGTCAGATGAATCACTTTCAGTGACCACCTGAAGACATTCTTCGGATTTGGATGGTGTGGGGGAGGCTTCTGATTCTCCTATCAGTGCCTTGAGCTTGTTTTCCAAGCACGTCTTCATTCATCCCTCTCTTGTTGCTCGGCTTCTGGCAACCTTTGAACTTTGGGATGAGGACATTTGTTTGCATAATGTCCTGGTTTCCTGCAATTATAGCATAGGTTAGCGTCACCAGAGGAAGTTTCAGTACTTACCTTGTGAACAGGCTTGGGCCTGTAGGGAGTCTTTCCAGACTGTTTGATGAACTTTTTGAATTTGTGCATGAGGAGCACCATTTCATCTTGTGACAGGACATCGTCGTCACTGTCCGCATTTTTGTAATTCGGCTTTGATGGGCTGGGCATGCTGTGTCGATGGTTAGATACAGCGGCTAAGGTTGTAGTCCTAGCTGGAGATTCTTCAGTTTTTTCTCTCCTGTCTATATCATACTCGAAAGCTTTGAGGTCAGAAAATAGATCAAAGGTAGATATTTCACTAAGGTTACACGACACTCACATAGTTGTGGTCTTAATGTCCCATCGGGCAGGGAGAGATCTAAAAATCTTTAAGTTTTTCTCCCTTTGAGTATAAGTTTTGCCCAAGCTTCAAGTTCACCAACAATTCCAGTGAATCTGAGGTCAAGTTCCTCAAGTGTTTCAGTTGGTTTCATTTCAAAAGATTCAAATTGCTGAGTTAATTTTGAAATTTTATTTTCTTTGGAGAGCTCAGTTCCCTCACAAATCAACTTGAGTTTATCCCAGATATCCTTGGCTATTTTATAGCTCTTTACCTTCGAGAATGTGCCTTTGTCGAGAGTGACAAACAATGCATTCTTCGCGACATTGTCGAGGTTGGCGCGCTTTCTTTCATCTGTGGTCCATTGTTCGCGCTCCTTCTCGAGCATCTCAGCATGGGCTTGGCCTTCAATCCTTGCGGCCATATTTACCTTCATGATCTTAATGGGGCCATCCTGTATAACAAAAATCATCTCTTCGTGCATTGCTGCAAGATGAGCCTCCATCCTGATTCTCCAATCATCAAATTCATTAATAGAGAACATAGGAACTTTGTTGATCATCGATGTATCCATATGAGAATGTAGGAATGAAAAAGACTGTTTTTATAAAATAAGTGATTTTGGATCTGATTCGGTTAAAAATACGACTGATTCTTTTTAGAATCAACCGCTCTGATAATACTTGTTGGCCACTAAGTATACTGGATACAGCTTGGAAAGTGTTTTAAACAACAAGCTGTACTGTTTTAAATCTGAGTGCATAGCGGAAGTCTTAAATACAGTAAGTTGTTGTGGATACAGCAACTCGATGTGCAGTGTATACTTAAATAATCACAGTTAAAATAAAATAATAAAAGCAGAAGGTAAATAACACAGTATTTAAAGTGGTTCGAGGTAAACCCCTCTACGTCCACTGGTCCTCCACACAGGAGTAAAAGTTTATTATAATTACTACGTACACAACTACGTAATTATAACAACACTTAATCAATATATCGTTCACACGGATTGTTATAAAGATCTTAGCTTTCAACCGTTCACACAGATTGGTTTGAGCTAACACTTTGACTGGCTTCTTCACACAGTTCTGAAGCTTTGTCTTCTTCAATGCAAGTCCTTCACACACAGTTCGGGAGAAGCAAAGATTCCTCAGTCCACACAGGGCTGATATGAGTTTGTTCAAAGATAGAACAGGGTTGAACAACAGCTATGACTTTCTGGGCTATAAGCTGATGATGTGTTGTTCAATGTTTGAGCACTGTATATCTCTTTATATCTGAATAGCAGAAAGCTTGGGGAGATATGTTTTGCTCTGAATGTTTCTTGTACGCTTGATCGTTTTGTAAGTCGTTCAGTCGTTCAGTAGTTTTTCAGTTGTTGATGATCTTCAAACTCTAGAGATATATATAGCCATCTGAAATATATCCGTTTGAAATCTATCCGTTGAGCAAGATTCTGTGACAACAGATATTTGATTGAGATCCGGATATTGAGGGATTTTGAAGATCTTCTGACTTACAGTATTTAAATACTTTATCCTTTAGTATTTAAATACTTCTTTATCAACGGGACTTGACTTCTAGCGAATACTGAAGATTCCTTCTTGTCCTGTTGAGAGCTGTATGGAATGTATCACTGTATTGATATTCGAGATAGTTTCCATACTTTGGCTTTGCAGGACTCTTTGCTGTATGATCAATATATAGTATTGTTGGGACTGCGAGAAGTCTTCGATACAGGTTTGATACTTTGATCAGCTATTCGATACAGCTAGAGGCGGTATTCAGGATTTGGCATATTGTCAAAACATTCTGACAATACGATCGATACAGGGCAGCATCGATACAGGGATTTGTTATCCCAACAATATGCACTCAATATGATAGATCATTTTGATCATATCAGGTATAAAATCTCTATGTTGTTGGAGTGTTCGCTATGCTCATGTTTGTAAAATTTTGCAAGCGAAATTGAGTGCGTATTAAGCTATTTTCAAGGAACATGATATTTTTAGATTTCGTGTTATAAATCCATTGTGACTATGATGACTAGGTCATCACAATTAATGAGTGGTACAATGCTCAAGTTATTGAATGCCGAATGGCATTTTCTAGTCACATATGTTCCGTAACAATTGAACCATGTTATGACTCGATGATATATATGCCAAAGTGTATCACTCATAGCATCTCATTGTGATTTGTGAGAAATAAAATCTTATGCATCACTTATATTGGATATGTGAAAAGAAAAATATTCATGAGTCAATATAGTCCGGCTTACATCAGCTTTTGTAACGAGAAGATGTATTGGGACATTGACACATTTAGGCTTTAATAGTCCGGAGTTTAGACATTGATGATCCATATACCACGGTATTGCCATGGACATCATTTTTTCTTTGAACAAAGAAGCTAACTGTATCAAACACACCAAAGCACGTTGGTGGAGTCGTGAGCAGGACTCATGACCGATGATGATAGTTATGTCATTCGTGTCTTACTTTCATAAGCATGTGTGACGCTAAAGACCCCCCCCCCCCCCCATGATCCTTCTTAGCCAAGTTCATTGATTAAAGCCTATTTTTTAGAACGATTAGAAGATGACACCCTCCTATGCTAAAGAGAATAATGTAACGACTCGCATAAGCATGATGCTGAGTCCTCCCTTTTCACCGAGTCCTTATACTTACATGATCATAAGTATTAGCCTGGGTGGCTTATGATTCTATGATGGTGTTCACAAATGGTCGTACTCAAGTGATAATATTTATATGTTATGTTGTTCCTTTGACAATGATTGATAAGTTGATGAAACCTGAGTTTATGGTTGTCCAACTTGCGGATCAGTCATAGTAAAGGTCGGTTCACCCATTTGCAGACCAAGTCTTAAAGTGAAATTTTGAAGAGTACTTCCTAACATCCAAGGCTACCTTCTCCCAAATTTCGGTGCCATTTGGAGACTTGGAATGAGGTGAACCACTTAAATGAAGTTTTCACATACCACCAGCTGTCCTAACGACCAGTTCGATGTTATTTCGACCGGTTTATGACCACAAGGTTGATGGCTTTGGAATCCTAAACACCCGTTTATACATGCTCATGAAATTTTGAGGTGTTTGGGGCTGGTGAATGGAGTGAACTCTTCAAGAAAGCACTAGAAGTTCGATAAAACCAACGGCCTATCACCGGTTCAATCATTTCTTTATGTTCGATCTCGGTGGTGCATGGTGATGGTTTTGTTGGATTCTCAAGACCAGTAGCTACAGTTATGTAGCATAGGTCAACATGTCATATTCACCTATACCTATCATCATTCAAATGCTTAGTTACGAGTGTAACAGTATGCATTTTGTTAACTAGATTTTGTTAACAATAAAAAATCTTTATCGTCCACATGTTCATGTGCCAAAGTGCATTACCGCAACGCATTATGATGGGTTATAAATGATGAATATGACATGCACTTTCACTCATAGTCCGTTTAAAATATACCTTGGCAGACGATCTCGTAAGTCACTTTAATGAGCCAGTCTTCCCGTCGTTAGGGGGAGATGCAAACAATCATGTTCGAGTAGAACGACTTGGAATTGTCGTATTTTGTCCCTACTGTGCCTCACCAAGTTCCCTAAAGTGACGAGATTAAATACATGCTGCAAACATGTCTGCAAGGATTGTGTCCGGTCATGGACGTTCGTCACCTATAAATGGTGATATGGTAACACCACAAATTGTGGTAGATGGTGTTACTAGGTCGTGGATCTCATCGAGTATTGGGATGCCACTTGGTTTGATAAATACTCTCGCTAAGAATGTATGCGAGTTTGGTACATGAAACTTGATCATATGATCAAATGAACTCATCCGTCTCATGTGATTCTGGATTATAGTCATCATTGGGGGACGCCTCAATGAATGCCAATCCATAAAGAGTACTCTATGAATAAAGCCGGTTCACGAGGACGTGGAATGTGAGTTTAATCGAACCATACTTCGTTGAAAATCTACAACATTGTAGCATTGGCCTAAAATGGAAATATATGCGACTCCAGCATGAACAAAGTGATAGCCCTTTGTTGAAGTGGTGCCGACACTCCAAAGATAAGATCTATTCGTATACTTTGTTAAGGCGAGTGAGAGAAGGAGTTAAACTCACCTCATGGCGTGAGGTTTCTCATGAACGCACTGGAATCGACTACGATGACACGAAACTTAGTTGTGCTATCGTAATTGTAACACCCCCGAGATATTTGAGGTATATTACAGTGTCGTAGACCCCTACATGGGACCCACCAGGCTAGACACAAATTACCACAGTGAACATACATATCATCCAGATGAAAATCAAATAACACGCCCGGTACAACTGGCGGAATAATCAACTCCGACAAACATAACTAACTTATGGCCCTCGATGGAGACCGCGGAGAGAACGAGCCCTGGTTCACACTCAGCTCCATAGGCGCTGGAATAGAAGAATGAGTACCGCGAATCTGTCTGACCTGTTCACAAAAGGAAGCCTTGTGGCCCGACTGACCACAAGTATGACAAGTCAACTGCGGATAAGGACACACCCGGTTCTTATGGCCCGACTTGCCACAGTTAAAGCATGTGATGTCACGAACGGGAGCTCTAGTAGCACCTCGAGAGCTCCCAGAGAAACGATCCGAACCGCCAGTAGGAACGTTTGCAGACTGAGACTTATGTTGACTTACACCCTTGTGGCCCGAAAAATTTCCGGCGGATTTCTGTTTCTTACTCTCCTGCACCGCCTCACTGTCCGTCACCGACATATCATAGGCAAGAGCTCGGCTTTGATAATTCTTTAAGGTAGTGCAGACGAGCCCCAACATGTAGTCCCGAATTGATAGTTTCATCCGTCTGGAAAAGTGGAAGATTTTTTCGCTCTCCTCGATAACTTGGGTCTTTACGTAGCCCAACTCCCGGTTGAAATCGGCAATAGCTTGAGAGACAGGAATATCCCATGGTTGGACATCATAGAAGGCATGGACTCGAACCTGTCTAACCGGCCACGGACAATATTCGGCCTCCATCAGGCCCTTGAATTCCACCCACGAAACGGCATGATCCTTAGGCTCAACAGCCTCCCACCAATCAGTAGCGTCCCCAATGAGAAAGTATTGAGCAATAGGGACCTTGCGGTCCTTGGGACAGTTGGCAGCGACGAACACTTTGGATATCTCCTTGATCCACCCCTCCCAGCCGACCGGGTATGAAGCCCCCGAAAACTAAGGAGGATGCATCTTGATGACATCCTGTAGCCAACGATCCGCCCCGCCCCGATTAGCGTGGGCCGGAGTTGGGTTCTGAACCGCCTGGGCTATCGCAGCCATTTGGTTCACCATTTGTTGCATAACAGCCGCAACACCAAGGTCGGCGCCATCTTGAGAAGAAGTGTGGCTATGATGGTCACCGGTGTTGTGGGCTCCCGAAGAATGCGATGTGGCCACCCCACCAGCTGCCTCACGTCCCCGGCCGCGTCCACGACGACGACCACGGCTTCTTCCAGCATCCATACTGGTGTTAAAAGGGTGGCAAAAAGCAACTCGATGATAAGTAAGAGAGGAAAAACAACCACAGTTCAAGAAATGGAAATACGATAAGAGAAAACAAGGAATCGAGTAAGGAAACTTATGAGCACTGGAAGTACCGAGATGCTGGCAGCGGTGTGACGATGTGCAAAACAAAACTCAACTAGACTAAAATAACCGACAAGCCTAGGTATCCATAAACCTGGCGTCTCTGATACCATTTTCTATAACACCCCCGAGATATTCGAGGTATATTATAGTGTCGTGGACCCCTACATGGGACCCACCAGGCTAGACACAAATTACCACAGTGAACATACACATCATCCAGATGAAAATTAAATAACACGCCCGGTACAACAGGCGGAATAATCAACTCCGACAAACATAACTAACTTCAACGAATACAAATCACAGTCCGAAGGGAAAGGCCTAAGTACTCGCGAGTACAATCTATAAGTTTATAAAGTAGACAACAACCATATCGAAAGAACAACGGAAATAAAAGGACTCGAATGCACATGTCAACGACCCTGGGCAGCATCCTTGTACTGTCCAAGTGCCCGCTCGTCCGGCTGAACATAACCTGAAATCCATAACAAGAATTTCCCCAAAACGGGTCCCCAAAGGGGTTAGCAATTATGCTAGTACAAGTAATCAAGGCAAACCATTCGCTTACACATTTCATAGTACAATGCATCAAATTCACTTCAAAACCAAAACTAGACATGTCTTTTCCGGAAACAAACAGTCAATCAATTTGCCTTGGGAACAGGGCTATACCATTGATCCCGCTCGAGGCCTCTAAGGACCCTCCCGAGCTGGCCATATCATAAAACAAATCACGCATGCGCATCGCCTTGGGAACAGGGCTATACCATTGATCCCGCTCGAGGCCTCTAAGGACCTTCCCGAGCTGGCTAGCGAAACAAACTCATGAATCCAGGGCTATACCATTAGATTCCCTCGAGGCCCCATCGACCCCTTCCTAGGCGAGCAAAGCACACACAATATACATCACCATTTCATGTTAAGCATAAAGGTTTCCAAAATACTTGCCTTGAATAATTGACGACGTAACGAACGGAAAGGAAAATCACCGACGAATGCTAGGAATCGATAACCACAAACCTAACGATTCGAAAAACACAATCACAACCATTTCTAAACGAATACGGAATTGAAATACTCCCGAAAACGCGCCTACGATTCATGTATATTCGTATAAAAACAACAACGAGGGCGGACCACAACCAAACCCTCTCGAAAACGCAACAACTACGAAATATACCATGAATCCATAGGGAAACCAAGAATATCAACAAGATTAATCATATTCATCATGAATTAATCAACTATACGGAACGAATCGGACAAAAACTCGAAAACCCTAAGTTTCCAAAAAAACAAGGTTCTAGGAGTTTACCTCGGATTAAAGATGAAGAACACGAATAGATGTTGATAATACACTCTAAAAACTCGAGGAAGATGATGGCTCAGAGTTACAAAGCTTCAAATTGCCCGGAAATGCCAAGAAATCACCTTGGAGTCGGAAGGGAAGGAGGAGAAATGAAAATGACCAAAATCGGTCAACTCCTGGGTATATAAACCCAGGCCGAGTTACGTACGTTAGCCATGGGCAGCTAACGTACGTTAGCTGGTTAATGTACGTAAACCCTCCCGACTTACGTACGTAAAGCATGGGCAGGACCTTCTGTCCGAAAATGCATAGGCCATTACGTACGTAATGAGAAAGCTCTTACGTACGTAATGATCCATGCTAATGCACGAAACTAAAACTCGTAACGTATGTAAGGGGCTGGCAGAACCCACTGCCCGATTTCCTACATACCATTACGTACGTAACATCATATGGTTAACGTACGTAATGTCCCTTCCTGAGGCTGACATGCCGCTACCAACAGGCAAGGAAAGAACCAAAAAAATCGAAATGCAACGGTGAACAAAACACGAGGGTACGAATGCAAAAACGGTTCGAGGCGATGAACCAAAATGTTGAAGGGAAACATATTCTCGACTACCCGAAGGTTCGGAAAGCAACAACAAACGTAATTACCCAAAACCTTGGAAAATTACAAAACGGCCTAAACATCCGAAATGCACGATACATGATCGAAACTCCAAATGAAAACTCACAACATGCATAACAACATGAGATGAATCTGCAGAAACCCTGAAACGGAGGTTCCGAATGACGATTACGGGAATCGAACGAAATAGCGACGAAAATGACATTAAACACAGAATTGAGTAAAACAAGTCCGAAATAAACTAGGATGATAAAAAGTCCAGTAGTAATTATTCTCGAAATATCAATACGGTTACAAGCGAGTTGTTAACAACGAAAAAAAATACACCAAAAAAAGAAAATATTGGGAAAAGAAAATGTGGATATTACAGTAATGGATGTTATAGCATCCACTATCTTTTTAGTTAGATAGTTTCCAAAAAACTGGCGTGCAACTTGTGGTTAAATCTTATCTTAGTGGGGAACTAAGTTAAGTGATAAAAGGATCTCGTGGTGGATTAGACTCAAATCAAGTGGCTCTTGACCACGGAGTGCATCGACAAGTGATTGTCGGGAATGCTTACTAAGTATATACTTGATTTGGAAGAGATATGAAGCTTCTGCATGTAAAAATAAGGGTTTATAGTGATGTACTCTTGTGAGACTAAGAGATTCCGCTAAATCCAAAATTAAGAATGAAAGGATCTTGGGGACACTTGATGATGCGTATTTGTAACACCCCAACCCGACGAGGGTAGAAGCATCACATTATGGTGGCATATCAAAGCATACATAAACAAACGCAAGCGGAAGTCTTATGATAAATATCAAAGGAAAGTAAGTCAACATGACTTAAACACCATTAATTTTACACTTATAAGCTAACGAAACCATGTTATAACATAAGAATAGGAAGTTACTCCTTCTTCAGCGAATCTACACGAATTAGGTTCATTTTACACTTATTAGCTCATTTAATGTCATAATGGATTCTTAATTACTTAAAACCATTCATTAACGTGATTAGGGTCTCGTTATTGGAATTACGTTAACATATGACCAATTATATCATAATAAATGTTTAAGTGCATTTTAGGGGTTTATATTTATTAATGAAACTTAAATGATATATTACATACATGTTCTTCAAATGACTGGTTTTATAACAAAATTTTGCCCACTTAACAAATTTTAATACCATACAGAATTCAAAATAAAAATTCACCAAAATTCTCACAGAATATATAATGTATTACAAGACTACTTGAATTTTCCCAGATTTTATTTTTAAGTGGAAGTCCCTATCAAAAATCGTTAATCCAAACATGTACAGAAAGTGAACTGCAGGTACACCCCGAAAGTTTACATTTATTAGGCCCACTTTAACACTTCATAAAAATTCAAAACAATTCCAGGAAGTCATACATAACTTAAGTATCACTTCTGTAGAAGGAGAGCTCTTAACTCCTTGTCATTTGAAAACTAAAAATCAAAAACATCGACTGATTCTCAGACTCGATTTCCCAGTTTAGACACTTGAAATCCCAAAAATCAAAAGACCACACTCCCGATCTCCAATGACCGTGAAATTAGATAATCAGATAGTATACATCAGGAAATTAGTTTTAGGCTCAAGAATTATGCAAAAACATGTCGTTATCATTAAATTATATCTTATGAAAAACGACCCAATTTCTGAACAGTTTGAAATTTCTGGACAGCTTGTTCACATGAAATCACAACCAATTCTTAAACCCTTTTTAAACCCTACGTCTAACTTATTTTAGATCCGATTAATAGACAAGTTTCATAGCCAAGTTTTCACACTTTTAACAGACCACAAGACGACACACTCACACCACTACACATAAAATCACAAAGATGAACCCTAATCCATCTCATAAATTTTATACGATTCATAATAATTACAATAGAGTTTCAACGGATTTAGAAAGGAATAACGATTAGGTTTTATAGATTCAGATTAACATTATAGGTGAGTCGAATTGAGATAGAAAAGGAGGGCGATTGGTGATACCTTGATGAACCGAAACAAGAAAAGAACGTGAAGAAACCCCACGAATTAAGATCACCACATCAACACGTTTTAAGGATCACGAACATAGCAATAAAGCCCTTGAACGCTTGGACTTGATAGAGAAAAACAACAGCAGCTTGTGTGTGTTATGCTTCGTATGAATGAATGGGGGAGAGGCAAGAAAGAAGTCGCGTTATATATACTAGAGTTTTAGGGTGGAGGGGGGGTTAAGATGGAAGGTATTGAAAGCCCATAATTGGGTTTGGTTATGGTATGTGATAATTAGCCGAGATTAGTGGGATTCCAATCATCATTCAGATGTTTCAAATTATTTATTATGGGTATAAACTTGGATTAGTACATTTTAATTTTAATTTTAATACATAACATATAGTTAGGGTTTAAAATAAATCATTACAAAGTTTAGAGAAAAATTCAAAATTAGACGTAAATTTGGAATTAAAATTTTAGGGTTTTACAACTCTTCCCTGCTAAAAAAAATTCGTCCTCGAAATTGAGATGAAAGAACAAACAAAACGTACCGAATCATGGAAAGAAATGAAAACAAATAGCCTCAAACTCGGAATGATTCTTTCAAAAGAGTTTAACGAATGGAATAGTTTTGTTTCTCATGCACTTCTCAAGGACATCCTATGATCCCAATAAGTTCAAGTTATATGATTTAACTATTATCACGTTGATCAGGCGTCATAATACTTGCATCATATAATCCTGCCTTTATTAATATCATATTCTATCTCGAGTCATGACTAAACAATCTCTCAGTACCATGTCGAATCAACTTCACATTCTGGTGGAAATCTTGGTAGTTTGTTCAGGGGTTACGTCGAGAAAATTCGGATTGAAAAATGACTCTCAAGGTGATATACATCTAATGGTGTATTAAAGAGGTGATAGGAAACCTTCACAACAGCGAAGAATAACGTACGAGTTTTCAGAGTAGTAACGATAATGACGGCTTAACCAGTCGGAAATCATAGCAAAAAGGATTCAGGATTATTTGAATCATCAAATGTTTATAGTATCATAGCAGAATAATATCGAAATCGTACATTTCCAAAGTATACAATTTAGCAGAATAAATCTTATCATTCAAATGTGAGGGAAACTTTCCTGTACTCGTGGTTAATCACCACAAGATTTCTCATAGGAATAGAAATGGATAAGGCAAAATCTAATAGTGTTGAGGAATCTTAATATGCTTAGCAGAAGCAAGAGCAATCACAGAATGTGTCAAACACATCATGGTCATAAGAATTCTCAGAATGGTTGAAGAGGCATCTAATGGTTACAAACAAATCAGAGGTTAAGATCGAAATATGAAAGGAAACGGTTAAAGCAGAAGGAAGCCTAATGTCTACCCAATCCTCACAGGTCATAGCCTAAGCTCTACGGGTCGAACGTAGTCTTCGATACCATAATTGTAATACCCCAACCCGACGAGGGTAGAAGCATCACATTATGGTGGCATATCAAAGCATACATAAACAAACGCAAGCGGAAGTCTTATGATAAATATCAAAGGAAAGTAAGTCAACATGACTTAAACAATACATAAGTTCCAAAAGAAATCCAAATGAAGGAAACATCATAATCTGAGTCTCAAAACAATGAAATAACATGGTGTCAAAGCTAAGATGTCTAGGGTAAGTCTGCACTCAGCTCCTACTCTCATCCCAAAAGATAGCCCCAGCTCCTAGCTTAACAACCTACCGCGGAGAAAAGAAATGCGGCTGAGCTTAAAAAGCTCAGTGAACAGATATATAAACAAACGAATAACCGATACGTATATAAGAATAAGAAAAGAATAAATAAGCTCCTGCTGAAAAGAATGTCATCTGTCAAATGAATAAGGGATTAACGATCAACTGAACAAATCTCGTGAGTCAACTGAATCAAGAATATGAAGGATCAAAGGATAACAAAATATAATGTATTGGGGCAAGCATAAGGTATAAACAAAGGTATAGGATAGTGTAAGGAAATCAGAAATCTACCACGAGCCCAAACAAATCAAACCATATCATATCATAAGTAACCAAATGGAGCAGCTAGCTCTCAAAGTGTGAAGGACGTGTATTGCACACAACATCAATTACCAAAAATATCAGATATAGATACAGATACAAAACAAATCTAGGATGTATCCATACGGCCCTGCAAAAGTATTAATGGCCATATCTTCAACAACCAAAAAGGGACGGGATGGCACATCACTCGACCACCCTGGAGTCATGTTATTGGTGCATCAATGACATGGACATGGAACCCCCATGCCTAGTATAATGGCTCGGGTATCAAACTGAAGGATCAAAGCAAAGTCAAAAGTTTGGCAAATGTCTAAGTCGTCAAGATATCACAATCAAAGGTCCACAACTAAGGTTCATAATCAAAGGTTTATAATCAAAGATTCATAGCAAAAGCTCAAATTAAAGAGTTCATATAAAATGGTTCAAAGGTGCATAGCAAAGGTTCATAATCAAAATAGCTAAAGATCAAAAGTGTGCAAGAGTCATGAGAAACCTTAAGAGAAAGGTCAGAATATCTGTACCGATACGAAACAAACAATAACAATAGTACATAGAATTAGAACCCTTACTGAGAAAGGGTAGAATATCTGTATCTTAAACCGCTAACGAAACCATGTCATAACATAAGATTAGGAAGTCACTCCTTCTTCAGCGAATCTACACAAATTAGGTTCATTTTATACTTATTAGCTCATTTAATGTCATAACGGATTCTTAATTACTTAACACCATTCATTAATGTGATTAGGGTCTCGTTATTGGAATTATGTTAACATATGACCAATTATATCATAATAAATGTTTAAGTGCATTTTAGGGGTTTATACTTATTAATGAAACTTAAATGATATATTACATACATGTTCTTCAAATGACTGGTTTTATAACAAAATTTTGTCCAATTAACGAATTTTAATACCATAGCAGAAGTCAAAATAAAAATTCACCAAAATTCTCACAGAAGATATAAAGTCTTAGGAGTCTACTTGAATTTTCCCAGATTTTATTTTTAAGTATAAATCCCTATCGAAAATCGTAAACATGTACAGAAAGTGAACTGCAGGTATACCCTGAAAGTTTACATTTATTAGACCCACTTTAACACTTTATAAAAATCCAAAAAAAATCCAGAAAGCACATAACATAAATATCAATTATGTAGAAGGAGAGCTCTTAACTCCTTGTCATTTGAAAACTAAAAATCAAAAACATCGACTGATTCTCAGACTCGATTTCCCAGTTTAGACACTTGAAATCCCAAAAATCAAAAGACCACCCTCCCGATCTCCAATGACCATGAAATTAGATAATCAGATAGTATACATCAGGAACTTAGATTTAGACTCAAGAATTATACAAAAAAATGTCGTTCTAATTAAATTACACCTTGTGAAAAACGACCCAATTTCTGAACAACTTGAAATTTCTGGACAGCTTGTTCACATGAAATCACAACCAATTCTTAAACCCTTTTTAAACCCTACGTCTAACTTATTTTAGATCCGATTAATAGAGAAGTTTCATAGCCACGTTTTCACACTTTCAACAGACCACAAGACGACACACTCACACCACTACACATAAAATCACAAAGATGAACCATAATCCATCTCATAAATTTTATATGATTCATAATAATTACAATAAGGTTTCAACAGATTTAGAAAGCAATAACGATTAGGTTTTTAATGTTTTATAGATTCATATTAACATTATAGGTGAGTCGAATTGAGACAGAAAAGGAGGGCGATTGGTGATACCTTGATGAACCGAAACAAGAAAAGAACGTGAAGAAACCCCACGAATTAAGATCACCACATCAACACCTTTTAAGGATCACGAACATAGAAATAAAGCCCTTGAACGCTTGGACTTGATAGAGAAAAACAACAGCATCTTGTGTGTGTTATGCTTCGAATCAATGAATAGGGGAGAGGCAAGAAAGAAGTCGCGTTATATATACTAGAGTTTTAGGGTGGAGGGGGGTTAAAATGGAAGGTATTGAAAGCCCATAATTGGGTTTGGTTATGGTATGTGATAATTAGCCGAGATTAGTGGGATTTCAATCATCATTCGAATGTTGCAAATTATTTTAAACCCTAACTACATAACATGTAGTTAGGGTTTAAAATAAATCATTACAAAGTTTAGAGAAAAATTCGAAATTAGACGTAAATTTGGAATTCGAATTTTAGGGTTTTACAGTATTCATCAATCGGTTTAAGGCAATCCAAGGGACGGTTTCCCTAAGAAACGATAAAGTAATGCCTATATGATTCCCAATGACTAATCAAAGTCATAATAAGACTTGGCTCACTTAAGTGATGATGCAGTCTTAAGAGAAAAGTACGGTATTATGTACTCATGTTTGACTCGATGTACTTATTCGTAATAATCTGGTAAATCCATTGTGATGATGGTCTAAGATGCGCTCATGCAATGTCTGTGATTGACAAGAATCTTGTAACTCGCTCTATATCGATAAAAGGACACGTGAATATCGATACTCGAATTTGCCTCGAATGTAGTGGTCTATCTCCCATATGACCTACAGGGTAGCTCACTTGCTGGAAAATGGTGAAATTGGTACCATTGGAAAGGTTTGTATCTGCTGTCCAAGGAAACCAACCATTTGATCACATCCATTATGCTAAGTGACATATGGCTATTGTTGCAAAGTAAGACAGGATATGTCCGGTAATTTGTTGAGTCAACTTCGATAGAGCTTTGTGATCTGCTCAGGTGGATCTAGGTTACGTACTGTATGTGAATGAAAAGTTATGGGTGTCTAGTTTTTATAAGTTCTTACAGTTTTGTTGATACCTATTAAATCGAAGAAGTTATGACTGATTTAGTGCATGGAGGTCAAGACTTTAGAAAACTTGATAAGTCTTTAGCGACTCTGCACTTTGGATGCGTCGCACTCTTTTTGTCCTTAGACCAAAGTTTGTTTTTTCCCATTGGGTTTTCACTTGGTAAGGTTTTTAATGAGGCAACCTATGAGAACATCCATACAATGATGCATTGTACTTCTGTTCAACTTAGACCAAGAGGTATTTTTCCCACTGGGTTTTTCCTTGGTATAGTTGTGAGGGCAACTTGGCATCTGACTCCTATGATTTGAGGTACTCATCAGGGGGAGTCGTTATGTATACATCAGGGGGAGTATACATGACATGTTATGTTGGTGCGTTGCAATCTTTTCCTCATCAAGCCTTTATTTTTCCCATGGGGTTTTGTTTTGGCTTGGAATAGGTTTTTACGAAGGCAACATCTTCTGCACTATTGTTGTATTAGTGCTCGACACCGGGAGAGTGTTCCGGAAATTATTATTCCCGTGATGTGTCTTACCTAATACTGGTTATAGATGCATAGATGGAAGGTTCTAGATCCTTCTAGAGGTAGTAGGATCCTATTAGATGTCTTACCTTATCTAGGAATCCTATGTATGGAAGTACTCTCATTATAATGCCTATATAAAGGCCCCTCTATAAGTGTTATGAATAAAATTGATTGACTCATCTTTAAAGTCTTTTACTTTCTCCTGATATATATATATATATAATTGTTCCGGGAAAACCTTTGCTTATTGGTGTCTTACCTAATACTGGTTGTAGGGGGATAGAGTTATGGAAGGTTCTAGACTCTTCCAGAGGTAGTAGGATCCTGTTAGATGTCTTACCTTAACTAGGAATCCTATGTATGGAAGGACTCTCATTGTAATGCCTATATAAAGGCCCATCTATTCATTGTTATCAATACAATTGATTTGCTGTCTTTTACTTTCTCCTCAAACACGTTATCAGCACGTAGCTCGAACGAAAAAAAAATCGGCCCGACCCTCGCCGCCCGACTGCCACCGCCATGCTTGGCAGCGCCCGATTCTGCGCCTTAGCCTTGTACCACAGCCTTACCGACCGCCCATGCTACCCGGCCGCACCATGCCACCGCCACTTGATCGCCGCCATTGCCCACCATGCCCGCTACCCGCCACCGCCACCACCGCCAAACATCGCCGCCTCAGCCGCTGCCCGCCACCAGCCAGTACCCAATGCCCTGCCACCCGGCCAGCGCCAGCCATGGCTCACCGCCATTCTTTGCCAGTGCCACCATTGCCAGTACCACTGCCGCCTTGCCCAGCCGCCGCCACCACCGCCCACCACCACCGCCAGACCACCGCGCCCAGCCGCCGCGCCAACGCCACCGCCGCCCGCCGCCGATCGATCCAGTAGGAACATCACCACCGCCGCCGACCACCGCCGCCGGCTCCAATGACCAAGTCCGACCCGGTTCTGACTCTCGGACCAAAACCCGAAAATCAACTTATCTTCGGAAGCCGCTAAAATTGCGCCTCTGGTTTCACGTCGTCGCATCGAGTACCAACCGGTAGATCGAAGCACACTACAAATTCAGCATGTGCCTAATTTTATAATCGAGGTAACTATCTGACTTGTCCCTATTTCAATTCTCTCCTTTTGGGAATTTTTCTTTTGGTACATGGGTCATTGGGTTCTTTATCTCCCACGCTACTTTGCGGTGGATGAGACCGCGAGAGAAGTCGGTATCTCTGTGTGTCGAAGAAAACTGTGTGATGGTCCTGGGGGAGTCACGGAATTGTTGAAAGTCGATACTTGTGGTTGTTGCATACACCACGTATCTGGGTGCGATCTGATATCGCCGTCTTTTGTCGACTTTACTAAACAACAATTAAGGGAAGTAAATCGAGTAACGATTATGTTACACGCTTTTAAAAGCATCGATTGTGACCGTTTACATTGTCACTGAAAATCCAACAAGACTAACTTCCTCTTGTTTATATCTTGTAGATGGCACAAAGCTCCAATGTTCATCCGGAGTTCGACATCCTTGACCATGCCGGTAAGGAGTACCATAGGTGGGTCTCAGACGTTCGTTTGGCGTTCGTCGGTAAGAGATTTACCACCACCATCTTTCCCTCTAACGAGCCTACCGCTCAAGAACTGAGCGAGGAAACCAAGGCTAATGCACTGATGTACTTGCGTAGACATATACATCCGTTGTTGAAAAAGTGTTATATGAATTTGCAAACCCCCAAAGAACTATGGGATACACTCGAACAATGATTTAATAATGTGCATGATCAGCGCTTCCTCGAATTGCAACTTCAGTGGGAGCAAATCTGATTTTTGGATTATGCGAATGTGGAGGCCTATAATCAAGCCATCCTCGATCTTCGCGCTGATCTTGGTTTTTGTGGTGTCAAGAAGTCTAATCAAGATTTGATCGAGAAGACTCTTAACACATTTCCCGTGGAAGCAAGTGTGATTGCTCATCAGCTGCGCGTTGCCTATGAGGAAGGGAGAATTAAAAATTTTAGTGACCTTATCTCCCACTTCGCGAAAAAAGAAAGGCACCATGAGATTATTCTCAATAGCAATGCGCGCCCAGCTGGTACGAAGCCGATTCCGGAAGTGAATCAGGCTACCCACAGGAAGGCACCACGACAAAATAGAAAAGGCAACGCTACTCAGTTTTTGCAAGCACCACGGGTGCATGACTCGAGCAAGCAAGGGAAAAGACGAGGTCGTCGTTCCAATATGTGGAAGAGGCAAGGTGGCTCGGCCACGGGACCTAGTGGAACCCAACCACGTGGACCGCCTCCTGCCGCCGGGATTGGAACCACTCCAAAGGAAGGCCGGAATTGCTATACTTGCGGATCGAAGAAGCATACTTACCGCAATTGCAAGGCGCCAAAGAACATCCAAGCTTACTACAAGCACTATAAACAGTACTTGACTCAAGAGTCAAATTACATGGAAGAAGATAATGAGAATACGGAGGTGAACCATACTGAGATCCCGACTGAGATCCCTCCTCTCACCATTGTGGACAAAGACTAACATATGGATGTTGCCGACTTTGACTAGATCATTGTATTTTGACTATTTTTACGCTTTGGTTATGTTTTGTCTTGTTTCTAGTTTCCGAGAACTACTTTGGATTTTCATGAATGTAATAAAGTTGGCCATGATGAATAAAATTCTTTTAATTGCTGTGATTGTGCAAAAACGAATTTTATTTTTCCCTTCGAAAGCATGTTTGGTTTATCACAAAATAATTGCTAGCAATGAATTGCTTGGTTAAATTGATACATTGGTGGATTTCATCAAAACTTTTGATCAAGACTAGGTGCATCCTCCTTGGTATTTGTTTATGCTTTGAAAGTTTAAACGGAATCAGTGGTTTTTAAACAGCCTTAGTTGTACCGACATTCCTACTTTCTCTGCAAGTCTACCAAGTTGGAGTTACCGAAAGGATCATTAGTCGAGATATAAATCGAACACCACGATGCGTTTTGAAGTATTTAAACGCTCCTATGGCCATATTACCATAGTATTGTATCAACAATAATGCCTTTGAAAAAGGCTTCAACCTTGCTCTATCACTCAACAATAGGGAAATACCAAAATAGCAACTTGAAACGAGCACTGAGATGTGATTTTAATGATCCAGAAAGTGCACGACCTATGGACAGAAATATACGGAAGTCTAGTTTTCAGAACAACTGACCGTTCGTCCATAGCCTTCTTAACTAAGAAGTTATTGCTGTTTTAGTGAACAAAGGTCAAGCTACGCGGAAATTATTTCCAGCGATTGTGCTAACTTTGATCCTAACCAACTTGGTCGAATTTCCCCAAACTCGAAGTTAATGAGTTTTCTCTATGTCTTTAATCACAATACTAATCGAGTTTCATGTCTTATTGTAGATGTCTCGTGGCGAAATTGAGTGCCTTGCTGATAGTGGAACAACCCACACTATTCTTCGGAATAGGCAATTATTCAAGGATATTGTGCCATATATATCCTCAGTGACAACAATGATTGGTTCCTCCCAAGTAATTCAAGGGAGGGGACCTACTCATTTCTTGCTACCTAATGGTATGCATATTAATGTCACAAATGCTCTCTATGCCCCAAGAGCAAATCGAACCTTGCTAAGTTTTAGGGACATCCGTGCCAACGGTTATCACCTTGATACACATTGTGAGAATGGGACAGAATTTTTGTGTGTTACTCTGGCAGAATGCGTAAGACGCCGCGTTCTCGAAAAACTAATGAGTCTAAGTAGTGGTTTATACCAAACTACAATAAGGGTTATTGAATCCTATGTTGTGAGTCACGAGCTGTGTGATTCCGAAGCATACCAACTATGGCATGACCGACTCGGTCACCCTGGACGCGACATGATGATTTGCATTTTGAAAAACTCACATGGTCATCCATTTTTCAAGTCCAGAAAACGATTGGAAGCACCACTCGATATCGGCATTGATGTGAGTGAGCTTGATACCGTATCACCGGGACTAAAGATCGCACACCCTGATAAGGTTGACGGTGCATCTCTCGTAAATCCCGAGGCTTCCGTGGCAATTTCTAATACCCATAAATCGTTTTGTAAAGCCTGTTCACTAGCAAAGTTGATACCCTCTCCGTCCTTTGCTAAAGACTCAACACAAAACATTCGCTTCTTACAAAGAATTCAAGGGGAGATTTGTGGACCTATTCAACCAGAGTGCGGACCATTCAGATACTTTATGGTTCTGGTTGATGCATCGACGTGATGGTCACACGTCGCTCTGCTATCCACGAGAAACGCTGCATTTGCTAAACTCCTAGCACAAATCATCAAGTTACGGGCTAACCACCCCGACTTCCCAATCTCGTCATTAAGATTGGACAATGCTGGTGAGTTTACGTCAAAGTCTTTTGACGACTATTGCATGTCGATAGGGATTGAAGTTGAACATCCCGTCCCCCATGTTCATTCGCAGAATGGCCTTGCCGAGGCTATGATTAAGCGGTTACAGCTTATCGCCCGAGCATTGGTATTGCGCACCAACTTGCCGATTTCTGCCTGGGGTTATGCAATTTTGCATGCGGCTATACTTATTCGCTTTCGACCCACTGCCAATCAACCGTTTAGTGCGTACGGTTGATAAGCTGGATATGAGCACGATATTTCACACTTACGCATTTTTGGTTGTGCGATCTATGTGCCAATTACGCCTCCACAGTACTAAAATGGGTCCGCAAAGACGATTAGGTATATATGTTGGCTATGAATCGCCTAAAATTGTCCGCTATTTGGAACCTTTGACAGAGATCATTTCTTTGCAAGATTTGCAGATGTCACTTTGATGAGATAAACTTCCCATCATTAGGGGAGAGAGGAATCGAACGATTCGATTGAAACGCCAGAAATTGTGCAGTGTGCTCCTCCTTGCCTCATCAAGATCCCCGCACACTCAATCTGAGCTAGAAGTGCAACGTATTCTCGATCTTGAAAGTTGTGGATTCGATGCCCGACGGCTTTAATGATACTGCGAAAGTGACAAGATCTACCATTCCCGCCGCGAATGTTCCTGCAAGGTTAGAAGTCCCATTATAGGGCAAGGTTCGGCCGCCCAAAGGAATGATGCCCCCGGCGTCAACCTTAGTGGTGGGGCCAGGCGCCGGTTGCTCTTATCCACCTTTCGAAAGAGGGGAGGCCGTGGGTAGAAAGGATACCGCACCTCGAAAGAGAAGAGGAACGGAGGCACAAAATCCTCTCATCATCGACACGGTGACTCCGTCACGAGATTATCTCGACTACGGATATATCCTCGAATCAACAATGGAACAATCGACGGACACGTCGAAACTTTGTTGATGTCGGAAAATAAAGAAATCTCGATGCAATGCGAGTGAATACGTCTTATTGGGAGTCGTCCACACTAGTCGATGATGATTTTGCCTACTCCGTCGCTCAAGAAATTATTGAAGACGACGGCCGAGCCGCTCGGTTCTTTGAATGTCAACAACGAGCCGATTGGCGAAATGGAAAGATACAATGCGGTGAACTAGACTCAATGGCTAAACGTGAGGTATTTGGCCGTATCGAGCCAATACCCGTGGGCGTTAAACCAGTTGGACATAAATGGGTCTTTGTTCGTAAACGCAATGATAAGGATGAGGTCATGCGTTATAAAGCGAGACTAGTTGCCCAAGGCTTCTCGCAGCGCCCTGGCATTGACTACGAGGAGACGTATTCTCCCGTTATGGACATCATCACTTTCCGCTACTTAGTCAGTTTGGTAGTGTCCGAAAAACTGAACATGCAGCTTATGGATGTGGTTACAGTGTATCTTTATGGGGATCTAGATACGGATATTTATATGAAAGTCCCCGAAGGGATTTCATTGCCCAAATCAAGTAGCTCTAAACCACGGAGTGCTTACGCTGTGAAATTGCGTCGTTCACTGTATGGGTTGAAACAATCCGGAAGGATGTGGTACAACCGCCTACGTGAATACTTGGTTGGGAAGGGATACGAGAACAGTGACATCTGTCCATGCATTTTCGTGAATAGAACAGATACAGGATTCGTGATTGTAGCCGTCTATGTAGATGACATGAATGTTATCGGTACCATAGATGAGGTCAATGAAACGGCCCGCTATCTTAAATCCGAACTCGAGATGAAAGATCTGGGGAGGACTCGATTCTGCTTGGGCTTAGAGCTAGAACATCGAGATGGTGGCATACTCATTCATCAGTCTGCCTATGTCCATAAAATGCTCAGGCGATTTAGTATGGACAAGGCACATCCTCTTGCTACCCCCATGATTGGTCGAAGTCTGGAAATGAACAAGGATCCGTTTCGTCCCAAAGAGGAGGATGAAGAGGTCCTTGGAGCAGAAACACCGTACCTTAGCGCAATCGGTGCGTTGTTGTATCTGGCTCAATGTACTCGTCCAGACATCGCATTCTCTGTGAATATATTAGCGAGATTTAGCTCCGCTCCCGATAAGGCATTGGAATGGAGTAAAACTCATCTTTCGATACTTGAAAGGCTCCAGTGACCTTGGATTGTTCTTTCCCTATGCAAAAGAGAGCGATTTTCCGAAAGGAATTGTTGAGGTTAAGACGATGCATACCGACCGTCGATCTTCCTCTGATATTGCAGCTAAGCATGGTAGCTTGACTACTAGAAGTGCTAATGCGAGCAAGCTTACCCCTTATGCAGAGAATCCTAACGACACGTTAGTTGGATTTGATGATGCCGGTTATCTCTCTGACCCGCATAAAGGACGTTCCCAAACTGGTTATGTGTTCACCATTGGGAATACGGCGATATCTTGGCGATCTACCAAGCAGACCCTGGTTGCTACTTCCTCGAACCATGCAGAGATAATTGCATTGCACGAATCCATAAGGGAGTGCATTTGGCTCCGGTCAGTCATAGACCATATACGAGGAACGTGTGGATTAGATCCCACTACAACAACCCCTACTTGCATCTTTGAGGACAATGCGGCATGCATTGAGCAGATGAAGTTAGGTTTCATTAAGGGTGACAATACCAAGCATATCGCGCCGAAGTTCTTTTATAATCAGCAGCAGCAGAAATTGCTGAATATCGAAGTGAAACAAGTGAGTTCCGATGAGAATATCGCAGACTTGTTCACTAAGTCTCTGCCGAAATCTACATTTGAGAAACATGTGAGAAGCATCGGCATGTGTCGATTATCCGAGCTCAACTAATGATAGCTCGACGGAATGAGCTGTCATGTATACCTCAGGGGGAGTATACTTCACATGATTCTGTCATTTGTAGTTGGTGCGTTGTGTTCTTTTTCCTCACCAAGTCTATGTTTTTCCCACGGGGTTTTATTTGACTTGGAAAGGTTTTTTACCGAGGCAACACTTTATGCACCATGTTAGTATTAGTGTTCGACATAGGGGGAGTGTTCCGGGAAATCCTTTCCTTATTGGTGTCTTACCTAATACTGGTTGTAGGGTGATAGAGTTATGGAAAGTTCTAGACTCTTCCAGAGGTAGTAGGATCCTGTTAGATGTCTTACCTTAACTAGGAATCCTATGTATGGAAGAATTTCTCGTTGTAATCTTATATAAAGCCTCTTCATTATTGTTATCAATCTGATTGATTTCTTTGTCTTTCTTTCTCCTCAAATAATAATAATAATAATAAACTCTAAAAATCAAAATGACTCCTAGAAAAAGTTGAATATAATAAAAATAACCTTAAAGCCTGAGATTGAACTCTACAAATGGAATCAAAAACTCTAAATAAGCTAAAAAAAACGAAAAAAATGTAAAAATAGAACTAAAAAAATTAATGCATATTCGTCGCCTTACAGGTGGGCTTTAAATATAGTGAGCCTGCCCAAATATATAATGTTAAGAAATCGCCCAATCATCATCCCAAGCCCATGGCCCATACGACATAAGTGCGGCATTATATCCCTCCATTTTGTTTTAGGGTTTCCGCAACTCCAGAAAATAACGAAGCGCAACTAGTTGGTAAACATTTGCAGCCATGGTTCTCAAGTAAGTTCTCATCCCATCATACAAAAATTGCATACCTTATCTGATTATTTTGCGTAAAGCTAGTATGAAATTGTTACCTTCTATGACATTTGAAGGTCCATTTTTCCGTTCTTTTGATATCTTTCTGTTCTGGAGCATCTTCTGTTTTAAATTTTTGCCATCCTTTTACGACGAACCTGTCGTTACTCGTGTATGGAACTAATTGAGAGCTGTCGATGTTTATTTGTTCTTGGAAATTCATCTTAGGTCTTTTTAAATCCATTTAATTCGTTCCAGCTCAGATTTAAATGACATCGTGCTTTTATCCAACATTTCGGGGTCTTGTGGATAATTTTCTCATGTTCTTGGGTTCGGGATGGGGAGTTTTAACCTTCAAATCGCTCAGAAATCAAAATGGGATGTTTATATGTTGAACAGAAAGGGTTTAAGGCTTTCGTAATTCGTTTGAAGTGTTGATGTGGTGCCGGGTGATGTTGACCACAGCCTATAGGTTTATGCTCCATTCTTATTTCCTTTAGTTGTAGTGTCCCGCACACATACTATTTTTTTCTTGAAAACCCTTGATTTTGATGAGAAATTAGTGGTGCTGGACTGGCAATTAATAATAGCATACTGGTGAAGATAGCTGTCGTTGCTCTGATTGATTTCCCAGGTTCTTAAGTTATGTCTATCAATCCTCCTAAGGGCCGTGTTGAGTTGATGGTTTGCCTTATGTGACACACATCTGATATCGGATCGACTTGTTCATTCAAGCTAATATTTTGTTTACTGTGGATATTGGGTTGTCAGGACTGAGAATTGCCGTTTCAGTGGTGCCAAGATCTACCCTGGAAAAGGCATTAGATTTATCCGTTCCGATTCCCAGGTGGGTTGTAAGGGGAGCTCCATGCCTTTGCAGTTTTTTCTGCACAGACAATCTCCAACATAACCTCAGCTTTTTTATGTAGTGCGTATCGTTACTCTATTTCACTGTTCTTATGAGGCTTCTGAAACTGTTCATATGTTATTAGGTTTTCCTCTTTGCCAACTCAAAATGCAAGAGGTACTTCCACAATCGCCTGAGGCCTGCTAAGCTTACTTGGACTGCTATGTACCGGAAACAGCACAAGAAGGTAAAATTGATTGGCATCCCTTCTAAATGCTCTCGGTTCTATTCCTTGGATGATTAATTGGTGATTCGTATCACAATGGTTTCTTCATGGATTATAGGATGTTGCTGCTGAAGCCGTGAAGAAGAGGCGCCGAACCACCAAGAAGCCATATTCAAGGTCCATTGTTGGTGCCACACTGGAAGTTATTCAGAAGAGAAGATCTGAGAAGCCAGAGGTCCGTGATGCTGCACGTGAAGCTGCTTTACGGTATGCACTATGCCTCCTCCCATCATAATGTTGATTTGAGCATGTTGATGGTCATTCTGGAACACTCTTATATTATTTTATTTGGATGTCAGTGAAATCAAGGAGAGAATCAAGAAAACTAAGGATGAAAAGAAGGCCAAGAAGGCTGAAACAATGTCCAAGCAGAAGACGACCAAGGGAAATATATCGAAGGGTGCTGTGCCCAAGGGTCCTAAGTTTGGTGGTGGTGGTGGGAAGCGTTAAATGTATTGCAAAATTCTAAACGTTGTTCTTACTTCTATGTGGAGGACATTGGAATAGACTTGTGCTCTAGATTCCATTACTTTTGGAGCCGATCCGGTTGGTTGTTGAGACTCAAATTTCCCTTTGTTTTAGCTTGTAAGTCTACTGAATTAGACAAGGTTATGTTTATCATATTTTGGTCAATGGTGTCTCGGTATTTTGATTCGCTTGCTCGTTTTCTGTTTTTTATGTTTATCATATTTTGGTCAATGGTGGCCCGGTATTTTGATTCGCTTGCTCATTTTCTGTTTTTCGCAAATTCTTTTATGTTTGAACTTCAATGTTAGTAAAGAAAGACTAAATACATTTATATCTACATCATTTACTTTTGAGAACTAGGAATCCTAACCATTATGGTCAAATTTATTGTTTGTTGCTGAAAAAAGCTCGCATTATTTTTAGTTCTTGGCATGGGGTTTGAATCCATGAGCAAAATAGTTGCTTAAAATGTAACACCCCCAAGATATTTGGGGAATATTATAGCTAGAGTTGTTAGCGAATCGAATTTTTTCGATTCGATTCGTGATTTGAATTTGTTTAGATAGATTTGTATTCGTTTTTTTTTAATTTTAATTTGAATTCGAATTCCATTTTATATTCGTTGACATAACGAATCAGAATACAGGTCTGATAGTATTCGATTCGTTTTGTTCACGAATATTCAATTCAAATCAATTATTTATATATTTAGTATATTATATATAATAAAAAAATATAGGGTTTCATTTAATTCCTCCGCCTTCTTCTACTGGTGGTCCTGTATTCATATCACATTTTGGCTTGTATTTTTTTTGGTGAATCATATTATTATTTTTAGGTTGCACTGTAATTTTTTTATGATAGAGTGTTGAATCTTTCATTCAATCAAAAAAAAAATCAAATCGAATATTCGAATCAAATCGAATAGTTCGAATATCCATATCGAATCGAACTCGAATCAATTTTTAATATTCGAAAAAAAAATCGAATCGAATCGAATAGTTTGAATAGTTTCACGAATACGAATCGAATACAGTGGTATTCACTTCGATTCGATTCGTTTACAACCCTAATTACAGCGCAGTGGACCCCTACATGGGACCCACTAGGCTAATTAAGAAATACCACTCGTATAATTATCTTAGTTAGCGAGAAAAACTCACATCACCCGAACGAAAATAAATGAAACGCCCGGTATAACCGGCAAAACATACATCACTGACAATCATAAATAACATATAATAACACAAGCCATAATCCCAGTAGAAATACCTAAGTACTCGCGAGTATTTTCTACAAGTTCACAAGTTTAAAGAAAACAATCTGCATTAAAAAGGACAACGGAAATAAAGAGACTCAGTTGCACACGTGATCAACCCTGGCCAGCATCCTCGTACTGCCCCAGTGCCCGATCGTCCGGCTGAACATGACCTGAAATTCATAACAAGAATTTTCCCAAAACGGGTCCCCAAAGGGGTTAGCAATTACGCTAGTACAAGTAGCCAAATGAACAACTTACACCTTACACATATAGTCAAAGCATGCAAATGAGAAAACATCAGTTTGAAACACACATTTTCAGAAACGCCATAACCCAAAACATTTATAAAATGCACCACAATTAACTGTCGATCCACGCCTCTGTGGACCCCTACCTAGACCCCGTCGGATCTAACCCGTAGTGGTTAAAAGCAAAACTCGTCGATCCACGCCTCTGTGGACCCTTACTGAGACCCCGTCGGATCTAACCCGTAGTGAGTATGCACGCACACGTTACTTATGCAATACTACCATGTTAAGAGTGCAAGTTCATAAGAGTACTTGCCTCGATATTACGACGAAAAGACGGAAGGAACAATCGCGGTTGCGAGAAATTGGACACAGCGAACCTAGACGATTCGTCAAACACTATCACAACCAATTCTACAAGAATAACAATAACGGAAGACACCCGAAATCCCACCTACGATTCATGTAAGTTCGTACAAAACAACGACGAGGACGGATCGTAACCAAACCCTCTCGATTTCACAAATAATACGAAACTTACCATGAACCCGTAGGGAAAACAAGAACACCATCAAGATTAATCATATACATCATGGATTAATCAACAATACGGAACGAATCGGACAGAAACTCAAAAACCCCCCAAATTTCCCAAAAATAGGGTTCTAGGAAATTACCTTGGATTTAGGACGGAGAAGGAGGATTAAGATGATGATAAACTTCACTTGGGACACAACAATCAATCCCTCAACAAATTCCACGGGCAAAACTTCGAGAATTGCTCAACCTCTGCTCGGAACACTGCTCCCGGACGAAGTGAGGAAAAGATGAAGAATGACGAAATGAAGGTTAACTCAGGTTTATAAAACCTGCTCACGCGTTACGTACGTTAACATACTAATGTTAACGTACGCTACATTCATTACGTACATAATACTCTGATGATAACGTACGTAATAGCCCGACAGAACAATCTGCCCAATCTGCTGAGGCCGATAGCGTACGCTACACTATCTAGTTTAGCGTACGCTACAAGGGACTTACGTACGTAACAGTCCCGTGTTAACGTACGTAAGGGCTTCGCCAAAACTGGACTGAAGCCACTGCCCAACATGCTGAAGGCCATAACGTACGTTAATACTAAGGTATAACGTACGTTGTGAAGTTGCCGATAGCGCACACAATAAAGCATGCATAACGTACGTTATGCATGCAGCAGTTCAACACTGCTGAATACAGTTAACTGCATCGGTAGTCCGAAGTCGAGACGCAACACAAGGACAGAACCCAAAGCGTATATATGAAATATTCACGACGACGAAGCTGAGTGCTGAAGCAAAATACAATTCCGACAACCGGGATACGACAAAGAAGGTAAAATTCTCTAAACTTATATAAAATTACAAAACGGCCCAAACGTCCGAAAATCACGATACGATGTTGGATTAACAAACTGAAACTCACAACACGAACAGCTCAACCATACGAACTCATGTAACCAAAGAAACTATGAAATCGAACGAGTTTTACTAGAGTCGAACGTACATGCAACAACACATAACATAAAATGGAATTACATCAAAACATCTCCGAAACTCGTCCAAATGGAAAAACTCTAAGAATAAAATAGATTTAAAAACGTCGAAACGGTTACAAGCGAGCCGTTAAAAATGAAAAATATACAAAAATGACATTACCGAAAAAAAGGAAATATACAAAAATGACATTACCGAAAAAAATATACAAAAATGACATTACTAGAGCCATTTTGCCACAAGACTAGTTTTATTATGTTGGACAATGTCCGGTGCAGTTACAACATTGCACACTAATGTAGTTACCATACTAAACTTTTGGTATATGAAAAATTTATATCGGTACCATATTGAAGAATAGGTATACAGGGGCGGAACTGTGTGAAGCATGGTGGTGCAAGTGCACCACCAAATTTTTTGGGTCAAAACCAAAATGACGTCGTTTTGTGTAAAATCAAAACCACGTCGTTTTGTGATGCAATTAAAAAACTCCAACCCCGTTAATTCTCATTTCATTCTTCCCTTGTGACTTTAACCCTTCTCCTGAACCATCCGCCTCTCGCTCGCCCCCTTCCTCCTCCAGCCCCTTTGGCTGAAAGTTTCTGCCCGCCTCTCGCCCGCCCGCTTCTCCTGAAAGTTTCCGCCCGCCTCTCCCCCGCCAAGTCCAACCTCCAGCCGCTGCCGCCCCGCCCGCCCCCTTCCTCCTCCAGCCACTGCGCGTCTGCACTGCGCCACGGGCCGCCCGCCTGTGATTGCTAGGTATGCTAAAGATTATTTCTTTTTATATGCTTGTTGTTGGGTTTTTAGTTAGACTTAGACTGTTTTTGTTTTTGTTTTCTTTGGTTGTTATTTTGGTATGATAGTAATTAGTAAATGTAGTCTGATGTTATCAATATTGGGTTTTTTTGAAATGCTGAGAACATGGTGAGATCTGTTCATGGGTAATATGATATAATCTGCTACCGATAGTAATTACTTGTTCTTTTCTTGATGCATGAAACTTTTATTAATCACACCTTGATCGAACAGCTGCTACCAAACTAGCGAGATTCTTCATTTTCTGTTTGGCCAAAGCAAAGATAACTTAAGGTAATAAACTCATTTACCAAGTACTTGTCAGTTAAAAAAACTAATAATAAGAAAGGTCATGCGAAGTAATTAATATCCTTCGGTCCTTCAACAATAATTATATCGATACCATTAACATTAAAAGAAAATAAAACAAAATAAACTCAAGAAATGTGAGCATGAAGATGAAAAGGAACAAAGAAATACAAGTACATGTGTTTAGTAAGGCTATAGTATGTGGTGTTGTTTAACATAAATGAATTCCAAGGAAAACTAGAGTAAAAAACACATGAAATCAAATCAGTATAACCAGTTTGTGGATGGATATTAACTTGTGCTTTGTGAGACACAATGCATCAGACTATTCTCGCAGGAACTCAGGAGTAAACAAACAGAAATGAGTTCCATTGATCAAACATAACATCCTAGTATATCAAATATTACGTGAAGCACTTATATTAGAACACAGAAGATTGAATTCTAACTTGGTTCCACAATACCTGATATAAGTATTTCGCCCGCCAGGAACGACATCGGTCGCCTAGTCGACGACTTGGGTCGACTGGGCCATGACTTGGGCCCGACTGGTATAAGACCCGACCCGTCGAGACTGGTATGAAACCTAATTGCTGAAGCGACTTTGTTAGATAGATATATTATATATAATGTATATTATAGTTATAAGGACGTGTATTGTATACAATCAGTCAAATTATATAATTTATACATATATAAATATTTATTACTTATAATTAGTCGACTGGTCTCGACTATTCTACGACTCGCCATGACGGACCCCAACGATTCGACTCGACTTACTGCCGTAACAACCATGAATTACAGTGCTATATTTCTAATTAATTAGCACCGGTTTAGAAAGGAATGCACATACGATTGATAATGTGAATAAGATTTGAATAAACCAGTATATAAGGTACAAGAGTTTGGGCTATTCATATTAAAATCTCAAATAGTGGAGTTATTTTGCAATAAGTACTGAACGACATAAACCGAATTGATTACGTGGATCTGAAGAGCTTGAGTATAAGCCCAGCAAGGCCCATAAATCAAGACTCTACAAAGCCCAGGAATAAACTTATCAACTCGGCATAGGGTATGACATCTGGGCCGACCTGAAAGCTAGATCCAACTTATCACGCCGACTCGGCTTAGTGACAGAATAAGTCGAGATCCCTCAACCTCCACTCATTGTCAGTAGATGAAGGTCCTATCCTTCCAGCATGACACAGAATCCGGCGGAATCTAAGATAGAGACAAATAAGGATATCTTTACCTAACAAGGAGACACTCTTCCACAAGGAAACTACATAGGCAATCCTTATCAAAATTCTACTTCCCAAATATATGAGTTCAATGCCAACATGGACTCCCTGACTTTCTCTGCAAGTTAGGGTTTCAATATTCATGCTTATATAAATAGGTGTCCTTACACCTACACGGGTACATAGAATTCTTGACTCTCAATATAGTCAATTGATCTTACCTCCACCCTATATTCACAATACTTACTCTCACGCTGGAGGGTCTTCGCCGGTGAAGCCCCAGCTCAGTTCACGTGTCATTTGTTTTTTATGTGTAGGTCCGATCAGAGAGTTCACTCGTCGGAATTATCCGAACCGCTTGGATAAGGGCTGATCCGGTACAATTTTGCAGCATCAGTTTGGTTCCGTTGCCAGGAAATAGCGAAGAACCTCTTTCGGACAACCACACCTCATGGTTGAGATTCCCCGAGACGGGCAAGAGGCCAGTGTCACCCCAGGTGACCAGATTCCGCCTCCATAGACGAATCGACCAGACGCAACCTTCCCCCTCAACCCGAGTTCGGGTACCACAAAGACGACTCTAGCGGAAATCGAGGTGGGCCTGCTATTAGACCTCGAGAATCTGAACCTAGATGGTGAGAGCAAGGAAAGGGTTCAAAAAATCATCATCGAAACCTTGGAGCTAGAACCAGTCGATCAGCTGGAGGAGTTCATCATTAACTCGGACTATCCCGAACAGAAGATCAAAATAGGAGGACAGCTCCATCGCGAAGAGAAGAAAGAAATAATTACCCTTCTCGAGAACAACCTGGACGTATTCGCGTGGAGAGTGGAGGATATGATTGGGGTGAAAGATGACATAGCCCTGCATAAACTGGAAGTTGATAAATTCTTCAAACCTATCAAACAGAGAAGAAGAATCTTCACGAAAGGCAAAGAGAAGGCGATCCAGGAAGGAATAGAGAAATTACTCAAAGTCGGCATCGTAAGAGAAGCAACCTATCCGGTCTGGTTGGCGAAGGTAGTTATGGTCAAAAAGCATAATGGTAAATGGAGAATGTGTGTGGACTTCACAGACCTCAACAAGGCCTGCCCAAAGGATAGTTACCCTCTCCCAAGGATTGACTAGTTGGTGGACTCTATTGCCGGGCATCAGACACTTAGCTTCCTTGACGATTATTCGGGCTACCATCAAGTCAAGATGGCCGTAGAAGACATTGAGAAGACGGCCTTCCAAGCGATTGGTGGAATTTACTGTTATGTGATGATGCCATTTGAGCTTAAAAATGCGGGGGCAACCTACTATAGGATGGTCAACAAGGTTTTCAAATCTCAGATTGGAAGAAACATGGAGACTTACATCGATTACATGGTTGTAAAACCTAAAAGGGGAAGTCACACCGTAGATTTATAAGAAACCATTGATAATTTTAAAGCAAACGCCATGAAGCTTAACCCCATCAAATGTGTGTTCGGGGTCACAGCGGGCAAGTTCTTAGGCTTCATGGTTTCTAAGAGGGGTATTGAGGCCAACCCGGAAAAGATCAAAGAGTTGATAGACATGCGAGATCTAACATAAATCAAAGAAGTTCGAAGGCTTAATGGAAGAGTATCCGCTTTGGAAAGGTTCATATCCAAGGTAGCGGAGAAATCCCTCCCCTTTTTTAGGGCCTTAAAGGGAACGAAAGATTTCGCGTGAACACCCGAGTGCTCGGCCTCATTTGAGGAGTTAAAGAAATATTTAGGTTCGCCATCTCTACTCAGTGGTCCCGTCATGGGAGAGACGCTTCCCGTATTTTTGGCGGCAACAGATCATGCCATTGCGACAGTCTTAGTCCATGATGATAAAAGTTTTCAGAAGCTAGTCTACTATGTAAGCAAGGCATTATCGGAGGTTGAATCAAGATACTTCAACACAGAGAAGATAGCATACACCTTGGTCATTGCGGCGAGAAAACTTAGGGCCTACTTCTCATCTCATCCCATCACGGTTTACATGGATGCTCCCCTAAGGAAGATATTGTACAAGATGGATAGCTCAGGCCGACTACTCAACTGGTCTATTGAACTGACCGAGTTTGACGTCACCTATAAGCAAAGGAAGACTTTACTTGTGTAACACCCCCAATCCGTTTAGGGACATTACATGCCGTAAATCCTTTCCGCAAGGATCTACCAGGCAAGAAACCACATGTGGTCAATTTGACCGAAACATAAAACCGTAGACCAATTAGGTCTCTCAAAAAACAATATAGCAGTACAACTGATAAACAAAAAAAATACAACTCGATCACAATTTACACAACATGTCCATCCTCTTAAGGATGACAAAGAACTAGAAATAAATACTCGGACCGACAGATCACTGACGGACAACCGACTACAACTGCGACTAGTATCGCTGCTTCACATCATCCTCCATGCTGATCCTGTGGTTGCTCTCTCTCAAATCGGAACACCTGGAAAACAAAACATAATCCCCCAGCGAGGGGGTAGCGATGGAAATCGCTAGCAAGTAACCAAGCTATACAATTATACATCAAGAATACAACCGTTATGAAAGTAACCTTTCGACAAGGTAGTAACAAGACCCCCCAGTCTAGTCTTTTCCAAAATCATTTGCTTTAAAATGGATCATGTGAATTACTCCAGAAATCACTTTAAGAGATTATTTAGAGACTTCGGGGGTCTCATTGTAAAATCATAAAATATGAATATTTTTCCTTTCCAAAAAGGTTTTCTTTCAATATCGTATAAATGATTTTATTCTCAACTCAAACCTCAAAGACCAAAACCATATCCACCAATATAACCGGGATCTAAGATTCAAACATTCACATTTTAGAAATATCAAATCAACAGTCAAATCATCTCCGTGGCCCCAAAGGTCCCACCCGGATTAGCTCATCGAAAGCAACTCAAACACACCCATAAGTTATCTTGACATCGTACTCGCAAATAACGATTCTCGGAGCCCTCTCCAGACCTACCCGATTAGATAACTTTATGGTAAACTCGTAACGTCTGGCCGTACTCGCAAGTAACGCGCCGTCGGAGGCCTCGACGGAACCTACCCAGTTAACATCATTCAAACACGCCCCATAAGTTATCATGACATCGCACTCGCAAGTGACGATTCTGAGAGCCCTCCCCAGACCTACCCGATTTGATAACCTTATGGTCACAACGTAACATCTGGCCGTACTCGCAAGTAACGCGCCGCCGGAGGCCTCGACATAACCCTACCCGGTTAACATCTCAATTCACTAAGATACATAACAACAAAGGTATAATATTCACCACAATCCGCAAACACGTAACACATAAGTTAATGCGTCATAACTTCAACAAGGGCACAACATCCATAGCACACCATCATTTGGAGAAAAGGCTAACTAGGGAATAATACAAGTGTTATGCGATTCTATAATTCCTCAGGTAACTACTCATTTCAAGTATCCGTTTTAAGAACAAAATAACATGAAATGGTTGTTATCTTTCTTCATGAAACTCAAGTTTACATTCGTAATTACTTTCATAAAATCACATCTTTATTTAAAAGTAAGTTACGGTTAAATATACCGTCACTAACAAGTCCACGTTAAGTTCACGACACATCACAATCTCAAAGTATAAAGAATATAGACAAGATACTCGCCTCAAGTCCAAAGCACGCGAAGCAACGGGAAAGCTCGACCGAAAACCCTCGAATCATCCAACTCGAATCAGTGACGAAGAACACGGATTGATGATGTTAATCAACACCAAGAACTCACGGAAGATGAAGGCTTGGGGTTACGAGACTCCAAAATCGCCCGCTTGAAGAACCCTTGCATCGCCCGTCGAACAGAGACGAAGAGAAATGAAAATGAGGGCTGCAGTCCTCTACCCGCTGTTTTAAAACAGCGGGCTGTTATGGCCGTAACATCAAGAAGATTACGGCCGCAACATTAGGCCTATTACGGCCGTAAGTAGTAGGGTGTTACAGCCGTAACACCCTCTGGACAGCAGCTTGGGAAGGCTGCTGTCCGAACCGCCCCGAACGACACCGAAACCCGAACCTGCTAACAATCCGAACATATGGTTACGAAGCATTCACGATGATGAATCTAAGCGCTAAAAAGAAACACAATCCTGACTATCCGAAGGTTCGAAATACGGCAAGGGGAGTAATTACCACCAAACTTTGGAAAAATTACAAAACGATCCAAAACGCCGGAAAATCACGATACAACATCAAACAACTAAACCAAAGTTCACAACACGTTTAAAAAATTTAAACAAACTCATAGGAGACACGAAACCATAGTTTCGAACCATCATTACACGAAATGAACCGAATAGCGGAGAAAGTCGCTCAAAATACAGATTCAGGTAAAACAGCCTCGAAACAAACTCGGATGACCAAACACGCAGAACAAAACGTTATCCAAATATCACAACGCTCACAAGCGAGTTTTGGAAATCAGAAAAATGCCAAAAATGAAAAATTACCGGAAAGGAAAATCACGAGTATTACATTCTACCCCTCTAAAAAGAATTTTCGTCCCGAAACTAAAAAAAAAGAAAGGGTGAAGTCACAAACAACAAAACACGAACGACAAAATCTCAGCGGTCCCGAAGAATCGATCCCGATACCGATGCCGAAGCATGATTCTAGGAAACTTCATGGAATATATCACAGTACTGAACTCTGTGGCCCTCGAGTCCACAGTTATAACAAGTAATCGGTTGTGAAGGACAATTAGCTTGCGCATGACCCACAACATTGCAATTCAAACACCTCCCAGTCTGACAAGGAGTCAAAGAGGACGACTTGGAACTCTTGGTTCCACCGAATGAAGAAAATGAAGGTTTCACCAAAGGACTACGCGAAACTCGACGAGAAGAAGTTCCGACTCCCACACTTTCCGAAAAATCTCCAGACGTCCTCTGCCTCTTCGGCTCATGCAAAGGCCCAATAGATAACGATGTCATCTCGTACACCATAGCTCGATTCTGATACTCTCTCAAAGTAGCACAAGTGAAACCCGACATGTACTGTCTAATCTCTGGTTTCATCCGCATATCCAAATGACGGATTTTGTCTTCCTTGGTTTTCACATGCCCCTTCACGTAAGCGAGCTGTCGACTATAATCAATAATAGTCTGTGACACGGGTACATCCTGCGGCTCGGCTAGATAAAAATCTCGGATCCTCTGCTCTCGGATCGGCTCTGGACAGAACTCTGCTTCTATCAACTTCTTGAACTCATCCCAAGTAACAGCATGATCCTGAGGCTCAACGGCCTCCCACCAATAAGCAGTGTCACTATCGAGAAGGAACTGAGCGATAGGAATCTTCCGTTCCTCTGGACAACCAACCGCCTTGAAAATCTTCTCCAACTGGAAAAGCCAACCGTCCCAGCCCAAAGTATTGCCTACACCTGCAAAACGGGGAGGACGCATATGAACCACCTCTCTAAGCCACTTAGTCGACCCGACATTCTCAGTTACAGCATCATTACGTTGAACAGTCTGGGTCAAATGAGTCATCTGGTTTTCCACCTGCTGAAGTATAGTAGCGACACCCATGCCAATGCCATCACCGACAACATGATTATAATTGCGCGGCTGATTACCACGGCCCCGACCTCTGGCTCTCGACATACTAAACTGAACAACCGTTCGTTAGAACGAGACATAACAACACATAACATCAATTACAAAAGAAAGTCCATACAAGACACACTGCGAAGCATAGAAATATTCTTGTTAACAAGAATTACCATAGAGTGTTCACACAATAAACTCATACCAGATAGTTCTCATAGATTTAGAAGTGAATATTTCCGACAACAACATTTATCAAGTCATCACACATTAGAACCAAGCACATGGGTAAACCACTCGAAACATTCAACACATGCCCAAGGCATCAAGCGCAGCTATCACCGCATACACGACAATATCATTCAAATTTCAAACCATTCTCAACTGTTACCATCATTTTTGAATAACCAAACGCTCATAAAATAGTCATAAACTCCTACATTAAAGTTGACAAAACTCATTGATTTTCCAATAATCAAGAACATCCCAGTTCAGTTGAACATTTGAAAATCTCAAGTCAAAATCTCTGAGTTAAAACACTAAATTTTACGAAATTTATTAAAGTTCAAATTTTCTAACAAGAGTCACGGAAAAACAGTTTAATGACCACAATTCGAGCATCATCAACACGGGTAATGATATTAGTCAGCACATGTTTCTTTCAAACATAATTGTCGAACATACATATATAAAAAATGGAATTTCCTTCTCAAACAACAAAAATGCTTGTAATTATCGCTTCTTCGTGAAACGGATCAAAGAATTCTTATTTTGAAAATTTTGAAAAAGTGTGAAAAATATTTTAGAAGACTTGTTGTTCCTCATAAAGCGGAAAGAACTCAGTCTAGAAAAAAAAGAATTTTGAAATCATCAACATCCCATTCCGTTTCGAAGCGAAACCTTCGAATCTTAGCAAAAAATTTTCAAAATCCTCTCGATCATAATCAAAATGACGGTAATATTTTACAATATCCAAAATACTTTAAAATGCCTACTTCATATACCGTCTTAAGGTATCATTTGAAAATACAAGACTAACTCGTCAAAGTTTAACCGTTTTCAAAATCCATGCAAAACTGTTTATTAACCGCACCATCGAAATATTTTCAAAAATCGGTTCTTTACAAACATACTCAGGCTCATAATTGCAATTAAGAAAACCGTTTTCAAACCTACACGCAGCGGACATAATTACAACTATCCAAAAATAATCGAACTTGAAACCACATGCCCACTCGGCAACGAGATCACAGATTCAATCAAACATAATTCGCGAATACCAAGTTCAAACATACGTCAAAACTACCCATATGAGTTCCTCACGAACTCTACCGTCGATACATTCTCTGGAACACGTCAAGATTCACAGTTTTCACATCGTATTGTACTAATCGGTGCCCAACCATCAATATATTCAGTTCTATATACACACGATATACCGCAAGTATCAAATACGGATTTCACTTTACAACACTACACAAACAAAATTACGAACCACAATCATCGCACATACATAAAATCATGAAATACCAATACCTCGCATAAAAGAGGAGACTTACATCCACAGGCCGCACGGAGATGATGGATGCACCACGATACTAATCACAACGAATCACAATTGATCACAAAGGATCACAATGATCACGCTTGTTCACAACTGCTCACCCGGGTGACACGACAAGACACGACTCCGATAAGACACGAATCGACAAGACCCAACTGCCTAGGTTTTCGCAAACCTAAGCTCCGATATAATTTATGTAACACCCCCAGATCCTTTCCGCAAGGATCTACCAGGCAAGAAACCACAAAACAAAACCACATGTGGTCAATTTGACCGAAACATAAAACCGTAGACTGATTAGGTCTCTCAAAAAACAATATAGCAGTACAACTGATAAACAAAAAAAAATACAACTCGATCATAATTTACACAACATGTCCATCCTCTTAAGGATGACAAAGAACTAGAAATAAATACTCGGACCGACATATCACTGATAGACAACCGACTACAACTGTAACTAGTATCGCTGCTTTACATCATTCTCCATGTTGATCCTGTGGTTGCTCTCTCTCAAATCGGAACACCTGGAAAACAAAACATAATCCCCCAACGAGGGGTTAGCGATGGAAATCGCTATCAAGTAACCAAGCTATACAATTATACATCAAGAATACAACCGTTGTGAAAGTAACCTTTCGACAAGGTAGTAACACGATCCCCGAGTCTAGTCGTTTCCAAAATCATTTGCTTTAAAATGGATCATGTGAATTACTCCAGAAATCACTTTAAGAGATTATTTAGAGACTTCGGGGGTCTCAGTGTAAATTCATGAAATATGAATATTTTTCCTTTCCAAAAAGGTTTTCTTTCAAAATCGTATAAATGATTTTATTCTCAACTCAAACCTCAAAGACCAAAATTATATCCACCAATATAACTGGGATCTAAGATTCAAGCATTCACATTTTAGAAATATCAAATCAACAATCAAATCATCTTCGTGGCCCCGAAGGTCCCACCCGGATTAGCTCATCGAGCTCAAACACACCCATAAGTTATCTTGACATCGTACTCGCAAGTAACGATTCTCGGAGCCCTCTCCAGATCTACCCGATTAGAAAACTTTATGGTAAACTCATAACGTCTGGCTGTACTCGCAAGTAACGCGCCACTGGAGGCCTCGATGGAACCCTACCCGGTTAACATCATTCAAACACGCCCCATAAGTTATCATGACATCGCACTCGCAAGTGACGATTCTTAGAGCCCTTCCCAGACCTACTCGATTTGATAACCTTATGGTCACAACGTAACATCTGGCCGTACTCGCAAGTAACGCGCCGCCGGAGGCCTCGACATAACCCTACCCGGTTAACATCTCAATTCACTAAGATACATAACAACAAAGGTACAATATTCACCACAATCCGCAAACACGTAACACATAAGTTAACGCGTCATAACTTCAACAAGGGCACAACATCCATAGCACACCATCATTCGGAGAAAAGGCTAACTAGCGAATAATACAAGTGTTATGCGATTCTATAATTCCTCGGGTAACTACTCATTTCAAGTATCCGTTTTAAGAACAAAATAACATGAAATGGTTGTTATCTTTCTTCATGAAACTCAAGTTTGCGTTCGTAATTACTTTCATAAAATCACATCTTTATTTAAAAGTAAGTTATGGTTAAATATACCATCACTAACAAGTCCACATTAAGTTCACGACACATCACATTCTCAAAGTATAAAGAATATAGACAAGATACTCGCCTCAAGTCCAAAACACGCGAAGCAACGGGAAAGCTCGACCGGAAACCCTCGAATCATCCAACTCGAATCAGTGATGAAGAACACGGATTGATGATGTTAATCAACACCAATAACTCACGGAAGATGAAGGCTTGGGGTTACGAGACTCCAAAATCGCCCCCTTGAAGAACCCTTGCATCGCCCGTCGAATAGAAACGAAGAGAAATGAAAATGAGGGTTGCTGTCCTCTGCCCGCTGTTTTAAAATAGTGGGCTGTTATGGCCGTAACAGCAAGAGGATTACGGCCATAACATTAGGCCTATTACGTCCGTAACACCCTGCTGGACAACAGCTTGGGAAGGCTGCTGTCCGAACCGCCCCGAACGACACCGAAACCCAAACCTGCTAACAATCCGAACATATGGTCACGAAGCATTCCCGATGTTAAATCTAAGCGCTGAAAAGAAACACAATTCCGACTATCCGAAGGTTCGAAATACGACAAGGGAATTAATTACCCCCAAACTTTGGGAAAATTACAAAACGGCCCAAAACGCCGGAAAATCACGATACGACATCAAAAAACTAAACCAAAGTTCACAACACGTCTAATAAATTTAAACAAAACTCATAGGAGACACGAAACCGTAGTTTCGAACCATCATCACACGAAATGAATCGAATAGCGGAGAAAGTCGCTCAAAACACGGATTCAGGTAAAACAGCCCCGAAACAAACTCGGATGACCAAACACGCAGAATAAAACGTTATCCAAATATCACAACGCTCGCAAGCGAGTTCTGGAAATTAGAAAAATGCCAACAATGAAAAATTACCGGAAAGGAAAATCACGGGTATTACAACTTGCACAACCCTTGGCTGATTTTCTAGTTGAGACCTCGTTTGCGAGAGAACACGTACCTGTTGTTCGGAAAAGAAAAGCCCTCATGGGAACAGAACCCTTCTCTAACCTGCCAAGAGACTGCTGGATTTTGAACACCGATGGGTCTACTATAAAAGGAAGAAGTGGGGCATGAGTTGTCTTAGTCAGTCCTGGGAGTGAGCACGTGACCCGAGATTTTGTGCGCTTCAAGTTCCCATCCTCAAACAACCAGGCCGAGTATGAGGCCCTTATCCTGGGGATTGAAAAGGCTAAGTTCCTCAGAGCAACAAAATTGACAGCTTACAGTGATTCAAAGCTGGTAGTAAAGCAGGTCCAAGGAGAATTCAACACTGAAAACCATATGATAACCAAGTACAAAGACCTCGTCCTTGACATAACCAGGGACTTTGAATTCTGGGAGATAAGACTAATAGGTCGAAAGAGAAACAAGGAGGCTGCTTTGCTTCTAAAATGGCTATAGATGAAAACGTTGATCCATTGGTCATTTACGCCGACCAGCTAGCATTTGAAAGGATAAATATCTTGGATATTGGTGACGAAGAAAGAAGTTGGATAGACGAATACAAGGACTATCTTAGAGACGAAAAGCTCCCCGAGGACGAGTTGACTACCAAAATGATCAAAAAGAAGACCGCGCGATTCATCATGTGGAATAAAGTGCTTTACAGGAGATCTTTCACCAAGACTCTACTTAGACGTGTTCCTCCAAAATATGCGGAGAACATGCTGGCCGAGGTACATAATGGAGTTTGTGGAGGACACCCAAGGGCCAGAACTTTACCCGATAACGTCATAACCCTCGGATATTATTGGCCTAACTTGAGGGAAGATGCCCAGACCTACATAAGGAAATGCGATAAATGTCAAAGGTATTCTGACCTACCTAAGGTCCCTGCTGTTGAACAAAGACTCGTCATACCAACTTGGCCCTTCGATATATGGGGAATCGGCATTATTGGACCCTTCCCCCTAGCCAAAGGAAGCAACAAATTTGTCATAGTGGCAGTAGATTACTTCACCAAGTGGGTTGAAGCTAGAGCCTTGGCAAAGATCACGGAGGAAAATGCCATCAATTTTATACACGATTACATCTGGTGTTGGTTTGGTCTTCCTAACACGATTGCAACAGATAATGGACTTCAATTCTCGTATGCCTTCACTGAATAACTTAATAGGCTGGGAGTTCAACACCACAAATCCTCGGTTAGTCATCCTCAGGGCAACGGGCAGGCAGAAGCAGCCAACAAACTAATCTTGACAGCCCTCACAAAAAACCTAGAAGGAAGTGAGGGGAAGTGGTTGGACGACCTCCCCTCGCCCTATGGGCAGTTCGTACAACCACTCAGGGGTCGACTGGTGAAATCCCCTTTGCCTTGACATATGGTTCATAAGCCATGGCTCTGGCAGAAATGGCATTCCCGACCTTCAGGGTAACCAACTATGATGAGGTGGTCAATGAATATAACCGACTCCTGGATTTGGACTTGCTCGATGAGAAGAGACTAGCTGCGCAGCTAAGGATGATCAACTACAAACAAAGGACCAATTCATATCATGATAAAAAGGTGAAAAAGAGGGTGTTTGAGGTAGGTGATTGGATACTAAGAAAGATTGAGTCTACTCACAGAAAGGCTCAACAGAACAAGCTCTCTCCAAATTGGGAAGGCCCTTACATTATAACCCATGCTATCCGGGAAGAGACCTACATGCTCAAGACACCCGAGGGGAAAGAGCTAAAACACCCATGGCACTCGGAGCACTTGAGAAAGTACTACCAATAAAAGAATTTAAGCCCTTCCTCTTCATTTATACCTTTGATGTAAGGGTTTTTTGTCTATCAAATTCCTTTTCATCATTCTATCAAGTACTTAACCTATACATGCCTAGGCATTACATAACAATGCCTAGACATTAAAACAAGTCCGGAGCACTAACGCCTGACTTAGACATTTGAGCCAAGGAACTTCTGCAAACTAAGATGAAAGCCTAGTTCCTATAACTAGCCAGGCTGAAACATACATAACATGTTTGGTCCCCGAGCCGAGTTAAGATTAAGACATCTAACTCAAGACAACATGAGTCTAGTTCTGACAACTAGGCTAACTCAAATTTAGAAAGGAGTACAAGACACTCAAAACACACCGAGTTAAGATTAAGACATCTAACTCAAGACAACATGAGCCTAGTTCTGACAACTAGGCTAACTCAAATTTAGAAAGGAGTACAAGACACTCAAAACACGTCGAGTTAAGATTAAGACATCTAACTCAAGATAACATGAGCCAAGTTCTGACAACTAGGCTAACTTAAATTTAGAAAGGAGTACAAGACACTCAAAACACGTCGAGTTAAGATTAAGGCATCTAAACTCCATAGACAATTCGAGCCAAGTTCTGACAACTAGTTCACTCAAATATAAAAAACGAGTAACACTCAACGCCCCGACCACAGGTAAAAAAATCCCTGACTAGTCTACACTTAGCTCGTACTGGATAGAGTGAACATAAATAAACCATGATATACATCTCGGCTTTACTTCGATGTAAGGTGAGACCTCTTCTTGAGATACATTCAAATAGGCCGGCCCTAGCAACTCAACCCGGCATGAAAATCGGTTCACAATTGGTTATGTATGAACAAGTTACCCTCTCGACTAACGAGATAAAAAACTTGAGCACAGACTACATAACAAGTGAAGTACAAAAACAAATATGGCAAAAACACCCGAACCGGGTTGAAAATCAGGCCAAGCATAAAAGGAGAGCATATGAAAGCATAAAGGCCCTGATAAAACAATCGGCTCAAATGTTTCAAAAATTTAGAGAAAATGGGGGAATATATTGTTCTAAGCCAAACCGGCTTTACAACCCATCCAAATACAAGACAAAAACTGAACTATACCATCCCGGCGCCATCCTCCTCCTCGACTTGTGCTATCAAGTCGTCAGAGTTGTTCTCTTGAAGAGTAGGGGATCCCATGCCGGCTTCCCCTCTTGAGCATCCCTAGCCCTTATGTTTTTTAGAGCATTCTCAGAATAACGGATTATGGAGTGAGCTGCCCTTGTTAGGAATACTTATTAGATTTTGATGATGACATCCCTATATTCGTTCATTCAAATGTATGTTTTTAATACTTGGCAAAATGTAAAGAAGAACCAAATGAGTATCTTCTATAGGCCAAATTAAGTATAGTTGAATACTTGGCAAAATGTAAAGAAGAACCAAATGAGTATCTTCTGTAGTCCATGTAAGTTAGGCTTAAAAAATCGTCTAAGTACAAATCAGATAAGTATCTATCAGCCGAGTCTTGGTCAACTCAACTGATCAGAGAAGGCTGACCAATCTTCAGTCAAGTGATCAGACGGAGTCAAGTCAACCGAAGTTTGACCATCAGATCAGATAAGTTCATCAGGACAGAAGACCTCAGACAGGTCGTCAGATCAGAGAAGATCAGTCAGGACAGAGAACTTCATCTCAGAGAAGTATCATCAGAGAAGTCCGATATCAGAGAAGGTTGACTGCATGTAAGACAGTTTGACCAAAAAGAGATCAGATAAGTGATCAGCCAAGTAATCCAGTCCATGGCAGCATGCATTGAAAAGTCAATAATCACGGAAAGTCACATGCGGGCGATAAAAGATAGACTGGAGAGATTCCCGGAAAGCAATGAATTAAATAATTCATCCAGGCCCACCACTGAAGACTTTGATCATATTATAATCAAAAGATTCGGCGATACAATGTGAAAGTCTTCACAACAGTCGGAAATGGATTAAAATAAATGAATCCAGCCTTGCAACATTCGGAAAGAAAAACAAAGAAGTCTATTTCTCCAACGGACGGATTTGTTACAGAATTGCAACGGCTATAAAGAATGCTCAAGTATCGACATCTATACATATCCAAAGATTTGAAGTTGAGCAGTACGTTGCGAACAACACTCTCGAGCAATTAAAGCAATCAAAGCAATCAAGCAATCTATAGCATCGTGAAGAGCAGAATTCACAGTTCATATACTAAGAAAGCTCTTAGTTGGAGAAGACAAACACCCTTGTCTTAAAACCTGAGTTCGGGGTACTTCACTGGTTGAAGTTGTGTGACTGATAGGCATCCAAAGATTTGAAGATCAAGAGGTGCTAGGAAGTCAGGAAGGAGTTGCAACGACAGGATTTCCACTGGTTGGAAGTTGTTGTAGCTAAGTTGTAGAATCACTGTAATCTTTATCACTGGTTTAAAATTATAGTGGATTCATCTCCAACTGGTGTGGAGAAAAGTGGATTAGTAGAGGATTACCCCACCTCTGAGACCCCTATAAATTGCCTGCGTATTTTACTGATTTAGCATCATACTTACCTGCTGCATTCATACTTAACTGTTCCATTGTTTCGCTATTTGCTTTCGTCATCAGCTGACTTCCGCTTACCTATCTACTAACGACTTCAAGTCATCTGTACCTATCAGCTAAGAAACTCACCCTTTGTGGAAAAGAGTTTCAATAAGTCTATTCACCCCCCTCTAGACTTATTCCTGGATGACTTGTGACCTACAACCTTGGCCTCGGCACTGTAAGGATCCTGGATGAAGAGTCGAGCAAGCTTCTCCAGAGGCCCCTCAACTTCTGGGTCAATGTAGAGGAGCCGATATAACTTGGACCAGGCATCGCCATAAACAGATCCCGCTTCGTCAGCCAAGTCATCCCGATACTGTTTGCTCTTTCGGTATCGTTTAACAGTAGCCTTCTCTTTGTCAGGTCAGCGTTCTTCTCCAAATCCAGGACCTCGGCCCTCTTCCTCTGTGCTTCAGCCTCGACCTCAGCAATCTTTAGGGCCGACTCGGATTGAAGCAATGCCTCCTTTAACTTCTCCAAGTCCTCAAGCACGGATTTCTCGGCCGCCTCGGCCTGTTAAACCTTCATCCCGGCCCCACGTAGCATGGCATCATGAGAAGCCTTGTCTTACTCAAGGGCTTCTACCTTCTCAGTGAGCTTGCGGGAAGATTCTTGGGCCGACTTGGCAGCAACCTCATTCTTGAGCGCTAGATCCATGAGTTGTCTAAATACAACATACTCGTGCTGGGATATGGAGGCGAGATACAAAAAGAAAACAAACTCAGGTCCAAGCGGACTGCATAAAGGAAATTCAAAGTATGAAAGACCAAGGTGGGATAACAGTACCTCATTGAGAATTAAACCTTCCTGTTGAAGAGTTGGAGCAAGCTCGTCTTGTCGGCGATGAGCTGTTCAATGTAAGACCTATTCGTAGCCCGCCTAATGACAGGTCCGCCAAGCTTCAGGGCGGCCCCATAATGAACCGTCGAATTGAACCCAGACATGATGGGCGCAGCAACAAAAGAGTCGACCAGATTTTTAATCTCGGCATCAGAAAGGGTGAAAGCCGAGATTGAACCATGTGGCGAGGGGATGGTTCTCTTCTGAGAAGGCTATTCTCGATCTCAGCCTCCATCATCCCTCGGCCTCTTCTGTCTCTGGCGCTGCTCTGTCTCGGAATCTAGCCCACGATCTCGGCCCAATTCTCGAGAGTGCCCATTGTTGGTGCAATATTCGTTATACGTGCAATTATGCGGAAGCGTAAATAAAGGTGCGGAAAATAAATCGACACATGATTTATAGAGGTTCAGCCAAACGTGCCTACATCCTCTTTTCAGTATCTTTTTCTATAGGATGAAGATCAACCTCTGCACCTCTCTTCTATCGGTCGAGGGATAACCGTTACAATCTCGTCTTCTATAGGTCCAAGATAACCTTCCACACACTTGTCTTTATGCCGTCCAAGTTAAACAGTTTTCCTTTTCTATCGGACAAGGAATCAACCTATCTACCTTTCTATGGGTACTAGACAAACCACACGTGGATATAGATTGTGATTCTAATAATATCGGACCCTTGATCATCATAATACTGAATCGAATTGTATTCTTTCTTTTTCCTCTCGTGTATATTTTCGTGTATAACACACAAACACTTACCAATATAAGCACAATTATAACAACAAGAATATGTATATCAATGTCTGATCAATGAGTCGATTGCTTTGCGTTGTTGTGGGTTTAATACCATAGGAAGTGGTATTTATAGGCTCCAAAGTCTCAACTAGCCGTTAGCAACTTTGGCCTTCTTTACGTACGTTATCAGCCAACCTTTACCTACGTTAAGCATTTTACGTACGTTATCCCTTGTACGTTACGTACGTTATGTTCTATGCCAATCAGTCCAGTAGCTCCTGCCTTCTACGTTACGTACGTTATACATTTCCCTCTTACGTACGTTAACTATAGTCTTCGTATCCATTGCACGGCGATCTATGCCATGACATCATCTTCAACGGCTCCTTGTTTGAATTCTTCATTACGTACGTTAACCATACAATGTTACGTACGTTAACCTTGCTTCGTTACGTATGTTATGCTATATGCATTGCGTACGTTATGTATGTTATTTTCCAGCTTTTGCGTCTTCGACTTCTTCGTTGTTTTGTTTTGCTTCCTCGTTGTTTTACTTTGTTTAACAACTAATCATCAAAACTCGATAAGAATATTTGGAATAAAATACTCCATCAATCCCCCCATTTTTGATGATTACAAAACAACATATTGAATGGGATAAACACACACACACACACACATATATATATATATATATATATATATATATATATATATATATATATATATATATGCATACAGATCAAAGTTTTCAACTTTGTCCATTTCGTTAGTTTCTATCTCCCATCTTTTCTTTTTTTCTTTTTTACTTTATTCGACTTTTGTCCTCTTTCATGATTCGAATATATTTTTATTTTTCTCGTCATCTTTACTATTCTCCCTCTTATACCATTCTTCTTTTATACAATTCTACTATTCTCTCCCCCTTTTTGTTATCAGCAAAAAGTATAAATATAAATATAAAATCAATAATTAAGATGTATGCTAAAATGTGTATAATCCCCCTGACAAAATTCTCCCTTTTGAAATTATAAAAACTCCCCATGAGTTAAATATTTTTCGCAATGGGGTATTTTGAAATTTAAGGATTCATTTTTAGTATGCGATTTGAATCTTAACCCCTATTTGTTTAACATGTATTTTTGCACGGAAAGCATTTGTTCAAATTTATCATTTCCGCATGAAAATTTATTTGCTAAAACTTTAAGTTCGTCTTGAATTTTCAGAAGATCATTCTTCAAATTATTTTCAATATCAAGACATTTTGAATGAACGGTTTCTAAAAATTTCCCTTTTTCAAACTTGGAGATTTCGTCACCCAAAATTTTATTTTTACATTGAAAGGATTTAATTTCGGATAAAGCATTTTAAAAATTGGTATGTAATAATTCGAATACTTCAAATAATTCATCGTAAGAATTACTTACTTAGCTTTCGACGTCGCTTTCGTCGAATGAACTTTTGGCCATAAGAGCGAGGTTATTTTGATTGATGAAATCTTCCTCCTCATCTTCATCACTCCATGTTGCAATTAAGACTTACTTCTTTGAAGTCGATGCTCGACAATTCTTTGCAAAATGGCCTGGTTTACCACATACTCGACCGTTGTTGTCGAATTTCTTAGATTCGCCCGTCTTGGTGTCTTTCTTTCTCTGGTTTAATAAGTTTTGAAACTTATTAATATTCTTGGCACAGTATGCCGATTCTTCATCACTTTCATCCACCGGGATTTCTTCTTTGCGAGACATCTTAGCTTTTAAAGCTATCAATCTTTCCTTTGGCTTTGGCTTTACATTTCGTGATTTTAGAACTATCTCGTAACTAATTAGTGAACCAACAAGGGCGCTAAAGTCTAGCGTGTTGAGTTCTTTAGATTCCATGATCGTCGTCATGGTGCCATCTCATTCTGTAACACCCCCAAATCCTATTGGGTTATTACAGTGCCGTGGACCCCACACCAGGAGATCCACCAGGCTAACACGACCAAAAATACAACTAACTGACCAAAAGGGGAATCACAATCCCTACACTGACATCCAACATAATATTCCGATATGGAATTTCAATGACAACAGTGGGCCTACATGGCCCAAATAAATTACAACGACATCCACGAGCCTTGCTCGGATAATACAAAATGACAATAACTGACAAAACTGGAGTACTCCAACTGTGTGACTGACATGAACACCAAAACATCTCGGACTAGTATCGCTCGCATGCCTCGTCGCCACGTCATGCCCCTGTGTCTCAACTCTCTCCTCGCAAACACCTAAAACATGAAAACATGTTCCGCCCCCACGGGGTCAGTCATCCAGATAATGATTATCAAATACATGTACAACATGATATGCATCCAAAGGGCAGAATGAATAGTAGAGTAATGGTAATACGAGATGCTCACAAACCAAAGTAACAATCGAGCATTCGTGGAATACTATGCCCACGGCATCCGATCAATACCTGCTCAACAGGTTAGAACACAAGTGCCCAACGGCGAATCATCAATACAGAACACAACAATACATCACCCGAAGGTAACCCAAGCCAAACACTGAAATAGATACGAATCACAATGCCCGAAGGCTCCGACAGGAATACCAATACATCAAAATGGCCTTAATACCGAATGTACGGCCGTTTATCATCATAATACCACGAATGTCATTCACCAAAGTCATCAATCACCACAATGGCCCGAAGCCAAAACAGCCCAAGTCAGATCAATGAGGGTCGAAGCCACGCACGAAGCCGTATCACAATGAGATCATCCAATGACCGTGACTCAATTGCAGTCTTTGGGAAACCAACCGCGAGGTTCAAGCCCAGACTTACCCATAATGAGATCACCCGGTGGACCGTGACTCTTGAATCGTAGGTGTTGGGAAACCAACCGCGAAGGTTCAAGCCCCAAGCTTACCCATAATGAGATCATTAACATGACCGTGACCTCTTGAATCAGTAGGTGTTGGGAAACCAACCGCGAAGGTTCAAGCCCCAAGCTTACCCATAATGAGATCATTAACATGACCGTGACTCATCGAATCGTAGGTGTTGGGAAACCAACCGCGAAGGTTCAAGCCCCAAGCTTACCCATAATGAGATCATTAACATGGCCGTGACTCTTGAATCGTAGGTGTTGGGAAACCAACCGCGAAGGTTCAAGCCCCAAGCTTACCCATAATGAGATCATTAACATGACCGTGACCTACTGAACTGTAGGTGTTGGGAAACCAACCGCGAAGGTTCAAGCCCCAAGCTTACCCATCGAGCACTAGCCGAGACTAGTCTCCAAAACATAATTAATCACAACAGTAACAATCCCAAGATTACCAAACTCACAAGAATAATAGCATGCTGCCTTGAGTCGGCCAACACGACAACAATAACTCACAGATGGGCTCCGTCCACGGCGGTCCCAATTCAAATACCTCGACTGCCTTGGAATGGCCAATCGATCACAACAACTCAACGGATGGAAACTATCCTTGACAGTCCCAATTCAATACATCGATTACCTTTAGAATGGTCAATCGATAATGATGACACAACGGATGGGAATTATCTTCGATAATCCCAATTAAATATGTCGATTGCCTTAGAACGGTCAACCGATAACCAATGATGCAACGGATGGGAATTATCTTCGATAATCCCAAATAAATACATCGATTGCCTTAGAACGGTCAACCGATAACCAATGATACAACGGATGGGAATTATCTTCGATAATCCCAAATAAATACATCGATTGCCTTAGAACGGTCAACCGATAACCAATGATACAACGAATGGGAATTATCTTCGATAATCCCAATTAAATACGTCGATTACCTTAGAACGGTTAATCGATAACCAATGATACGGTAGAATAGATATCCCGGCGTTTTAAACCGACCACCAAATGATATGATAACGAATATATCAAACGCCTTCAATCGGCCAATGCAACATCATAGTAATAGTTCCAATTCGATAATAACGATTCAACGATGCCTCAGAACGACATTAGCGTCAACAATAATAATCGATACATCGATACCGCGAACCGGCTATGGACAACAAGAATCTCAATGCCTTAAACGGGCCGTTAACGAATAACAATCACAACTGGTAAAATCACCGAAGGGTATTGTATCAAACAATCCCCAAATATCAATAAATCACGAAGAGACTATGTCTCGAAATGATACAACACATTCATACACATATATGATAACATTAATCTCATTGACCAGTACAAGTATAAAACTTGCCTCAAACCGAAGGCGAGAAAGTCCTTCCACGATCAACGTCCTGGCACGAAACGACGAACGGCGCCTCCCGACGATCACAAACACTCGAACAACCTTGAATGAAAACGATTCATTCAAAAACACAAAATCACTAGAAAACAACGACAAGGACAAAGCCCGATTCAAACACGAATCGATCACAACGCGCGAATGAATATCATAGTCCTCAACTATGAATTCTAACATTCTCCAACACCTCGATGATCAATTAACATGATCATTACGTTCTTAACACTTGTGAAATCCATTCAACAAGATTCATTTAAGAACAATCATCAAAACAAACATCTCAAAGTGATAATATCACCAACAACAATAATCATCTCAAGACTTATGTTAATCATATAACAATCTTAACATAATCCTTCCTAGACATGATTAAAACCTCCCAACAATCTAAAACATCAAGAACATAATCATACTCAAGCTATACCAACATGTTCTTCATCAAAAGTTTATCAAAACCATGAAGAATCATGATATACTCCATGAATCAAACAATACCCGAAGAAAACAACAACAACTCGAAAATCACTTGAAGAACAAGAGATTGAGGGAACTTACCAAAGAAGAACAAGAAGAAGCCTCCAAACACCAAAGGGGCACCAACAAGTTTCCAACTTCAAGCTTCAATCCAAGCTAGGATGTTCAAGATCGAGTTGGAAGAGGCTAAACATCAATAACAAGTCCAAACGGACGATTCTAGGGAGAGAAAATGTGTTTTGGTTCGTGAGGAAATGAAAAACGAAACCAAGATAAATAGACTGACCAATTCATTACGTACGTTATACACTATGGTTAACGTACGTAAGAGGCATTACGTACGCTATGCTAAGACATTAACGTACGTAATGAAAAATCCAGAACTAACTGGGCTAAAATACGAAGGCCTTAACGTACGTAAACAAGAACTTATTACGTACATTAACAAGACCTACATTACGTACGTAAAGCTCACCTCTTAACGTACGTAAGGGTCCGTTGACTGCAATAGTGAGATCCGATCGGAAGATGCTCGGGACCCACCGGCCGAAAGTTACTACGAGGAAGGTTCCTGCCACCTACCAAGCATTACGTGCGTAACCTTACAGGCATAACGTACGTAATACTCAACCCATAACGTACGTAAGTCTACACATATAGCGTACGTTAAGGCTAGTGTACTTAGCCAAAAAATCCAAACTCTCCAACCAACATTCAAACGACGAAACTAACCCGACAACAAGTATAATATTTCGATCCCGAAATATTCCAATACAATATACATTGTATCAGTCCAAAACAACAACACTTGTACAATACCAAATGAATATGTACAACTCAACAGTAACACGAAAAAAAATTATCCCCGGATATTACATACTCCCCCCCTTAAAAAGAGTGTCGTCCCCGAAACTCAGGGTGCAAAAACACGGGGTACGAACTATCCATCAGGATAAGAAAACAACATCTCCAGGAATACTCCTCACTGCGAACCACTTCGCCTGAGTAATCGGGCCAACCCCACGGGTTCCCGCATCTCCTCTGCCCTAACACGGCGAAAAACAAGGGATAAAAACACTCAACCACTGCGAGATCAGCCGAAACATAACTCTCCCGCTAGAGACCAGCCAGGAAGTCGTACCAATCGCATGACTAGTAACACCGGCGTACACACCCCGCGGGTGCCGCCCATTGTACATGTCTACAATCATCGGTGTACACTCCCCCGTTCTCATCAGCATCGGACGCCAATGCAATCACTGACTCATGCCACAAAAGGAAAATAACAACGCACATGTGGTCCTCGGGACCATATCAACTGCACACCCAAGTCCTCACGACTCGGCGTCTCGGATTGAAATGAACAATTACCCAGATTATTAAAAAATCTCGGGTACAACACCAAAAGGAAGGAAAAACACATCACACGACCTCAAATCTCAAGATTCTCGAATCTGATCATTACAAGATAGATTAACCATAAATGGTTCGCAACCACAAGATTTCAAAGTACGCATCGAGTCAAACATCAATCCGAAAAATAAAGAAAGAAATTAAGGCTACATCTCAAATGTATCCAAAATCAACATCCTCCAGGTCATCGAACTCCTCGATCTGATCGACTCGAGGAAGATCCAAATCTGAGCTCGCCGCTCCTCCTCGAGTGTCCATACTTCTGGCTCCCGAAGCCCGATACGACCCCTTGGATGGAGTACGGACTGAAGCAACAAAATCTCTCGAGGCCCGTGAGCTTCCTTGAGATCTACTGGCATTAGAACCCCTGCAGTATTTCTGAAGGTGTCCCTGCCTCCCACACAGAAAACAAGCAATAGACCGCATCGAGCACCGAGTACTGCGATGTCCTATTGTATCACAGTTAAAGCAAACAACGGTCGAACCCGTCGCCTGAGAAGAAGATGCTTTCCTAGCACGAGGACGACTAGAAAACGACCTCCTAGACGTCGGAGCCCGATGTCCTTTTGAATGAACCGGCATCCTAGTCCTCTCTCCGGAAGAAACTGAAGGGTTCTTCCGAGCAAGCTCTTTGATCAAAAGCTCTGCTCCAAGAGCCTTCTCGATGAATTCACCAAGTGAATTGCAATTATGGTTGAACAACTGCATCCTCAACTGCGGGTTCAGCCTCTTGCTAAAATACTTGATCTTATCCGCCTCAGTACGGATAACAGATGAAGCAAACTGAAGGAGTCCCTGAAACTTCTCCGCAATAACAATAACACCCTCGCCCTCGACGGATTCGGGGTTCAAAACCTCTGACAACTTGGCTTCACGGAGTGGAGCCGGATAATACCTCTCTAGCATGAGAGTCTTAAACTCACTCCAAGCACAATCACGATCGGTGGGTTTTACAGAAAGCCACCAAGAATAAGCGCCTTTACTCAAATAATAAGCCGCTACTACCACCTTACTCTCTTCCGGACACTGAACCATGTCAAAGAGTTTATCAAAATGTTCAAGCCAATGAACAATATCAGCTGGTTCCGACGAACCCTCAAAAATAGGTGGCCTCTGACGAGAGATGTCGCCGATAATCTGACTCACTCTCGTGGACTGTCCATAAAACGGCACCTGGGATCCCTGCTGCGGTGGACCACGTACCACTGAGGTATGTATGGTTTCCATTATCTGCGTCATCTGAGTCATCTGGGTCATCATGCCCCTCATAAGCAAGTAAGGGTCGATGTGGTCACTCTCAGTCTGGTCGACTCCTCGAGTATGACGTTCCGAAGGGGAACCGGTCGCATAAGTCACATCTCCGGCTGAATTCTGATCCCTCTCGGCATCCGCACGCGCATAATCACGAGGTTCTGGGTTTCGGCCTGCTCCGCAGACTTTACCCCCTCTGCCACATCCTCGGTTTCTTCTTTCCATACTGAAAGAATAACGCTCGATCATGAACAAAGCTCAAATATGCCTCAATGGCTAATCCCCAATGCTATGTCAATAGCCAAACACGAGTATATATACTCAACAAATAAACAATCGCTTCAAACATTCTAATTATAGCCAATACTGAGCCGACACGCTCCAAAGCAATTAATCATGAATGGGTCGTAGCATAATGTTACATACAGGTTTCAACAAAACATGTATAATCAATGGCATAATGAATGTATGAGCATACAAGAGAATCGAGTCCTTACACAGGTCATACGAAGCTTCGAGGTCTTGCGATACTAGTCTTCACTGACGACGACTCGATGAAAGAATGACTCATACAGTCGTCCAACTACCACGACTCACAAAACCCGACTGTCCATATTGTCATAACCTGACAGTTCACTACTACCGCATCGGTAGAACCGCATAACTCACATATCAGGGTATCTCACAACCCAACTCTCTGATACCATCTTCTGTAACACCCCCAAATCCTATTGGCTTATTACAGTGCCGTGGACCCCACACCAAGAGATCCACCAGGCTAACACGACCAAAAATACAACTAACTGACCAAAAGGGGAATCACAATCCCTACACTGACATCCAACATAATATTCCGATATGGAATTTCAATGACAACAGTGGGCCTACATGGCCCAAATAAATTACAACGACATCCACGAGCCTTGCTCGGATAATACAAAATGACAATAACTGACAAAACTGGAGTACTCCAACTGTGTGACTGACATGAACACCAAAACATCTCGGACTAGTATCGCTCGCATGCCTCGTCGCCACGTCATGCCCCTGTGTCTCAACTCTCTCCTCGCAAACACCTAAAACATGAAAACATGTTCCGCCCCCACGGGGTCAGTCATCCAGATAATGATTATCAAATACATGTACAACATGATATGCATCCAAAGGGCAGAATGAATAGTAGAGTAATGGTAATACGAGATGCTCACAAACCAAAGTAAAAATCGAGCATTCGTGGAATACTATGCCCACGGCATCCGATCAATACCTGCTCAACAGGTTAGAACACAAGTGCCCAACGGCGAATCATCAATACAGAACACAACAATACATCACCCGAAGGTAACCCAAGCCAAACACTGAAATAGATACGAATCACAATGCCCGAAGGCTCCGACAGGAATACCAATACATCAAAATGGCCTTAACAGCCGAACAGCCTGAAGCTGTTTATCATCATAATACCCTGAATGTCATTCAGCCAAAGCTGTCAATCACCACAATGGCCCGAAGCCAAAACAGCCCGAAGCTGTATCAATGAGGGCCGAAGCCACGCACGAAGCCGTATCACAATGAGATCATCCGATGACCGTGACTCGCTGAATTGCAGTCTGGGAAACCAACCGCGAGGGTTCAAGCCCAGACTTACCCATAATGAGATCACCCGGTGGCCCGTGACTCTTGAATCGTAGGTTTTGGGAAACCAACCGCGAAGGTTCAAGCCCCAAGCTTACCCATAATGAGATCATTAACATGACCGTGACTCTTTGAATCGTAGGTGTTGGGAAACCAACCGCGAAGGTTCAAGCCCCAAGCTTACCCATCATGAGATAAGAAACATGACCGTGACCAAGGGTGCTGTAGGTGTTGGGAAACCAACCGCGAAGGTTCAAGCCCTAAGCTTACCCATAATGAGATCATTAACATGACCGTGACCTACTGAACTGTAGGTGTTGGGAAACCAACCGCGAAGGTTCAAGCCCCAAGCTTACCCATAATGAGATCATTAACATGACCGTGACCTACTGAACTGTAGGTGTTGGGAAACCAACTGCGAAGGTTCAAGCCCCAAGCTTACCCATCGAGCACTAGCCGAGACTAGTCTCCAAAACATAATTAATCACAACAGTAACAATCCCAAGATTACCAAACTCACAAGAATAATAGCATGCTGCCTTGAGTCGGCCAACACGACAACAATAACTCACAGATGGGCTCCGTCCACGGCGGTCCCAATTCAAATACCTCGACTGCCTTGGAATGGCCAATCGATCACAACAACTCAACGGATGGAAACTATCCTTGACAGTCCCAATTCAATACATCGATTACCTTTAGAACGGTCAATCGATAACGATGACACAACGGATGGGAATTATCTTCGATAATCCCAATTAAATATGTCGATTGCCTTAGAACGGTCAACCGATAACCAATGATGCAACGGATGGGAATTATCTTCGATAATCCCAAATAAATACATCGATTGCCTTAGAACGGTCAACCGATAACCAATGATACAAAGGATGGGAATTATCCTCGATAATCCCAAATAAATACATCGATTGCCTTAGAACGGTCAACCGATAACCAATGATACAACGAATGGGAATTATCTTCGATAATCCCAATTAAATACGTCGATTACCTTAGAACGGTTAATCGATAACCAATGATACTGTAGAATAGATATCTCGGCGTTTTAAACCGACCACCGAAACAGATATGATAACGAATATATCAAACGCCTTCAATCGGCCAATGCAACATCATAGTAATAGTTCCAATTCGATAATAACGATTCAACGATGCCTCAGAACGACATTAGCGTCAACAATAATAATCGATACATCGATACCGCGAACCGGCTATCGACAACAAGAATCTCAATGCCTTAAACGGGCCGTTAACGAATAACAATCACAACTGGTAAAATCACCGAAGGGTATTGTATCAAACAATCCCCAAATATCAATAAATCACGAAGAGACTATGTCTCGAAATGATACAACACATTCATACACATATATGATAACATTAATCTCATTGACCAGTACAAGTATAAAACTTGCCTCAAACCGAAGGCGAGAAAGTCCTTCCACGATCAACGTCCTGGCACGAAACGACGAACGGCGCCTCCCGACGATCACAAACACTCGAACAACCTTGAATGAAAACGATTCATTCAAAAACACAAAATCAATAGAAAACAACGACAAGGACAAAGCCCGATTCAAACACGAATCGATCACACCGCACGAATGAATATCATAGTCCTCAACTATGAATTCTAACATTCTCCAACACCTCGATGATCAATTAACATGATCATTACGTTCTTAACACTTGTGAAATCCATTCAACAAGATTCATTTAAGAACAATCATCAAAACAAACATCTCAAAGTGATAATATCACCAACAACAATAATCATCTCAAGACTTATGTTAATCATATAACAATCTTAACATAATCCTTCCTAGACATGATTAAAACCTCCCAACAATCTAAAACATCAAGAACATAATCATACTCAAGCTATACCAACATGTTCTTCATCAAAAGTTTATCAAAACCATGAAGAATCATGATATACTCCATGAATCAAACAATACCCGAAGAAAACAACAACAACAACTCGAAAATCACTTGAAGAACAAGAGATTGAGGGAACTTACCAAAGAAGAACAAGAAGAAGCCTCCAAACACCAAAGGGGCACCAACAAGTTTCCAACTTCAAGCTTCAATCCAAGCTAGGATGTTCAAGATCGAGTTGGAAGAGGCTAAACATCAATAACAAGTCCAAACGGACGATTCTAGGGAGAGAAAATGTGTTTTGGTTCGTGAGGAAATGAAAAACGAAACCAAGATAAATAGACTGACCAATTCATTACGTACGTTATACACTATGGTTAACGTACGTAAGAGGCATTACGTACGCTATGCTAAGACATTAACGTACGTAATGAAAAATCCAGAACTAACTGGGCTAAAATACAAAGGCCTTAACGTACGTAAAAAAGAACTTATTACGTACGTTAACAAGACCTACATTACGTACGTAAAGCTCACCTCTTAACGTACGTAAGGGTCCGTTGACTGCAATAGTGAGATCCGATCGAAAGATGCTCGGGACCCACCGACCGAAAGTGACTACGAGGAAGGTTCCTGCCACCTACCAAGCATTACGTGCGTAACCTTACAGACATAACGTACGTAATACTCAACCCATAACGTACGTAAGTCTACACATATAGCGTACGTTAAGGCTAGTGTACTTAGCCAAAAAATCCAAACTCTCCAACCAACATTCAAACGACGAAACTAACCCGACGAGAAGTATAATATTTCGATCCCGAAATATTCCAATACAATATACATTGTATCAGTCCAAAACAACAACACTTGTACAATTCCAAATGAATATGTACAACTCAACAGTAGCACGAAAAAAAAATTATCCCCGGATATTACATACTCCCCCCTTAAAAAGAGTGTCGTCCCCGAAACTCAGGGTGCAAAAACACGGGGTACGAACTATCCATCAGGATAAGAAAACAACATCTCCAGGAATACTCCTCACTGCGAACCACTTCGCCTGAGTAATCGGGCCAACCCCATGGGTTCCCGCATCTCCTCTGCCCTAACATGGCGAAAAACAAGGGATAAAAACACTCAACCACTGCGAGATCAGCCGAAACATAACTCTCCCGCTAGAGACCAGCCAGGAAGTCGTACCAATCGCATGACTAGTAACACCGGCGTACACACCCCGCGGGTGCCGCCCATTGTACATGTCTACAATCATCGGTGTACACTCCCCCGTTCTCATCAGCATCGGACGCCAATGCAATCACTGACTCATGCCACAAAAGGAAAATAACAACGCACATGTGGTCCTCGGGACCATATCAACTGCACACCCAAGTCCTCACGACTCGGCGTCTCGGATTGAAATGAACAATTACCTGCATTATTAAAAATCTCTGTACAACACCAAAAGGAAGGAAAAACACATCACACGACCTCAAATCTCAAGATTCTCGATACAATCATTACAAGATAGATCAACCATAAATGGTTCGCAACCACAAGACTAAAGTATGCACCGAGTCAAACATCAATCCGAAAAATAAAGAAAGAAATTAAGGCTACATCTCAAATGTATCCAAAATCAACATCCTCCAGGTCATCGAACTCCTCGATCTGATCGACTCGAGGAAGATCCAAATCTGAGCTCGCCGCTCCTCCTCGAGTGTCCATACTTCTGGCTCCCGAAGCCCGATACGACCCCTTGGATGGAGTACGGACTGAAGCAACAAAATCTCTCGAGGCCCGTGAGCTTCCTTGAGATCTACTGGCATTAGAACCCCTGCAGTATTTCTGAAGGTGTCCCTGCCTCCCACACAGAAAACAAGCAATAGACCGCATCGAGCACCGAGTACTGCGATGTCCTATTGTATCACAGTTAAAGCAAACAACGGTCGAACCCGTCGCCTGAGAAGAAGATGCTTTCCCAGCACGAGGACGACTAGAAAACGACCTCCTAGACGTCGGAGCCCGATGTCCTTCTGAATGAACCGGCATCCTAGTCCTCTCTCCGGAAGAAACTGAAGGGTTCTTCCGAGCAAGCTCCTTGATCAAAAGCTCTGCTCCAAGAGCCTTCTCGATGAATTCACCAAGTGAATTGCAATTATGGTTGAACAACTGCATCCTCAACTGCGGGTTCAGCCTCTTGCTAAAATACTTGATCTTATCCGCCTCAGTACGGATAACAGATGAAGCAAACTGAAGGAGTCCCTGAAACTTCTCCGCAATAACAATAACACCCTCGCCCTCGATGGATTCGGGGTTCAAAACCTCTGACAACTTGGCTTCACGGAGTGGAGCCGGATAATACCTCTCTAGCATGAGAGTCTTAAACTCACTCCAAGCACAATCACGATCGGTGGGTTTTACAGAAAGCCACCAAGAATAAGCGCCTTTACTCAAATAATAAGCCGCTACTGCCAACTTACTCTCTTCCGGACACTGAACCATGTCAAAGAGTTTATCAAAATGTTCAAGCCAATGAACAATATCAGCTGGTTCCGACGAACCCTCAAAAATAGGTGGCCTCTGACGAGAGATGTTGCCGATAATCTGACTCACTCTCCTGGACTGTCCATAAAACGGCACCTGGGATCCCTGCTGCGGTGGACCACGTACCACTGAGGTCTGTATGGTTTCCATTATCTGCGTCATCTGAGTCATCTGGGTCATCATGCCCATCATAAGAAAGTAAGGGTCGATGTGGTCACTCTCAGTCTGGTCGACTCCTCGAGTATGACGTTAGAAGGAACCGTCGCATAAGTCACATCTCCGGCTGAATTCTGATCCCTCTCGGCATCCGCACGCGCATAATCACGAGGTTCTGGGTTTCGGCCTGCTCCGCAGACTTTACCCCCTCTGCCACATCCTCGGTTTCTTCTTTCCATACTGAAAGAATAACGCTCGATCATGAACAAAGCTCAAATATGCCTCAACGGCTAATCCCCAATGCTATGTCAATAGCCAAACACGAGTATATATACTCAACAAATAAACAATCGCTTCAAACATGCTAATTATAGCCAATACTGAGCCGACAAGCTCCAAAGCAATTAATCATGAATGGGTCGTAGCATAATGTTACATACAGGTTTCAACAAAACATGTATAATCATTGGCATAATGAATGTATGAGCATACAAGAGAATCGAGTCCTTACACAGGTCATACGAAGCTTCGAGGTCTTGCGATACTAGTCTTCACTGACGACGACTCGATGAAACAATGACTCATACAGTCGTCCAACTACCACGAATCACAAACTCCGATTGTCAGTTGTCATAACTCGACAGCTTCAAGATTACCGCGTCGGTAGAACCGCATAACTCACATATCGGGTATCTCACAACCCAACTCTCTCGATACCATCTTCTCGTAACACCCCAAATCCTATCAGGTTATTACAGTGCCGTGGACCCCACACCAGAGATCCACCAAGGCAAACACGACCAAAAATACAACTAACTGACCAAAAGGGGAATCACAATCCCTACACTGACATCCAACATAATATTCCGATATGGAATTTCAATGACAACAGTGGGCCTACATGGCCCAAATAAATTACAACGACATCCACGAGCCTTGCTCGGATAATACAAAATGACAATAACTGACAAAACTGGAGTACTCCAACTGTCTGACTGACATGAACACCAAAACATCTCGGACTAGTATCGCTCGCATGCCTCGTCGCCACGTCATGCCCCTGTGTCTCAACTCTCTCCTCGCAAACACCTAAAACATGAAAACGTGTTCCGCCCCCACGGGGTCAGTCATCCAGATAATGATTATCAAATACATGTACAACATGATATGCATCCAAAGGGCAGAATGAATAGTAGAGTAATGGTAATACGAGATGCTCACAAACCAAAGTAAAAATCGAGCATTCGTGGAATACTATGCCCACGGCATCCGATCAATACCTGCTCAACAGGTTAGAACACAAGTGCCCAACGGCGAATCATCAATACAGAACACAACAATACATCACCCGAAGGTAACCCAAGCCAAACACTGAAATAGATACGAATCACAATGCCCGAAGGCTCCGACAGGAATACCAATACATCACAATGGCCTTAACAGCCGAACAGCCCGAAGCTGTTTATCATCATAATACCCTAAATGTCATTCAGCCAAATCTGTAAATCACCACAATGGCCCGAAGCCAAAACAGCCCGAAGCTGTATCAATGAGGGCCGAAGCCACGGCACGAAGCCGTATCACAATGAGATCATCCAATGACCGTGACCTGCTGAATTGCAGGTGCTGGGAAACCAACCGCGAGGGTTCAAGCCCCAGACTTACCCATAATGAGATCACCCAGTGACCGTGACCTCTTGAATCGTAGGTGTTGGGAAACCAACCGCGAAGGTTCAAGCCCCAAGCTTACCCATAATGAGATCATTAACATGACCGTGACTCATCAATCGTAGGTGTTGGGAAACCAACCGCGAAGGTTCAAGCCCCAAGCTTACCCATAATGAGATCATTAACATGACCGTGACTCTTCAATCGTAGGTGTTGGGAAACCAACCGCGAAGGTTCAAGCCCCAAGCTTACCCATAATGAGATCATTAACATGACCGTGACTCATCGAATCAGTAGGTGTTGGGAAACCAACCGCGAAGGTTCAAGCCCCAAGCTTACCCATAATGAGATCATTAACATGACCGTGACTCATCAATCAGTAGGTGTTGGGAAACCAACCGCGAAGGTTCAAGCCCCAAGCTTACCCATCGAGCACTAGCCGAGACTAGTCTCCAAAACATAATTAATCACAACAGTAACAATCCCAAGATTACCAAACTCACAAGAATAATAGCATGCTGCCTTGAGTCGGCCAACACGACAACAATAACTCATAGATGGGCTCCGTCCACGGCGGTCCCAATTCAAATACCTCGACTGCCTTGGAATGGCCAATCGATCACAACAACTCAACGGATGGAAACTATCCTTGACAGTCCCAATTCAATACATCGATTACCTTTAGAATGGTCAATCGATAACGATGACACAACGGATGGGAATTATCTTCGATAATCCCAATTAAATATGTCGATTGCCTTAGAACGGTCAACCGATAACCAATGATGCAACGGATGGGAATTATCTTCGATAATCCCAAATAAATACATCGATTGCCTTAGAACGGTCAACCGATAACCAATGATACAACGGATGGGAATTATCTTCGATAATCCCAAATAAATACATCGATTGCCTTAGAACGGTCAACCGATAACCAATGATACAACGGATGGGAATTATCTTCGATAATCCCAATTAAATACGTCGATTACCTTAGAACGGTTAATCGATAACCAATGATACGGTAGAATAGATATCCCGGCATTTTAAACCGACCACCGAAACAGATATGATAACGAATATATCAAACGCCTTCAATCGGCCAATGCAACATCATAGTAATAGTTTCAATTCGATAATAACGATTCAACGATGCCTCAGAACGACATTAGCGTCAACAATAATAATCGATACATCGATACCGCGAACCGGCTATCGACAACAAGAATCTCAATGCCTTAAACGGGCCGTTAACGAATAACAATCACAACTGGTAAAATCACTGAAGGGTATTGTATCAAACAATCCCCAAATATCAATAAATCACGAAGAGACTATGTCTCGAAATGATACAACACATTCATACACATATATGATAACATTAATCTCATTGACCAGTACAAGTATAAAACTTGCCTCAAACCGAAGGCGAGAAAGTCCTTCCACGATCAACGTCCTGGCACGAAACGACGAACGGCGCCTCCCGACGATCACAAACACTCGAACAACCTTGAATGAAAACGATTCATTCAAAAACACAAAACTAATAGAAAACAACGACAAGGACAAAGCCCGATTCAAACACGAATCGATCACACCGCACGAATGAATATCATAGTCCTCAACTATGAATTCTAACATTCTCCAACACCTCGATGATCAATTAACATGATCATTACGTTCTTAACACTTGTAAAATCCATTCAACAAGATTCATTTAAGAACAATCATCAAAACAAACATCTCAAAGTTATAATATCACCAACAACAATAATCATCTCAAGACTTATGTTAATCATATAACAATCTTAACATAATCCTTCCTAGACATGATTAAAACCTCCCAACAATCTAAAACATCAAGAACATAATCATACTCAAGCTATACCAACATGTTCTTCATCAAAAGTTTATCAAAACCATGAAGAATCATGATATACTCCATGAATCAAACAATACCCGAAGAAAACAACAACAACTCGAAAATCACTTGAAGAACAAGAGATTGAGGGAACTTACCAAAGAAGAACAAGAAGAAGCCTCCAAACACCAAAGGGGCACCAACAATTTTCCAACTTCAAGCTTCAATCCAAGCTAGGATGTTCAAGATCGAGTTGGAAGAGGCTAAACATCAATAACAAGTCCAAACGGACGATTCTAGGGAGAGAAAATGTGTTTTGGTTCGTGAGGAAATGAAAAACGAAACCAAGATAAATAGACTGACCAATTCATTACGTACGTTATATACTATGGTTAACGTACGTAAGAGGCATTACGTACGCTATGCTAAGACATTAACGTACGTAATGAAAAATCCAGAACTAACTGGGCTAAAATACGAAGGCCTTAACGTACGTAAACAAGAACTTATTACGTACGTTAACAAGACCTACATTACGTACGTAAAGCTCACCTCTTAACCTACATAAGGGTCTGTTGACTGCAATAGTGAGATCCGATCGGAAGATGCTCGGGACCCACCGGCCGAAAGTGACTACGAGGAAGGTTCCTGCCACCTACCAAGCATTACGTACGTAACCTTACAGGCATAACGTACGTAATACTCAACCCATAATGTACGTAAGTCTACACATATAGTGTACGTTAAGGCTAGTGTACTTAGCCAAAAAAATCCAAACTCTCCAACCAATATTCAAACGACGAAACTAACCCGACGACGAGTATAATATTTCGATCCCGAAATATTCCAATATAATATACATTGTATCAGTCCAAAACAACAACACTTGTACAATTCCAAATGAATATGTACAACTCAACAGTAACACGAAAAAAAAATTATCCCCGGATATTACACATTCAACAGGTAGTGATCTTAAGATTTTCTTTACTTTTTCACTACTTATTAATAGTTTCCCAAAACAAGCTAATCTATTAGAAATGACCGAAAAACGGTCGAGCATGTTCGTGATGGATTCTTCACTTTTCATCATAAATAGCTCGTATTCATGTAGGAGCATATTTATTTTCGTCTCCTTGACTTGAGACGTTCCTTCATGTGTGACTTCTAACATCTTCCATATATCTTTAGCACTTTCACACGAAGATATCCGATTGTATTCTTTCGGATTTAAAGCACAATATAATAATTGCGTGGCTTTGCAATTATAGTGATCATTTTTCCAATCGGAATCATCGTACTCTTCAAAACTTTTAAGCGTACCGTCGGATTTGATTGGAATTTTCGGACCAAGACATATCACTTTCCAAAGCTCGATGTCATAAGCTCGGATGAATATTGACATCTTCTTCTTCCATGTCATGAAGTTAGATCCATCGAATAATGGTGGTCGGTTCAAGGCAAGACCTTCGACCTGTGCAATTTGAAACGCCATAGGATATTCTTCTCCTTGGATGTTAAGCCGCTTCTAGGAGTACCTCTCCGATACCAATTGTTGGTACAATATTCTTTATATGCGCTATTGTGCAGAAACGTAAATAAAGGTGCAGAAGATAAATCGACACACGATTTATAGAGGTTCGGCCAAACGTGCCTACGCCCCCTCTTAAGTATCTTTTTCTATAGGATGAAGATCAACCTCTGCACCTCTCTTCTATCGGTCAAGGAATAACCATTACAATCTCGTCTTTTATAGGTCCGAGATAACCTTTCACACACTTGTCTTTATGTCCGTCTAAGTTAAACCGTTTTCCTTTTCTATCGGACAAGGAATAACCTCTCAAGATTTCTATGGGTACTAGACAAACCACACATGGATATAGATTGCGATTCTAATAATGTTGGATCCTAATAACACCGAATCCAATTGTATCCTTTCTTTTTCCTATCGTGTATTTTTTTCGTGTATAACACTCAAACACTTATCAATATAAGCACAATTACAACACCAAGAATATGTATATCAATATCTGATCAATAAGTCGATTGCTTTGCATTTTTATAGGTTCAATACCATAGGAAGTGGTATTTGTAGGCTCCAAAGCGTCAACTAGCCGTTAGCAACTTTGGCCTTCTATACGGACGTTATCAGCCAACCTTTACGTATGTTAAGCATACGTATGTTATCCCTTGTACGTTACGTACGTTATGTTCTATGACAATCAGTCCAGTAGCTCCTGCCTTCTACATTACGTACATTATACATCTCCCTCTTACGTACTTAACTATAGTCTTCGTATCCGTTACATGGTGACCTATGCCATGACAGCATCTTCAACGGCTCCTTGTTTGAATTCTTCATTATGTACGTTAACCATACAATGTTACGTACGTTAAGCTTGCTTCATTACGTATGTTATGCTACATGCATTGCGTAAGTTATGTATGTTATTTCCAACTTCTTGCGTCTTCGACTTCTTCGTTGTTTTGTTTTGCTTCCTCGTTGTTTTACTTTGTTTAACAACTAATCATCAAAACTCGATAATGAATATTTAGAATAAAATATTCCAACACCCCTAGCCTTGATTCCGGGCACGAGTTTGAGAAGGACTAACTTCCTCAGTAGGCTCCCCATCGGCCTCCACTTCAGGCTCAGAAAGAGCCCCGGCGTAAATGATAGACGGCTCATTGGGAAGCAATGACTCCCCCTTATCCTACAGCTCTTTTTGTCGAGCCCCCATGTCGGCATGCCTCTTCTCAACTCCCCTCAACCGAGACAACCTCTTGTTCTTACGATCTGCCATGATGGGGTCAACGTGCTCCTCATCGACCTTCCGGATGTCCTCCATTGAGAGATCCGCACAAAAATAATGGGAGAACAAATGATAGTGCGTAGAAAATTACATCATACAATGTCCACGTCTTTCAAACATCTGTCGCCCTCGGCTCTGCAGGTTGCACAATCCTCGTGTAAGACAAAGTTTAGGTGAGTAATCCAATCAGGAAACCGAGTTCCCCTTGGAACTTCAACCAGGGGACTAACCCACGCTATGGGACCCCTTATCAACCCGGCTTGAGCATGGTAACGAAAATCTGTCTCCAGCTCTGCCCAGTTAAGGATAGTGACGGAGGCGAACTGCTCGAGATTTGCGACCAAATTGGTGCTCCAATTTGGCCCGTGAATGCGCGAAGGGCGATGAGGTGAATTGACGGGAGCAGTGTGTAATACCCTCGCCTTTAATATTGTATTTCATGATTTAAGTTAAGTATTTTCGCACCATATCTGTGATGATGTAGCAAGTATCGACGAATTATGTTAAGTTGGATTCATGGTCATTCATACTATATTAGTTGTTGGGTGATATTGGGAGAATTCCATTTATGCTTGTTATAGTACTTAACGTACGTTAACCTGTCTTCATAACGTACGCTATGTATGTCGCCTTACGTACGTAACATCAATACGTTAACGTACGTAATGCGGAAGATCCTCCAGCAGTCCGCCTTTCGGCGGGTGGGGCCGAGCGGGGGTAGGTGGTCGGGAGTCGATCGCGACAGCCAAGTCAACGGCTATTACGTACGTAATAGCTACATAGTTACGTGCGTAACGAATTGCATGTTTTGAGGCAGTAAGATCTGATGAAATTGGTTACGTACGTAATGATCATAAGATTACGTACGTAAGGGCTATAACGTACGTTAACCACGTTCGTTAACGTACGTAATGCCGAGTTCAGATTATAAAAGTATGACTTGCCATTCACTTCCTACTCGACCCTTTTCAACCTCCCAACTGAGGAACGGTTCCTTTCCCTTCCAACTTCATTTCTAAGCCTTTCTAACTTGTGTTGGAGCTTCAGCACTTGATTGGTGACTTGGAGAGTTAGATATTGAAGTGTATCCCTTGAAGTGTTGGTGTTGTTCTTCATTTTAAGGTTGGTCTTCCTTTAACTCATATCAATTCCATGCTTATGATGATGTTAGTAGATAAATATTTCACATAATGTTAGTTTAAACTATTGCAAACATGATAAGTTAATTGAATCATGCTCAAATTAAGTGAAGATTAACATTGAAGGTATTAGTGTTACTTCTTGATGTAAATAACTTCATAATGTGATTGTGTTGGTAATGATATACATAAAACCTGATGTATAACATGATAATCGGAAGTTGATTATAGTCTCAACACTATGAACATGTTAGGGATGATATCCTTAATGATTAAAAGTGAGAAATGTTAAATTTGTCTTGAACATTCTATTGATTCTTGAAGGTAGTATGGAACCATGATTTTTGGCCTCTAAAACCTTTGTAATAAAATTGTTGGAAAGATTATGTTAACCCTTTGAAGATGATCTTCGCTAGATGGGATGAAGTTACTTCAAAAATTTCAAGTATCCAATGATATAACTAGGCTTTTAATAAATTCTTCAAAGTAAAACAATGGATGTTGATAGAAGGAAGTTGTAATCTTCATATGTTCAAATTAATCGATTTCGTTAAAGAGTGGTAATCACTACATTAATAGGTTGATAATGTTCTTAAGAGTATTGTGTTGAATATGATGATACAAATGCGGTAGATGAGTAGCCGAATTCCATTTCATTAATCCATGCGTGTTAAGAGACGTAAATTAAGATGATGTTCTTAGTTCACTCAAAACTTAAACTTATGTTTCATATAGTAATCAAGTTTTGAATGTAATCGTTGGTAAAATAATGTAAGAACGTAATTAAACACAAACTTATATCGTAATTGGAAGTGTCAACGATTTGAAAAGATATTTTCACGATATTACATTGATAATAAAGTAGACATCAAGTATTTGACATTAAGGTTAGAATATGTGAATGAACATGATAAACATACGATGATTTGTAATAAGAACATTAAAATGATCAATAGAATGATTGATTTATTCAAGTAAATTTACGAATATTATTTATGTAATAATACCATTATCGCATTTAATGTGTTGTTGAATGAATTACATTTCATTCAAGGTTGCTTGTTCACGTGAGTATTGTTAGACGAGGATACCGTTCGTTTGACCATTCAAAGAAGGATTATTCATCTACGGAATTGAGGCAAGTTATCTTGCTTGGTTATAATGATGGTTGAATTCTTGTGATTATTATGCGTTTCGTGTGTATGAAATGTTCTGATAATCTATGATTCATGATATGGTGATACCCTTGATCGTATTGTCATGGTGTTGGGGATGATATACCCGAAATTACCGTCCTTGTTACCGTTAGTCCTTTTGAGCTTTGTTGACACTTCGGTGAGTTGCTCGATTCCTTGGTAAAAGTGTAATTCGTTGAGTTTCGTTGTCATGTTGTATCGTGACATCTCTGGAGTCATATCTGCGCGCCGATTGGTTATGTGTAGGATTTTTAGCCGGGCACTTGATGATCATGCGTGGAGGTTTTCCGCATTTAGATCGTGCACACGAGACGTAGTTCGTGATGCTAATTAGGTACATCGTCCCACGTATATTCTGGATTCCGTATACGGGGTGGACATGTGCACGGACACATTTCCGTATCGGGCGTACTGTGACGTCCGTCTTGAGCCATAGTATATAGTCGTTCGTATATTTGGTTATGTTCGACAGTTGGGACTGATTGTTTATACGCCTTCGGGGTATATTCAGTAGTCGGTGGTTTTCTTTGAGATCAGTATATATATGAATTGTATAATATCATGAGAATCATTATTATGTATAGATGACCCTGTGGTTTGGGGCGAAATACTTGTATTTCAGGGCGAGGAAAGGGCAAGGCACGGGAGGAGCACAACGGCGACGGAGGATTCTGAAGTATGCTATTTCGGGGGCCCCGAGTCTTTTGGTTGTTCGGTTATGTTTTATTGTGACTTTCATTTTATTTTGTGTCGGATGAATGTACTAAAATTTGTTAGGTACTGCCCATCGTCATATGGTGCATGCGAATTTGGATCCTGTGTATGTTTGCTCGTATTTAAAGACATGAATAACTCATACTCCACACCGGGGTTTTGATAAATATTGTGGTACGGTGCCACGTTGTCAGATTTTAAATGTATATTGTGATATCGCCTGGTGGGTCCCGGTAGGGGTCCACAGCACTGTAATAGCCACTGTTTTTGGGCTATTACACAGTGAATTCCCAACCATGTCAGATCTCAACCTTAATCAAATGCCTGTTCCAACTCGTGACTTTATTGAAGGTGTTTGAAATAGGGGCCATGAGCTTGGGTTTGTTAGGGTCAGACTTAATGGCGATGGTTCTGGTTTTGGAATTGTAGGATGAATTGAAGAAGTGATAGAAGGCGAACATACATGGCTCGAAGCCGAGGCCGCGACACAAGATGATAAAGGCAGTAAGATACCTGACCGTATTGGCACCTAGACGAGCCGTGACGATTTCCCAATCTTCCAGAAACTGATTAATAAAAGGGTCTAAAGGCAGCCTTAGACCGAGATGGAATTGTTTGAAATAAAACGTGATGAAGGCATCATTATAATAGAAGGTTTTTGCTTCATTCTCATCAGCAAGGGGGTGGCTAGGCTATGATAGAGCCTATACTCACTCCTATCTATCTCATATGTGGTATAGAGTTCCTCGATCATCTCGTCCCCCCTTTGGGATGTTTAGGTCGAGAGGAGCCTTCTGAGTTTATATGGCCTTTACCTCGACTCCGTGTCGTGTCGACAACCTCAGAGTCAAACTCCTCGACGGGTCTGTCAGAAGTACTCTCTCCAGCCATACCTGTAGAAGACGACAATGGGTTAGACTCACCCTATGAAGACGACGAGGTCGCCTTCCCCCCTCCTCAACTACTTGGGCCGAGGAGAAACCTCCCCTAAAATGAAGCCGAGCTCGGGACTTGTCCTCGACATAATGCAAAATGCAGTCCAGGACCACTACTACAAAACTGGCTTTTAACAGCGGTTAAAATGCCCAATTAACGGTGGTTCCGGAACCGCCGTTATATGTACCGCTGTTAATATCAACGGCGGTTTTTAAAACCGCCGTTGAATTTGCCAAATAACGGCGGTTCCTGGAAACCGCTGTTAAATATGCCATTTAACGGATTAAAGGTAACATTATTAAACTCGATCATAAATGGTTATAGAACCGCCGTTGAATTTGCCAAATGACGGTTCATATTAACATTATTAAATATGTTACGGTGGTTTTACGGTGAACCGTTAAGTTTAAGAATTAACAATGATTCGGAGGAAGCTATGTTGAAATATTAATCATTTTATCCAGCTTTTCCCTATTTTGCACAATCCGATGCACGAATCGGATCAAACTAATCAATAAACCACTAATTCATCGAATCCAAACACACCGAAAAGAACTAACCAACACCAAATTCATTGAACCACCAATACATTGAAAAAGATAATACAAAAATCCCAATTCATCCAAAATAATTCATACAAATATCCAATGTACTAACCAACACCAAATTCATTGAACCACCAATACATTGAAAAAGATAATACAAAAATCCCAATTCATCCAAAATAATTCATACAAATATCCAATGTACAATTCATACAAATAATTCACACAAAAACACCAAAATCATGTCGCGAGACTGTAATATCCGCAATTTCGGATTTCTGGTAAATTTATTTTTTCGGCGGAGGTCCGTTTCGACGACTCGCTTGGGACCGTATCATCATTCTGAGAATGATTAATTCTGCACTTTTTGTCATCCGAGTTCGTTTCAGTATTGTTTTGTTGAGTTCCGTGTTTCTTAACAACTTTTCCGCACTCGTGTTCGATTCTTGTGAATCTCGTCCGAAATTACTGTTTCGAGTTTCCCGTAAGTCCGTTTAACTTTGTTAGACGTGTTGTGAGCTTTGGTTTGGTGTTTCGATCGCGTATCGTGATTTTCGGACGTTTTGGGCCATTTTCGTAAATTCCCAAAGTTTTGGGTAATTACTTCCGTTGTTGAATTCCGAGCCTTCGGGTGGTTGGAATTGTGTGTTCTCTTAGCCCTTAGATTCGTCTTTGCGAGTACTTCGTGACCGTATCTTCGATTCGTATTCAGGTTCGGGTTTCGGTGTCGTTTTCTTGAGTTCAGTGTTATTAAACGACTTTTCCCAAATATGAGTCGACTTTGTAGAATCACCATAAATTCTTGAAAACTCCAAAGACTTTGAATCTTTTCAATATTATAGAGAATCAAGTTAGCTTTCCAATGGTTCAAACGGTGAGTCAATCGGAGTCCGGACGAGAGAGTTATGGTCGAAATAGCTCAGACACTCATTTTCCAGTTTTGGCCGAGCAGCCTGTACCCTGTGCCGCGGCACACTTATCTTGAGCCGCGGCACACATCCAGTTAGCCTATTTCTGGATTTTGTGAGATGAATGCTCATTTCATCTCTTCCTTCATTCCTCCTCCTCTTGGCGATCTTATGGGCGATTTTTGGGCGTTTTGCATCATCAATCCCGAGAGAACTTCATATTCTTCAAGTTTTTGGTGTGGATTAACAACTCCAACAATTGTTCTTCATCATTAATCCAAGGTAAATTCTTGAAACCCTACTTTTGGGTGAATTGGGGGTTTTTGTTCGTTTTGTCCGATTTAACCGTAATAACTTAGATTTGTGATGTATTGATGATTATTTAGATGTATTCTATCATTTCCCTTGTTATTCCATGGTTGGATCGTTTCGATTCGTTATTTTGGTCGAGTTCTTAGTCAACGCCTTGAAGGTGTCCGACAAAAGGTCTTAGAGGGGGGATTGGGCGTTGTATGATTATTATCCATTAAATACGATTGTTGATTTATCATTGGTATGACTTAGGGACGAAATTCTTGTGAAGAACTCGAGTCGGAACCCTTCCGTTCGTTGTCTTCTTGGTCCGAGCTTCGGTCGAACCGTGTTCTTGAACGTTTGGTAGCGGTTATTAAGGCAAGTGTCTTATTATACGACTTGTATCTTGTGACTAGTAATTACGTATGATATGTATGACGATTTTGCTTGCCTCCGTAAATATGTTCCGTTTGAGTTGGTTGTGTTTTCCAAAATTTGAAGGCTTTGTGATAATAGTGATATATTGGTATCCGTGTTAGGCGTCGTGCCATTTGTGCAGGATTGCGATGTACATATGAGATGGTTGTACACGTGGTTGTTCAATGTATTGTGTACCGAATGTGTGTTATGTTGGTTAAGAGTCGTTGTGATGATCATGATATTTGTGTTGTTTTGGTTTACATACTTGATTGTACATTTCAGTGTAATGTGGAATGGCTTGACATTTAATGATTATGAATTGTGTCGTGTCGTTGTGTGTGTGTGTTCCAGGTAGGGTCTGACGAGGCCTCTGGAGTTCGGTACATGATGTGTACGAACAAAGTGTGTGATCCAGGTAGGGTCTGACGAGGCCTCTGGAGTCCGGTACATGACGTGTACGGACAAGGTGTGTGATCCAGGTAGGGTCTGACGAGGCCTCTGGAGTTCGGTACATGATGTGTACGAACAAAGAGTGTGATCCAGGTAGGGTCTGACGAGGCCTCTGGAGTCCGGTACATGACGTGTACGGACAAGGTGTGTGATCGAGGTAGGGTCTGACGAGGCCTCTGGAGTTCGGTACATGATGTGTACGAACGATGTTGTGGCCGGGTAGGGTCCGTTGAGGCCTCCGGAGTTCGGTACATGATGTGTACGAACAGTGTGTGTGGCCGGGTAGGGTCCGTTGAGGCCTCCGGAGTTCGGTACATGATGTGTACGAACAGTGTGTGTGGTCCGGGTAAGGTCCGTCGAGGCCTCCGGAGTTCGGTACATGATGTGTACGAACAATGATCGTGTAGCAGTGATTGTTCGGGTAACATTTTAAATATGGATCTCGGACTCATAATGATATATTATTTAGTATGCTTTGAAACGAGAATCGGGCTAAGACCTAATGTTTACGAAAGGTTTTGTAAATTGGGACTCGAGGTCCAAAAGAATTTACCTTTAAAAATCCCGAGATGATGTGTTCCTTTTCAAATATCTCTTACTTGAGTTCGAAATTCTAAAACTTCTAGAACATTTTGATAATTGATTTACGTATTAAATTCGTAGTTGCTATTTGCTTGTTACATTTCGTATGGTTTGATACTTGCACTAGTAAAGCAGTGGAGTTTTACTAACCCCAGTATTCGAGGGTGGATGTCTGATACTGCGTCCGGTACATGCGAGTTCGGGAGCGATCACGGGATTGGCACAAGGGATGACGAGTGCGATACTAATCAAGAGTTGAGAGTTGGTAGAGTTTATTTGTATTGTTAGAGTTGATTCGGTCTTCCGTTGTATTGTATTTCGAACCACTGTGTGGGTAATGTTGTTAGTCGACCCGTTGATAGAGTTGTGTGACCTCATCGGTCTGTGTGTTTTGTGTAAGTGACCTTAACAGTCTGTATTATTATATTGTTTGACCACAGGGCAAGCATTTGGTTGTTTATGGACGTTTGCTTTGGTAGATCCTTGCGGAAAGGGTTTACGGCGTGTAATATTCCCATATGGTTTTGGGGGTGTTACATTTATGGTATCGGAGCTTAGGTTGCGGAAACCTAGGCTGTCGGGTCGAGTCGAGTCGTGGTTTGTCGAGTAATGTGTTGTCTTGTCGTTCAAGTCGTCAGGTGACAAGTTGAGTTGTGCGTAGTCACAACGTGTCGGATATGTTGTCGGATGAGATTAGTATCATGGGCGACCGTCATCTCTGTGCGGCCTGTGGATGTAAGTCTCCCTTCTTTGTGTTGTGCCTCGTGTGACACGAGCTATTTTTATGATTATGAGTTAATTGACGGAATCCTCTTATGGATTTTGATTTCGTGATATGTGATCATTTGACTCCCGTTTTTCGTTCATATGAGGAGTAGTGTTCTTTGTCTTGTGAATGTTTGATTTTATTTCATTTATCCATTGCGTGAGTTCTTTTGTAATGGCTTTCGGTATTTCTGACCGAGTTTTATTTCAAAACCAATTCCCTTAACCGAGTTTTGGCATTATGGCCTTGATCATTTTGGCGAAATTCTTATGACGGAATTTAGTATTTTGTAAATGGCTTTTGTGAGTTTTGAAATATTACCGTCATCGACCTTTTGGCATTTTGTAAATGGTTTTTATCTGGTGGGTTCAGCGCGGGACCCACGGCGCTATAATGTTCGAGTAATTATACGAAATTTTTGGGCATTCTAGCCCATTGAATTATCTTTGAAAACTTTGAGTACCTTAGAAAATAAATTTGAGACGTACTTTTAAAATAAATTATTTTCTCGTGGTACATCCAAGGTGCCACAATATGTTTCAAGATTCTTCTACCTCGAGGACCAAAATATTTTGAGATATTTCCAATATTTTAGAAACACTTTTACTTAGACAGGGTCGAATATTTCCGAAAGTTTTTCACGAAAAGAAAGTGTCCTCATTTTTATCGAATGCGAAATAGTTTTCCAAAGTCTCGATCACGATGTTTCACGATTGTACTTTTTTTTTTTTGAAGGGTGATCCTCAAGATCAATCGGTGTTTCCAAAATTGTTTTCAAAAGGAGGTTTTCGTTTTAAAACCTATCTATTCCCATTTGAGGGCTGGGTATGTATGTGTGATGTTCGCGTTGTCGTTATGATGTTTGCTCTCGAGTATGATCGAAATGGTGGCATGAACGTCGAGGCGTTGCCACGCATTTGTTGTACTAGCCCTCTGTGAGAGGTGTGAATTGGTGTTCTTGTTTATCGCCTCGTGGTGATTTGCGTGTTGTCGCACGAGTGTGAGCTGTTGAATCTTGGGTTTGTACGTTTGTGTACATGTGTGATTGTTTCATAATGTTTGTAATTATGTGCTGGTTATCGTTCGGGCCGTTGAGGTCGCCGAACGATACCGTCATTGTTGTAGTGTTTGTGTGTGTATTACTTTACGATGGTAATCGTTGTATATGATATGTGTTATGATTCTTTGTTGTGCTGAGTTGGCATCTCCGCTATATTGTTTTGCGACGTTATACCCCATTGTATCTAGCATTTGTACTTTCGGTATGCCGAGCCGAGGTGTTTCAACCGTGATGTGTCGGGGCATGCACGTGTAAATTGTCCTTCTCGTCAGTAACGCGTTTCGAGGGACACCGAATTCAGTTTGGCGAATTGGCTACTGAGACTTTCGGAGTTCGCGCTTCAGCACAGATATCAGGATCGACTCTGAGAGACCCATGGGAGATTTTCCTGTCGGATGCTTTTTGTGTTGTGACCTTGTTTCCGTTGTTGTGAGTTGCGGGGACGACATTTCTTTTATAAGAGGTCGGATGTAATACCCATACTATATTTGACTTCTGCAGTTTCTCCTTCTAAATTCTATCGACTTGCACGTGTTCGTCGATACTTTTTGAACTTGTTTGATGTCTCAGTTGTCATCGTTCGAACTGGTTGTGACCTAGTTTCGTATCGACTGCTTATCATCGTGACCTTCCCGAGTTCGGTTCGATTCTTGTGAGCCTTGTTTGGAAGTAATATCTTTCACTTTCTACGAGTTCTTTTAATGCCCAGAGTAGAAGTGGGGACTTGAGTCATTGTTATTGTTGTAATTCGATCATTGTTATTTGATCATTATTGTTCGATCATTGTTATTTGATCGTTGTTGTTCGATCATCGTTATTTGATCATTGTTGTTCGATCATTGTTATTTGATCGTTGTTGTTCGATCATTGTTATTTGATCATTGTTGTTCGATCATTGTTATTTGATCGTTGTTGTTCGATCATTGTTATTTGATCATTCTTGTTCGATCATTGTTGTTCGATCGTTGTTGTTCGAATGGGGTTGTCTGACTGTTGTTGCCTGATCTCGTACTGTGAAGAATTGTCGTTCACCGTTAGTCAACTGTTTCGAGTGTGGCCAAGTGGGTCACCGATCAGTGCATTGTGAGACCGTTGCCAAGATGTTCGGGAATTGGGTTTTCGTTCCTACTCGGGGAGTGCCTGGTGGTGTCCCGTGATGTAGTTGTGTATCGTACTTCGTGCTGTAATTCGTGTAGAAATTGTTATTTGTTGCGTGAACTTTTTGGTTTTGTTTGTATTCTACCATGATGTTTTATTTTAAGTTTCGGGACGAAACTTATTTTTAATAGGATAGAATGTAATGTCAGGTATTCTCGTTTCTGTTATCTTGAATTCTTTGTGTCTTGACGTCGGACATTTTCTTGTTGACGAGAATCGGAGTGAATTCTATCATAATACTATATTTGTTTCTACCGCATAGTCGTTGTAGTCCGGTGCGACTTGTTGTCGCGTGCGTTTCTTTGATTAAATGTGTGCATGTGATGTGTTGTTAATTACTCGTTATTGTTTTGAATCATTGTCGGTGGCGTTGTTATGGTCGTCGTGGGCGTGTTTTCACGTTGTATGTTCTTCGCGTTGCTTGTAACGTTTCGCCGTTAGGCGCGATTTTTTCGGTTCTTGTGTATCCGTTGAGTTTTCTGGCGGGATATTGCTTCTCCTACTTGATTTAAGTTTCGGACGAAACTTCTTTTAAGGAGGGTAGAATGTAATATCCGCAATTTTGGATTTGGTAATTTTATTTTTCGGCGGAGGTCCGTTTGACGACTCGCTTGGGACCGTATCATCATTCCGAGAATGATTAATTACGCACTTTTGTCATCCGAGTTCGTTTGGTATTGTTTTGTTGAGTTCCGTGTTTCTTAACAACTTTTCCGCACTCGTGTTCGATTCTTGTGAATCTCGTCCAAATTCTTGTTTTGAGTTTCCCGTAAGTCCGTTTAACTTTGTTAGACGTGTTGTGAGCTTTGGTTTGGTGTTTCGATCGCGTATCGTGATTTTCGGACGTTTTGGGCCATTTTCGTAAATTCCCAAAGTTTTGGGTAATTACTTCCGTTGTTGAATTCCGAGCCTTCGGGTGGTTGGAATTGTGTGTTCTCTTAGCCCTTAGATTCGTCTTTGCGAGTACTTCGTGACCGTATCTTGATTCGTATTCAGTTCGGGTTTCGGTGTCGTTTTCTTGAGTTCGGTGTTATTAAACGACTTTTCCCAAATATGAGTCGACTTTGTAGAATCACCATAAATTCTTGAAAACTCCAAAGACTTTGAATCTTTTCAATATTATAGAGCATCAAGTTAGCTTTCCAATGGTTCAAACGGTGAGTCAATCGAGTCCTGACGAGAGAGTTATGGTCGAAATAGCTCGGACACTCATTTTCCAGTTTTGGCCGAGCTTTGTACTGTGCCGCGGCACACTTATTACAGGCCGCGGCACACAGATTAGCCTATTTCTGCGGATTTTGTGAGATGAATGCTCATTTCATCTCTTCCTTCATTCCTCCTCCTCTTGGGCGATCTTATGGGCGATTTTGGGCGTTTTGCATCATCAATCCCAGAGAACTTCATATTCTTCAAGTTTTGGTGTGGATTAACAACTCCAACAATTGTTCTTCATCATTAATCCAAGGTAAATTCTTGAAACCCTACTTTTGGGTGAATTGGGGTTTTGTTCGTTTTGTCCGATTTAACCGTAATAACTTAGATTTGTGATGTATTGATGATTATTTAGATGTATTCTATCATTTCCTTGTTATTCCATGGTTGGATCGTTTCGATTCGTTATTTTGGTCGAGTTCTTAGTCAACGCCTTGAAGGTGTCCGACAAAAGGTCTTAGAGGGGATTAGGCGTTGTATGATTATTATCCATCGTACGATTGTTGATTTATTATTGGTATGACTTAGGGACGAAATTCTTGTGAAGAACTCGAGTCGGAACCCTTCCGTTCGTTGTCTTCTTCGGTCCGAGCTTCCTGGTCGAACCGTGTTCTTGAACGTTTGGTAGCGGTTATAAAGGCAAGTCTCTTAATATACGACTAGGAACATGTGACTAGTAATTACGTATGATATGTATGACGATTTTGCTTGCCTACGTAAATAGGATCCGTTTTAGTTGGTTGTGTTTTCAGTCATTTGAAGGCTTTGTGATAATAGTGATATATTGGTATCCGTGTTAGGCGTCGTGCCATTTGTGCAGGATTGCGATGTACATATGAGATGGTTGTACACGTGGTTGTTCAATGTATTGTGTACCGAATGTGTGTTATGTTGGTTAAGAGTCGTTGTGATGATCATGATATTTGTGTTGTTTTGGTTTACATACTTGATTGTACATTTCAGTGTAATGTGGAATGGCTTGACATTTAATGATTATGAATTGTGTCGTGTCGTTGTGTGTGTGTTCCAGGTAGGGTCTGACGAGGCCTCTGGAGTTCGATACATGATGTGTACGAACAAAGTGTGTGATCCAGGTAGGGTCTGACGAGGCCTCTGGAGTCCGGTACATGACGTGTACGGACAAGGTGTGTGATCCAGGTAGGGTCTGACGAGGCCTCTGGAGTTCGGTACATGATGTGTACGAACAAAGTGTGTGATCCAGGTAGGGTGCAGCGAGGCCTGGAGTCGGTACATGACGTGTACGGACAAGGTGTGTGATCCAGTAGGGTCGGCGAGGCCTCGGAGTTCGGTACATGATGTGTACGAACGATGTTGTGGCCGGGTAGGGTCCGTTGAGGCCTCAGGAGTTCGGTACATGATGTGTACGAGCGGTGTGTGTGTCCGGTAGGGTCCGTTGAGGCCTCGGAGTTCGGTACATGATGTGTACGAGCGGTGTGTGTGGTCGGGTAAGGTCCGTCGAGGCCTCGGAGTTCGGTACATGATGTGTACGAACAATGATCGTGTAGCGATGATTGTTCGGGTAACATTTTAAATATGGATCTCGGACTCATAATGATATATTATTTAGTATGCTTTGAAACGAGAATCGGGCTAAGACCCTAATGTTTACGAAAAGGTTTTGTAAATTGGGACTCGAGGTCCAAAAGAATTTCGCTTTAAAAATCCCCGAGATGATGTGTTCCTTTTCAAATATCTCTTACTTGAGTTCGAAATTCTAAAACTTCTAGAACATTTTGATAATTGATTTACGTATTAAATTCGTAGTTGCTATTTGCTTGTTACATTTCGTATGGTTTGATACTTGCACTAGTAAAGCGGTGAGTTTTACTAACCCCGAGTATTCGGGGTGGATGTCTGCTCAAGGCCCGGTACATGCGGAGTTCGGGGGAGCGATCACGGGATTGGCACAAGGGGATGACGAGCTGCGATACTAATCAAGAGTTGAGAGTTGGTAGAGTTTATTTGTATTGTTAGAGTTGATTCAGTCTTCCGTTGTATTGTATTTCGAACCCTGTGTGGGTAATGTTGTTAGTCAGTCCTGTTGATAGAGTTGTGTGACCTCATCGGTCTGTGTGTTTTTGTGTAAGTGACCTTAACGGTCTGTATTATTATATTGTTTGACCCTGGCCGGGCAAGCATTTGGTTATTTATGGACGTTTAGCCTGGTAGATCCTTGCGGAAAGGGTTTACGGCGTGTAATATTCCCATATGGTTTTGGGGGTGTTACAGAGACGATTTCGCACCTCCAAGAAATAAAGTCCCCAATCAACTCGAATTTTATCAAAAACATCTTCAGACAGTGCTCCAACATCATCAAACATCTGCACATATAAACGTATAATAAACAAACTTTAAATGTAAAAGAGTAAACAGTTTTATCACCACTTCAAGTAAAAAATATACTACCTCCATCCAACCATCCAAAATACGCGCTCGGGCGATAGTCGACATCCAGTGCATAACATAATAACCACACTCCCAACCTCCATTTTGTTTATTACACTAAAACAAAATAAGACACAATTATATGAGTCGCTTTCAGTAAATAAAATCAACACGTACACAACATACACAGTTAAAAAACACACAATGCACAAAAAAAAAAAACACAGCACACACAAACTTCACACACAGTAGACAAATGATGTTAAAACGCAAGTAATCAACATTCTACTTCAAGAGATTGGAAAGTTCATCATGTTAAAATTAGACACAAATCTACTTTACTATTAAAAGAGAGTTGTACAAAACACGTGTCCTTATGTAGATTTTTTGAATTAATTATATTTTTTTTCTTTTTAAAAATACACTAACTCCTACCTATTTGAATGAGAGTTAATGGGAACCAATTTTTTTTTATTTTTTTATTTTTCTCTCAATGTTTAGAAGTTAATAGTTTTATCGTCTCAAGTCTATTTTTTATTATTAATATTTTAAATGAATCTTCTTTTTACGATATTTGATTTAACATTCATTAGGCATATATATAATTAAAATATTCCTTTTTGAATATAAGTTGTTTTTGAATAATTATTATATTTAATCTTGATTTTTAAATTATTTGTATATAAAATACAAAAATCAGATAATTTACAAAAAAATTCATTGAAGTAAATCTATCTTTTTACAAGATCAATATTTTTACTTCAGTTTTCACCTTCTTATAATAATTTTAGATTACTGAGTTATTTTATTTTAAAAATATTTGGAAAAAGAATTATAGACATGTTAGACTTACAATTCCCACAAGAAAAATATATTATTAGTTAAAATAATTTTTTGATTGATTCTTCTTTTCATGAAAAGAAAAATTATATAAACAAATATAATAAGTTGATTATATAATAAGTTGATTATATTTTTATTTAAGTACGTCACAATAATATACTTTATCACCCTATGCCTAATGAATTAATATCATTGTGGATCTCATGGTATATTATTAAGTATAAAACTAGATGTGCTCCCGTACGATGCACGGCGTAAAATGTTAAATATTTTATTATATTAATAATATATGATCGAATTTCAATAATATAATAAAATTATTATAAAATATACATGAGTCAGTATACACATACATATACATATACTATTATTTGATTTAATTTCATTTATAAACTCTTATCATGTGATCTAAGAGCATATGAATGAATCGAATGGACTGACTGGCGACTCGACTGAATGGACTGAATGGACTCGAATCGAATCGAAAATCAAAATAAGTCCAAAAGAACAGTAGGCCCTAATGTTGTTGTTGTTGTATTATCAACTTTTATTAAAAGTATACAACTGATATTCTTACTAATATATTTTTTTTATATGATTTGACATTAATGTAATATATTTTACTATTTTATAATCAGAACAAAATAATTCTTAAAAATCAAATAATTGTTAAAAAAACTATGAAAATAAACTAAACATATATTTTTCTTCAATATTCTTATATTTTTATATTGAAATATTTTAACCATCTAAATATATTATAATTATATTTATATTACTTTATATATACTATATGGATGTCAAATTAAAGAGCACGAAGTAAGAAATAATTTGATATATTTTTCAAAAATAAAATTGATGCATAAAAATTATAATTGTTGAAACTATTAGCTTAAAAATAAAAAGAATAAAATGAGAGAAATTTTTTAATTGGTAGATAGCATATAATGGAATAACCCTCTAACCCCCTCCCAAATTAAACGTCCATTTTTTTAAGATTTTTAAAAAGATGATTAACGTGGGGATGACACATATTTTCTTAGATTTTTTTGCGACTCTTTTAATATTAAGTATAGATGTGTAAAAGTTCGATATAAAATATATAAACATGACAGTAATCTATATGATCATTGTATATTTATAATATTTATATTAATATACTAATATAATTACTTATCAGTATACAGGCGAAATAACGTCATATATTTTTGATAAATAGTTTGATTAAAGTCACACATTTTATACTTAATAATATATCAGGAGATCCATAATGATATTAATTTATTAGGTATAGGGTAATAAAGTATATTATTGTGACGTATTTAAATAAAAATATAATCAACTTATTATATTTTTTATATAATTTTTCTTTTCGCGAAAAGAAGAATCAATCAAAAAATTATTTTAACTAATAATATATCTTTCTACTGAGAATTGTAAGTCTAACATGTCTATAATTCTTTTCCCAAATATTTTTAAAATAAAATACTCAATCAAAAATATATGACATTCTTTCACCCGTATACTGATATGTAATTATATTAGTATATTAATATAAATATTACAAATATACAATGATCATATAGATTCCTGTCATGTTTATATATTTTATATCGAACCTTTACACATCTGCACTTAATATTAAAGGAGAGTCGCAAAAAATTTAAGGAAATATGTGTCATCTCCACGTTAATCCTCTTTTTAAAAATCTTAAAAAAGTAGACGTTTAATTTGGGAGGGGTTAGAGGATCATTCCATTATATACTATCTACCAATTAAAAACTTCCTCTCATTTTTTTTTAACCTAATAGTTTAAATAATTATAACTTTTATATATTAATTTTATTTTTGAAAAAAAATATATCAAATTAATTCTTAGGTCGTGCTCTTTAATTTGACATCCATATAGTATATATAAAGTAATATAAATATAATTATAATATATGTAGATGATTAAAATATTTCATTATAAAAATATAAGACTATTGAAGAAAGATATATTTTTGGTTTATTTTCATAGATTTTTAACAATTATTTGATTTTTAAGAATTATTTTGTTCTGATTATAAAATAGTAAAATATATTACATTAATGTCAAATCATATAAATGTAATATCCGCAATTTCGAATTTCGGTAATTTTCTTTTTTCGGAGAAAGTTCGTTTTGACAACTCTATCATGACCGTTTCGTCATTCCGAGAATGATTAATTCTGCACTTTTTGTCATCCGAGTTCGTTTCGGTGTCGTTTTGTTGAGTTCCGTGTCCTTAATCGACTTTTTCACGTGGGAGTTCGACTTTGTAAAGTCACCATTAATTCTTGGAAATTCCAAAAATTCTGAATCTTTGCAACATTATAGAGAATCAAGTTAGCTTTCCAATGGTTCAAACGGTGAGTCAATCGGAGTCCAGACGAAGGAGTTATGGTCGAAATAGCGAAGGCGCACGGTGTGCCTTTTTGGTGTTGAAGGGGCATGCCGTGTGCGCGGCACACTCAGTGTGCCGCGGCACAAAGCTAATTCCTGGGCGTTTTCTTCGCCTGGGCCGCGGCACACTCATCTGTGCCGCGGCACAGGCTTTTCTGCGTTTTTAGCAGTTGCGAGAGAAAAACTTCATTTTTTCTCCTCTCTTCTTCCTCCTTCATCTTAGGCGATTTGATGGCGATTTTGGGCGATTTGAGTGCTCCAAAACTTGTAGAGATTATCCTCCTCAAGTCTTGTTTAAGATTTTCGACCTCTACTTGAATCCTTCATCCAAATCAAGGTATTGTGGCTTGAACCCTTGTTTTTGTAGATTTGGGGATTTTCCTTTTTGATTTCGATTCCAATCCATTTTTGATCAATTAGTTGTTGTATAAACGTTGTTTTGAACTTGTTCTACGGATTGGATACTCGTATCTTTGGTTCGTTCGACCCGAGAGGTGATTTCTTTGTTCTTGAAGGGTCTTGAACATTTAATGTTTGATTAAATGTTCGAATGAGTTCCCTTTGATAGTTTGTTGGGATTTCCGTTGTTTTTGGCCTTGATTCTCATCGTAATCATGTTTTATTATTCCCTACGGAGGATTATAGGTGCTCGATGATTCCGATGTTGAATTCCGTTGGTGTTGATGATTCATATGGTGTTTTCCCGTAGTAATTTCGGTCTTTATCACGTTCTAGATAGTGTTCGGGAATTTGAGGGCTACCCGGCCGTATCCGTTCACTTTTCCATTTCTCGTGATATCGAGACAAGTACCTTGTCCATACTATTCTTGTTTTGTGAATATGATAATTGGTGATCGTCTTTATGTGGTTGTTTGATTGTTTGAAATGAGTTTTCAAAACATTCGGTTTAGCCTTGTTAAAGGCTTGCTCTCAAAACGCGTGTGTTTTGTGAATGGTGTGGTTTGAGAATGACTATGTGAACTCTATGGATATGTTTGGCGTTGATGTTGCACTTGGTATTTACGTGTGGACGTATATTGTTTCATTTCGGTGCATTGTGGTTTGACGTGGTGTTTTGCTAAGTGTTTGATGCTCTGGGTGAATTGTTTGAATATCCTTGATGTGATATGTTATTTGTGTGAATGTGTGGATACGGTTGAAGGTCTACGGTGACACATGGCACGTGATCATGTGGTCAGGATGCAACAAGTGATTGATCCAACCGTGAGAGCCTGAGATAATCTACGGTGGCACATGGCATGCGATCATGTGGCCAGGATGCAACAAGCGATTGATCCAACCGTGAGATGTGTGTGATTTGTTTCGCTAGCCAGCTCGAGAGGGTCCTTCGAGGCCATGGGTGGGATGTCGGTGGTATCGTCCCGGTCCTAGGCGATGCGCGTGCGTGATTATGTTTCGTTGATTTTACGTCCGTTGAGGACACGTGATGTTGGGCTCGGCCTGTGAATTATTGTCGGTTTTCTATTTGTGAAAACAAAACATTTGGGTGTGACCACTATTGATTTTGGAAAGAGAAGGATTTTATAATCCTAAATTGTTTTCTATTAAAACTCTCGATGGCATTTTGAATGTTTTGTAAATTGTTTCCCTTATTTGCGATCTTTCGGTTTTGGAAATGTTTACCCAAACTCTTGCCTCGGGAAGTACTTTTCTTTATGTTTGGATCTTTGAGGATTCCTGATTATTATTGTTCTTGGAACTTGTATTGTATGGCTCGTATTTTTGCACTTGTACTTGTACTAGCAAAACAGTGGAGTTTTGCTAACCCCCGAGTATTCGGGGGGTGGATGTCTGTTTTGCATTCGGGTTTTGGAGCATAGCACAGGGTCGGCACGAAGGATGATGAAAGATGAACGATACTAATCACACGAGGATCTGTTGATGTCGTTTTGGTCTAGTTGTATTTTCTTTTCCGCTGTAGTATCTTTTCCCCGTTGTACGGGAGTTTATCGTATTTTGACCCCTGCGTGGGTATGTGTTTGGAATTGAGTTGTATGTTATTATTGAAAGACCAAGTCGGTCTACTGAGTCATTTTAGCCTTAAAGGCGATGTTTAGATGTTTGATTTTAGTTATCAGCCTGGTAGATCCTCGAGGAGAGGGCCTACGGCGTGTAATATCCCTGAGTGGATTGGGGGTGTTACATAAATGGTATCGGAGCCAGGTTGTGGAAACCTAGGCTGTCGGGTCAGTGGTGTCTATTGAGTTTTGTCTCGTCAGATTTTGTCTGACTAAGTCGTGTCGCGACGCGTCGTGCAGTTTGTTGGTCGTGATTAGTATCGTGGCGATCATCATCTTCGTGCGACACAGTGAATGTAAGTCTCCCTTCCTTGTGTTGTGCCTCGTGTGACGAGCCATTTTTATGATTATCGGTTAAGTGACGGAATCCTCTTATGGATTTTGATTTTGTGATATGTGGTTATTTGACTCTCATATTTCGTTCATATGAAGAGTAGTGTTGCTCGATTGTGTATGTTGAACCGTATTTCTTTTATCCGCTGCGTGAGTTCTTTTGCAATGACTTTCGGTATTTTACCGACCGAGTTTTATTTCGAAAACCGATTCCCTTAACCGAGTTTTTGGCATTATGGCCTTGATCGCTTTGGCGAAATTCTTATGACGGTATTTAGTATTTTGTAAATGGCTTTCGTAAGTTTTTGAAATATTACCGTCATCGGCCTTTTTGGGCATTTTTGTAATTGGTTTTTAGCCTGGTGGGTTCCGACACGGACCCATGGCGCTATAATGTTCAATATAATTACTCGAAATTTTTGGGCATTCTAGCCCATTGAATTATCTTTGAAAAAACTTGAGTATCTTAGAAAATAAATTTGACGTACTTTTAAAATGAATTATTTTCGTGGTACATCAAGGTGCCACAATATGTTTCAAAATTCTTCTACCTCGAGGACCCAAAAATGTTTTGAGATATTTTCAATGTTTTATAAACACTTTTACTTAGACAGGGTCGAATATTAAAGCTTTTCACTAAGAGAAGGTGTCCTCATTTTTGTTCAAACGCAAGATGATTTTCAAAGTCACGAAAATGATGTTGTTCAACTTTTTGTAAAATGATACTCAAGGTCAATTGGTGTTTCAAATTGTTTTTAAAAGGATGTTTTCATTTTAAAAACCTATCCATTCCCGTTTGAAATTTGGATATGTATATATGATTTTTGCTTAGTCGTTAAGATGTTACTCCCAAGTATGATCGAATTGGTGGCATGAATGTCGGCGTTGCCACGCATTTGTTGTACTAGCCCTCTGTGGGAGGTGTGGTAGTGTTCTTGTTATCACCTCGTGGTGATTTGCGTGTTTTCGCACGAGTGTGGGTTGTTAAAGCTTGGATTTTTGTGCGTTTATGCACATGTGTGATTGTTTCATGATGTTTGTAATTATGTGCTGGTTATCGTTCGGGCCGTTGAGGTCGCCGAACGATACCGTCGTTGTTGTAGTGTTTGTGTGTGTATTACTTGACGATGGTAATCGTTGTATGTGTTATGATTTTCTGTTGTGCTGAATGGTTACTTATTCAGTATGCCGAGGGGCCGAGGTCGTGGTCGTGGTGACCGGATGCGTGATCGGGATCATGCTGCCGGTGATGGTATTGGTATTGGTGTTGCTACTGTTTTACAGCAGGTAGCCACTCAGATGACACAGTTGACTCAGGCAGTTCAGCGTGTTACAGATGCGACCCATCACACTGGTGCAAATCAGTGGCTTCGAGAAGTGGTTCGTATAAATCCCCCTCGTTTCGCTGGTGCTGCAGATGCATTAGGCTGGGATGGTTGGCTTTTCCAGTTGGAAAAGATATTCGAGGTAGTTGATTGTCCGGAAGAACGTAAGGTACCGGTCGCTCAGTATCTTCTCGACAAAGATGCCGCTAGCTGGTGGGAGGCCATTAAGCCACGAGATCGCGTTGTCATGTGGGCAGAGTTCCAGAAATTCATGAGAGATGAGTTTTTTCCGGAACCGATTAGAAATCAGAGGATTAATGAATTCTTTTCGGCAAAACCGCAGGATGTACCGCTGTCTCAAGCTATTATTGATTTTAGCAAACAGCTCGGCTATGTGCAGAATCAAGTAAGGACAAAGGAGGACAAGATTTGTCATTTTAGTAGGCGGATGAAGCCGGAGATTCGTCAGTACATGGCAGGTCTCTCTTGTACTTCCTTGAGAGATTATCAGAATAGGGCGTTAGCCTATGAGCTATCAGTTATCGGCCAGAGTATGTCGACTCGAAGAAACAGAAAACCGTTGGGAACTTTTCGAGAAATCGGAGTGGGCCCCTTGAGGTTGGGACTTCGTTTCGTCATCCCAAAATGGTTCCTAGATCGCGTGATCGGAGGAGTAGTACCCCTGCAGTGAGTAATGTGAGCACTTCAAGATATGTTATAAGCGTAGTCGAGCGGGCCATCTGCGAAGAATTGTCGTTCACCGTTAGTCACTGTTTGAGTGTGGCGGGTGGGTCACCGATCCGTACATTGCGAGACGGTAGCCGAGAGGTTTGGGGATCGAGGTTGCGTCTCTGTTCGAAAGGACACGGAGATGCCTAGTGTGGTTTTGAGGATTTCGGCGTAGTCCGAATTATTTATGATTGCCCTTGTGGGTCGTTTTGTGTTTATTCTCTGTTTTCTCGACTGTGCGTGTTTTCTTGTAACAAGTACTTTGTGTTTTGTGATTGTTTGGATAATTGACTTGATTGTATTATCTGTTTGATGACGCTTGTCACTTGTTGGTTTTATTATGTCTCTCTGGTGGCGTTTGTGTTGGTCGTCTGGAGCGTGTTTTCACGCCGTATATTCCTTTGCGTTGCTTGTAACGTTTCGCCGATGGGCGTAAGTTACGCATTTCTTGTGTATCTCGTTGAGTTTTCCTGGCGGGGATGTTGGTTCTCCCTACTTGTTTTAAGTTTCGGGACGAAACTTCTTTTAAGGAGGGTAGAATGTAATATCCGCAATTTAATTCGGTAATTTTCTTTTTCGGAGAAAGTTCGTTTTGACAACTCTATCATGACCGTTTCGTCATTCCGAGAATGATTAATTCTGCACTTTTGTCATCCGAGTTCGTTTGGTGTCGTTTTGTTGAGTTCCGTGTCCTTAATCGACTTTTCACGTGGGAGTTCGACTTTGTAAAGTCACCATTAATTCTTGGAAATTCCAAAAATTCTGAATCTTTGCAACATTATAGAGAATCAAGTTAGCTTTCCAATGGTTCAAACGGTGAGTCAATCGGAGTCAGACGAAGGAGTTATGGTCGAAATAGCGAAGCGCACGGTGTGCCTTTTTGGTGTTGAAGGGGGTACCGTGTGCCGCGGCACACTCGAGTGTGCCGCGGCACAAAGCTAATTCTGGGCGTTTTCTTCGCCCGGGCGCGGCACACTCATCTGTGCCGCGGCACACGGGCTTCTGCGTTTTTAGCGGTTGCGAGAGAAAAACTTCATTTTTCTCCTCTCTTCTTCCTCCTTCATCTTAGGCGATTTGATGGCGATTTTGGGCGATTTGAGTGCTCCAAAACTTGTAGAGATTATCCTCCTCAAGTCTTGTTTAAGATTTTCGACCTCTACTTGAATCCTTCATCCAAATCAAGGTATTGTGGCTTGAACCCTTGTTTTTGTAGATTTGGGGATTTTCCTTTTTGATTTCGATTTCAATCCATTTTTGATCAATTAGTTGTTGTATAAACGTTGTTTTGAACTTGTTCTACGGATTGGATACTCGTATCTTTGGTTCGTTCGACCCGAGAGGTGATTTCTTTGTTCTTGAAGGGTCTTGAACATTTAATGTTTGATTAAATGTTCGAATGAGTTCCCTTTGATAGTTTGTTGGGATTTCCGTTGTTTTTGGCCTTGATTCTCATCGTAATCATGTTTTATTATTCCCTACGGAGGATTATAGGTGCTCGATGATTCCGATGTTGAATTCCGTTGGTGTTGATGATTCATATGGTGTTTTCCGTAGTAATTTGGTCTTTATCACGTTAGATAGTGTTCGGGAATTTGAGGGCTACCCGGCCGTATCCGTTCACTTTTCCATTTCTCGTGATATCGAGGCAAGTACCTTGTCCATACTATTCTTGTTTTGTGAATATGATAATTGGTGATCGTCTTTATGTGGTTGTTTGATTGTTTGAAATGAGTTTTCAAAACATTCGGTTTAGCCTTGTTAAAGGCTTGCTCTCAAAACGCGTGTGTTTTGTGAATGGTGTGGTTTGAGAATGACTATGTGAACTCTATGGATATGTTTGGCGTTGATGTTGCACTTGGTATTTGCGTGTGGACGTATATTGTTTCATTTCGGTGCATTGTGGTTTGACGTGGTGTTTTGCTAAGTGTTTGATGCTCTGGGTGAATTGTTTGAATATCCTTGATGTGATATGTTATTTGTGTGAATGTGTGCATACGGTTGAAGGTCTACGGTGACACATGGCACGTGATCATGTGGTCAGGATGCAACAAGTGATTGATCCAACCGTGAGCTCGAGATAATCTACGGTGGCACATGGCATGCGATCATGTGGCGAGGATGCAACAAGCGATTGATCCAACCGTGAGATGTGTTTGATTTGTTTCGCTAGCCACTCGAGAGGGTCCTTCGAGGCCACGGGTGGGATGTCGGTGGTATCGTCCCGGTCTGGCGATGCGCGTGCGTGATTATGTTTCGTTGATTTTACGTCCGTTGAGGACACGTGATGTTAGCTCTCGCCCTGTGAATTATTGTCGGTTTTCTATTTGTGAAAACAAAACATTTGTGACCCTATTGATTTTTGGAAAGAGAAGGATTTTATAATCCTAAATTGTTTTCTATTAAAACTCTCGATGGCATTTTGAAGCTTTTGTAAATTGTTTCCCTTATTTGCGATCTTTCGGTTTTGGAAATGTTTACCCAAACTCTTGCCTCGGGAAGTACTTTTCTTTATGTTTGGATCTTTGAGGATTCACTGATTATTATTGTTCTTGGAACTTGTATTGTATGGCTCGTATTTTTGCACTTGTACTTGTACTAGCAAAACAGTGGAGTTTGCTAACCCCAGTATTCGGGGTGGATGTCTATTTTTGCATTCGGGTTTTGGAGCATAGCACGGGTCGGCACGAAGGATGATGAAAGATGAGCGATACTAATCACACGAGGATCTGTTGATGTCGTTTTGGTCTAGTTGTATTTTCTTTTCATTGTAGTATCTTTTCCCGTTGTACGGGAGTTTATCGTATTTTGACCCCTGCGTGGGTATGTGTTTGGAATTGAGTTGTATGTTATTATTGAAAGACCAAGTCGGTCTACTGAGTCATTTTAGCCTTAAAGGCGATGTTTAGATGTTTGATTTTAGTTATCAGCCTGGTAGATCCTCGAGGAGAGGGCCTACGGCGTGTAATATCCCTGAGTGGATTGGGGGTGTTACAATAAAAAAATTATATTAGTAAAAATATCGGTTGTATACTTTTAAGGAAAGTTGATAATACAATACCAACATCATCATCGGAGCCTTAATCCCAAAATATTTTGGGGTCGGCTATAATGAAAGTTGATAATAATAAATATAATTTAATTTCTTATTTATAAAATTAGATATAAGACTCAAATTGTCCTATATGAAAAAATAAATGCCGGTGTTTAATTAATTTACAGTTTTCCTATCATGTGCCATTAGATCACATGATAAGAGTTTATAAATGAAACTAAATTAAATAATAGTATATGTATATGTGTGTGTATACTGACTCATGTATATTTATAATAATTTCATAATATTATTGAATTTCAATCACATATTATTAATATAATAAATATTTAACATTTTATGCCGTGTATCGCACGGGAGCACATCTAGTAAACATAATATAGCAGCATGAAGTTTACCTGAATCGCATACGCTATGATGCTACAAAGTTCAAAATCTGATCTTGTAGCATGTTTCACGATGTTATGTGTTTTTGTACATAAATGATAACACCGAAAAGTGGAAAAACAAAAGATACGCACAGAGGGCATCAGAAAAATGGTGAGATCTAAGTCCGATCATCTGCTGGCTTCATTTTTATATGCCCCCTTTTCTATAAACATGTTAACATTAGGCATTTTTATATGCCCCTTTTTCTATATGCCCCTTGTACATAAACATGTTCTGCTTTCAGTAACATATATAACATATGTAACATATGTAATCTGTGCTTTCAATAATCCAGTCCAGAGGAATTTCCTACAAATGCTTTCAATAATCTTGATGATCTTCTTTGGAAAACAGAATACTTGACTCCAATAATTCTGAATCGCATACAGAACACTTCGCATCAATTGTACTCGACCACTATGAGAAGCTCCCACACACAAACACACACAAACACAAACACACACACAGCACACTGCCACTGCACACACACACACACTGCATAGAAAAAAAACCAACACAAACAAACGGACACTTCATACACGATATGTTGGGAGAAGATCCTTAAGACGAAAGTTAACATCTATCATAAAGGGAGAAGATCCTTACGACGTTAACCACATCTATCCCAAAATAATTCGTGTTTCCAAAAACAAAGTACACACTCAAATATTCATACACACAAACACACATATTTACACTCATGTAATTAAATGTATTACCTTGGGATATATCCAACTAACCGCCTGCTTTGATTTACTTGTATGCATACCATTCATGGTCTTGAATGCGGTCACGGCACTGCTTAAAAGTAACAATAATATATTGAGTCGTTGATATAAAATTTTAAAGCAAATATATTATAAATAAAATCTTACTTTTGGAGTATGGCCTTAATGCGAGAGTCAGGCCTACTATGTAGTGAGCAAAACCATATAATAGTTTCTCTTGCTGGCACAATGACCAGAAGTTGCCAATGATGCCTACATAGTAGGGGTGAGAATCGGGACATCCCGAGGTCCCGGTCCCGAGTCCCGAATGTCCCGGTCCCGAAATGGACCAATTTAGTGGTCCCGGTCCCGGTCCCGATCGGGACTTCGGGAGTCTCGATTCCCGAATTGGGATAAATTTAAGTCCCGATCCCGAGGATAATTTTTCGAAATGTCCCGAATGTCCCGAATGTCCCGAAATGTCCCGAAATTTCCCGAAATTTCCCAAAATGTCCCGAAATTAAAATTTGCAATCGGGACTTCGGGGTCCCGATCGGGATTTCGGGACTCCCGAGTCCCGAAATTAACAAAGTTTAAGGTCCCGGTCCCGAAAAATTCGGGACTCGGGGTCCCGTTTCCCGTCGGGACTCGGGACGGGACCGGGACTCGGGATTTCCCGACGGGAAATTCTCAGCCCTACTACATAGATAAATGCATTTGAAAGAAAGAACATATTACTACATTATGTTGTAAAAAAAAAGGAAATAATTATGTTAAAAAGAAAATATTTTGAAATTTACAATCTTTTATCTTACTTATGATGGTAAGCTCCCATGTATATTTGCTTCTTCGACTCAAGCATACACGTCGATATATATCTCGAGATCTCTTCTCCCCTCTGTCCCATATTTTGTATGGATTGATGATCAAAATATCCATACAAAACCTCGTCCATCGTGCCCACATTCATAGTAGACAAATACCTAATTTGTTAAGCAAAATATTAATATAAAAAAAACACTCCACACACTGCACACAAACACACAAACACACACACACGGCCACACAATAAAAACCCACACACACTGCACATACACACACACACTGCACACACAAACCCTGCACACACACAGCACATACAAACACACACACACACACACACTGTACAGACACACATACTACGAATGTAGAAAGATTCCATAAAGGAAATTACTCACATAGTCCAAAGCTGTAAAACTGATAAACTAAGCCACTCCTTTCCTTGAACGATCTCTAAAATATCAGTGTGAGCGATGTACAATGGAACATCATCACCACCACAGCCAAAGATAGTTGTATCCCACGGCACTGATATCGGACTATTGTACATACTCGACGCAGCCATAAGTAAGTCTCTCATGATGTCATCTTTGGTCCTCGACCCGTCATTCGACGAGCACCGCTTCTTTGGTCATTAATATCCTATTTCATATAGTATAGTGTAAAATACAAGTAAATTTGAAATAATTTATTTTGTTTTCTTTCCATTGTAACTTGAGAAAGGATGAAGGATAAACATATCTATTGAATACTATATAAACTCATTAATAATGACCGAACCTATATCTATTTTTGAATATTAAAAGAGAAGAATTGGTGCGAATTTCTTCTATATTGAATAAAGAATATTCATTCATCAAATCATTCACTCCATAGTCGATAAATCTTTTAAAGAACTGATTAATCACACGAAAATAAAGATAGAGTCCCATTCTACATGTCAATACATGTCGTGGGTTAAAATATTTTTATATATATACTATCTAAATATATACTCCAATAAAGTCAATAAAACAAAAAAAGAATAGGGCTTATTATTTTTATTTATTATTATTCCTACATGTTTCCATTCCTTTGGGATGTTACTACGCATTTTGGTTGCATTTAATCTTTTCCATATTAGAAATCATAATCAATTTATATTGGATTGATTTTGCAATAATGTTTGGTAGTTACTAAAAAGAAAAAGAAAATTTTTACCTTTGAAAAATCGGAGAAAATAAAATCTCGTGGCCATGCAATAAATCCACCTAAAGCTTCCCCCACGACTCTCACCTCATCAGTCGCCACAGGGACTTCAGCGTTGGCATCTACGGCCTCCTCAACCACTACCTTAACCAAATGAGCTGGTAAAGGAGCACAATGTAGGGTCGAATCGCCCTGAATAACCCTACCGATAGCAACTAGACGGGGAGGATGCTCGTCCACATAAAATCCAACTCGATGAGTGTCTCCAGTCACAGGCCTCTCTCCGGAAGGGCCAGAAATAGCATCAGCACAACTCCCCTTCGTGCTAACACGAGTAACCTCATCCGGTGTATGAATATCAACAGGCCGCTGGGAACTAGCACCCATTGTCTGGCCGAACTCTTTCCTCAAAGTCTTTGTGACATCAAGGGTGATCTCTTTCCTTAGCTGCTCCAACACATCTTTACTTACGGAAGACGTCAATCCACATGATCGTCCAAAGTAATCGTGAATACCCACACCAAAACCAATGCCACGAACACGACCAGGGTGCTCGGGTCTCCCAATGGCAGCCCTTGATATATCTGTCGTCCCTCGGGAATGAAGGTACCTTGTGTATACTGCTTCTCCAAATCATCCTACAAAAATTTAATTTGGCACCATATTACAAAATTTTGAAATTTGCAAACAACTGATACAAGTTGATGAAGGAGAAAAAACAATACAAGAATGTAGATAAAAATAATTGGGTAGAAAAGTGGTTATTTACATTTAATAAAGCAAATAATTTACCTCAAAATTTTAATGTTTGCTAACACTTAGCAACAAAAAAGTGGAGCTTTTTCTTTTTCTTACAAGAAAATATAATTCTTAAAAAAGAACTTACAATCCTCTCGACAATCTCCCGTGCAGCATCGGATGACGTACCCTCCCGTCTTTTTGTATGACCAAGCTTCCACCTTTGATGACGCGTAGGTGGAGACGGAGGATCAATAACAATATCTTCTTCAGATTTGGATACTTCTCGACGCTCCTTCATCTTTGGATACTTCTCGACGCTCCTTCATCTTCCTCTCCATCTCCCGTATATCCACCAAGTCGTACCCTCCTCGAGCCATATAATGCGGAATGTTCATTTTGGCTAATTCTTGTTTCTTACTTCTTTGTTCCTGATACAAGTATCAAATAATCTATAAACAATTTTATAAATATTTTCAAATTCAAAACATTTTTTTCATATTTTATGTTCTTAATTAGAAATAGGTTCTTAATTAGAAATTGTTTTATTTCATTCTTGTAAAATTATTCAGATTTTATGTTATTAATTAGAAATTGTTTTATTTGATTGTGCGTTCATTATTTTCAGCATTGAACTTTAAAAAAAAATTAAAATATTTTTTAATTTCAGATTTTATGTTATTAATTAGAAATTGTTTTATTTGATTGTGCGTTCATTATTTTCAGCATTGAACTTTAAAAAAAAATTAAAATATTTTTTATTTGATTTTATGTTATTAATTAGAAATTATTTTATTTGATTGTGCGTTCATTATTTTGACATTGAACTTTAAAAAAGAAACTTAAAACATTTTTTTATTTGATTTTATGTTATTAATTAGAAATTATTTTATTTGATTGTGCGTTCATTATTTTCAAGATTGAACTTTAAAAAAAAACTTAAAACATTTTTTATTTGATTTTATGTTATTAATTAGAAATTATTTTATTTGATTGTGCGTTCATTATTTTGAGATTGAACTTTAAAAAAAAAACTTAAAACATTTTTTTATTTGATTTTATGTTATTAATTAGAAATTATTTTATTTGATTGTGCGTTCATTATTTTCATTGAACTTTAAAAAAAACTTAAAACATTTTTTATTTGATTTTATGTTATTAATTAGAAATTATTTTATTTGATTGTGCATTCATTATTTTCGACATTGAACTTTAAAAAAACTTAAAACATTGTATTCGGTTTTACCTCCCAAGCGGAGTCCTCACGAATCCTTTTGAAATCTCTCCAGTCCTCCTCGGAGATACCATACTTGTCCTGAGAGATTTTTCTTTGCTTGGACCATATATGTACTCACCGGTCAAATCAGACTTAAACTGCCTCCATTTTACGCCAATGGACTGTAAACACGTCTTTTGAAAATGACCAAGATTGCTAATCTGGCTAACATCAAAATTGGCCTACATATTGACAATTAAAACTAGAGTTAGCCACACACACAACATAAAAACATGGTTGCATAAAAACAATGTCTGATGTAAAAAACAATGCTGATGTAAAACAACTACTAATAAAACGAATGTCTGATGTAAAAAAACTACAATGGGTTAACTAATAAAAACAACTAATAATGGTACCACACACATAAAAACAATGTCTGATGTAAAAAACTACTAATAAAACGAATGCTGCTAACTAATTCAATTTGAAGCATGGTTGAAAAAATAGAGTCATGTACCAATATATCCTGCCACAACATTTCTTTATCCGGCTTGTCAGGTACTTGCTTCCAACTCTTATGATGTCGAGACATGATCTTTGGCAAGTTTTCCCAAGTACGTACTTACCTTCAATTTGTGTTCGTATTTGATCTTTCCCCGTACTGGATCAATGTGAAGAGGTAATTTTTTTCCGTCAACAAGGCGTTTCGACATACTTCTACATCACGTGGGATTTCTCGATGTAGAAGTACTACGTGTATGAGCATCGGGGGACCGGGAGAAATGAGGAGAACGAGCGGGAGGAGTGTGAGGGGAACGAGAAGGAGACGCCATGTGCCTGCATTAACAAATAAATTTAATCACCAAGAACTGCTTGATAAGTGTGCTAAGTAGAAATGCTTGATAAGTGTGCTAAGTAGAAATTATTATGGTACTTTTTCTCATAATACGGAAAATCAATACAACTAATTGGTTTATGAACATTTGCAATGCTCAACATGAAGTTGAAATCAACTGGTATGTTTTGTACTTTCTGCTCAAAATCCAGAATAGCTACATATTGTAATGAGCTAGACATGAGGAAGTAATAATTAGCAATAACAATGTTTACAGACCTGAAAATCCCTCAAACTTGAAGCAAACCAATGAATATAGTCGACATTTTAGCTGCCTTTTTTTTTCCCTTTCAAATTGGCCCTAGAAACCGTCCTTACAACTCACTCTCCGAAAGATATTCGACTAGACTAAACCTTAGTGATATTTTAGTTGCTTACGAACGCACGATACATGTGCGGATACCTCTGGCGGCTGAAAGCTTTTGGGGAGTGTTTGATTATTGAGTTTCTTATATAATGCGGCTACGGTTAGCTTATCTGAAGACTTTTTTATACGATTATGTTTAACTATTGGAAGTTTGCGAAAGTAATTGGTTTGTATTAGATGATAGAGCGAGTCATGTACCTAGAGAAATAAAAATAAATCACAATTTTATCAATTATATGAGGCCAAATAACTAGAAATAGAAAAAAATGGAGAAAATAAAATTACCATATTAGACAAAACACATTTTATGCAGATGCGGTTCATTTCATTTTTTCTATAGCTAGGAACAAGATGGTTGAAGCGGCAAGTGTCGAGGCAGACCAAGTTAAAGAAATTGATCTCGTGGAGGGCCGAGGCACTCTGGACAAAGTTGGATTGTAAAATTTATCGACATCAACACGGTGGAACAGTCTGCCGAGAATCAATTTTAGTTGAGTAGAATGTATATGCAGGCAGAAGTATGATGCTTAGCTATTTTTTATTCAGGCACGAAAACTTGTTGGGTCGACGATATTGGTGACAGATCAAGATAGACCAGTTCTAGATGAGGGCGAGTACTATAACAATGACCTTATTGGAATGAGAGTTATCCTTAAGGTGTGTGATTTTGCAAAACAGAAAAAAAAAAGTTGTTGGAATGTAAAGTTAAGCTGTGAGAGATTGATTAGAAACAAAAATTATGGGTAAAAGTAACGAGCGGGTTCACAGGTGAATCCCAGATGTTATTTAACTATTCGACTTTTCCACATCAAAGGATAAAATTCATCGTTCTTATTTACATACATCCTATCCAATTCAATAGCCATCTAAATTGTTTCAAGTAACCGAAAAATCCAAATGCCAACTAAAGGTTTAGAAACCCCATGAAAACCTCGAGCAACTTCTCGTTATGAAACATAGTCACATACCTTGCCAAGTTCTAATAGTATAGGGGGCACTACTTCATAAAGATTTGAATCACCTTGACAAATAAAGGGGAGAACAAGATTTAGTTGAAACAATCCAACAAATGAGTTGATGAGTGTAGGGTTAGCTATGGCGCATTGTCAGAGATACAGTGGGAAGTAACCAGTTTAAATAGTGGATCACTGGGCAAGTGCTTCAGCGCATATTCCCTCTGGCATGTGTATCTTGGATCGGTTTTGCGCAGAACTCCATGCCCAAATCCGGGAACAACCTACGGTACAAATTTTTAAGTGATTAGAAGGTGAACACTAAGGATATCGAACCAAGGTGAATGTTGAAATGAAAAACTAACAAAAGTATATATACTTGGACTTTGAAGACTTGAGATGAGGACATCAAAAATTGATGAGAAAAAGGTGATTAGTTAAAGGTCACCGAATATAGGAAAAGAAAGACCTAACAAAGTTTCTCTAATGGTCACTTTGCATCTATATGCCTTTGAAGTAACAATGATGACTATCAACAAAATAGTTCGAGAAATTAACAAAAATCGTACAACCTTTTGTTATGTATTACAAGTTATCAAGGCCAAGCAAAATGGCAACAGTGAAGGCAACGGGAAAAATATTTTGAGAATTACAAGTTATCGAGGCAACACATTACCTTGCCACTGTTCAACGTTGTCGGACATAATCTTTCAAGTGTTCTTTCTTGACATTTTCCCGCACTCTTTTACCAGACTTAATCCGAGCGGGACTTCTGTGTGATAAGACCACAAAGCGAAAGCTCATGGTGAGTAAATGATACGACTGACTTAATAAGACCACTGACTTAATCTAATTTTTTTAGATTTATCGTATGTTTCAGTGGTAGCATAAAAAGCTAGAAGAATCATTTAAGAATATTATCAAAATTGATACACAATACCAAGTAGGTTATGCTAAGACAGAATGGTAAGCCCGATTTGCGATCTAAAATTTACTAACTAAATGAAAGAACAAGCTAAATTACTAAAGTCCTAACTACAAAAATCTAGTAAATTCAAAATCGAATGCTAAATCTTACTTACACTAAACTATTTTTGCATTAAAATTGGTGTGATCACGGTATGGATGAACCTTGAAGTGCGGTGCACATTCGATTTTTATAGTATGGACTGAGTTCGATTTCGCTTTTAAGTGTCATTTTATTTTCTACAACAATTTTGTAAGTTTTATTTTATTAATAAAATTTTTTTGGACCATTTCTCGATTGTCATTAGTTATCTTATGAGCTTTTATTGTGTTATTAATATGTAAGTTTTATTATGCGACTCATGAGTCGACTAAATGCTGGTGATCGTTTTTAAAATATTGCTATACACACTACACAGAGTGCATATACACACGCACACACACATTTTTTTTAATAACAAATAATGAAATAATCTTAATTACTAAAATATAAAAACTTGATTCTTCATAACAGAACGTTCAACATTAATACTAAACTTCAACAAAACCAACTTTATCATTAACAATGTCACAAAATTGAACATTAATACTACAATTCAACATAATCGACTGTGCCTTCATCATCAACTATCTAACTTGACTCTAGATAACAACGTTTTCCAATATGCCTTCATCATGATCATCTCGAATGGCATGTATGTCGTCTGCTACATTTTCTTCAACGATAGTCGGCATCCGTGTTGATGAAGGAATAAACTCACAAATGTCAAAACTTGACTCTTCAGTTTCATTAATATCCACACTTCTACCCGGAATGACCACTGACAATATTTCATTGCATGGATCCTTGACATAAAACACCTGTTTAGCTTGATATGCCATGATAAAAGGCTCGTCAGTGTAAGCTATCTTATGAAGATCTACCAATGTAAAGCCCAGTTCATCGATTACCACACCCGTGTTATTATCAACCCACTTACACTTAAAAATAGGCACTCTAAACTTAACATAATCAAGTTCCCATATATCTTCAATAACTCCATAGTAACTTGTCGATGCCATAACTGGATTTTTATCTTTCGAGCATGAAAAGTGCATGGACTCGGCTTGAAGAGTAACTCCGCTATTTTGAACCGAACTTTTGTCATCTTGTGACTTTGTATAGAATGAGTACTTATTGATATCATATCCATTCCAAGTTACGACATCGGACTTCGGCCCGTAAGCTAGCCATTTTAACATTTCAGATGCGCTATCACTTTCAGAGATTTGTACTTTAAACCACCTCAAAAAAGTCTTATTATGTTCAATCAACAACCATTTCTCGCTCATTCGGGGATTCTTTGTCTTCAAAAGATTCTTGTGAGCAGACAAGTCTGGAAGAACCTCATCGGTGTTATTCAAAACGTACAAATGTGCTTGAAGCACCTCATCGCTATTCTTGTTTAATATTTTAACACCCCGTGTACCCTTTCCATTACGTTTCCCATCATGTCGAGACTTGGAAGCCCTACGGATGGTGTTTGTGACATGTAATCATGCAAAACTCGATTGCTTCTTACGCAATATACCTCTCAACAATAGATGCTTCGGACGAAATGGGTTTTTACTATACCCTTTAAAAATCTTCATGTATCGCTCAATCGGAAACATCCATCGCAAATAAACGGGGCCACACTCTTCAATCTCTCTAACTACATGGACAAGTAAGTGAACCATAATATCAAAAAAGGAGGAGGAAAATACATCTCAATTGGCACAAGATAACAACCTCGTTTTCCACTCATCAAAACCAAAGGATCAATCACTTTGCTACATATAGAATTGAAGAAAAAACCAAGCGAGTTATGGCATTTCTCACTTTTTAGGCAAGGCGTCACGTATAGCCACACCTAGAAGTTGTTGCATCAAGACATGACAGTCATGAGACTTTAAGCCGCCAATGTCGATTTTGCATCGATACAAGACTCTTAATATTCGACGAATAACCTTGTGGCACTTTAATGCCTTGTAAACAATTACAAAAGCTGATTTTCTCTCTTGGATAAAGTATAACATGCCGGGGGAAGATAAGTTCGTTTACCGACTACTTGCGGATGCAACTGAGGACGTATACCCATTTCCTCTAAGTCTTGACGAGCCTGGACACCATCCTTTGTTTTGTGTTTAACATTGAGAAGTGTGCCGATCACACTATCGCAAACATTTTTTTCGACATGCATAACATCTATGCAATGTCTAACATCTAGATGTCTCCAGTAAGGAAGATCAAAAAATATTGACCTCTTCTTCCAAATGTTTGTCGTAGCAGCCTTCTTTTTAGTTTTTCCAAATATAGTATTTATATTCTTCACACGATCGTACACTTGCTCACATGTTAAGGGCATCGGCGCAAGTCCATTTTCTGGGAATCCATTAAAAGCTTTTCGCAATCTACGATACGAGTGATGGCGACTGAGAAACCTCCGATGTTGAGTGTAAACTGTTTTATTTCCATGTTTCAACTGAATGTAGCTTGTGTTTTCTTCACATATAGGACATGCATGATGTCCCTTCACACTATATCCACTCAAGTTTCCATATGCAGGAAAGTCATTAATCGTACAAAATAACATTGCACGCAACTTGAAACTTTGCTGGCGGTAACCATCAAACACGTAAATCCCTTCATCCCACATCATTCTCAAGTCATCAATCAACGGACTTAGATAAACATCTATGTCATTTCCTGGTTGTTTTGGTCCTGAAATCATCATTGACAACATAACGTACTTCCGTTTCATACATAACCAATGAGGTAGATTATATATCACAAGTAAAACAGACCAATAGCTATGCTTGGTGCTTAAGTTACCGAACGGATTCATTCCAGCCTAAGGTTTCTTGCGTCACTCCCGAAATCTGGAAATAAATGATCTATTTTCTTCCATTGTGCAGCATCAGCTGGATGACGAATTAGCCCGTCGCATTTTCTCTCATTTGCGTGCCATGTGAGATTCTTTGCATCATCTATATTAGCAAACAATCGCTTGAACCTTGGAACAATCGGAAGATACCATAACACCTTCGCGGGAGGTCCTTGTTGTGTGTTCTCTCCATCATTCTTCACTTTGTATCGTGATACCCCACACCTAGGACACTTATGCAATTCTTCAAACTCTTTTCTGTACAGTATGCAATCATTGGGACAAGCGTGTATTTTTTTATACTCCATACCCATCGGACACAAAACCTTCTTCGCCTCATAGGTACGCTTAGGCAATGTATTGCCTGTTGGTAGCATCTCATTCATCAACTGGAGCAATTCGGTGAAACTTTTGTCACTCCACCCATTTATTGCCTTCAAATTAACCAGCTTCAACACGGCAGATAGACGTGTGAAATTTTCACACCCCAGATACAATGGAGTCTCTGAATCACTTTTCAATGCATCATAAACATGAGCTCTTTGAAATGATTCTTGTCCGACATCACGAATCATTTCTTCAAATTGATCACCATCTATATCTACATGAGTGTTTCCAGTTGGAACATCTACTATTTCGCCATGCCATATCCACACCGTATAGTTGGTGTTTATCCCCTCACAAACAAGATGTTCACGAATTGTGTCAGCCTCATGTCGTCTCCCATTCATACACTTCACACAAGGGCAAAAGTATCGTTCATCGGGTTCCAAGCGATGTTGTCGAGCAAATTTAAGAAATTGCTCAATTCCATTGTCATACTCCGCACTCGCACGACTTGCATTCATCCAACTTCGATCCATTTCTTCTTTTCTGTTACATATACTATGTTCATCAATTTTCTATTATTTTGTATAAAGGGGAAGAATTTCATTTCTATATGATTACTAACTTTTTGAAAATTGTTTTGACAGAGAGAATGACAAAGGTATGGTAGTCCTATAATTGTTGTTTAAAATAGAAACATGAACGACGGTTGTCAAAATATAATTAACTGTATACTACGTCAACTTATGGCTTTGTCAAGATTGCTAACTCTATCTGCACGAACTGTTGGGAGAAGATCCTTAAGACGAAAGTTAACATCTATCCCAAAGGAAGAAGATCCTTAAGAAGTTAACCAAAGCTATCCCAAAATAATTCGTGTTCCACAAAATAGTGTTGTGAAAAGCAACACACATAATTAAACACGCACACTCAACTAAATCGATTAAATTATACGACAAACAAGAAGAAAATAACATGTAAAACTACATTACACACTCACATACACATAGTGCACACGCACATACATATTTTGTCCGTTATGTGCATTTGAATACCACGTTTGTGATTATTGTGGTTTTATTGAGGTTTTAACATTATTCTCCAAAACAATCCAGGTATAATTAAAAGTCCACAAACAATACACACAACACACACTGCCACACACAATACATACACACACACACACACACTGCCACACACAATACACACACTGCCACACACACACACAATACACACACACACACTGCCACACACAATACACACACACACACACACTGCACGCACACACACTGCCACACCTATACACGCACATACACACACAACACACACATTAAACATCACACAACAATCCTTAAAAGATTAGATAAAATTACCAAATAGGAACAAAGAAGAGAGTTCGGAATAATTACCAAATAATTCGCGGTGGTCGATTGCGAAACGCCGAGGAGGTTGCGGGGGTCGCGAGGTCGCCGGAGTTCGCGGGGGTCACGAGGTCGCCGGAGGTCACGGGGGTCACGAGGTCGCCGGAGGTCGCGGGTCGCCTGTGAAAAGTCGCGGAGTCAGAAGCGTAGGAAGAAAGAAAGGACAAAAGAAGAAAGAAAGAAAGAAAGAAAGAAAGCAGTGTAATTAAATGGAATATTAACAGCGGTTTTCAAGTAACCGCTGTTAGAAGAGGAAAAAGAACAGCGGTTTTAAAGTAACCGCCGTAAAATAGGAAAAATTAACGGCGGTTGCTTAATAACCGCCGTTAATTGGCGATTTTAACAGCGGGTTGGCAAAAACTGCCGTTAACTTCTTAATTTAACAGCGGTTTCTTTTTTAACCGCTGTTAATTTTTCATAATATTTACGAACCGTGCCACCGCACAAATTTAACAGCGGTTTTAAGATAACCGCTGTTAATTGTCCGCTATTAAATGGGTATTTTGTAGTAGTGGACTGTAACACCCCCCAAGTTATTCAGGGTATATTACAGCGCCATGAGACCCTCTGTGGGAGCCACAAGGCTAAACATACGAAGAACCATGAATTTCGACCGATAAGGTTTAAACATACTCCAATAAAAGGTAATAAAAATGACATCGGGGTAAAATCAATTCGACAGAAATACAATACATCGGGAATTAAAACCCAGGGAAACACAGGCCAAAGCATCAAGAACATCTGAAACACTACTCGAGTGTTCATAACCATTCCAAGTACAATAATACCGAATAGACAAAGTACAAAATACAGACAGAGACAAGACACAACATCACTCTTGCCCATCATCTTCGTGCCGACCGGGTACATGCCTATCCACTCCCATGGATCCTGAAATACATGAAAGGTATTTCCCCCAAAAGGGGTTAGCCGTCGAATAGCTAGTACAAGTATATCGAATATGAAACATAATACTTCTCGACAATAAAGTAAACGTAATTCTCATTTCATCAAACTCAAGACCTGTATTTCGGAATAACTAAATCTCATAGCATTTCATTTCAATACATACGTGATTAACCATGGAACCGCACCAACGGCAACAGAACCATCTGAGGCCCCGTCAGACCCTCCCAGAGTGATTAACCCCAAAATATTCATGGAACCGCACCAACGGCAACGGAACCCTCTGAGGCCTCGTCGGACCCTCCTAGAATGAATATATACAATCATACAATTCATATACCTCACTTTCAAAGTCGAGAACGTACAATTATAAATATATACTTGCCTTTGAGATATTAGAACCGAAGTGAAAATGGTATTCAAGCTCCGGAGGTCCAAGAACGCACTTTCAGCCCTAAACGATTCGTAAGGAAATACGATAATTAATCATCAATACTCAATTCTCAAGGAAGACTCCCGAAACCCCCCTTTTACGATTCATAAATCCTTAAAGTATTCACATAGAGGTTAGAAATCATCCAAACCCTCCCCACATCAAGTAATACATAAAAACATCTGTATAATCGTAAGGGAAACGTGGGTACGGGGTAGATACATCATAATCTCATGAATTTCAAGATTCAAAATAGATTAATCGGACGGATCTACGAAAAATCCCCTAAAATTCCCCAAACTAGGGTTCTAAGGAATTTACCTTGATTCGGAGAGAAGAAACGGATTAGATGTTGTATAATCCTTGTTATCCAACCAAAGATGATGATGGATGATGAAAGGTTGTCTCAAATCGCCTCGAGATCACCTCTCTCACGTGCCCTCGTCGGAAATGTAAGAAATGAGAAGAAAATGATGAAGAATGCGGCTGACCCATCTTATATACTAGGTTTAATTAGCGTGCGCTAATTCACAAGTATAGCGCGTGGTAACGGGGTCACCCGGTAGTCGAGTAGCTTCTGACCTGCGTCGTTAGCGTGCACTACCAACATCATTGAGTGCGCTAATAACTACTACCATGCAGAAATTCCGAACTCACTGCCCAGCTCACTTAACGTACGCTACAGGCGACGCTAGGCACACTACTCAACACCAATAGCGTGTGTTAGGTTGTTAGCTCACGCCTAGCGTGCGCTAACTGTTCGTCCAGAGAATAGAATCCAACCTACTGTCACTGCCAAACCCGAGTAATTAGCGTGCGCTACAGCCTACAGGCGATGCTAGCGCACATTACCAAACACAATTAGCGTACGTTAGCTCATGCCTAGCATGCGCTAACTGCTTGTCCAGAGAACAGAACCCAGCTACTGCCTCTGCCATACTCGAACCGTTAGCGTGCACTACCATACACGAATAGCGTGCATTAGCTCACTCTAGCGTACGCTAAAATCAATACGATCAATATATCGCTGCGAAGTCCGATCAATATGAACATGTTCCGAAAGATACGAAACTCTAAAATCAAAAACATCTCAATAAGCGCTTACAAGAGAGACAAAATTGAAAGAACATCAAACTCAAAAATTCATGAAAAGTACGGGTATTACAAGGACTTCATCTAAACTACTGAGTTAATATGTCGGCATCATCGCCATCTACGGTCCTAGGTGCAAAAAACCCAGAAGGATACTTAACGTCCGTTCTGGGGTTTTTATTCAAGTACAACATTTCGCCAATGGCCACTAAAGACAAAAGCTTCTACGATCCATCGGATTTAACATAAATCCTAGAGTTCCTATTGTAAAAGCCGTAAGTAGAATTCTTCTCCAAATACCAACGCTTAAACATCTTGAGAACACGGAGTTCAAACAGAGAAGCTTTGAACACTCTTAAAACCTTAACAATGGCGGAAAATATAAGCGGGAAATGGAGCTGGAAAAATACCTCAAGAAGCAAGGATAAACAGATAAAAATAGACAGGAAGCAACGCCTGAGAAATTGGTCGGAGTAAATTTTCAAAAAAACGGCCGGAAATGGTACGGTATGAAGTGTCGTCGGGCTGATGCAAGCTCCGGTCTCTGTTCGGAATCTGAAAAATGAATGAGGAGATGATTTTGATTTTATAAGGAGGGCACGCGGGTTTCATAATTGCACCGCATTAATGGGTGCGATTTTCTAGGAGAGAATGTCTCTTCACCTCTCCACGCGCACACCGTCCAACTATATGACGGGATATGAAGCGATTGGTATAACCGGACCATTGAAATTCATGAAGACATATGAGCAAACTGAAGCCGACTTGACACCAAGCGAAGTCGACTTCATCAAGGAAAGAACCAAAATACTGGGGGATAGGATGGACATGAATTCCTACTCGGCCTGCCGAGATAGAAACTCGGGGGCCACTGAACAACATAAACCGAATTGATTACGTGGATCTGAAGAGCTTGAGTCTAAACCCAGCAAGGCCCATAAATCAAAACCCTACAAAGCCCAAGAATAAACTTATCAACTCGGCATAGGGCATGACATCTGGGCCGACCTGAAAACCAGATCCAAACTCAGTTTGCCTCAGCTCAGATTCAAGTCAAGACTTGGTTACCAGCCAACCAACTTATCATGCCGACTCGCCTTAATGATAGAACAAGCCGAGATCCCTCAACCTCCACTCATTGTCAGTAGATGAAGGTCCTATCATTCTTGCACGACACGGAGTCCGGCGGAATCTAAGATAGAGACAAATAAGGATATCTTTACCTAACAAGGAGACACTCTTCCACAAGGAAACTACATAGACAATCCTTATCAGGATTCTACTTCCCAAATATATGAGTCCAATACCAACACGGACTCCCTGACTTTCTCTGCAAGTTAGAGTTGCAACATTCATGCTTATATAAATAGGTGTCCTTATACCTACACGGGTATACAGAATTCTTGACTCTCGATATAGTCAATTGATCTTACCTCCACCCTATATTCACAATACCTACTCTCACGCCAGAGGGCCTTCGCCGGTGAAGCTCCGTCTCAGTTCACATGTCATTTGTTTTTTGTGTGTATGTCCGATCAGGAAGTTCACTCGACGGAATTATCCGAACCGCTTGAATAAGGGCCGATCCGATACGATTTTGCACCTTCATGTACAAAAGTCATGACTGAATATTTAACAAATCTCACGAATGAGATTAATCGCTGTTTTTTCATTTTTTCCTTTTTTTTTTTTTTTTTTTTTTTTTGGTGTGTGTTAATTATGGGGGAAGTTCACGGGCTGAAATTACTGGGCAAAAATGAAGAGAGAAAGTTAGAAGGGCGAAGCGCGATTTTCATTTGACAGCGATAAGTGGAGTCGTGAAAAACGTTTCGCTGACCGTAACATTTAAAATAAAATCATTTTATCGTAATAAACCGATCGAGGAAATCACATCTTCTCATCTGAGTGGATCGGAGTTCTCCTGAGATCGTAACTATGCCCGTGGCAGCTTCCGCTATATATTTCCTCAATCTTCGCGGCGATGTCCTCATCAATCGCCTCTATCGTGACGATGTCGGGTCAGTGACCTTTGCTTCTTTCTCCTTTTGATTTTGTGCTTGAAATCTGATTCTGGAATCTTGTTTTTAGATGGATTAGTCATACTGTGTGTAAGAAATTTGTTTAGCAAGAATTTTTTGGTTCTTAATAAAAATTAACTGATGATTCGAGAGAAATGTGGACGACATGAGTGAAAGCGATAAACGAAGCCAAGTTGTGGTGGTTGTGACATTTCCGATGGGGGTGGAAAACAGATGGATTTAGAATCTACTGATGGAAAGACTTGGGGTAAAGTGGATTTTTTCAGCTGTCAGAGGTAGAATTTCAGTATAGAGACATGTACCCTTTTTTATGAGATTTTTTTTTTTTTTTTTTTTTTTTTTTTTAACAAAAGGTTAAGGTTATGTCACAGGCAGGAGTACATTTCAGAACAAATAGCAATTGCCATAATGCTTCCATATAGCTGTCATATATCAATCTCTTGGTTGCTTGCAGTAGCTGCCGCACATGTCAAAAAGGCAACCTCTTTTTAGGAACTTAAAAGTTTAAATTGCCATAAAGCTACCATGAACAGCTCATATTTCGTTCCTCGTGACTAGTTCCATCAAATATATTAACCATGGAAACGCCTGACTCTATGCATCTGTTTGTGTGCTGCAAATTTTTACGTTTTCTGTTTGCACCGAGAGATTATATCAGTCGTTTCCATCAATTGAGACACCTGCTACCTCTGTTTGAATTGGTAAATGCAACTGCCCCCCGCCAGTCATGACATATTGTGTGGTTTATTGTTCATTATTTAGCATAGACAAGCTATAGATCTTTAGGTAGCAAGCAGCTACTCGTATATAAATGTTAATATAACATAAGTAGGCCCAATATCAGTAAAGTTGACAGCTATTTTCTTTCGGTGGCATAGTTTTGGACATATTGCAGACATTCTATAAACTTAGGGCTCTACTATCATTTATTTCAGTATCATCCCTATACCAAGAAAATATATTCTTACATTTTGGACATGAATTAAAAGAAAAAAAATTGAAAGCAAAATGGGTTGAAGCTCTCTAATCATCTCCTCGTTACAGGTAAGCAGAACTCATAATGGCACTAATCGTAGTGTACAAAAAACAATTGTGCAGTATGTTATTTTTAATATCAAAGCAGTGTTATAATGTTGACTTGTGGATTGATGCGCTGGAGAACAAGTTGCCAACTCTCATTTGTGTGCTATTCATTCGTCCGATCTCTACAAAAGGCATTTGTATGTGCAAATTTGGTGGTGTTTGGGGCCCTTTTAAACCTTCACTGTAACATGATATGAAACTGTCCACCATGGCCAAGAGCTTAACAGGCACCATTTCGTTAGTTACAATCACTGAAGCTCAAAGTAACAGGTTCTGTACTTTTGCCCTCGCCATGTAAACTGAGAGCCTCTTACTAATCAACGTGTATAGAAAGCTATACTTGCATGCTTGAACATATCTAAATGCAATAAATTCTGAACTCAGACCTCGGATCTCATTGAGCTTTTGCTTAATGGACCTATTTGGAAGTTAAGATTGAGCAAAAATTAGAGGTTTGGACCCAATGCAGAGGATTGGCCAGGCAAATCCTCTAATTGAGGTGTTTGGGAAACAAAGGTTTGGATTAGTTTTCTGGGTCCAAAACATTGATATATGAGCTTTTCCGTAAAGCGGACTGCAAAAGATGGGTTAAATGACAATTTTATTGATTTAACTCTATTAATAACTTTACAAATTAAAATTAATATATTTGCAGATTAGCAACTCGAGAAATTTGTATATATAACAATTTTAAAATAATGATCAATCTTTTTTTTTTTTGTAGATGTTGACATGTTTAAATTATTCAATAAACTCACCATGTAAATCTACATTATTAATAAGAAGAAAATATTCACCAGTAAATTATGTCAATGTCCTTATCGGTGATTTTACACAATCAAGTAGCTACAGTTAAACCTCGATACTGAATGTTCGATAAACGAATAACCTCGCCAACAACAACATCATCTAAGCCTTAGTCCCAAAATGATTTGGGGTCGGCTAACATGAATCAAACTTTGAAACCATCAATGATCATTACATAAATAACATAAAAGGAAAAAAGAGGGAAAAAAGTAGAGAAAAAAGCAAATAAAAAAAGAGAATGAATGTTAAAAAAAAAGAAAAAAAAATGAAAAATCCTGAAAAATAAATTAAAAGATAACATGAAATAAAAGAAAATAGGAACAAAATACAGATAAAAAAAAAGAATCAGATTCCATCCACCATCCGTATTCCTTCCCGCCACATTTGCCTCTCCATCGCCATACTTTCTCCAATTCCAAGAAACCGCATATCATTTTCAATCATCTTTATCCAAGTTTTCTTGGATCTTCCTCTACCTTTCACAATATTATTTGTTCCCCAACTTTCTAGCCTCCTCACTGGGGCATCAACGGGTATTCTTCTCACATGACCAAACCATCGTAATCGATTCTCCATCATCTTGTCTTCTATAGACGCAACTCTTATATTCTCTCTAATCACATCATTTATGAGCCGATCCTTTCTTGTATGACCACACATCCATCGTAGCATACGCATCTCCGCCATATTCATCTTTTGAACGCGACACTGTTTTACAGCCCAACACTCGGTGTCATATAACAGTGCAGGCCTAATTGCCGTGCGGTAAAATTTACCCTTTAATCTATGAAGCATGTCAGGATCACATAAAACCCCTGTGACACTCTTCCACTTCAACCACCCTGCCTTTATTCCATGAGCCACATCGCCATCTAGCTCTCCATCATTTTGGATAATAGATCCAAGATACCGAAAGAAAGTGGATCCATGAACAACTTTTTCATCAAATGTGACCATCCCCGCCTCTCTATCACTGTTTCCGCTAAACCTACACTCCATATATTCAGTCTTACTTCTGCTCAGCCTAAAGTCTCGAGCTTCCAAAGTATCCCTCCAAAGTTCCAATTTCTGTTGCACTCCAATCTTCGTTTCATCAATCAACACAATATCATTTGCGAACATCATACACCACGGAACGTCATTTTGAATTTCTCTTGTCAATTCGTCCATAACTATGGCAAAGAGAAAAGGACTAAGAGCAGATCCTTGATGCACTCCAATCGTAATAAGGAATTCTTCTGTCCTCCCAACATTAGTACGTACACTTGTACTAACTCCCTCATACATGTCCTTTATAATGTCAATATATTTCCGCGATACACCCTTCTTTGCTAAGGCCCACCAAAGTACTTCCCTTGGTACTTTATCATATGCCTTCTCTAAATCAATAAAAACCATATGTAGATCTTTCTCTTTATCTCGATAATATTCCATCAACTGCCGGATAAGATAAATTGCTTCCATGATCGGTCTTCCAAGCATAAATCCAAACTGATTTTCTGTTATCTTCACACATTTCCTGATCCTTTGTTCAATCACTCGTTCCCACAACTTCATGGTATGACTCATTAGTTTAATTTCGCAATAATTGGAACAATCTTGAACATCACCTTTGTTCTTATACAAAGGGACGGGAATACTTTTCCTCCATGCTGATGGGATCTTATTGCTTCTCCAAATCTTATTGAAAAGCATAGTTACCCATTCGATCCCTCTCCCCCAAATACCTCCAAACTTCAATAGGTATACCATTTGGTCCTTTTGCTTTCCTTGACCCCATATTCTTCAATGCCATTGTTACTTCACCCTTTTGAATTCTCCTCTTAAACTCTCGGTTAACCATACTTGAGGGGATGTTTAAATTCCCAATATCTTGTTCTTGATGGCCATTGAATAGGGTATCAAAGTATGACCTCCATCTCTCTTTTATCTCTTTATCTTGAACAAAAACTTTTTGGTCAGTATCTTTTACACATTTAACTTTTCCAATATCTCGTGTCTTCTTCTCTATCATTCGAGTAAGTTTATAGATATCTTTTCCCACTTCTTTTGTATCTAATCTTGCATATAATTCTTGATTGACCTTTGATCGGGCATTTCGCACTGCCTTTTTAGCTTTTGTTCGAGCTTTCTTGTACTTCTCATAATTCTCATCGCTCGAGCATTTACCCAGTACCTTATAACATTCACGTTTGGTCTTTATCGCTTGCTTAACTTCATCATTCCACCAAGATGTGTCCTTACTTGATGGTCTGTTTCCTTTAGATTCTTCTAGGACTTCTTTTGCAACTTCCTTTATGTTATGCTCCAATAAGTTCCACATCGAATCTATATCCATCTCCGTGCAATCAGACCAAATACCACTATCAGCAATCTTAGCCACAAAAGTATGTCGACTCTCCCCTTGGAGCTTCCACCACTTAATTCGAGGGTCAACTTGTGGTCTTCTCTTTCTTAAGTGCCTCTTACCTCGAAAGTCAAGCACCACAACCCTATGCTGCGTTGCAGCACTCTCACCGGGTATCACCTTGCACTTAGTAAAACTTTTCCTCCAATCATTCCTTACTAAAAAGAAATCAATCTGACTTGCATTACCTCCGTTTCTCTATGTCACCAAATGAGAGTCCGTTTTCTCGAACCAAGTGTTCATAATACCCAAGTCATGAGCTTATGCGAAATTCAATATACCATTTTCTGCTTCATTCCTATCCCCAAAACCAAAGCCACCATGAATGCTCTCAAAGCCATCACTGTTAACACCGACATGCCCATTGAGGTTACCACCAATGATCAATTTCTCACCCATAGGAATTCGTTCGACAACCTCTTCCAAATCTTCCCAAAATTCTTGTTTGATCGATGCATCCAATCCTACTTGTGGTGCATGTTGTTGCCCGAAATATTATCCGAAGATAGATATTGCTGGAATGGTCGAGCAACAGCAAATTGCGAGAGCACGTTCGTGGAGGTGTGAAATACACAAGATTTGTCGGGTTTGTTAGGCCCGGGCTTGAATGCTCTCGCGAGATGTTATTAATACAAATATTCGGGGATACAAGTATTAATGTAAGAATGCGATTACAATGAGTGTAAAAGATCCTATTTATCTAGCTCTTGAATAAAGCTCTGCGTGTTTCGTCTCTGCCGACCGTCTTTCGTGTAAGAGGTGCTGAGAGAGAAGAAAGACCGAGAGATAGCTGTTGCTAAGAGTAAGAAAGCCAAGTTGTGGGCTGAATCAGAGAGAGACAGAGAGTTTCTGAACTGGACGTGAAGCCGTAGCAGAGAGAGACAGAGAAAAACAGAGAGTTTTCCAAGTGCAGTCAGCCTTCTATTTATAGGAGCTGAGATGCTCTGTTTTCTGACGGGCGATCGCCTTTCATGTAATATAATAAGGGGCGATCGTCTTTATGTCACTGGTATCTGCCTTAAAGTCGCATGCTGTGACCCGGTATGCGGTCAATGAGGAGCTCGCACGCGTCTGAAGTCGGCCACGGGCGGTCCCACTGTACACCTTTCGGCGGGTCTGTCGGTTGGTGAAAAGAAGCTGACAGGCTGTGGTCAACGATCCATGTGCTGCGTCGCCTTTTCCGGATCTGCATGTGGGTCCTTGCTTCGAGCTTCGGCCTTCGCCGTCTGGACGGGCGATGGCTTCGCGTGGCATGAGGCGGTCGCCATTCGGTCGGTCACCAGGAGTCGATCGCCAAATACCGAGAGACGATCGCCTTAGATGTCGATCGCTCGGCACCGGGACTTGTCCTGGGACCTTCCGTCGGCCAATCTGCCTTGGCTGTTGGACTCTGGCTCGGTCGCCCGGTCTCTGAGGCGATCGCCTGTTGAGACGTATAAATCTCGACACAACAGTGCATAAGCACTTATGATAGTTAGAAACTCATCCCGTATCACAAGCTTAATACTCGTTATTCTATCGCTCTTTCTTGACACTTCCACCACATAATCAATGATTTCTTTATCAATGACGATACCCACTCCATTTCTACTTCTATCCTTTCCAGAGTACCAAAGCTTGTAACCCCAAGGAGCTAACACTCTTGCCTTTTCGCCAACCCACTTAGTCTCTTGTAGACACATTATGTGAATTCTCCTCCTTTTCATAACCTCTCCCACTTCTACTGATATCCCTGTTAAAGAGCCAACGTTCCAAGTTCCAAACCGCACCTTACTACCTTTACTAGCCGCATGAACTAACTTCTTTGTCTGTCCCCGTCCACGCTGCAAGGATCCTCGCACATTTGACACCACACCCATACTTCGAGGTGGCGCGCCGCTTCCGGGCGACGACCTAGCAACCCTTGCATATTTTCCACAACACCCGAGCCTATGAAGTGTAGCGCATTCTTGCTCATTTGACACCACCCTCATATGTAAAGGTGGCGCGCCGCTTCTGGGCGACGATCTAGCAACCCTCGCATATTTATCACTGCACCCGGGCATGTAAAATGCAGCGCGTCGCTTCTGAGGAGACGCCCCAACGATTTTCAAAATTTCATTCATGTCCATGGAATGTGACGAGTTTTACGCTGGCTGCCACTAACCTACCGCAACCCTCCTCTTTTATCCGGGCTTGGGACCGGGAATGAATGTCAAAAATAACCTCGCCAAATGAATAATTTTCTCCGGTCCCAACTCTTTATGACATGTTCAAATTTTTTTTCGATAAATGAATAATTTCTCTAAATGAATATTTTTCTCCAGTCCCGATCATATTCATTTATCGAGGTTTTACTGTATCAGCAATTGGCTATTTACCAATCACTTATATACAAACCGCTAATACAACAGCTAGTCAAACCAGTTGATACAATCACAAGCTATCAACAAATACAATTGACTATCCACTGATTGCCAAGCAGGGCCGGTATCTTATACGAGAACTAAATTCTGTGGCAATTTTGCTAATTTTAGATTAACCATTGCTGCCATTTTCATGAGGTTATTGTTCTTTTTTCTTGATGTATGTTGATTGTTGTGTTTAGTTATATCAAGAACTTTATACTTATATTTTTACTGCATAAAGGCAATTTAATGACATAAAAATGCAAATTCTAATATATTTATTTGAAACTAATCAGAGGCAACATGGTGGATGCTTTCCGAGTGCATATAATGCAAACGAAGGAACTTGGCACTTGTCCTGTACGCCAGATTGGGGGCTGCTCTTTCTTTTACATGAGAATTAGCAATGTTTACATCGTGATCGTAGTAAGCAGCAATGCAAATGTTGCTTGTGCATTCAAGTTTGTTGTTGAGGTATCTCATGCATACGATAATTTTGAAATGCACATTTTTTTATGAACTCGAACTAGCTCGTGAGATTTTCTCGAGATTTTGTTTTGCATGAAATAAAATTAGTGAATATGTTCAACTTCAGATTAGGTAGCAGACTTAAAATAGCATCTGGTGGTTTAAGTCTCATTTCTGTTCTTCTTTCCTTTAGGATTTAATTGTTATAATTTGTTGCAAGTTACTCCTCCTTCCCCTCATCCTATCCTGTAAGATAAATAATCAGAATGTTAGCTGTTACCAAAAATCAGAATCTCTCTATTTTATGTCACCTTTTATGGCTCTGAAGGAGCTGTTAATAAAATTTTAATTTTTTTATTAGACGTTCCTTATAATTTGCTTGACGTGTTCATCTGCTCTCTATGCAGGCAGTCACATTATTTAAATCTTATTTCGGCGGGGCTTTTGATGAGGATGCTATACGCAACAACTTTGTTTTGATATACGAACTGTTGGATGGTATGTAATCTATTTTCCAATATATAAAAGCTCTTCTCGGAGAACCTTACTTGTTGGCAAAATGTAGACTCTAATAGCAAAAGGTTGGTTTGAGTTAGATCTTCATGAAGATGAAATAAAGTTCAGTTCCTCTCGCCTAGGGGGAACAGTGCCCAAATATATTTCAAGCCACAAATCTGTTTTTTTTAGTAGCCAAAATTACTGTTTGAGGAAGACCAGTTACCTTGTAAAGTTGATTGAAGTGTTTCCAGGGGCTTGCACCATGCTCCCACTGTGAAAAAAAAACAGTGAAAAAAGAATATGTAACATTTTCATCGAGCCAAATGACTAAATGTCTAGATAAATAATTCTGTTCTTTTTTTTTTTTGTTGCATCTCAAATGCAGAAATCATGGATTTTGGGTACCCCCAAAACCTCTCACCTGAAATCTTGAAGCTTTACATAACTCAGGAAGGTGTACGCTCTCCATTTTCATCAAAGGTTAGAGATTTAGTTACAATTTTCTTGTAGCTGTATAGTAATTAAGGGAACATTTGTGTTGAAGAGGTATATATGGGAACATTTTTTATCTCATGGGTGGATTATCCTGACTTTTGCCATATGTGATACTAAATAGACTGCCGACAAACCAGTTCCAAATGCAACTTTACAAGTTACTGGTGCTGTTGGCTGGCGCAGGGAAGGCCTTGTCTATAAGAAAAATGAGGTAGTCTCTTCAAATAACTCGCCTACTGTCTAATATTTTTTGTTATTGCTATCAGGCTAGACTAAATTAGATCTTTTGCCAGGTGTTTCTCGATATTGTGGAGAGTGTCAATCTTCTTATGTCTTCAAAAGGTAAACCCGAGTCATGTTTGTAAAAAATATTTGATTAATTCATACTTATTCCTTTTCCCTGTTACCATTTGTTGAGTTTGTTTTTTGTATATCTCGATGAACCATTTCAACAGCTGTTGTCTATTAACCATTTTTTTCTGTAGGTAGTGTTCTACGCTGTGATGTAACCGGGAAGGTCTTAATGAAATGTTTCCTTTCTGGAATGCCTGATTTGAAGTTGGGATTAAATGATAAAATTGGACTCGAGAAAGAGTCGCAACTTAAATCCCGTCCTGCTAAGAGGTAGCTTGAGATTCATCTGTTAATTGCATAGGTTACAACTTATAAAGTGGATGCAAGCAATGTAAAGTTTAATGAGACATGTCAATGACAGCATATAGATATACCTTTGCTTTTAGTTAATAAGAATATCAGAGGCAGGTTTGGTAACCATACATTATTGCATGTGAACTTTGAGGACAGATCTCAAGTAACAATCATCTTGGATGTGAACTGCTGAGTGCCCTGCTGACGGATGTATATATATATATATATATATATATTAGGTTGATTGCTTATGATTTTTTTGTTGAATTTTCTCTACAGAATCTTTTTCCCTCGAGATATGGTTGTTTCTGTGAAATTTCAGAGGACTCGTCTCACTTTTCCAGCACAAATCACATCCAATTATTATAACATTGATACAACATTGCACCAATTATCATTGTTAGATTTCACCTCCAAAAGTACATTATTTGCTTTTAACTTTTCCGATCAACAATCAGATGCAATTACTATTTACTAAAATTCATCACATACACATTAACTATCATGATTACACACGATCATCCCTCGTCCAATCACACTAACTTTTATTTTTGTGTTTTCTTTTTTGTTCTCTTTCTAAACGACTTATCAATTGTTTGCTATTAAATTGGAAATGAATGGAACAAAAGGACAAGCAGTCAAAACACTTTTGCATCTTTGAGTTTTTAGGGAATTGAACAGAACCAGGATATTTTGTGCATGCCACATTTTCCTTAGTTTTCTATCAACTGCATTTTTCTTTGTATGCTTGCCAGTAGATGGTAAATGCTATAAAGGGTTTGTGTTTGTAAGAAAGTCAGAGAAGCTCCTGTTTTTTTTTTTTTTTTTTTTTTTTTTTAATAATCAGGTCATGGCTGTACATCCAGGGACAATGTTAGTCTCTTATTCAACATACACAGTACTCACTTTAAGTCCCACGATTGTGTATTTTTTTCTTCCTAAACTTTTGCCCTGTTTTTTAATTGAAATTTATCATTTAAATGATTATGTTAGCATGCAACTGGCAAGTATCATTGTTATTCCTAAATGTGTTTAGGTGAATCCTGGACTTATGGGTTTTGAGAGATTGGGAAATTTTATAATATCAATACATGTATTATGTATACCATGATAACTGTAAATTAATGTATTGCAAATATTAGTATGTTTGCTACTCACGAGTATGTAAAATAGTTCAAGAGCATACTGCGAGTAGGAAAGGGAATTAATTCAGACGAATCAAAACGTCTTGATCGGAAGAATAGAAACTCATTGAAATGAGACCAGTCCTTCCACAGTGGAGGGATTTGTGAGAAATATATATGTAACATTTTCCCTTCTAATGACTTGATTCTTAATAAATTAGTCAGAAAACATGCCTTTGGATCAAAGAGATTATTTCACCGTAGAGTCTGAAGATGATAGCTAGGGCATTTATTGGTCTTGTATGTTACTCAATTACTAATTCACTTAATATTTCGTTTATGAGTGACGACTTTTCCATCTTGATTGACATTAATTTCTTGCTATGAAGCCTTTCATCTATGCTATTTATTTTCCCGTAGTATTTGGTCTTGTACTTGCTTTATGAAATTATGCAGCATTACCTTTATTATAATGGAACATGAGTAAAGCAATTATCTCAACTCATTGCCGTCTCATGACATTTTCCATGCAAGTGGAAAAATTATGATGATGATGGTTTTGGAATTTCATCTCATTTTTCTTCATATGAAAGTTGTCGATTCATGTATGATGTGTTGATTTATGAGACGAAGGGTGGAGTTACACGGAAGTTGGAATTTTGGAGAGATACTTTGGAAGCTCGAGGCTTTTAGGCTGGGTAGAAGTATGACTGATTAATTGGAATGTACTTATAACGAAAACGACAGAGAGGCGGGGGCGATTACTTTTGATGTAAAAGTTGTTCAAAGCAAGGTTGTTACGGCGGTAAGTCGAGTCGAGTCGACGGAGGTCCGGCATGGCGAGTCGTAGACTAGTCGAGACTAGTCGACTAATTTTATATTATATATTATATATTATGTATACTAAATATACTGATATATATTATATATTGTATATTATGTATACTAAATATATATATTATATATATACTGAATATTATAAATATATAATATTTATATACATATTACATAGTTACATACACATATATATAATCTATAATATATTTCTATATCGGCCAAAATTTCAAAGGGAGAGGTACAACAAAATCAAATCGGCGTGCAGTTTCAAAGCAAAATCAAGGCGGTGGTCACGATGGCTGCTGCTGCTGCTGCTCCTGGTCTTTTGGCCTTTTTTCGACGGGACCGAAGTGGAGATTTCTTCAGTCGGATGACTTGTTTTGCAATTAGGTTTGAGGTTGATTTTTTTTTTTTAAAATATTCTGCCTCCGGTCCAAGTCGGACCGAGTCGTCGCCAGATCGACCCAAGTCGTCGACTAGGCGACCCATGTCGTCCAAAGTCGAGCGACATTTACACAAGGCGAGTCGGAATGGCACAACGCCGCCTCCACCGCCTGGTCGACTAGTCGACGACTAGTCGCGACTAGTCGACCGCCGTTACAACAATGGTTCAAAGATCCGCTTATTTGGTTATCGTGAATCTATTACCTAAAATGATGAAGAGCTAGATGGTGATATTGCTCACAAATTTAAGGCAGGTTGATTGAAGTGGAAAAGTGCCGCAAGGTCTCTATGTGATCTCAACATGTCTCATAGAATAAAGGATAAATTCTACCGCAAGGCAATTAGGCCTGCACGTGATATAACACCGAGTGTTGGGCTGTAAAACAGTGTCAAGTTGGTTAGATGAACGTGGCGGATATGCGTATGCTACAATGGATGTGTGGCCAACTAGCCATATAAAAAAAGGATCGCCTAAAAAATAAGGTGATTGGGGAGAAGTTGAGAGTTGCGTTTATAGAAGATAATATGATGAAGAATCGGTTAAGATGGTTTGGTCATGTGAGACAGAGACCTATTGATGCCCTAGTGAGGAGTAGGGGTGTTATCGTTCCGATCCGGTCCGGGTATTTGCTTAACGGGCCAGATCTGATAACTTTAACGAGTATACCTGAGACCCGGACCGATAAGCTAACGAGTCCAGTGCTGGAACCGGAATGGGGCCGATAAGATTTTGGGTATAACCGAGACCGGTCATTAAGAACCGACCCGTTAAGGACCCGAAAACCCCCAGCCCGTTAAGTACCCCGTTAAGCAAAATCGGGTCAGTTGGCCCAAAACCGCCCCAATTTTTTTTTTTTTGACAATAATAAAGAATAACCAAAATAGAAAAAATTAAGAATAATAAAGAATAACAAGACTCAAATCAGAATTAATAAAATAACTTTAATAAATTAAAGTTGCTGGGAAATTAAAATACAGATCATCACAACCTTGAATTGTGCCTTAGATTGAGGTAGAAATTATCTTAGAATTGAGAGATATCAATGTTTTAAAAAACGTGAGGCGAGTTTGAGGCGTTTTGGCCGGACGAGGCGAGGCGTAAGCCTCGAAGCGCATCGAGGCGTAAGCCTCAATTAAAATAAAAAAACCTTACTAAAATATCGTAATATCCATGGAAATTACTAGAAAATTCAAACCAATAGAAAAACTAGAAACAATATCAATTAAAATAGAAAAAACTTAACTAAAATATCAAAACATCATGATATCCATGTAAACAATATTCAGCAAATTATGACAAGCTAAAAAATATTGAGCAAACCTGAAAAAAAAACAGATCACTAAAAATTTAAAAAACTTAGTCTCTCAAATCACCACAATTAAAGTACAAATCACTACAATTAAAAATAATATTCAGTAAATTATGATAAACTAAAAAAAAATCTAAGCAAAACTGAAAAAATAAACAAATCACTACACATTTAAACGTCTCCCAAATAGGAAAAAATGTTTTTTTTTTAAAATAAAATTAAACTGAAAAAAGAAAACGTAAAATCCCAGTATAAAGAAAAGATGAAAGAGGCTCACCGTGAGTTGCCGCTTCGGGTTCTTTAAATTCTGTGCACAGTCGCCGGATATCTCCGCTGAGATTCGCCGAAAATCACCGCTGAGAATCGCTGAGGCTGAGTGTTTCCTTTCCGTACAGTAGGTCGCTGGGGGTCAGGTTTTAGTACAGGTCGTACAGCAGGAGTTGATTTTTTAAAAACTGACCCGTATTAAAAAAAAGACGCCGCCGTTCAAGCATCGAGCGCCACTTGCGCCTCAAACGCAACGCTTCAAGGCGTGCGTTTCTTCAGCGCCTCGGTCAGGAGAGGCGTTCGCCTCAAATCCACGCTTATTTTACAACGCCCTGAGGCGTTTCTTCCACGCCTCGCCTTGAGGCGCGCCTCGAGGCGTACACCTCGAGCGTTTTTTCAAACATTGAGAGATATCACTTAGAATCAGACTCTGGGATGAATGATTTCGAATCGAAAAACACTTTGAATCTGTTGAAACTTGTAAGTAATCACTAATCACTTTAACTTAGTTGCAACTTGCAAGAAATGAAGGATATATACGAGAACGAGGGGGTTGCAAGAAATGAAATGGATGAGTGAAAGAGTTGAGGTTGGCTGCGCATTGGACTTGATGATGAATTGAGGTAGGGTTTCTTCTATCAATTGTCATTTATACTCAATTACTAAGGCTCTGTTTGGTAATGTAATTAGTGAAAAATTATCGGTTTTTTATTGGGTTAACGGTTCCAGTCCTTATCGGCTTCATTTCCAACTTCAGTACTATTATCCGGACCGTTTCGGGTGAGTATCGTTCCGAGTATTATCAGGCGGTTCTCGTATATACTTGGACCGCTAATAGCCCTAGTGAGGAAGCTTGAAGAAGGGAACATATGAGATTGTGAAGTGTAGAGGAAGACCTAAGAAAACATAGATAAAGATAGTTCAAAACGATATGAGATTCCTTAGGATTGGAGAAAACATGGCGATAGAGGATAGTATTGTGGAAAAATTTATGGGTGGATTATGGAGTTTATTCTTATTTATTTTTATTATTTTTATTCTTATTTTATTTTACTTTATTTTATAATATTTTTGGGTTATTTTTCAGACTTTTGAAACTTTTCATTAAGCTTCTATTATCATTCCCAATATTTGAATGATTCTTTCTCTTAATTTGATTTGATTTTTCTTTACGCTTCCTATTTTCATATATTTAAAACAAACTTTTTAAAATCTTTTTAAAAAAGATATTTTCACTTTTTATGGCTTTTTAGCTTTATTTGTAGATTGACTATTTATCATGTTTCCTTTTTCATTTTTCCCTTTTATTATATATATGTTGCCGGTTATGGACGGTTTCAAAAGATGATTCATGTAGGCCGACCCTAAATTATTTTGCAAAAATCATTTTGCGATTAAGGCTCAGATGTTATGTTGTTGTATGGAGGTTGTGACAGGAAGGATATCCGGTGTAAAATTTGATACTTTGATTTGCATGATATTATGGTGTTAACTAATTTTAACCACTAATTCACATTGTAATCTTCATGTCACCGATCTAACATAATTAAGGCGATGATGATGATGATTCTCCCTGCTTCGTGCATTTGGTGTTGCAAATTGCAATATTGTTCAGGATCTGTTCACTTATATGAAATTGTTATCAACTGCTTCTGCTTGCATGCATTTAATTATTTCCATCCTTCAATCGTTCTGTGCTTTCTCTTCATAACCTTGTTTGTTTTATGTTGTTTTTCACAGTGGAAAAACTATTGAGCTTGATGATGTCACTTTCCATCAATGTGTAAACCTTACAAGATTCAATTCAGAGAAGACTGTCAGTTTTGTTCCTCCAGATGGTGAATTTGAATTGATGAAGTAAGCTAATCTTCTAAATTTAATTTGCGATCAACAACTTCTTGACTTCATATATGAACATCAATTAATTCCAAGTCAGATGTACAAAATGTGTTTTGCGGAGGTTTATGATTAATTGAAGCAGATTATATCTTATGAACATCCCTTAACCAAGTCAAATTGTTTTACAAAGATCATGATTAACTCAAGCAGATTACAGAAAATTTAGACCCCGTGCAATCACTTTTTTATAGTTAACAAACCGTTGGTAGGAAATCTCCTGGCTAATAAAACTCTGATTGTACTCCTAGAATGTCAAATATTCTTAAAATGCGTATTTTAGATACATGTGTTCTCAATGTTTTAGAAGTCGAGGCCTTGAGGCGAGGCCTACGCTCTGAGGGGTCGGCTTTTATCGTCTTTTAGGCTTACGCCGAAGTCTTTTGAGCCATCTGTGAATCATAAGCCTTGAGCCTTCGAAGTGTTATTTAATCAGTGATTCGGTACTACTTGGTTTGGATTGAATCCTAGATCTAAACGGCCAAAAGTAGAGAATGAGAGGAAAATGGCAAGCAGAGAGGGAAAATAGTTGAGATGGGGACTTGAAGATGGGGAAAGAGCGAAATACGAAGAAGAAAAAATGAAGCCTACCTGGGAAACGGTCGACGGCAGCAGTAGCAGAAAAAAACACCAACTGAGAAAAGGGAGATGATGGCAGAGAACGACACATGTATTTTTACCCCAGCTTCGTTGTCGTTTGGCCTTTGGCGTTGACCCAACTCGTCTTACTTTACCTCCTCTAATACATTACTCTAAAAAATATCATTCATAATATTAGGTCGTATATTTCTATTTTTGGACTGATTTTGTTTTTTTAGGTTTTATATTTTTATATTAATTGTTATAAAAATATTTATCAAGATAGACTGATATTTTGGTGATGCAATTTATAAATTTTTGGGGTTAAAGAATTTGTATTTATGCATTGATATTTTGGTGTGATAAGTTTGTTAGTGGTGCACTAGATTAACTAATTTTATATAGTAAGGCCCTGTTCTTTTGGACTTATTTTTCAGTTTTTCAGTTCAGTTCAGGTCAGGTTCGTTCAGTTCAGGTCCATTCAGTTCAGTTCGGTTCTTCTTCTTCTTCTTCTTCTTATTAATCTTAATTATTATTATTGTTATTATTACTAATAATATTACTATTATCGTTGTTGTTTTTGATTACTATTAATATTATTATTATTATTATTATTATTATTATTATTATTTACCATTATTATTATTATTATTTACCCTTAATATATATTTCGATTCGATTCAGTCGAGTCGTCCATTCGATTCGATTCGAATCCATTCGATTTCGCCTTCGATTCGATTCATTCACCCAAACTTAACATTGATATTTGCTTCTTTGGTGTATTGATTTGAGGTTGGTATTATGTGTTTAGAGTTGTTATTTGCTCTTTTAGTAATGATGATCATGTTATTATATTTATCATATTTGTAAAGTTTTATCAGGGAAAAATTAAATAAAAAATGAGGCTTACGCCTTGCCTCGCCGAGGCAAAACCCCTCAAATTCACCTCGCGCCTTCTAAAACATCCCGTGTCCTTTGTGCTATAGTTCAATGTCTCCAAACATGCTTACTGCTCATGGCTCCTCCAGATTTTGAGAATGGTAAACCCAAATAGGAGAATTAAGTTCAGTTCCCGTTTAAGTTCTTATTATATTCAAAGACTCATTCTGAATTTTATTCCTCAAGTATGTTCTTCTATTTCAGAGCAAATAGGTTCTCCCTTGATTTCCACTTGCTTTATTACAAGCACTAATGCCTTTGCTATAGGTATCGTATTACCGAGGGGGTTAATCTTCCGTTTCGGGTTCTGCCAACTATCAAGGAATTGGGTCGAACACGTATGGAGGTGAATGTAAAGGTTAGTCATCTAATTTTAGTTTGAATATTGTTGGCAATAACTAGCCACATTTCTCACACATTTATTATTTTATTTTAGGTGAAGAGTGTTTTTGGGGCAAAAATGTTTGCACTAGGAGTGGTTGTTAAGATTCCAGTACCGAAGCAAACAGCAAAAACAAGTTTTCAGGTGACATCAGGCCGAGCAAAGTACAGTCCTTCTATTGACTGTTTGGTCTGGAAGTAAGTTGTTTATTTGTGGTATTGCGTCGTCTGAGCATTTTTTACTTTTACTCCACTGGAAACACATTTCTTTATCTTGATCCTTTTGTTTACCGTCTCATTTATAGATGAATTTGAGGCAAATGAATCATGTGAACAAAATTGAAAATTTAGCAAATCACGACAATTGACACATGTTCTTGGCGCTCCTTCGAGGAGTTTTTACTAGCATTTTCTTGAAACAATATTCACATGAAAACAAACTGAGCCATCAGTCCTGCTGGCTTATTTCAGTTATTCTGTACACACAGCACCAGTTGGTGCTGGAAAACACCAAATGGTGTCATGTTATTCAGCAAAACAATATTTGTTTCTCCCTCAACTTGATCAGTGATTTTATTTACTTGAGAATTGGTCAACACTGCTAGCATGCATATAGTTGGTTGCATCTCTATTAATTGAGGTGTTTTCTCGTTCATAACTTCATTTCATTTTTCTTATATTCTACGTGTAAGGTGGTGATACCAGAACAGACGTGTATTTTTGGTCAAAGCTCCACAATGCTAATATCCACTATGGCATTATACAACTATAATAAATTAAAACTAGATGACACACCCCTATGCAAAACAGTGGCATCCATTTTCCTAATAGGTTTATGAATTTATCCATCTGCATCATTGTAATAATTTTAAAATAGCATCATACAATGTGCGGGAATATGTGTTTCGGGTAAAGGCTAAATGGGACTTCCCTGCAGCGCGCCCTTCCTTGAATTATTCGGTCATATACTGTTTAATGTTTTTATTCATGAAGTCGAAACAAAATAAAATATCATATCTGGGACTCATGATACATTCAAGGCTATGTACTTGTGTAGCTTGAGAAGATGGTTTCTCATAAAAACACACAAGGCATGACCTCGTTGCTAGTTATGTTTTAGTCATGTTATCCTTAATAGGTGTAAAGATTTTGCCCTACTTTTTTTTCAAGTTTGTAGTAGTAATTCATTTTTGTTTTCGTGACCTCATGTGTAAATTGGGGGAAGCAGATTTTTGCAATAACTGATTTTGTAACAAGAATGCTAACTTAACACGTGTATATAGGAGAACTAAGTAGATTTATCAAGGAAATAGTAGACAACAAAACCTAACATTAATGAATCTATTACTTATTTCGTGGGGGATACTTTTTTTTTTTTTTTGATCAGCAAACAAACAAATTTATAAAAATAAATTTTGTTTATAAGAAATACCCAATAAAGTACACATGCCACAAGCCGATGAGGAATAGCAAATTCATGCATAATTTACAACTACTCAGCATCCAAGAATGGTACGAGGATTTACTAACCATCAATCATCATCATCAACAACACCTTAATCCCAACTATGTTGGGGTCGGTGGCATGAAGATTATAGTGTCGTTTAATTGTCTAAAATTAGTTAACACCATAACTCATGCAAATAACAAAGTGGCAAAGTTTTACGCCGGATGCCCTTCCTGTCGCAGCCTTCATATGAAGGAGAAATAGAACGAAATTCCAAAACCGTGAACATCATAGTTTTTTCCATTTATATGGAAAATATCATGAGACGGCGATGAGTTTGAGATAATTGCTATTGTCATGTCACAATACGTGATTGATATTGTAAAATCAACACATACATCATGGAACATGACTCTAAAATCAAACTCCTTGCATCTCGGTTCTTTATGCTCTAACCAGCTCCATACTCTTATCTTCAACTCCTCAATCACCTTATCCTCTAAATTCAACTCCTTCAAATACTTTGCATTCCTCCCTTTCCATATAGGCCAAACAACACACTCCCAAATACTAGTTGCATACAAACTCCCCTTTTTCCCTTTTAGGAATTTAATAAATTCTAGTAAACACATAGAAGGAGAAGAAGAGAGACCCGTATATACACTAAGCCATTTGCAACATTCCATCCAAAGTGAGTACGACAAAGGACATTCAAATAAAACGTGTCTAACCTCCATTTCTTCACCACATAGGACACACCTCACGTCACCACTTAGTTGATTAACTCCTCTTTTTTTTTTTGTAGCTCCACTCTTGTTGGAATCCTTTCCCATAAAACTCTCCAAGCATGCAATTTGACCTTTGAAATAGTATATTTATTCCACACTCTTTGTATTGCTTCATCCTCCGCTTGGTCTTCCTGCTATTTTTTCCGCATCATCCATTCGTACACTTCTCATGTTGTGTAGTTCAGGCTTGTGGTTGGTGACCATCTCCACCTGTCTTCCTTATGTCGCCTTACGGGGTACTGTTCAACAAATTCATCAAATCATTGAATAACACCAATTCACAATCACGCAGATCCCGTTTCTACCTCCAAATCCACACTCATTCCTTCCCCCTCCACTCACCTATCTCACCCACTTGATCGTTCTTATTCATGCTCAAGTTAAATAACCTAGGAAAGACCTCCTTAAGACTCTTATCCCCCACCCACTTTTGCCACCAAAGAAAGGTATTCATCCCATCTCCAACCTCTCCCGAGAATCCCTTCAAAAACCAATTCCGTTCACCTTCCCCCAAAGCTATAATCACCTCGCCCCACCACCCTACCGGTCTAAGATTTCTGTCCCTTCCCACAATCCCAACCCCTAGACGAACCAGATTCCCCCCACTTTGACTCAAATCACCTTTACCTACAACTTGCTCCTATTACGCACAAAACTTCAAGCCCATTTCCCAATAAAACTTTATTGAAGACCTCCAAGTCCCTTATTCCCAACCCCCCTTTGCTTTTTACCTTGCACAATGATTTCCAACTACCTCGCGAAATAGGTTTTGAGTTTTCACCCCCCCCCCCCCCCCCTCCAAAAAAAAAAATTCTTTGTAATTTTGTGATGTCACTAAAGGATTTTTTGGGTGCATGGTATAGTGCACTGGCAGGGATTGTAATACCGCATTCAGCAAGGTGTGTCTACCACCGATTGAGATTTTGAAATTCCTCCCATTTCAAAAGCCTATTCCTGATTTTTTTGTACCACCTGCGCCCATTCCGAAGCTTTTCTATGAGCTGTCCCCACTTTGACTCCCAAATTGTTCTGCAAATTTTGCGTCATGTATTTAAATCATTCATGTTAAATCAATATCTATCTTTTCATAATTTTATGTACGAGATTTGTATTGTATTGTTTGGATGTTGTAATTATTGTGTTCAACTCGAGTTTTCATATTTGGTACTTCCAGATTTTTGGTTATACTTGCCTAATAAGAATTATATTTGTTAACAAAATAAATAAAATAATTACTGATTATGTTCAAAATATACTAAATAGGTAAGTATTGGATTCTGTTCACGTTGCTTAAAAGTTAAAACATATACATCTACAGTAGAAACTCGATAATTTAATACTCGATTATTTAATAAACTCTCTAAGATAATAGTTTTGGCCGGTCCCGACTCAGGGATAGGGTGCTAAATTAATAATTCGCTAAAATTATAAGATAATACATTTTTGATAATTTCTATAGGTCCCATATAAAATATAAATTAATAATTCCTTATATATTGTACATATTATAGGAATAATTTATGAAGGTTTCTTAAAAATTACTCAATTGTATTTCTTTTTTGTTGGAATCAATTTCATCTTAAATCGCATCTCTAATTTTCCTTATCACCGTAAGAACTTCTAGTGTTGTATTCTCATATAGGCTCAGCAATAAATTATTCAATATGATGGCCGCTTTAATGTTCGCATATTTTGATTTTGTATTTATAGAAAAAATATACACTGATATATTCAACACAGGACGCATAATAAGATGAGAGATTGAAGAGTTATTTTAAATTGGACCCTTCATTTGATATGTACATGCATTGTACAATAATTAAGTGAAAGTTTGAAAGTTGTTTGTAAATTAAGTATTTCATTATAAATTAATAAAATATTAATTAATAATTATTAATTTGTCGATTAATTAATAACTCTTTTAATTAATAAATTTTGGTTGTCCCAACAGTATTAATTTATAGAGTTTCTACTGTATCATTATTGCTGAGTTTTTCATAATTGGTATTTTTCTCTACTTGCCCATTAAAAATTATATTTCTTAAGAAAAAAAATAACTATTGATTGTGATTATGTGATGAAGTAGGTAACTATTAAGTTCTGATTCACATTATGCTCAAAACTTGGGCATATACATCAAATGCTTCTCTATGAAAAATATAGAAAAATAAACAGTAGATCTATTGAATGCTGGGAAAATCAAATTATTGAAAAATATTCATATTTTAATTTCATGTTATTAACTTGAACACCAGAATTTACTCGAATCATGAAAGCGGATTTACTGAAAGGAAGAAATAAATTTGTTTTCCACATTACTAAATTGCCATTTTTTTATTAAGTAATCTTTGGTTCCCATACTATTTTAGGGTTTTTCCATGTTTTGAAAACTAAAATAGGCCAGTTTTTTTTTTTTTTTTGAATTACTGTTCCTTGACAATTCTCATTATTTGTAGGGACTGGAAAATGTCACTCACAAATTCACAATATGCTCCTCTAATATATCTTGAAAAAGTAGGATTTTCTTCTTTATTGAAATTTTTTATGTGTACCCATGACATTAAATGCCTGACAATACATGTTCATTGGGGATTACGAAGCTGAGCTTCTGGATAAAGTTGATAAGTGAGAACAAATTACATCCGTAAGACATGCCTGACCAAATGTTAAGTGGAATCATGCGGGCTGAAATATCTGAAACTAATGCATGAGAGATTTAGATATGTAAGTTGACATTTGAAGATTTATATGGGCATGTTCTGGTTAAGAATTTGCTGACCCCCAATGCTGGAATATTTTACCATTATTTAATTTGTAAAACACTTACCTCAAAGAGGGGATCTTTATATAGTTAAATTAAGGAAATATCCTGAATCAGAGTGGAATGACCTACGCTATACCATTATCTAGTTACAAATATGGAGGCTAGAAACCCTGAATGCTTTCTGCAATTTCACTGACAAGATACAAAGTTGGACAATATTGAGTTTTAGACACACAAGTTAATTAGACCTTTCTGACTGTTTTTCGTGATATGAGTTTAGTTTACATGTTTTTTGTGCTAGTTGTCCTTTTCTTCCCGCACCAAGGGACAACCTTCTTTAATATTTATGACGATGTGACTACGCGGAATAGCCTTGAAGCATTTTGTTAAGATTAAAACTATTGCTAAGCTTGATTATGGCAATCCTGGTTGTAGGATAAGAAAATTTCCTGGACAAACTGAGCCAACATTGAGTGCTGAAATAGAGCTAATATCAACAATGACCGAAAAGAAGTCTTGGACACGGCCCCCAATTCAGATGGAATTTCAGGTGCCTAAGCAAATTATGACACGATTATTATTCAATTTGTCGTGTTGCGTTATTTTCAAGTGTATCTTCTGAAAGTTGCATAATAACGATGAGGTTGATACTTTGAAGTCATTTAATGATTATCCTGTCACTGAAGTTCTGTTGCTGTCAACGTTTGATATGCTGAGAGAGCTGGAGTATTGTTAGACTGAAGAATAGAATGTGAATGTTGAAAGCTTTGTACAATTGTGGGTCGATGGTTTTGGTGGTTCTGGAGGGGGTTTATGTTATGGGAGAAGATCACTGGAGCCCTCATGGGATTTTCCAAAAATCATCAGAAGTAGATGATTGATCGGTATGCCTGCGGAAATTAGGATGTAGAAGGTAATCTAGAAAAATAAATATGACTTCGTTGGAAGGCTGGGGGGTTTCTTTAGAAGTACAAAGAATAATGTAAGAAAACTTTTGAAAGATTAGACGAGAAAATTTTCTTTGGCCTGGAGGTACAGTTTAGAATCCGTTTAATCTTGACGAGGGAGACTTAAAAGTAAAATCATATTTCATCTAGCATCAAATATGAAAAGTATCTTGTTCTCCCTAACTAGCTGATGTCAAAGGTATAGGAGTAGATGGAAGTGTGGCCTGTCTAAGTTTGGATGGTTGTGCTTTTTTAGATTCTGCATACACTGGTATTTATCTTGTAATGAGATTTTTCAGTTTTAGGAGTAAAATTATAAGTAGAAACAACTTTGGAGGTTTGTTGTAAACAACAGCATAAGTTTTTCATCTATTTATTAGACCTTGTAGTAATTTTGTACCAAAGGTAAATTTGGTCGGATTATTTACCACCTTCTAATAAATGTAAAACCCTACATCTTCCATCTTCCAGCCAGTCTCCCTCTCTCTTCCTTCTTTCTTTTTCTTAAATCCCAAAAAGGCGTACACCTAAGCCCAAAATGTGCAACGAGCACATCCTTTCTCCAAAAGCACACTCCTCATACGAAAGGCGCACGCTCTTCGTACAAAACACACTTCTCACGGAGCTTTGCTGTTGTTTTGGCTCTGAGATGCATCAAAGCGCGCCCTCGGCCGCTTTTAGATCCGTAATACTTCTTTTTAATAAAAATGGATCCTGATATGGCGATGAGGCAGCGAGGTGAAGCCTCCTGACGGCCTGGCTAACTCGACATTGATTCGACGATTGATTCTACAATCTTCGAGATAAGCTCTAACTCTGTCAACCGGCACATGCTTCTGTAACACCCCCAAAACCATCCGGGATATTACAGCACTGTGGGCCCCGCGCCGGAACCCACCAGGCTAAAAACCGTTTACAAAACCATTTCAAAAACGTTCAAAGACGCCAAAAAGGCCGATGATGGTAATATTCAAAAACTCACAAAAGCCATTTACAAAATACCAAATACCGTCATAAAATACCATTTGAAAATACGAGGCGAAATGCCAAATCTCGACAGTTCAAAATGTACGTTAAACCACCACTTAAACGTACCGATAAAATAATTTGGGAAAAAGAGTTTGACGAAAATAACCCAAGTTCGTAAAATGCCAAAAAGGCCATTTGAAATACACACGAGTTGGTAAAAATACCAAAGAGCCATTTTGAAATATACACACGCAGCGGATAAAATGCAGTTAAAAAATACACAATTGCAGCAGAATAAAACAACCAGAAATGAAATACTCGATACTCAAAAACATGCCACAGCTAGTATCACTCGGGAAGCTCACCCTTCACGACCGCTACTAGCTCGTTCTCCGTGTACCTAAAAATAAAGCCCACGACGGGGTCAGCCACAATACTCAATAATGATATCGATCACATCAACATAAATAATTACATACCAATGTAATAATATAGTAAGAATACTACCAAATTAATCTTACCGTCATACCTTACCAATCTATAATAATCCGTAACAGATTAATCCTTACCATAATCCACATTTCGCATTCTCAAATGGCGAAATGAACTCAACCATATCCAATTGTATTGTATTCGAACAATATCAAAAATCCTCAAAACATCATCATAACTCATAATCATGAAATAATTCACCCGTGCCAAATCCTGTCCATAGGATTACAAAATCAAATCTCAACCTGGGTAAACCAATAACATACAACATATCTGTAGATCAACTACCACAAAACAATGAATACAAATCCCGAAACAACGACGTACAGCTCGAATGCTCATACGATCAATAACACTGATCAACCAATATACATCAACTGAGAATATCGTCGACATGATAACTCCAATATGACCAATAAAGGATCACGATAACCGAGAATACCATCAACAAGGTAAATCCCGAACACATAACCGGGAATACCATCAACAAGGTAAACTCCAAATGATCAACAAAGGACCAACAATAACCGGGAATACCATCAACAAGGTAAACTCCAAATGATCAACAAAGGACCAACAATAACCGAGAATACCATCAACAAGGTAAACTCCAAATGATCAACAATAAATGATCTCAAAGAAGTGACACCAACTATCGAACACCTCGGGCATATGAACAACCAGTCGTAAACCGTCGAACATACCCAACCATAAATGGAGGATGAACGACCAAACAATATGGCTCAAAGATGGAAGTCATAGTACGCCCGATCCGGAAATGTGTCCGTGCACAAGCCACCCCGAGTATCGATCAAATATACGTGTGGTCTTGTACCTAATTAGCCTCACGAACTACATCTCGTGTGCACGGTTCAATGTGGAATTATCAACACATAACCATAGTGTGCCCAGCTAAAAATCCTACACAATAACCAATCGGCACGCAGATATGACTCCAGATATGTCACGATGCAACATGAGAACGAAAGTCAAAGAAACGCATATCCAATAAGGATCAAAGACTCACCGAAGTGAACAACAGACTGACAATGAAAAGTCGACACGACCAATCAATATTCAAAACAACAATCCTGGGATCACAATCCCCAAAAGGATAATCCATACGATCAACAATCTCAGACAACAGTTCTGGGATCGACATCCCTCAACGAACAACCAATATGAATCTCAATACATGAAGCCTCAACGTACAACATATACAACAACCCAAGATAATAATTATCTCATAACTGAACAATACATAAATTACCTCAAAGCCGAAGACAACATCCTTTCCACGAACAACATCCCTGAACGAATACAGTTATACGAATAATCTCAAATAAGATACCATCCATTCAATACCAATAAACCTTTATCCCGATACTTATGTCATCACGATAACTATCCTCGATATCCGATATTCTATATCCTTGACCAAAGATAACTCACGTCTTCCTTGAACACAATTAAATCATATACCTTATGATTTAATACAACCAAAGCACGATATACAAACCATTATCCCGACAACTTACATTTCTAACAACATTGCTATACGAATTATAAATGAAATGAAAACGAAACCATTCATCAAATATTATAAACTGAACAAGTATAAACTTGCCTCGGTACCGATACCACGAAGCCGTTACCAATATCCATTGCCTTTGTCTACGAGCTCCTCAGCCCCGACCAAAAGCAATCTACGAACTCTTCGACCTCAACCGCAACATAACGGTCATAATCCACGATCACCTCAACCTATTGAAATAATCAATTAACAACAATCCGATAACAATCAATAACCGACATAGCCAACCAAGCGACTCAACGACTCAACAATACCCCGATCATAAACAAAACCGAACAATACAACTCAAACAAATACGAACTCATATCCACGATACAAGTCGCAACTCGATAATCAATATAACCGATCAATAAACCCAACGGTTCCACAATATCCCGATTAAACACAAATCCGAACAACCAAATCAATCGATCATGAATTCAAAACCATAACACAATTCATAATCCGATAATCATATCAATAATCAATTTAACCAAGTCTAAGCATTACCGATTCCACATTCAATCTTAAATATGATTACAAGCTTCCTCCCTGTATAATCATAATTAAACCAATTACCGATTATCATCATCAATCCGGACGATCCGATTAATTCAACATTATAGATAATCATATTCCAAGAGTTTCAAATATTTCCATTATCCGAATTGAACACTTGTTCAATACGTATGAATTCTCAAACTCAAAAGTGAATCATAATCTTATCAAACCTGGAACCACATTCGTATTCCTATACGAATATTGTACCAAAACACATAACTTAGTTCTAGATATGAATATTCCATATTCATATCCAAAACACCAACATCACTTAAACATGTTCCTCAATTCATATAATCCAAGAATTCCTTAAGAACACAACTTATTCCGAAATCACATTTAAAATCCTCAAACGACATAATCCGATGTGTTCTAACATCTAAACAATCTTCAATCATAATTCGAGGTGTATATAATCATGTTCTTCAACATATACTTCTCATAACATCATGAATCGCAACAAACTACCAAGAACATCGAGAGTGCTACGATTCCATAATCATAACAACATAATCAAGACATTTGATCATCAATTCATTATCTTCCTTTAACAAAATTCCCGTAAATACCAAGAATCATCACAACAATATCAATTCAATCACCATTCATACGAAAACGTGTAGAATTTCCCAAGTTCTACTCATTGAGGCATTTTATCGGACACCTTGAGGGCAGTCCAATTTAATCGATTATCGAAGAAATACTCGAATTTGTTCCACAAAACTTCAAGGATAATGTATGATTCCAAGAATACAACAAAGTTCCATCAATAATATGAGTTACAACGAGTCAAATCGGCCAAAACATCAAGAAACCTCAAGAATCTCCAAAACCAAGAGTTTAGGTGTTCTTACCTTCGATCCGGGCGGAAGATGATGTTAGACATGAATCCAACTTCCAAAAAATGTTGCTCCATGATGTCTCCAACCAAAACCATCGATCTCTGATGAAAAATCGCGAAAGGAATGAAGAAAATGCGAAAATGCCCAAGTGATCCGTGTCCCAGCCTTAAATAGGCCGAGACCTGCCGGTTCCTTACATACGTAATCGGCAGCTTCCTTACGTACGTAGTCGGCCCTTGAAAACAATCTGCCCAGTTTGGTCGGCATCCTTACGTACGTAACCGGCAGCTTCCTTACGTACGTAATCGGCCCTTACGGCCGTAACCAGCCACAGCCTTACGGCCGTTATCGGCCAGTCCTAGCCCCCAGCGAGTCACTGCCGACCGTGATCGGCCATCCCTGCGAGTCACTGCTGACCATGCTCGGCCACTACAGGTCCTCTCGGCCACGACTCGGCCAGCCGCCCCGTAACGTACGTAACACTTAATCCGTTGCGTACGTAATACGTACGTTGACTTGCTACAGTATTATACTCGTATTACGTACGTAATACACCCTGTATAGCGTACGTAAATCCATTCGTTGACTCACCTGTCCACATCCGCGCCGAAAGCCGCCGACCACCGTCCCCACTATCCGATCACAACTCGGTCCTGTCTGATTCCTCTTGTTACGTACGTAATGCCTTATGCATAACGTAAGTAAAGCGTATAATTTAGCGTACGTAAGTCCTTAAACTTAGCGTACTTTAAGGGCTCTATACTTAGCCAAAATCCAACTGTTCCTGTCCGACGTCTCGACATACTGGATACGAACATACGGCATACTGAATACACATATACTCAACCCAAAAATATTCTCATACGATATACCTGATATCAGTTCAACCTGATACAACAAATCCTCAATATAACTGTCAATCAAAACGTCAATTACACAAGTATAACTGTCTCGGTCCTCAATTTATTTTATCCATACTGTATAGATACCAAACTATACAGTATATCTCATATAAAATAACGCGAAAAATTTATACTGAAAATCTGGGTATTACAGTTTCCACCTCCAATTCCATTCTAACAGTCTCCACCTCTGATCTTTTAACCTTTATCTCTTTGTCTCTTCGTTTTTCTTTTCTCCTTTTGTTCTCTCCATTATCGATCCCAACTACACAATCTTCCCATCTCAACAATGTTTTTTTGGCAAGTACTTTTGCTGAAGTTCTATCCATTCTCGATGCCACCTAAACCTTCCTATACAATCTTCCCATCTCTCAACCATATTTTTGGTAAGTTAGTTCTAGCCTATCTTTCATCCTCTTTTATTTTAACCATCTCCTTAATTTTTGTATCATCTCTTTCATTGCATCTATGTCTACCATATACTCCCTCCGTCCACCAAGTTAGTGCACACTTGAGAGTGGCACGGGTTTTAATAAAAAGGTATGATGTGTGTTTAGTTAGTTGAGAAAGGGTCCCACTTATTATTTTGATATGTTACTTAATGTGGATACGATGATTCCTTAATTATTCTTTAATCAAATTACAACATTTAAACTAATTCTTTTTTAATTATTGAATAGTCGTAAATATAAACGACGAGAAAAATTGATCAATATTTAATTAAAAACGAACAAATCAATATTTAGATGAAAGAATAATAAAAATAAAATTAATTTCATTTGTTGATAGCTGCGAAATTGTGGACCGAAAACAGTAGCCGTACACACAAATCAAGAAAAATGGTGATAGCTTGCCATAAAAAAATTATGTCCAAAAATAGAAAGAATGAAGTGTGCACTAACTTGGTGGACGCCCTTAAATGGAAAACTGGGCACTAACTTGGTGGACAGAGGGAATATTTTTTTTTTCCTCCGCCATGTCTACAGAAATCAATAAATCATTCAAAATAATCACAACACCAATAAATGAACAAATCCACGAGCAAAAGAATTACAACTCCAAACATTATAATAATATGAACAAAAAATTCTCCAATTTTTTCAAATTTCTTTTGAGCTTTCTTTTTCTTTTTCTTTTTCTTTTTTGTGCCTTTTCCTTTTGAAACAATAAAACAAGACAAATCAAAGATAGCTAACCTTATAGTAGGTTACTCGGGTTATCGTATCAGACAAGTTGAGTACTGATAAGAGTAGTATTCAACCTTCTCTGATGCCACCTAATGTGCTGTAGGGGATCCCTTGAGTCATACGACGCGATCATCCGATCGTTGGTACCAACCGACGTGACCACAACTACTTGTGCAGACGACCCCTGAATGATATGCTGATTCGAAGATCTTTCAACTAGAAATGTTTGAATGGAACCTTGACCCATTGTCTATAAAGAGACAAGAACCTGGGTATAGTGTAAGCACCACAAACAATTGCAGAAGATTATTTAATAAGTCAATAGAACTTGCCTCGAGATGAGGACCAACCCGAAGGTCACAAGAGAAAATCTCAAAACTCTATAGTTGATCAAAGATTTATTGTTTACAATGACTAATGATGTCCTTTATAGATAGGGATGTCCAAACCTTTATAGATATACTGAGTTGTTCGCCAAGACGACTTAAATGGGAAAGAAAACAAAAATCTGACTAAAGAACTCGCCAAAATTTGGGTGCTGTCTACAAGCACGACCTATGCCACATGACATAGCTCGTGTTCCATCTTCTGGGCTGTTACTAGTGCTGAAATCTCCACCTTGGCGCACAAACTTGGATCCTCTGGACTGTGGACTAATAATGGCACCAACCGTGCCTGCGTCTGATTCCAAAAATACACACTCAATTCAAATTGGCCTAAAATTATTCAGCCCCTAACATCTGGCCTTCTTATGACTCTAAACGTTGAAATAAAATACTCAAAACATAAAAATCATAAGTTAACAAGTAGAGTAACTTTATGAACTTTAACACAAGTGTCAAAGAACTCGTCTTTGATGGTGTCGGATCCCTGTGATTGGATTCACATAATTGTCGTCCATGTATTGAATCTTTATGAACAAGTGAGTATTAAAATCATGTTGGAATGATCTTCACCTGTAATATATTTATTGCTTTAAGTAATACTTGACACTCTTTACTTTTTGATCAAAGAGCATCATGAGACTCGCACAAGTTTTTGTCTTGTTAAATTCAGATGCTTTCTACCTCTTTTTTCATGTCTCACAAACAAACTACATATGTGCCAGGTTCCCATGTTTACGGCCTCTGGGTTGCGTGTTCGTTTCCTCAAGGTATTTGGCAGTCTCCATATGATTTTTGTGATGTTTGTACAGATTTGCGAGGGCGGTAGTAATTGGTTAATTTTCTGCAGGTCTGGGAAAAGAGTGGATACAACACTGTGGAATGGGTTCGTTACATTACAAAAGCTGGTTCCTATGAAATTAGGGGCTAAAATCAGAGTTGTGGGTCGTAAGTCATGGCTCAATTGGGAAAACTCAATGCCTGCACGAGTAACACAAGTAATCTTCTTTCAAATATATGATACCTTCGGCCCCAGCTTGATGCGGTATCTTTTTTATCAATAATGTTTATGGCAGGCAGTCGGACATTTTGTATTTCTGTAAGCTTTCAGAATTTTGTTGTATAGTTTGGGTCCTAATTCGGATTTGCAGAGTGAGCAACACATCAGTTTCTGTTACATTGGCACCTATCTACTCATTGGACGATTCATTATCATGTGGTAATCACTGTGTTTGGGAGTAGGAGAATTTCTGGGGATGAATGGGACCGTGACATCTGCATTTGTTGTCTTGTCTTGTTTCTGGCAACATGTGGTATCTTGTCTATTCCCGAGGTAATACTTGATTTTGATGTTTTTGTTTGCTGGATCTGGCTTTCTTTTTTGGTGTTTTGTAGCGCATTTTAGTAGCACAAAAGTTGGGTTTTTACTTTTAGAGGCTCTTCCATTCGTGTGGTGCAGTTTATTCAAAATGTCAACACGTAACATGTTGGATTTGTCTTTAATGTATGTCTAAAGTATTATTTTATACTCCCTCCGTCCCAACTAGCTTGGGTCGTTTGACTTTTTTTCTGGTCAAAATAACAATGCTTTGACCGTGATTATTTATAATTTTATATTTGTAAAAATTATAAAATCATAATATTTTAAAAAATACGTTTCATGGTAAATCTATTTCTATTAATGTCACATCATAATTAAATATATCTTTCGTAAATTGATGGTCAAAATTAAAAAAAAAATTAACTAGAAAAAAGTTAAATGCCTCAAGCTAATTGGGACGGAGGGAGTAATTTTTACATATTTTAATATTAATGGATAGATTATAAATCAGATATCGATAAAAGTTTAATGTTATAATAAAAACTGAACCAAGTAAGATTTATGTTTTTTTTGGGTGGGTGGGGGGTGGGGGTGGGTGGTGGGGGGTTGTATCAAATGAACGGTCAGGATCACACCAATACTTTATCTGGTGTAAGAAATAGAATTCCATCTCAAAAATAGAATTCCATCTCAACTAATTGTAATTGGAAATCTGGTTGGCAGATATTATTAGTGTGCAAATGTTTGAACCTGTCCACTAAAATCAGTACGCCCAATTACTATGGGTGATAAAATCCGTCTACATTTGGAGAATCCCGGCCTAATAATCATTTTAAATTTCAACAAAAATAAGCATAATATCTCCACTATTTTTAATTTGTAATGCTTTATTTTTTCTACATTATTCATAGAATGACTTTCAATTGTATTTTGTTCTATTAATATACAATTAAATTTTATTTCTCCGTTTCATTTGAAAAAGGTACTTTCACAATATAATTGTCATAATAGAAGAGATTCGTTTCTATATTTTTACATTTATGCCAGTTATTTATGTGATTATGTGTGGTTCAAGATTTATTCTAACCTTTGAGTAAGGATATCATTGGAATAATGATAATAAAAAGGTTATTTTGTGTATTTACCTTACAATTAATAAAAAGTTGTATATTCATCAATGTGGTGGCATGGAGTAGTATGTGGGATATTGAATTTATCTCAACGTAATGTTTTTAAAATTGTTGTGAAATACTATAGAGAAATAGAGAATAATAGCGAGAATTTGAGTTGAGAAGTTTCATTGATATAGGTTTCCTATACATGTACAAAATCAACAAATATACCAAAAATGGCATCTATTTTTATAACCAATTATTTGAAGAGTCACTTTGAAAAGACATTGTTTACAACATTTAAATTTAGATATACATAGAAAAGTAATCACATTGAAGACGGCACGCGAGTAATGTCTGTGAGGGACGCTTTTAGAGTTCAATACCAGAACCTTGCCTGATAAACTTAATAGAAAAACTCTCGGTAAAGGAATAAGATAAATAAAAATATATTCATCGAATCAATTTATATGATAAAATACAAATTAGGTATATCATGCTAAAGATGTGCCTCATTAAAACCTTGTTAAGTAACAAAATTCAATTTGATATAATAACTCTAGACGAAGGATAAAGAGTACACAATTATTAAACGAGTACGCTTGAGGATACTCTGTTGATTGTTATATTTTGGGTAGGTAACATACGCAGACCATTGCCCTCTAACATGTTCACGCAGACCAATGTCTCTAACGTGCTTCTCGAGTGTGAATTTTGGTAGTGACTTGGTGAAGAGGTCTGCATGATTATCTTCAAATCGGATTTGCTCGACTTCAATCTTTCGATGTTCTTCTTCTTGTTGTTGTTGTTGTGGTGGTGTTGATTGGAGAAGAACTTGGGTGCAATATGTTTGCTATTATCCCCTTTGATGAAACTTGTCTTCATTTGCTTGATACACGTAACAATATCCTCATAGATAATAGTCGGTTTATCAATAGTTGAATGTAGCCCACATGTGCTTTGAGAAAGTTGTATAATAGTTCGCAATCATAGACACTCACATACTCTTTCATGAAGAGAAGGAATCTCATCATGATTTGAAGAAGTTGCAACAAAGTGTTTTGTAGATATCCAAGTTATTATTGTATTCCCGATTGTAAAGACAAAACCAGTTTGTGAATGAGCCCTGTGTGGGTCTGGAACATAACCTGCATTAGCATATCCAACAATGCATGCATGATCGTGAGGATTGATGGATTCTGATTCATTCTTGAATGCACAAGGATAAACATGTCCACTGTACCTCTTAGGTAGTGAGAATAATCTTTGATGCCATTCTAGTGTAAAACAGATCTATGTAAGTTCATGACGAAAGAGATATTCAGTCTAGTACACTGAGTCAAGTACAGTAATCTGCCTACTGCACTTAGATATGGAACTTCATGTGATAATATTTCTTCGTTATCATCTGCAGGACGATACTGGTCTTTCTTAGGATCTTGACTACGAGCGATCATTAGAATGCTCGAAGGATTTGGTTTATCCTCATTAAAGCTTCTTAAAATATTCTGGCTGTAATTTGATTGTGGAGTAGTATGTCATCTAGATGAGCTCCAGGCCTATATCATATTTTTCCTACGTATTTATATACAGTATTTTAAGAATTTGTACAATGTGTATTAGTATTATGTGAGTATTCATATACGTATCAGCATTTGGATTTTTTAAAATTGTTGATTTAATTTAACTTATTATGTATTGATCGTTAGAGTCTGTCCCGTATCTTTAAGGAAAAAAAATAATAAGATTGGTTAGAAAAGCCAAACCTTGCACACGTTAATATAAAGCCTAACATACGTTAAGCAGGTTACTATACGTAACACTCAGTCGATAACGTACGTAACATAGGGAATCCGTCATACTCAACAACATTTGGGTTGTTCATCGTATTCATGAAGCGTTCAACCGCTTTTTGGACATGCACATGAGATAAATCGACGGGGAGTCAATATATGTTATAGGCAGGTAATAACATAGGTGATTTGCAGGACTAAATGTACTCAACAAGTTGGATTGCATACGTAAAGTACAAGACAGAGAACTGGTGTTCTGAGGTTTCGGTAGCATACGCTAAGACCTCAACATAGTGTATGTTAATGGTTTTAACGTACGTTATCTAGCTGAGTCACGTACATAAGGATCCTCCGGCTATAAATATGAGACACGGGTCCTTCACTTGTTTCACGATTTTATTAGAACCTCTGCACCCTTAGACGTCTCCCCAACCTCCCTAAGTCTATATTCAGCCTTTGCACCATAAGGAGTCACTTGGGGGAAGCTTGTTGATCCTTGTTCAAGTGTATTGAAGTTATATATATATCGATATATCATCCATCTACGTCGTCTTAAGGTTTGTTGAACTCAGTCCTACATTTTTCCTTCTATATTACCAATTCTTATACTTGTATGATCAGTCTTGATAACATATGAGTGGGTTTCTTGAAGCATACATCATGACTGTTAAGATTATCGCATTTTTAGATTTCATGTCATAGTTGCTATAATTGAAGTTGTTCAATCGAATTACTGAGTACAGTGGTGTGGTTAGGCTGCTATGCACTCTACTTCGAAGTCTTGGAACCTCTGATTATGATGAATTTTCATGAACTTAGGTTTGCTCGAAATGGTGTTCCTAAGTGTTCTTCTCCTTCATATGAATTTATGGCAAATGTTTAGCATTTTCATATCCTTTTGTGAACTGTAGTTTGTTCGCCTTAGAAATATAGTATTGTGTTGAATATAAACATACCCAGATCATCCTTATTTGATAGATGATGATAATCATCATTCGGGCCATAAAAAGCATGTTTGGGTGTGTTTTTGTTAAGAGATGTATCATCCGACCCCCCTGATCGTTATTGTTAGGAATCATCCTTAGAGCTATTTATATGAAGTTATCCGAATGGTACAAGATATGATATTTATGATATGAGTGTTATTTTGTTGGTAACTTGAGTATTACAAATACCCGGTGTTATATCATCAAGTCGATGCCCATTCGTATGAAATGGATCCTTCATCAAAGTTTCACGTTTAGGAGTTTGCGACTAATAGAACATTTCATGATTGTTATTATTCGCTGAAACCATATTGGTCATTGCAGTTGTTATCTACATTTTGCGATACTTGTAATTAAGGTATGAGTTCCAAAAGGCGACTGTTCATGTATTGCTGTTCCGTTCATGATATTTCCACTTTGGTGAGAGGCAAGTACATGATTATATCTTTTGTATTCATACTTTGTTAATGTGATGTGATATGTTTGAATTGTCCGGGAAAGGAAGCTAAGAAAATCCATGCCCAGGGCGCTGGATAATTGTTATGAGGCCCGGGATCTTTTACTAAAAATAACCGTTTTGAAAAACACAGCTGTAATATAGTGCAACTAAGATAACTTGGCTGATTTTAGTGCAGTTAAGTTCAGTTGAGATATCAGCTATAAAAATGTTTTGCGGAAGACAACTGACATTTAATGCAACAGTTAAGATGAATGCAACAATTAAGTATGACGTTAAAAACAATAAATCACACAGTACTTATAGTGGTTTCAGAGGTGGAGTAATCCTCTATTAATCTACTTCTACCCAATCCACTTGGAGATAAATTCACTATAACATTCAACAGTGAGACTTGTTAGAATGAATTCAGTTGCACCAGCTTTCAACCAGTAAAAACATGTGGCTATTGCAACTCCTTCCCTTGGTTGCTTAACACCTCTTGACTGAAAATCCTTGGATGCCTCAACAACTCTGAAGTTGCCTATCACCTTCCAATCAAGAACCCATGGATGTTTTACAACCTTCTACTCTCAAGAACCTCATTCAAGAAAGTACCCCGTACTCAAATTTTAAGACAAGAGTTTTTGTCTTCTCCAACTTCAAAGAAATTCTGATGATTTGAATCATTAAGATCTTTGTTCTTTCCCGATGCTTTGCACATAGTGTATTGCTTGTTTTAATATACACACTTTTTCTAATATTATTAGTAATTCATTTTGTCGTTTCTGTCGAGGACTGTTTTGTAATTTCGGAAATATTGGTATTTGGTTGTGTTATGAATTGACGAATTAACGCACGCTAATAACAAGGCCGACTTTGATCATTCACCATAAATTCCAGAAAAATCCCAAAACTCTAAAACTGTACAGCTGTAACACCCCAAACTAGGCGGCTATCACAGTGCCGTGGACCCCAACTAGGACCACCAGGCGAATGAATCACAATGATTTAAATAATATAACTGTAGTACCGAACCACATTATATTACCAATTACTCCGATGAGGAGTCTCAAGTACAATACACACAGGAATATTGAATACATATATATTTCATATGAAGATGAAATATACAACACCAATTAAAAATGAAAGTCCAAACGGAACTGTAGCGGAAAAACACACATGAATGGAACATGAATAGCTGGGAAGACTGGCCCCCCTACTAGTATCACTGGGACTCCTCGCCGTTGCCGTGATCTTCCCGTGCCTTTGCCTTGCCATGACCTAAAAATAACATCCCCAACGGGGTCAATTACACAGAAACAACAATCCTCAAGAGTTGAACAAATACAATTATTACATGTCTTAGTTGGGAAATCAAATCTGAAAGAGGGGCATCATAGTACACCCGAAATGGGATGTGCAAGTGCACAAGTCGCCGAGTGTTCGAAAAACCCGCATAAACACATACACTTGTGCCTAATTAGTCTCACGGAGGCATGTTACCGTGTGCACATTCCAATGTGTCGGATTACCCGCATAGCACATGACTATCGTGTGCTCGACTAAAAATTCCACACATAACCACCCGGCAACGCAATATGATCCCGTAAGGTCACAAGAACAAAAGTGGCCATGATGAATAATAATGAATAGAATCCGACAGGGGTCAAGAATAACTCATTGAGGTGATATAATAACGCAATGAGGGATAGCTCAAATAAAATGATTGGAACCGTCGTTCCTCGTGAATTGAATGATTAGTTTGATAATTACAAGTCTCAACATGATTGATATACTATGAATGATTTATATGTATGAATGAACAACAACGAAAGGAATGATTATCCTTTTAACTGAGCTAGAATTAACTTGCCTCAATACCGGTGATGAAATGTCCTTCCCCGAACAAACGTCCTTAATGGAATTATCGGTCGCTCGAACAACCTTGAATAACACAATTACCAACAGTTAGCTGAATATACGTATCAATTATGATCATAACCAACTCAAGAAGTCGATACGACAAACCCAAACTCATTGGGGCATTTAAGCAAACACGTTGTAAACAATCTTTAATTATTTACAACCAATCTCAATTATGTCGATACTAAGCCTCCAATGAGTGATTCAGTCCAACAAAAAATTCTCAATACAATCAATAATCCAAAAGAAATACATAATTCGAGATTACGACAACATCTAATCGAAACCCCCAACTCCAAAATCAACATTCAAGGTGTTCTTGGATAATCCTCCACAATCCAATGATAATTAATAAAAACTCATAATCATGTGTATATCCCTTCACATATCATGATCATAACATCCCAAACATCACACTCCATCTCAAAATCGAAATATAAGGTTTTGAAAAAAATTACCTTTTGAAGATCCCAACTATTCGATCCGTCGGAACTCGCGTTAATCGACTTTCCAAGCTCCACAATCGAAAATAGATGGTTAGAACATGAACACACAAGTGTTTTGATGAAGAAAACCCTCTCCCAAGAACCTCTCTCTCAGACTCAAGTGAAGAAATGAAGAAATGAGGACAAAACATCCGTCCAGCTCTTTAAATACTGCACAGAGTTACGACCGTAACTCTCCCACCTTACGGCCGTAACTTTCCAAGGTCAACGACCTTACGCCCGTAACCTCCTATCCTTACGGGCGTAAGAAAGCTTCGTCGAAATATGAATAATGTCCAAACTCCCGGACTTACGGCCGTAACACTTCGGCCTTTACAGGCGTAACTATGCTTCGTCGACAACACCCAGAACACCACAATCATCTCTTACGACCGTAAGTTGGCTTCGGAAAAATTGACCTTAGATCAACGTACGCATGTTACGGCTGTAATGTAACCTATGTTACCGCCGTAACTCTCTGCTGGAGCAACTACTCCACCTTCTTGTTACCTATATTATCAGCTATAAAAACATTTTGCGAAGACAACTGACTTTTAATGCAACAGTTAAGATGAATGCAACAATTAAGTATGACGTTAAAAACAATAAATCACACAGTACTTATAGTGGTTTCAGAGGTGGAGTAATCCTCTACTAATCTACTTCTACCCAATCCACTTGAAGATAAATTCACTATAACTTTCAACTAGTGAGATTTGTTAGGATGAATCTAGTTGCACCAGCTTTCAACCAGTAAAAACACGTGGCTATTACAACTCCTTCCCTTGGTTGATTAACACCTCTTGACTGAAAATCCTTGGATGCCTCAATAACTCTGAAGTTGCCTATCACCTTCCAATCAAGAACCCATGGATGTTTTACAACCTCCTACTCTCAAGAACCTCGTTCAAGAAAGTACCCCGTACTCAAATTTTAAGACAAGAGTTTTTGTCTTCTCCAACTTCAAAGAAATTCTGATGATTTGATTCTTTAAGATCTTTGTTCTTTCCCGATGCTTAGCATATAGTGTATTGCTTGTTTTAATATACACCCTTTTCTAATATTATTAATTCATTTTGTCATTTCTGTCGAGGATTGTTTTGTAATTTCAGAAATATTGGTATTTGGTTGTGTTATGAATTGACAAATTAACGCATGCTAGTAACAAGACCGACTTTGATCATTCACCATAAATTCCAAAAAATCCAAAAACTCTAAAACTGTACAGCATTGTACAGAATTGAGTAAGGATTTCAATGGTTTAAACGGCGAGTCAATCGGAGTCCGTACAAAGGAGTTATGGTTGAAATAGCAAGGGATATACTGTCAACTTAGCCAGTGACTCGGCCGTGTCATTTGACACGGGCCGTGTCGCTCTGATCTAAACAAGCAAAACTCACTGGCCTCTGACACGACTAGTGACATGTCCGGGTCATTTTGACACAGCCAAATTCAGTAAAATGGGTAAAAATCGACTTTGGGAGCTCTATATATCCCTTGGCCGATTTCTGGGGCATTCCAGCACTTTCTCTCGAGTTTCCTTCATTCTCCACCTGAAATCCTCCATCTTTAACTCCAAAATCGAGCCATAAACATGTTCCTAACATTATAGAATAAAGATATCAATTCCGTTATCATAGAATCATCCATTTCTTGGTTGAATCAAGGTATGTGGTTTGAAGTTCTTCAAGTTCTTTCAAATGATTCTGACTAGTTATTGTTATGGTTCTTAGATGTTCTTGGATTCATAGATATTCTTGAGTGGTTTTCATCGATTCTAGCGGGGTAGAGATCAAATTCTTCAACTATATCATTTCTTATACTCAAAATACCCACTAGGTGTTCGATAAAAATCCCCTTAGAGTATGGATTCGAATTCTAAGTGTTATTATGATTAGAATCAGTAGTCCTGATACGAATCTTGCTATATTGATCACCTTAGGTTTGGAAATTGGGGATTGATATCTTCCTGTTCAAGTTTTACCAACCTCATTTAATCGTCATAAGAATCAAGGCAAGTATATTATTGCGATGATTTTATGGCATGCATTTTTGTGATGAAAATGTGATTTCGTGTGTGATGTGAGATGTTCACTTGAGGAAGGTTCGACGGGACTTCCGAGGACTGGTACTTTGGGGGCACGTCAGGACACAATATTCTCACTTGGGGATTGCTCTAAGAGGCACACAGGGACTTGGCCGGGTGGTCTTGTCACGAGAATTACCTTTGGGTGATGATTTTTACTGATGAATGAATGTAGATATTCCAAAATATCGTGAGTAATGAAATGTTTTTGGATTTCGAAAAGAACTGGAAATGCATGTGAATTAAAGTATTGTAATATTGTACTTGCACTAGCAATCTGTTGCTAACCCCTCATTTGGGGTGGAATGTTTTATGCATTTCAGGTGATCTCGAGGTTCAGGAGCTTACACGTGGTGCACACAGAGCTGACAGGCCGACCGGATGTTAGAGAGCTCGAGGCGGTATTTTGGAGAGTCTGTGTTGGTCTTCATATTTAATGTTGTGTTTGATTTCGTTGGAGTGTGTCATTTGAAGTCCATGTATTTTGTTAAATTGTGTTAAACTTCACGTTTTGGTTGGGGCCGCGGCCCAACTCACGTTTGTATGGTGTATTTGTATTGTTATGTTATTTTTATATGTGTGATGTCAGCCTGGTATGCCCGTGGTGGGTCCTACAGAGTGTAACTACCCGCATTAAGATTGGGATGTTACACTTGTTTGCTTGAGAATGTTAATCGCATCGTACTTCTGCTCAAGTGTTCTTCAGATACTTATACTATGATTCTTGAGCTCTTTATAGCCGTTGCATCCTTGAAAAAATCAGTCTGTTGGATAGTGGAATTCATTGTTTTCCTCTTCATCTCTTGCACGACTTTTGTCTCTTTCTTCAAATCCAACCGTTTGAAGATGTATAGTAGTTTGTGCCATTTTATTTTGATTAGTGTAATTGTAAAGTATTCTGGGCGCATATCTCATGGAATATTTTATTCCTTAACTTCGGAAATCATTCAATTTATCTCATTGGCTTTCTTTATGTCTGCATGTGATTGCTTGTTGATTTTTCAATGTTTGCTGACGTGGACATAAACTCGGCTGACATCAATTCTTGGCTGCTTTTCTGCCTTGGTCAAACCCAGCTGACGTGGACATAAACTCGGCTGACATCAATTCTTGGATGCTTTTCTGCCTTGATCAAACCCAGCTGACGTTTTGTCTTGATAAAACTCGGCTGATATTTGGCTGTTCCATACTTGGTGAAAATCCTGTCTTGGGAAAATTCAGCTGTACTTCTGACTTAGTCAAACCTGATTGATGTTTTGTCTTGACCTAAAACACGACTGATGTTTCATCTGGTCAAACTTAGATGATGTTTGCCTTTGACCAAAAACCCGACTGGTGTTTTATCTGGCCAAACTCAGATGATATTTGTCTTTGACCAAACCTGGATGATGTTTGACTGTTTTATCTGATCAACATGATCAATACATAGCCTAATCTTTTCAAAATCCCATAGAAGATACTCATTTGGTTCTTCTTTACAATGCCAAATACTTAAACATACATTTGAAATAAACTTGAATACAAGAAAGACATCATTAAAATCTCAAAAAGGTATTCTTAATAAATCCCCCCTATTTTAATGATGGAAAAACTTAAAGTTTCAAATGTAATTAAGTCACCACACAAAAAAAAATTAAGCTGAAATAAAGCAAACTTAGTGTGTTTGAGAAAATTAATGATTGTCATTCAGATAGACGATATACTTTTATACTTTGAAGTTCAATACAATACAGTCTTTTTGAAAGAAAATTATAAGTAGATGACAACAAAATAAAAAATCTAACTCCTTCCTCTTCCTCTTCCTATGAACCATGTTGGAGGGACGATTTCAATGGTTTAGCTCCAACGGGTCTTTCTACCACTGTGTTCAGCCCATACTTCTTTTTTACCACAATTGATGCAAATTCTTGATCTTCAAGGGAAGTATATTTGTTCTTGGTGCAAACTTCCTTTATTTCCTCCTGAAGTGCATCATCATACAACTTTCTTTTCATGTTTATTGGAGGATCTTGTGGTCTGAAAGAAGGAATTATTGGGTATGCATTGAAGTCTTCTTCATCTACGTTTTTTTAAAATTTCCCACAAGTTTGTCCAGTTCATCTCCATGTAGTCAATACAAATTTGTTGAGGGGTACAGTTGGGATCTTGAAGGATTTCCCAAATGTAATATTTTTCAATAAAGTCATTCTTAGATATACCTCACTTATCTCAAGCTTCTTCGGGGATGAACTCTTCAACATAGTACAACTCCTTCCCATCCCAACTAAGTGGTTGCCCAAATTGCTGCCCGATTCTCTTCTTCTTTGCTGCAGGGGTTTCTGGAGGTTCAACTGTGCTCTTTCTTTTCTGAGATGTTGAAGCTTCAGGATAGTGAATGACTTTGGGAGGTACACCTCTGGGAACCACTGTCAAGGACTCTTGCTTCCATTTGGTTCTCATCTCTTTCCCTTTTTTGCCAGCACCAATTATCTAAGCTAACTGTTCTTCTACCTTGGTCACGAAGTCCTGCACGCCAAGGGGCATTCTGACAGATGTAGGTGGTGGGGAAGGTCCTTATTGTTAAGCAGATAATCCTTTTTTGATGTTGAGTTCTATGAGATGTGGTTCAACCTTGGTGGCCATAATTTTTTCCAACGTTTCTTCCACCATTTTTCGGATCAGTTCCGCTAAGTTGGAGAGTAGCTGAACTTCAGGTGCCTATGCCTATTGTGAGTTTTCAGTTGTGCTTTCAGGTGTAGCTGATTTTTCAGCAGGAGGGGCCATATCTGATGTATGTGCCCCTTGTCTTTCAGTCTCTTCACCTTCTGATGTATGTTCAGCTAAACTCGTTCCTTGATCAGGTCCACCGTGATCCTCATCATGATTAGAGTTAGCCTGATCATCCCTCTTGTCCTCTTCTTTTTCTTTTTCCTCTTTTTCCTCTTGGTTTTCTACTTCTTTTTCTACTTCTTCATCTTTTTCTCCAGCCTTCTTTTCAACTCCTACTTCATTTTCTACTTCGGCTTCTTATTTTTCAACCCTATTTTTTTTTATTTTAAACTTTTTATTCATCAAAATTCTTGACTTGAGCTACCCCTTCCATAATGTATAAAATGAATTGGTCCATATTTGATTTGAAATTGTTGATGAATCAATTTTCAATCTAATAACAGACTCATTTTAGTTTCATTACAGAAAACTTGAATGAGCTGCTCAGTGGTACGGGGGTAGTCCCAACCACTCCTCTCAACCAATTCCTTCAGAGCATTGAAACTCAGTGTCTTCAATCTCTTCCAGTCTTTATGGCAGAAATAATAGAAAGCTTACTAAAATGCTTTCTTACCATTTTGAATTGTTCTTTGCTGAGCTGAAATGGGTTGTTGTCCTTGAGATTGAATTTGTAATGAGTGTCTGCTTCCTAAAGGACTTCTTCATCTTCTTCCTCCTCAGGGATGATGCGGAATTCAGGAAGTGGTACTTCAGGAATGAGTTCGTCCTGTTCTTCAAAAATGATCATCTCGATTGACTGATCTATGGATGCTACAGATGTAAAAATTGGAGTTGCAGCTTGGGTGGAGGAGACTTCAGGAATCTCAATTGAGTGGCCTTCAGTCATGTACTTGGCTGATGACTCAGATGAATAATCCACCAGTCCCTTGTGTTTCTTGGAGGAAGATTCAGGTGATGAAACTTGAATGATATCTTCCTTTTCATGTGACTTTCCTTTCATGAAGACTGTATATAGGGGAGATAGTCATTGTCTTCATTCTCCTCAATGGTAGGTCAACTTGGATTTCTTCAGGTGCAACTGGGATTTCTTCAAGTGCAGCTAACTTTTCAGATAAAATGTTAGATGTTGTAATCTCAGCTGGGTCAGGTTAGGTATGGAAATCTCAGTTGCAGGTTGAATGACTGAAACTGTTTCCACTTCATTTTCATCCTCTGATTCCGTTTATTCGTTGTAAGATGATGTTCCTGATTTCATCTTTGCAAGCATTTCTACAGCTCTTGGTTGCTGAGTTGAATACTGAGCCACTGCAGTGAGGTCCAGATGAACAAGTCGTTTGCTGTTGTGGATGGTACTTCTCCCAAAAACTCAAGAATCTAGCTAATTTGCCGACGACTAATTTCTGGCTGAATTTCTTGTTAGTGGAATCCAACTGGATTTATTCACTTCTCTGACTAACAGCCTGAATATGTAATCAGTCCAGTTTATTCTTTGCCTCTGCATCATTACCCCCATCCTGTGTACTTTGATGAGGACATCTGATCAAAACTTTCTGACATGCCCATGATAATTTTACTGGTCATGTCCATCAGGTATCTGGACTCCTTTTGCACATCAGATTTCCTGGCAGTGTTCCTCATCTTCATTGGTTAATCAGGTAACTTGATCCACTGCTAGATGTCCAGAGGGTTTTGTTTGAGAGCTTCAACTACTATTCCACGGTTCTCCATTCCAAATGCATTTGCTACAGTTTGTTGGGATATGGTATAGTTTCGCCAAAAATCGAGATTTCAATGCCCCGTTCAGTCAACTCGGCCTCTTTATATATTAGCAGATGATGACTTCCTTGTAGAGCTCCGAAGGCTTGATGTCCAGATAATGGTAGATACCATTTTTATTCATAGGGAGAATCAAGTCCGCCATTAACAGTGAGTTGTTCGCCTCCACGAGTCCGAGGAAATCCACCACGATGCTGAATATTATTTGTTCCTTTACGACTCTTAGGTTAATGTTTTTGAAGTATGTTGCCACATACATTTCTATGATTTTTTGAGAATTTTTTAGTGTGTGAAACTCGGGTTTTTGCTTTACGAGAAACTAGGGTTCTTGCTTGAAAAACTTTTGAAGACGATAATTTTTTTTGTCGTGATTTCAATCGCTTTATGTAGCTATTTTTGAAGTCGGTTTTTAAAATAATTAATTGCAAAAGTGGCGGTTTGTGTGACATGATTAGACAACGTGATGTAGACGTGGTGTTACTGGGGATCGTGCGTTTTTTAATCCACTTGTGATATTTAAATAAATGAATATAAAGGGATTATAAACTTAGTTGGTTGACCGTTTGAATATAAAGGTTCTTCATTCCTGACTGTGATTTAGAGTAGCTAGGTTCTTCATTCTTGGCTGAGATTTTGATCATCTAGGTTTTTGCATTAGTTAGGTACTTGATTCCCAATCTAAGAGTCCAGGTTTCCTGCTTAATTCAAGAAACCTTTCTTCTGGCAAGGGGTTTGTGAAAATATCAGTTATTTGGTATTCATTGCTGACTCTTTCCACCTTGAATCTTTTATTGATCACGTGGTCTCTGATTAAATGATGCTTGGCATCTATATGTTTTGTTCTTGAGTGTAGGACTGGATTGTTCGTGATAGCAATTGCACTATTGTTGTCACACCTTATTGGAACTTCATTTGTAATAATGTTGTAGTCCCTTAGCTGTTGTCTGATCCATAGTATTTGAGCACAACATCTACCTATAGCTAGGTATTCTGACTCGTTGTGGATATTGAGTTGGAGACTTGCTTCTTACTGAACCACGATATCAGTGTGGTTTCAATAAATTGACATGTTCCACTAGTGCTTTTCATGTTGATTTTAAAGCCTGCAAAATCATCATCAGAATATCCTTATAGTTCAAATATGTCATCCTTTGGATACCATAATCCAACATTGGTTGTGGATTTTATGTATCTGATTATTCTCTTTGCTGCTTCTTGATGGGACTACTTCGGTTTAGGTAGAAATCTTGCGCACACTCCTACTGCATATCATATGTCAGGTCTGCTTGCAGCGAGGTATAATAGTGATCCTATTAATCCTCTGTAGTGGGATGGATCCATCGGTATGCCTCCATCATTTGAGTCAATATAGAGAGATGTGCTCATTGGTACTCTCAAGGGCTTGGCTGACTCCATGTCAAATCTTTTGATTAGCCCCCTTGTATATTTTACTTGGTTGACAAAAATACCAGTTTCAACCTGCTTGACTTGTAAACCAAGAGAGAAGTTCAGTTTACCCATCATGCTCATTTTAAATTCTCCTCGCATGAGGTTTGAGAATTTTTCACACAGTTCAGGATTTGTTGAGCAAAAAATAATATCATCCACATATACTTGAACTAGTAATATGTGGTCTTCATGTTCTATTCTGAATAAGGTTTTGTCCACCTTCCCCTTGCAAAATCCTTTTTTATCAATAAATATGGATAATGTCTCATACCAGGCTTTTGGTGCTTGTTTGAGTCTATATAGAGCTTCAATAGCTTGTACACATTGTCTCATTTGACAAATCCAGGAGGTTGTTTAACATATACTTTCTCTTCCAGCACTCCATTGAGGAAGGTACTTTTCACATCCATTTGATATACCTCAAATTTCTTGAAGAGTGCATAGGCAACAAATAACTGATTGCTTCTAATCTTGCTTCTATTTCATCAAAATATATTCCTTCACATTGAGCATATCCTTTAGCAACTAATCCGGTTTTATTCTTAAGAACAACTCCATCTTCATCACATTTGTTCTTTAAACCCATTTGGTGCCAATGCCTTCTTGTGATTTGGTATGTCGATCAGCTCCCACACATTGTTCTTTTCCATTTGATTCAATTCTTCTTGCATTGATCACCCATGTGTAGTCATCCAGAGCTTGTTCTGTTGTTTTGGGCTCCATTTGAGACATGAAACAGGAGAGCATTGCCATTCCTATTGGTCTTCTTGACTTTCTGGTATTGACTCCTTCAGATGGGTTCCCAATTATTTGTTGAATGGGTTGATCTTTTAACCATTTGGGAGTATCATCTCCAGCTTCTGCTTTTGGTTGTTGACTATCATTGCTTGTTCCTTCTGGCGGATTGGGCTGAGAATTTGTTGAGTCTAACCGTCCTTCAGCTAGGTCTTGATGGAATTCAGCTGTGTCTGTTTTAGCTGCGATTGGATCATCTTCAGCTGTGGTAGGATCAATTAAGATAGGTGGGCCTGGCTGATCTACAGTTGGGTCTTCATCAGCTTGGTCTATCAACCTTGTGTCATTGATAATGACTTCTTCTAGAGAGGTGGTTTTCAGCTTTTGCTCAATTTGTCCCACCTGTTTCCTGTACTCATCAGTAGATTCATCAAATACAATATGAGGTATTTCGTCCACAACTAATGTTGTTTTATTAAAGACTATGCGTGCCTTCTTATATGTGAGTATCCCATAAAGCGAAATAAAGACCAATTAATCAAATTTCCCTTATAAAATGAAATACCATAAATCATTTTAATCATATTAAATCCAATTTAACATGCGGGAGATTAATTTTCTGGAATACACAAAAAAATCGAGCTGGAGCAAAACTTCCCGCCGGACACGGCCTGTGCCGGTTGGCATGGTCGGGTTGTCCCGGTAGTCTACTGGCCAGAAACGGATCGTGCCGAATGGCACGGCCGGGTTACCCCGAAAACTTCTAAAGCTGGCCTGCCAGACATGGCCGTGTCAAATGACATGGTCGGGTTGTCCCGACAGTATGCCGTCCATACACGGCCCGTGTCGCCTGACACGGTCGGGTCAGCCCGGCAGCTTCCTGCCCCTTGTCCGAAAAGTCGTCCGACAACGATTCAGAGCTAGATTTTCGACCAGATATCCAATATCAATATTTTCCGACTTTCATATCTTCAATATAAATCACATTTCCCAGAAATTAAAGATTTATATTTAGACATAAACTTACGAAAAATATAACTACAACGAACGAAAAACATACACCACGATTATGACTATAAATGATTACAAATCATTCACCATCTAATCAAGCATTCCAAATGCCAATATCATATATACGATCGCAAGACCTATTCTCTGATATCACTGTTGGGATTCGGTGCCTAAATCAAAGGCCCAGCGGAAGCGGTAAAACGAAAATTAATTCGATCCGAATCCCTATGAGGATCGATCGAGCTATGTATATATTAATATAATACGAAACACAAGAGGATACGAGAAACATACCCTTGTATTCCGTTGATTAAATGGAGTCCTTCTCTTGAGCGATTCCCCAAGCTTTAGTTTATTTCCATACGATCCAATCCGCTCCAAGCTCTTGGATGATCCAACATCGAAAGTACCGCGTCTCTACTTGCCACGCGCCGGAGAAACGAATGGAATGATGATCACCTTGCTATACTCCAAGGATATGGCTAGAGCTAGGATGATGAAGCTTTCGATTGTGATTATATCACTCTAAGTGTATAACTCACTATCTCTCTTTGATTTCTTGATTTTTCTCTAAGAACAACCAAGAAGAAATGAAGAAGAAGATGAAAAAATTTGAGAAAACTATTTTCTCTCTCTCACTTAAACTCACGGTTGAATGCACAAGGGGGTGAGTGAGAGATGTCAAGTCTTCCTTTTATTCTTCATCTCACGATATAAAATTCCCAACCAAATAAAGACCATGATACTTGTCCCCTTGACAAATGATATTCCAAACATCATGATGTAGACAAGACAAGACTCACATGGAGGTGAGTTGGGTGGGGGGGGGGGGGGGGGCATCTAGAAGGGAATTTAAGAGTTCGGTTCATTTTGGACTCCCGTGAGTCCAAACAGATAAACTACGATTCTGTTCCGATGTATTTATATCAATTAATTAATCATATCAAATACAAAATAATATAATTAATTTCTCCAAGAAATAATTATATCTATGAATTAATTAATCACCCCGTAATTTATTCAATCATTTGGCCGTAAATTAATTTATCTAATAAATCAATTTAGACACCAATGTCCCAATTAATTAGACATCCAATATCTAATATTCATAATGAGAGAATAAGCTCGATTCATTCCGTCGTCAATCCTATTGCGCGACTCAGTAGCTCCGTCTCAGTCAGCAATGAGAGAAAACAAAGAGTAGTAGCACCAACTAGCCAGCCTGGCGGCCTACCCCAACTTAGAACAAATAATTGGGATCATTCAAGAACCATTCTGTCGTGAATATCAGTATACGTATAAACCCTTCTTTCAAATGTCCCGATCAAGTTATAGGGTCACAGTCAGTCAAACCCTATATGTACTTGACGCTATGCATGAGTTAATGCAAATCGAGATCATCGAGCTCTCGTGTATCCAATGCAACTAGCTCCAATGGTTTGGCCAAAGACTTATGATCTCATCTGCCAATAACCGCATAGGACATGTAACCCGTTCACTAACAGGAGAAAGAATTCTATCTTGGTATTCAGTAGGACCTGCTACTTGCCCGTCAAGACGCACGTCGAGGTTGACCCCCGCCTTCCAGTTTACAGGGTCGAACTACTCTAATGAAAATCTTGACGTCACAAGCACATCCCTACTAAATCCTCATGTCGAAGGTTCACGAATACCTATCACAACCTTTCGATTCCATCATTGATTGTCCCAGAGTGAAATCCGTGTGACGAATCGAGGGTGAGTTGGTTCGAGTATACTAATCCAATTAGCATGCCTGTAATGTTTGCTCCCACTAACCATTAGTGTTCGACAGGCACTCTCCATGTCAAAGAACACGTCATACAAGTCTTCACATAAACTTAACGCCCAGTCAAGTTTCATCGATTTGCGAACGATCAAGTATTTGAGCTATAAACCTTTCTAGTGCCTATCCCCTTATCCAATAAGCAGTGGAACGTTCTGCTCTCAAATACACGGACTAGTTTCTATATGTATATTTACGAGTTAGGAATGCCAGTAACTACCAGTAAATAAAGAAACATCCATTTGCCTTATGATAATGAATTACATAATAACAAGTACAATGCCCTCATTCAACATCCTCTGAGTGGAATTTGAGGGCATACTCCGCAGAAGAATACAGAGTACACAAGGAACTGCACTCTGTGCACAAGAAGAGACAGATTCAGAGAAGTTCTATTTCCTGTATGGAAATCTTAAGCTGAACTTAGGAGACTAGCTATGTGCACTCTAGCTGTATTCTTAGCCCAATCTGGACCTGTTTCGACCAATGAAGCTCTGAATAATTCGCACTGGATCACTTCTATGGAAGAAGAGCTAAATGGTTTCGAATGAAACAATGTATGGTATCTTGTACCCAGACTATATCATTAAGCTGTAACTGGAACTAAATGTGTATTTCGAAACAAAAAGGATGAAAATGGACTTACGATAAGAAACAAATCCCGTCTAGTCGCTCAAGGCTACAAACATGAAGAAGGCATAGACTACGATGAAAGTTTGCTCCTATTGCTAGACTAGAATCCATCAGGATATTCTTAGCATTCGTTGCTCATAAGGACTTTATAGTATATCAAATGGACATTAAGAGTGCATTCCTGAATGGAGATCTTGCCGAAGAAGTCTATGTTGAACAACCACCAGGGTTTGTCAACACTGAAGGCAGAGACCTAGTATACAGGCCACGAAAAGCTCTATATATACTTAAGAAAGCACTTAAAGCCTGGTATGTAACCCTGTACCTGTACCTAATTAACAATGGGTTTGAGAAAGGCGTAGTGGACAAGACCCTATTTAAGATACATAAAGGCGACAATCTTTCAATGGTACAAATATATGTCGATGATATTACTTTAAGTTCAACTAACCTTGCTCTATGTCAAAGGTTCTCTCATCTCATGCAAAGTCAATTTAAAATGAGTATGATGGGAGAACTTAACTATTTTCTAGGATTGAAGGTTAAGAAATTGACTACAAGTATATTCATCAACCTAGAAAAATACATGAAGGAGCTTCTCAACAAATTTGGGATGAACAACTCTAAATCCTCATCTACCCCCATAAGCACTTCCACACAAATTACTGCTGACGAAGTTGGTTGATCAATCACTCTACATGAATCTTATAGGCTCACTCCTGTACCTAACAGCTACAGGCCCGATATCCAGTTTGATGTAGGAGTGTGTGCTCGGTATCAGGTAGCACCTAAGAAGTCACACTTCACCATAGCCAAACGAATCCTTAAGTACATGAAAGGAACAATTGATGTAGGATTGTGGTATCCTAAGGAAGGAGAATTCGATTTGGTAGGCTAAAGCGACTCGGACCTCGGAGGCTGTAAGTTGGATAGGAATAGTACAAGCTGTACTTGTCACTTTGTTAGACCTAGACTTGTGTCATGGTTCAATAAGAAGTAATTGGCCAACTCGCTTTCTATAGTGAAGTCAGAGTATTATTGTTAAAGATGTGAAGCATCATTTCCTCCGGAATCATGTTGAGAATAAAGATGTTCGGACCGAGAAGATTCATACAGACATATAGTTAACCGACATATTTACAAAACCTCTCAGCACAACCAGATTTTGCATGCTTTGCCAAGAATTGGGAATGTTACAACCTGATTCCCTGTAAGTTTTTACATTTTACTCATCAATTGAGGGGGAATGTTGTACGACCCATGAATACAGTATCCACTTTGATTAACTATACACTCAGAACAAGTCAGATGTCATTGTAGGAAAAAAAGGCATAAAACCTTCCTACAGCTGACGTGTGCATTAATTAAGGGTAATACAGTATGACCCATGAATATAGTATTAATCCAAAGTATTGCTGTAAGAATTGAATTCTATATGTACCTTTTAAGGGAGAACACTGTATTTTCGTGGATACAGCAATATACTGTAGGATATCAATTAATATTATAATATTACCTAATTCGTACACTTTCTCACATTAGACTATTTTCAGTCCACGTGCTCTGTCTGAATTTAAAACGCTTTACCCTTTAATGGTTTTAAAGACACTTGGACTTTAAACCAAACCAAACCAAACATACCCAGTATATCCCGCTCAGAGCAGGGTCTGGGAAGGGTAAGATGTACGCAGACCATGCCCCTACTTATTACGGTAGGGAGGCTATTTCCGTGAAGACCCCCAGCTTAGTGCACAGCAGAATCTTGTGTGATAAATACAAAGGAAAACATATGATTCAAAAAAAGCTCGAGACCATACCTGAGCCCATGAATTAATCCACATGGGGCTTACCTACGCGGAATTTGGCTACTTCACTCCCGATGAACGCTGCTCTAACAAAAGAGAGGTTGACTCTGCGCACAGCTCCCTGTCAAAAATACACCACACGCAAAGACAATAGGATACAATATACAATAAAAGTAAAAAATGCAATGCTCTAGGTCAATGCTAACCGAGACAACCCAACCCTGAGGCTCTCAACTACAACACTGCTCCCTATAAAAGAATCCACAACTCTGATCTGGAGCCTCCAAGGCACCTATCAACAGTCATGGTCTCGGAAAGGTTTGAGGCCTTCAAATCTAATCTCAGCTGCTCCTCCCACGTTCTCCTCGGTCTGCCTCTCCTCCTCTCCCCGACAACCAATAAACTCTCGACCCTCCTCACCGGAGCAGATGCCTGCCTCCTGCGGATGTGGCCAAACCATCTCAATCTCCCTTCCCTAACTTTCGCTGAAATGGGCGCCACTTCCAGCGCGTTCCTGAAAACCCCGTTCGCGATTCTATCTAACATTGTGCGACCACACAACCAACATAACATTCTCATTTCAGCCACTTCCAACTTGCTCTCAAGCGACTTCTTCATTGCCCAACATTCAGAGCCATACACATTGCAGTTCGGATTTCCGCTCTATAGAATTTACCCTTCAACTTTAGAGGGACTTTCTTGTCGCACAGGACCCCTGTCGCTGCTCTCCACCTTAGACACACCGCCTTGATGCGATGCATGACATCATCTTCACACTCACCTTCCTTCTGAATGATCGAACCCAAATTCTTGAACTTATCCGTACGGGGTACGATCTGATCTGCAATCGAAACCTCTACATCTTCCTCGTTGGCCTCACCACTAAAGTTACACCAGAGATACTCGGTCTTAGACCGGCTCACACGCAAGCCCTGGGATTCTAACTTAGCCCTCCAAAGCTCCAACTTCGAGTTCACCTCCCTCATCGACTCCGCCACTAACACAATGTCGTCAGCAAAAAGCATGCACCACGGTAGAGCGAAGAGAAGAGGGCTTAGCACCGACCCCTAGTGTAGCCCTATCTCAACCGGAAAATACTGGGTGTCACCAACTGGGGTCCTAACGCACGTCCTAGCTTGGGAGTACATGTCTTGGATCGCCCTAACAAACGGCAACGACACCCTCGTCTCTACTAGGCTCCTCCAAATAACATCGCGCGGAATGCTATCATAAGCCTTCTCTAGATCTATGAAAACCATATGGAGGTCCTTATGTCGCTCTCTAAACTTCTCCATAAGGCGTCTAACGAGATGAATGGCCTCAGTCGTGGACCTCCCCGGCATGAAGCCAAATTGGTTCTCTGAGATCTCAACTTCTCTTCTAACCCTGCATTCCACCACTCTTTACCAAAGTTTCATAGTATGACTGAGGAGTTTAATACCCCTATAGTTACTACAACTCTGAGCATCGCCTTTGTTCTTGAAAAATGGCACGACAATACTATGCCTCCACTCTGTCGGCATCTTAGAACCTCTGAGGAGGATGTTGAACAGCTCTGCTAGCCACTGAACTCCGACTTACCCCAGAAAAAGCCACACCTCAATAGAGATCTGATCCGGACTTGCCTTAAATACCGCGATTTCAAAATTCGAACCGCCGTTTCATGCAATAGTGGAAAATGAACTATCAGAAGTGGGACCGGTCATCATTTCGAGACCGATGGATTAGACGTACAAGTTACATCTGAATACATCCTGTACGTTCTTTCAAAGACGGTTCCCATACCTTAAAGCTGGCCATCCATTGTTAACCTAATCTTCCCTGCACCCTATAAAATGACAGTATTTTTCTCCGATAGACTCTTTACGCTCTCTGCAAATTAACGAGTCTTTAGCAACCTGTCTACGTACTTTCTGCATTTTTTTTGCTTAAATCCCTGTTACTTCACTCTTCTCTTGAAAAATATCTACCTCACAGACATCTTCCATATCACTGAAGAAGGAGACCATTATTGATGGGTGTATCTTTGCCAAATCAGTGCTGCTGGAGAGGATTTCCTTTGAAGGGTAAGATGAAGTCGGCATGGAATTGGTTGTTTCAAGAGTGAAGCAACAAGGCCTATACCACATGGGAAGCCACCATGCTGATACCTATGATGGGTAGATAGTAGAGGAATTCTATCTGGACGAAACCTTCAAATACTCCTTGCAGAGGGAAGGTAATGGAATCACGGATATCATTGGGACTATGCAAGGGATAGATATCCCTATGAACAAGGATATTTTGGAGAAATCTACAAACTGCCTTCAGATGGATTGAAGATGGAGGAACTGAAGACATTCGGGTCTGAGAGCCTACTGTCGGAGTACTAGAAGTTGTTCACTAGCACTTCCATGGCCACCAACGTCCATCTTTATTGCCACAAGAAGAACTTCACTCTCCCATATGTCTACCTACACGATTTTTGCTCTCGTGTTGTTGATAACAGAACTGATGCATTTGAAATGTGCACCAACTTGAGATTCAGAATGATGGACGCCATCATGTCTGGCGAAAAGGTAAATTGGTGCCAAATTATTCTAAAACGTATTCAGGAAGAGTCTTCCAATCCTGAATCTGCCATGAAATCATTTGGCCTTATCCTGAATCACATTCTCACTCGTTGTGGAGTGAAGCAGTCCCTCGAAGCCAAGAAGATTGGCATCGGGAAATTCATCAGAAGAATCCGACCCACCATCTTCAACAAATCACCCCTTGTTGCTAGCAGGCCCAACCCTCATAACATGCCAACTTCAACTAACCGGGGCGTCACTTTGAAAATCTCGAGTGATGGAAAATGAAGAGAAGTATTCCCGGCAGCAGTTCTCCTAAAGTTGTCGAGAATAAAAGAAAGAAGACTAAAAAGTCTTCTAAGGCTGAGCCTACGGTGATTACAGCAGACATTGTAGAATTCCCATCGATCGCCCCTATCACAGAAACTTTCCCACAGGGCACAACCCCTATGAAAGAAACATTTGCTGCTCATACAGCAGATCCTCATCTTGTGCGAGCTATGACAGCTGATCAACTATTTGCCAAGTTGGAAGGATACAGCGAATCAGCTGCCCCTTTGGAGCTGAAAGCCGCAACTCCAAACAGGATACCCACCCCTGTACGGAGTCCCTCTCCCCACAGGGTACCCACCCCTGTTAGGGATCCCTCTTCACAACAGGCTCCCATACCTGTTGAGGATCCCAACCAGACAATAGAGCCCACTGCTGTGCTGAGTCCCTCCCCCACCGATATTATTAATAACACTCTCCTCCAAGTCCAAATAGAGGAAGCATATGAGCGGTTCAAGGTTAGGAAATCCTGCAGGGTCACTCTATATGACACCCTATACAACTGGAAGGACTGGAAGGACAAGGAGTTATTTTCTTTGGAGGTCACAGACACCCAAAATGTCGAGGTCCTGATCTGCTGAGAAGATTACTTTCGCCTTGAGCTCATCTCAAATTACTTCATGGCAAAAGAAAAGGCCAGACTCAGAGGGAAGTGATAGTCCGGTGACAAGGCTCCATTCCGAAGCCACCATTCCGACCTTAACTCTGAAGATGATGATGATGCGTTGCAGGCAGGTCTTCGAATTAGCCATGAAGAGGCTAAGGAAGGAGAAATGGCCAGTCCCCGCCCCCGCAACAGGAAGTAGCTAAAGAAGGACACAAAAAGGAGGAATCAGTCCCTCCTGTCATCATTGAAGAACAAGCTACTTCTCCCTTACAGGAAGCCCACCCTGTATAAGAAGAAGAAGACACCACACGTGCAGTCCACCAAGAAGAGCCAGTCCCTCTTACAGAATAGGTGGAAGCTGAGAGTCGGCAGGAGGATTTAGTCCTTCCTGTAGTTTCGACTACTGATTCAGACCCACAGCTCAACCTTTTGAAGCCCCTGCTTCCGAACAGTCTGCATCTCCAATCTCTGCAGGTTCCCAATCTAAATCTGATGACCTTTTCCTCCCTGATGATAGACCATGGAGACCCCATCATAACGTGGTTCTTAGACAGATTGGAGAACCACCAGACTCAAAGATTGCGCGCCCTGGCTCTCCGTGCACCGAAACACGTATTGAGAAACTTCAAGCCATCGGTCGGCAAACTGTATTTCTGTAGGATGCTGAACTTCAGGTGCCTATGCTTATTGTGAGTTTTCAGATGTGCTTTCATGTGCAACTGATTTTTCAGCAGGAGGGGCCTTTTCTGATGTATGTGCCCCTTGTCTTTCAGTCTCTTCAGCTTCTGATGTATGTTCAGTTAAACTCGTTCCTTGATCAGGTCCACCCTGATCCTCATCATGATCAGAGTTAGCTTGATCATCCTTCTTGTCCTCTTAATTTTTTTTCCTCTTCTTCTTCTTCATCTTTTTCTTCTTGGTTTTCTACTTCTTTTTTCTACTTATTCATCTTTTTCTTCAGCCTTCTTTTCAACTTCTACTTCATTTTCTACTTCGTCTTCTTATTTTTCAACCCCAACATTTTTTTTTATTTTAAACTTTTTATTCATCAAAATTCTTGACTTGAGCTACCCCTTCCATAATGTATAGAATGAATTGGTCCATATTTGATTTGAAATTGTTGATGAACCAATTTTCAATCTAATAATAGACTCATTTTAGTTTCATTACAGAAAACTTGAATGAGCTGCACAGTGGTACGGGGGTAGTCCCAACCACTCCTCTCAACCAATTCCTTCAGAGCATTGAAACTCAGTGCCTTCAATCTCTTCCAGTCTTTATGTCAAAAATAATAGAAAGCTTACTAAAATGCTTTCTTAGCATTTTGAGTTGTTCTTTGCTGAGGTGAAATGGGTTGTTGTCCTTGAGATTGAATTTGTAATGAGTGTCTGCATCCTAAAGGACTTCTTCATCTTCTTCCTCCTCAGGGATGCTGCGGAATTCAGGAAGTGGTACTTTAGGAATGATTTCGTCCTTTTCTTCAAGAATGATCATCTCGATTGACTGATCTATGGATGCTACAGATGTAAAAATTGGAGTTGCAGCTTGGGTGGAGGAGACTTCAGGAATCTCAATTGAGTGGCCTTCAGTCATGTACTTGGCTGATGACTCAGATGAATATCTACCAGTCCCTTGTGTTTCTTGGAGGAAGATTCAGGTGATGAAACTTGAATGATATCTTCCTTTTCAGGTGACTTTCCTTTCATGAAGACTGTATATAGGGGAGATAGTCGTTGTCTTCATTCTCCTCAATGGTAGGTCAACTTGGATTTCTTCAGGTGCAACTGGGATTTCTTCAAGTGCAGCTAACTTTTCAGATAAAATGTTAGATGTTGTGATCTCAGCTGGGGTCAGGTTAGGTATGGAAATCTCAGTTGCAGGTTGAATGACTGCAACTGATTCCACTTCATTTTCATCGTCTGATTCCGTTTCTTCCTTGTAAGATGATGTTCCTGATTTCATCTTAGCAAGCATTTCTACAGCTCTTGGTTGCTGAGTTGAATACTAAGCCAGTGCAGTGAGGTCCAGATGAACAAGTCTTTTGCTGCTGTGGAAGGTACTTCTCCCAAAAATTCAATAATCCAGCTAATTTGTCGACGACTAATTTCTGGCTGAATTTCTTGTTAGTGGAATCCAACTGGCTTTATTCACTTCTCTGACTAACTGCCTGAATATGTAATCAGTCCAGTTTATTCTTTGCCTCTACATCATTACCCCCATCCTGTGTACTTGGATGAGGACATATGATCAAAACTTTCTGACATGCCCATGATAATTTTACTGGTCATGTCCATCAGGTATCTGGACTCCTTTTGCACATCAGATTTCCTGGCAGTGTTCCTCATCTTCATTGGTTGATCAGGTAACTTGATCCACTGCTAGATGTCCAGAGGGTTTTGTTTGAGAGCTTCAACTACTATTCCACGGTTCTCCATTCCAAATGCATTTGCTACAGTTTGTTGGGATATGGTATAGTTTCGTTAAAAATCGAGCTTTCAATGCCCCGTTCAGTCAACTCGGCCTCTTTATATATTAGCAGATGATGACTTCCTTGTAGAGCTCCGAAGTCTTGATGTCCAGATAATGGTAGATACCATTTTTATTCATAGGGAGAATGAAGTCCGCCATTAACAGTGAGTTGTTCGCCTCCACGAGTCCGAGGAAATCCACCACAATGCTGAATATTATTTGTTCCTTTATGACTATTAGGTTAATGTTTTTGAAGTATGTTGCCACATACATTTCTATGATTTTTTGAGAATTTTTTAGTGTGTGAAACTCGGGTTTTTGCTTTACGAGAAACTAGGGTTCTTGGTTGAAAAACTTTTGAAGACGATAAGTTTTTTGTCGTGATTTCAATCGCTTTATGTAGCTATTTTTGAAGTCAGTTTTTAAAATAATTAATTGCAAAAGTGGAGGTTTATGTGACATGATTAGACAACGTGATGTAGACGTGGTCTTACTGGGGATCGTGCATTTTTTAATCCACTTGTGATATTTAAATAAATGAATATAAAGGGATTATGAACTTAGTTGGTTGACCGTTTGAATATAAAGGTTCTTCATTCCTGGTTGTGATTTGGAGTAGCTAGGTTCTTCATTCGTGGCTGAGATTTTGATCATCTAGGTTTTTGCATTAGTTAGGTACTTGATTCCCAATCTAGGAGTCCAGGTTTCCTGCTTAATTCAAGAAACCTTTCTTCTGGCAAGGGGTTTGTGAAAATATCAGTTATTTGGTATTCATTGCTGACTCTTTCCACCTTGAATCTTTTATTGATCACGTGGGTTCTGATTAAATGATGCTTGGCATCTATATGTTTTGTTCTTGAGTGTAGGACTGTATTGCTTGTGATAGCAGTTGCACTATTGTTGTCACACCATATTGGAACTTCATTTGTAATAATGTTGTAGTCCCTTAGCTGTTGTCTGATCTATAATATTTGAGCACAACATCTACCTACATCTAGGTATTCTAACTCGTTGTGTATATTGAGTTGGAGACTTACTTCTTACTGAACCACGATATCAGTGTGGTTTCAAGAAATTTACATGTTCCACTAGTGCCTTTCCTGTTGATTTTATAGCCTGCAAAATCAGCATCAGAATATCCTAATAGTTCAAAGATGTCATCCTTCGGATACCATAATCCAACATTGGTTGTGGATTTTATGTATCTGATTATTCTCTTTGCTGCTTCTTGATGGGACTGCTTCAGTTTAGGTAGAAATATTGCGCACACTCCTACTGCATATCATATGTCAAGTCTGTTTGCAGTGAGGTATAATAGTGATCCTATTAATCCTGTGTAGTGGGTTGGATCCATCGGTATGCCTCCATCATTTGAGTCAATATAAAAAGATGTGCTCATTGGTACTCTCAAGGGCTTGGATGACTCCATGTCAAATATTTTGATCAGCCCCCTTGTATATTTTACTTGGTAGACAAAAATACCAGTTTCAACCTACTTGACTTGTAAACCAAGAGAGAAGTTCAGTTTACCCATCATGCTCATTTCAAATTCTCCTCGCATGAGGTTTGAGAATTTTTCACAGTTCAGGATTTGTTGAGCAAAAAATGATATCATCCACATATACTTGAACTAGTAATATGTGGTCTTCATGTTGTATTCTAAATAAGGTTTTGTCCACCTTCCCCTCGCAGAATCCGTTTTTCTCAATAAATATGGATAATGTCTCATACCAGGCTTTTGGTGCTTGTTTGAGTCCATATAGAGCTTCAATAGCCTGTACACCTTGTCTCATTTGACAAATCCAGGAGGTCATTTAACATATACTTTCTCTTCCAGTACTCTATTGAGGAAGGCACTTTTCACGTCCATTTGATATACCTCAAATTTCTTGAAGAGTGCATAGGCAAGAAATAACTGATTGCTTCTAATATTGCTACCGATGTGTAGGTTTCATCAAAACATATTCCTTCACATTGAGCATATCCTTTAGCAACTAATCCGGCTTTATTCTTAAGAACAGCTCCATCTTCATCACATTTGTTCTTTAAACCCATTTGGTGCCAATGCCTTCTTGTGATTTGGTATGTTGATTAGCTCCCACACATTGTTCTTTTCCATTTGATTCAATTCTTCTTGCATTGAAATCACCCATGTGTAGTCATCTAGAGCTTGTTCTGTTGTTTTGGGCTCCATTTGAGACATGAAACAGGAGAGCATTGCCATTCCTATTGGTTCCCTTGACTTTCTGGTATTGACTCTTTCAGATGGGTTCCCAATTATTTGTTGAATAGGTTGATCTTTTAACCATTTGGGAGTATCATCTCCAGCTTCTGCTTTTGCTTGTTGACTATCATTGCTTGTTCCTTCTAGTGGATTGGGTTGAGAATTTGTTGAGTTTGACTGTCCTTTAGCTAGGTCTTGATGGAATTCATCTATGTCTGGTTCAGCTGCGATTGGATCATCTTCAGCTGTGGTAGGATCAGCTAAGATAGGTGGGCCTGGCTGATCTACAGTTGGGTCTTCATCAGCTTGGTCTATCAACCTTGTGTCATTGATAGTGACTTCTTCTAGAGAGGTGGTTTTCAGCTTTTGCTCAATTTGTCCAACCTGTTTCCTGTACTCATCAGTAGATTCATCAAATACAATATGAGGTATTTCTTCCACAACTAATGTTCTTTTATTAAAGACTATGCATGCCTTCTTATATGTGAGTATCCCATAAAGAGACCATCATCAGTTTTTGCATTAAAGGCATTCAGTTGGGTTTTGCCATTGTTGTGGATAAAACACTTACAACCAAAAATATAAAAGATGAAACAGTTGGTAATCTGCCATTCTAAACCTCATGGGGAGTTTTATAGTGTCTTCCTACTATCATATTTCTGTTCTAAGTATGGCATGCTGTGTTGACAGCCTCAGCTCAGAACCTTTTAGGAAGATCAGTCTCAGAAATCATTGTCCTGTCAGCTTCCTTGAGGGTTCTATTTCTTTTTTCAGCAACACCATTTTGTGTGAGCTTAGTTTGTTGACAGCCTTGAAGTTCAGGTAACTTAGTCTTTTATGCCAGAGCCATCCATTTTCTGCTACTGTTTTTGATATGAAACAAGCATATGGTGTGTCTGTTTTCCAATCTATCATATAGACATCCCTTCTTCTGTAGCCTTGGAGTTTCACTTCTTCAGATGTGAGATCAATCACCATACATTTCCATTTAGTGAAAACTACTAGATTATTCTCATCATAGAACTGGCTTATGCTCAAGGGATTTTACTTGAGTCCTTTAACATAATACATCTTTGAAATGACAACGTTCCCTCTATACAGCTTTCCATAAATTTTGGTTTGTCCACTTGAGCTATCCCCAAAAGTTACATCCGGGCCTCTTTCTTTGATATAGATTTACAGAACTTTCTTAATTCCTGTCATATGTCTTGAGCACCCAGAGTCCACAAACCATTTCTTCACCTCCTACCGGTTATCTTGGGGTAACTCGATAGTAATCCTTCCATCTCATCTGCAATCATTAAGAAAAGATTTAGGTCCCCATATTTGAGTGGGCCCTCTAGGGTTAGTGGTTTTCTTGGAGAAATGATTTCTCTTGTGTTTGTAAAACTTATTTTGTTATTCATTATTTTACTTTCTATATCCCTGACTTGGATTGTATATAGGATATGACTAATAATTTATTTGGTGTGAGCCATTGTTAACTCTTGGATGAAACCTATCATTAAGACTTTGGGGTCTCCACACCTGATAATTTTGAAAATTTGAATTACTTTGAGGTTTCCATTTTCCTCTCCCATGTTGAAACCTATTTTGTGGGAGTCTTTGGTAATAACTAAATTAATAATGTCTTGACTGCTGATGCTGTTTTGGCTATTGCTAGTCCTTCGTCTAGCCTACTGCCTTGATAATCTTGGCTACTGCCTAAACTTTTGACCGGACTGCTGCTATTTTTAAATATAGGTTTGTTAATAGGCTCTCTGTTGATTCTACCTTTATGAAAGTGGTTTTTGAACTCAAGGGAGTATTGGGATCATATCTAAGGCCTAATTTTAATGTAGACTTTGATTTATACATAATCCATCTAGGGTTATAGATGCTTTCAGAGATGTTATTTCCTTAGCTTGTGCGTTGCTCAACTGTGTTAGTTTTGAAAGCTCAGTCTTAGTTTTAGTGAGTGAAGCTGATTTCTCATTGTTTAAAATAGTCAGCCTATTAATATCAGTTGTCGCTATATCAATTTAGTTGAGTTTAGTTTAGAGAGTCTTTGAAACCCAGCTCTATTATTTTCAATAGTGGCTGACTCTTTGCTGAGTTTGTCCAAGTCATTTTTCAGCTGCCTTTTCTCATTTTTCAGCTGAGTGCTCTCAGCTGACACAACTAGGTGTGTTGTTTCAAGAATTTCAAAGTCTTTTAAAAGTTGGTTTATAGACTTGTGTAAATCAAGATCTTAGACATGTCTGAGCTAGAACATTATGAAGTTTGGGGTTTAGAGATACCTCTTCATCAGCTATGTTGGCCATTAAACAGTTGCAGTCATCTTCTACTTTAGAGAAGAATCCACTGCTTGATTCCACAGTCTCTAGCATATGATCTTCTCCAATTAGGCTTTCCTGTTGTCTTCTCTTTTGTCCATGTCCTTATTTTCATCATCTTTCTTGAGGTCAGAATAATCATATTGGATATGCCCTATCTTATGACTGTTGTAGCACTCCACCTTCCAGTTCTCAGCTTTTTTGTTCCTTCTCGGATTATCCTTGTAGTTCTTCTTGTACTTTGAGTGATTCTTCCTGCAATTACTGAAACTTTTCATTATAAATGCCACCTCTTCCTCAAAGTTTAGAGGGATTGTAGGGATAGCTTCAGCTAGGTTATTTATAGGTGACTCAACTGCAAAGGCAATTTATTTTTCTGGTGGTTCATTGGATGATGAGCAAGGAAGTTCAAACTCAAATTCCTTGAGGTCTGAGAATGACTCTTGTATCTTTATTTTGTTAAGATCCTTGGATTCCATCATGGCTACTGCCTTCATGCCTCATTCTGGATTAAGGGACCTAAGGACTTTCACGGTCATCTCTCGGTTGCCATATGTCTTTCCGAGAGAGTTAATTTCATTGATAATTTCTGTGAACCTGGTATTTGTTGGGATTCGGTGCCTAAATCAAAGGCCCAGCGGAAGCGGTTAAACGAAAATTAATTTGATTCAAATCCCTACGAGAATCGATCAAGCTATGTATATACGAATATAATACGAAACACAAGAGGATACGAGAAACATACCTTTGTAGTCCGTTGATTAAATGGAGTCCTTTCTTGAGCGATTCCCCAAGCTTTAGTTGATTTCCCTATGATCCAATCCGCTCCAAGCTCTTGGATGATCCAACACCGAAAGTACCGCGTCTCTACTTGCCACACGCTGGAGAAACGAATGGAATGATGATCACCTTGCTATACTCCAAGGATAAGGCTAGAGCTAGGATGATGAAGCTTTCGATTGTGATTATATCACTCTAAGTGTATAACTCACTATCTCTCTTTGATTTCTTGATTTTTCTCTAAGAACAACCAAGAAGAAATGAAGAAGAAGATGAAAAAAATTGAGAAAACTATTTTCTCTCTCTCACTTAAACTCACGGTTGAATGCACAAGGGGGTGAGTGAGAGATGTCAAGTCTTCCTTTTATTCTTCATCTCACAATATAAAATTCCCAACCAAATAAAGACCATGATACTTGTCCCCTTGACAAATGATATTCCAAACATCATGATGTAGACAAGACAAGACTCACATGGAGGTGAGTTGGGTGTGGGGGGGGGGGGCATCTAGAAGGGAATTTAAGAGTTCAGTTCGTTTTGGACTCCCGTGAGTCCAAACAGATAAACTCCATTTCCGTTCCGATGTATTTATATCAATTAATTAATCCAATTAATTAATCATATCAAATACAAAATAATATAATTAATTTCTCCAAGAAATAATTATATCTATGAATTAATTAACCACCCAATAATTTATTCAATTCATTTGGCCATAAATTAATTTATCTAATAAATCAATTTAGGCATCTAATGTCCCAACTAATTAGACATCCAATATCTAATATTCATAGTGAGAGAATAAGCTCGATTCATTCCGTCGCCAATCCTATTGTGCGACTCGGTAGGTCCGTCTCAGTCAGCAATGGGAGGAACCAAAGAGTAGTAGCACCACCTAGCCAGCCTGGCGGTCTACACTGTACCCCAACTGAGAGCGAATGACTAGGATCATTCAAGAACCATTATGTCGTGAATACCAGTATACGTATAAACCCTTCTTTCAAATGTCCCGATCAAGTTATAGGGTCACGGTCAGTCAAACGCTATCTGTACTTAACGCTATGCATGAGTTAATGTAAATCGAGATCATCGAGCTCTTGTGTATCCAATACAACTAGCTCCAATGCTTTAGCCAAAGACTTATTATCTCATCTTCCAATAACCGCATAGGACATGTAACCCGTTCACTAATAGGAGAAAGAATTCTATCTTGGTATTCAGTAGGGCCTGCTACTTGCCCGTCAAGACGCACGTCGAGGTTGACCCCCGCCTTCCGGTTCACAGAGTCGAACTACTCTAATGAAAATCTTGGCGTCACAAGCACATCCCTACTAAATCCTCAAGTCGAAGGTTCACGAATACCTATCATAACCTTTCGATTCCGTCATTGACGACACAAAGTGAAATCCGTGTGACGAATCGAGGGTGAGTTGGTTCGACTATACTAATCCAATTAGCATATCTATAATGTGTGCTCCCACTAACCATTAGTGTTCGACAGGCACTCTCCAGGTCAAAGAACACGTCATACAAGTCTTCACATAAACTTAATGCCCAGTCAAGTTTCATTTTTTTGCGAATGAATAAGTACTTGAGCTATAAACCTTTCCAGTGTCTATCCCTTTATCCAATAAGGAGTGGAATGTTTTGCTCTCAAATACAAAGACTAGTTTCTATATGTATATTTACGAGTTAGGAATGCCAGTAACTATCAGTAAATAAAGAAACATCCATTTGCCTTATGATAATGAATTACATAATAAGAAGTACAATGCCCTTACTCAACATCCTCTGAGTGGCATTCGAGGGCACACTCTTAACAATCTCCCACTTACACTCAATGCCACACACTATGATATCTAATACCCATGTTCTCCAGATGACGCTCCAAGCTAATCTGAGGAAGTGGCTTGGTCAGTGGATCAGCGACGTTGTCGGCTGAGTCTACTCTATGCAGCACAATGTATCCCTTGCGAACAAATTCTCTTACGAGATGATACTTCCTCTCAATGTTTTTGGTACTTTTGTGAAACCTAGACTCCTTGGACTGTGCTATAGCTCCGTCATTGTCGCAGTACAGCAGAACTGGCAGCTCAGCACATGGTATCACTTGAAGTTCTCTCAGAAACTTCTTAATCCAAAACCCTTCCTTTGAAGCCTCTGAGGCTGCTTGATACTCATCCTGACAGGTGGAATCAGCAGTCGCGCTTTGCTTGGCGCTACGCCAAGACACTGCTCCTCCATTAAAAGTAAATATGTAGCCAGAAGTAGACATTGAATCGTCCTTCTGTCCTCGGAAGTCCGAATCAGTGAATCCCACCACATCTAATTCTCCACCGCCATACATAAGAACCATATCTATAGTCCTTCTTAAGTACTTGAGAACGTTCATTACAGTCCAATATTCTCTACTTGGGTTTGCCTGAAACCTACTTACCACACTCACAACATGTGCAATGTCAGGTCTTGTACACAACATATCATACAGAAGGCTACCCACGGCCTAAGTGTATGGTATATTACTCATTTCCTTTCGTTGTTCCTCACTTTGAGGACACATCTTCGAGGAGAGTTTTATTCCATGTCACATCGGAAGGAACCCTTTTTTAGAATCATCCATATTAAATCGCTTTAAGATTTTATCTATATAGAGGGCTTGGGAAAGACCTATTCTTCTCTTCGCTCTATCCCGGTAGAGCCGAATACCAAGAATATAGGTTGCTTCTCCGAAGTCTTTTATGGAGAAATTACTCGAAAGCCAAGCTTTCATAGAACTGATCATTCCCAGATCATTTCCTATTAGTAGAATGTCATTTACATATAGTACTAAGAATGCGATCTTGCTCCCACTAACCCTCTTGTATACAGAAGGTTCCTCTTCATTTTGCACGAAGTCAAACTCTTTAACTACCTCGTCAAAACGAAGGTTCCAACTACGCGACGCTTGCTTCAGTCCATAAATGGAATGCTGAAGTTTGCACACTTTTTGAATATCGACTTCGGATACAAAGCATTTAGGCTGTTCCATATAGATTTCCTCCTTGAGGAATCCATTAAGGAAGGCCGTCTTTACGTCCATTTTCCATATCTCATAATCGTGGTATGCAGCTGTAGCAAGCATCATGCGAATAGACTTGATCATAGCTACGAGCGAGAAGGTATTGTGATAATCAATCCCTTCCTTTTGGGTATAACCCTTTGACACAAGCCTGGACTTATAGGCGTCAACCTTGCCATCACCATTAGTCTTTCTCTTATAGATCCACTTATTCCCAATAGGTACTGTGCCCTTGGGGCGGTCTACTAGAGTCCAGATCTGATTGACATGCATCCAGTCTATCTCATCTTCTATAGCTTTACGCCATTTCTCGGAGTCTACATCCACCATCGCCTGGTCATAGGTCGTTGGGTCGGTCTCTTGGCTATAACTTGGAACCTTATGCAGACCCAGCTCCTCCAAGTACACAAGGCCATACCTCTCAGGTAAATGAGACACCCTACTAGACCTAAGAGGTGGTTGTACTTGTGTTCCAGAAGTCTCGATTCTAATTTCTTGCACATATGTCTCCTAAGGAGTTTCATTGTATTCTTCCAAAGAAATACTTCTACCTGCTCCGCCTTCCTGAATGAACTCATCTTCCAGGAAGTGTGCTTGCAAAGCAACAACGATCTTTCGATCTTCAGGCATGTAAAATAGATAACCCATCGTCCCAGATAGGAATCCAATGAAACGTCCCTTTGCGGACCTCGCTTCCAACTTTTCCACCTTAATCTTCTTGACATAGTCGTGACATCCCCAAATCCTAATGTGATTAAGTCTTGGTTTCCTAACCTCCCACATCTCATGTAGACTTTTAGGAATGGATTTGGAAGGACATCTGTTCAAGATATATGCAGCAGTCAGGAGTGCATACCCTCACAGGTAAATCGGTAAGTCAGTATAGCCCAGCATGAAACGGACCATGTTCAACAAGGTCCGGTTCCTTCTTTCTGACACACCATTTAACTGAGGAGTACCTGGAGGTGTTAGTTGTGATACTATTCCATGTTCCTTAAGGAACTCGTCAAACTCCATACTCATATACTCGCCACCTTGGTCCGACCGAAGTGCTTTGATATAATTACCAGTTTGTTTTTCGACTAGGGCCTTAAATTCCTGGAATTTCTCAAAGGCCTCGGATTTATGTTTCATTAAGTATACACAATCATACCTAGTATGATCATCTGTAAACGTAATGAAATATTGATATCTGTCATGTGCTGCTTCCAAAGCACCACATACGTTGGTATGGATTAATCCCAGTTTACCAGCGGCTCTTTCAAAAGTCCCTGTGAAGGGGGACTTAGTCATTTTGCCTTTAAGGCAAGATTCACAGGTAGGAAAGGGATCCGATCCCAATGGACCCATAAGTCCATCTTTTTCCATTTTGTAAACTTTGGTCTGACCAACATGACCAAGTCTAAGATGCCATTTCAAAACTTGATTGGTTTCATCCCTACCATGCTTTCCAGTTATAGTATTCACAACGACTTTGTTACTGAGGTTTAGATGATACGATCCATTTAACAATGTTGCAGTGCCCACGAGTTTATTTCTAAAATAAATTTTGCAGGAACCATCACCAATGAAAAAGGAAAGCCTTTTCGGTCCATAACGGGAATGGATACAATGTTTTTATTCCCCTTGGGCAGAACAAGTACGTCTTCTAAAGTCAGAACAAAACCGGATTCTAAACCCAAAAGAAGTAATCCTATGTCGGTTGCTTCGACACTATGCCCGCTTCCGATAATAATCATCACTTCCCCAACTCCAAGCTTCCTACTTTGTTCCAGATCCTGATTCACAGTACAAATATGAGAACTAGTACCAGAATCCGGTATCCAAGAAGTAGAAAATACAGTAGCAGAACAATTTGTTTTCAAAACTAAAAGTTTTGTACGTGAAGCGCCATGAAGAATCAGACAGTCTCTTGCCCAGTGGCCCAACTCACCACACTTGAGACATGCGTCCTCTTTCTTCTTGCTCTTTGGAACTAACGGGGCCTTGCCCTTACCCTTAAGGTCCTTGACTTGTGGTCCCGTCTGCTTCTTGGTCTTTTTCATCTTGTTCCTAGACCTCCGAGGTCCAGAAAAAATCACAAGGGCATACTCCTTCATCCGCGGAGTCTTCATCTGAGACTGAGCGGTCAAGAGTTTTTTCATTAGCCCAGCTAAGGGGCTGTTTACTTGTGACTTAATCAGCTTAATGGGTAAAATGTCTTATTCGCTCAGACGTTTGGAGGTGTTTACTTATGGCTTAATGACTTATTCGCGCAGACAAAAATGGCTTATTCATTAAGCATGAAAAGGGGTGTTGTCCCCATTAAAACAAAAAAATGACTCCCCTACCCCTAATTGAAAACCACACATTTATATATATACAATATAAATAATTTAGGACAAAAAAATGACTCTCCTGTTCCCATTATATATACTCATTTATATATACAATATAAAAAATTAGGTTTTAATATAAATGAATGTAATATATATTATTCATATATAAATAATATACATTATTAACTTATATATAATATTTGTTACTATATATTATTGTATGAATAAATTTTTGTATCTACAAAATATCATATATATTATGAATATATAAATAAATATTTTATATTACTTATATATTAACATTTATTCATATGTATAATATTTATTATATATGTTTTTATCTATTTAAAATATATTTCTATATCTAAATATATATTGTATATTATACATATTATTTATATATGTATTAAATATTTTATATATTACTTACATACAAAATTGAATCATTTATGTATAATATTTTGTTTAAATTTAAATAATATATATACATATATATATATATATATATATATATATATATAGGGAAGAGTTCAAATAGAAACTTTTCCTTAGGTGTTAACTAGGAACTGATTTGAGCCCTTTAATTTTTTCAATCAATGGTTACAATTAATTAGTGATTAATAATTTAGTAAGAGCTTAATTTCTATGCGTAAGGATATTAGTGTATTTGTATAAACATTTATATAGGGTGATTCACGGTTGATTGAGGCCATCTTAATTATCCTTTACACACTGTATTAAATGTGGAGATATTTATTTTCTCTCATAGTAGGTTATTAACGCTTAAATTAATTGCTTCACCCTTAATTAGTGGGATGCTTCAAATCTTCTTTTTTTAGGGGCCGATGCTTGCTATCTTAAAATTAAATGTGTAGAAATTTGCTATCTTTAAAAAGAAAAACAATAGCAATAATTAATATTTAAATAAGCAAAGCATAAACAAAATATAAGCAATGTATATATAAATATTATGTTAATAAGCAATACATAAATAACATATGAGCAATGTATATATCAATAATAAGCAATAACATATTATGTTAATAAGCAATACATAAATATTAATATGCAATACATAAATAAAATATAAGCAATGTATAGCGTTTCCATAAATCACGTTTGAATAAATTATGGTAAGTTTGATGGTAACACAATTTGACATCTTTAACCTTGTTTGACTAATTTAGGTAATTTTCGGTCAAAATTATATAGTCTTCCTTATTTTTGAAATAAATCTCATCCATCTATAGTGATTCAATAAATGGTTAATATTGGTTCCTAGTTAATATATAGGGGATGGTTTTTATTATAACCCTTCCCTATATATATATATATATATATATATAAGATGAGTCAAATTTGATTTTTCAATAATGTTTAAATTTGTCTATTTTGTATTTGAATTTGGCTACTTTGTGTTTGAACTTGGCTTATTTGTGTTTGAAATTGGATTTTTAAGTACTTTATGAATTTATGTTTTGATTTTTGGATTATATCATTTATATTGCTTAAAAAATAAACAACAATTTATAAAACAGCTTATAATTCATATTCAGTGGTAAATCGGTCATTTCTGTTATTCAGATAGTTTATTCAGATGAAAAAGTAAACAACACCATCAATTTACCCAGACAAACACATTTACCCAGACAGACACATTTACCCAGATAGACACAATTTACCCAGACAGACAAATTTGGTAAACAGCCCCTAAGTTACATGCAATCTCATTGCAGTTGAAGTTCATAACAAACTGTGAGAAGGAATCAGGGAGAGACTGCAGGATAAGGTCGGTTTGAAGAGAAGCATCCATCTTAAAATCAAGAGCCTCCAATCTCCCGATCATAGATATCATTTTGAGAAGGTGATCCCCAACCTTCTCACCTCCCTTCATCTTAGCACCGAACAATTGCTTGAATATCTCATATCTAGACATTCGACTGTGCTCACAATAAATGTCGGTTAAGTGAGATAGAATCTGCCTAGCAGAAGTCATTTTCTCATGAGCTCTCTGAAGCTCATTAGACATGGAAGCCATCATATAAGCACGGACTTTCACGTCATCCTTAACCCACTTTTCGTGGTTTTCAATCTCTTTTTGATTGGCTCTTATCTGCACTGGAGGCGCCGGAATGTCCGTCTCCAAGACGTATCCCAGTGCCTCTATACTGAGGACTATCATCATATTGCAGAGCCAATCCACAAACTTAGGTCCGTTCAAGGTGTTCTTTTCGAGTAGAATTGCGAGTGGATTCATTGTCATATTGAGAGTTATGTCTGCATTAAGTACAACAGATTAATTAGTGACTCATTTAAGTATTATCCGAGTATAGAATTAAGGTCTTTTCTATTCTTATTACCTAGATCCCACTATTTTTATCGGAATAACACACTCCCATGTGAAATCCGGAAGTATCATTCGCTCTACTTCATAGTGGTGATTGAGTTCTTTATAAATCTTAATCGAGGGCAACCGAACAAGTTTCTAGTCTATTAATTTTCATAAAGTGGTGTCCAACACCAACCCATCTAATGGATGATTCGATCTTCTTTTTCCCCTTATTCACTTCCATCAACCTATACGGTTTCTATGGTTCATGAACAGGTTAAGTTTATACGATCGACGCAAATCAGTTTCACTATTGAATCTTATCCGGCAACCTATCAGGTTTCTAGGGATAAAATTTGCTCCAAACAAAGGCATCCAATGCTCTCCCGGTAATTTATCCATCCTCCCCGAACGACTACTCCGATAACTTGGAAGCACAACACATCCGGTTTGGATTTCAATTTCCCGAAAGCTCGATGGAGGGAAGGAAAACCTTGAAACCTTATAAACTTAATAATTTGTCGTGGGAGATCGCGATTAATGTTACACTTTGCACATTAATTCATTTAAGCGCGTTTGTATCATTCATACAATATGAATAAGTATTTACAACCTAGTTGCTACCAACATGTAGTTCATGGACCGTTCTTAGAAATAAAAACTCTGTAATCTAATTAAAAGTCTTCGTCTTGAATCTTCGTCTTCTCGAAACGGATCTTCCCCCGATCTTCATCATTACATATAAATTTTACATTGAAAAATTGCATCCTAGATACAAATATTTCTAATAAAATAAATAGGCTCAAAACGGCCTTTACAACCCAATCGAATAAAACCGAACGATTCAAAACTAAGTCCATGAACCACACCCCCATGGAAAAGCATTCATCCAATAAATACTATATAAACGGATTGCGTAGAGATACATTGATCCAATCAACATATAAACAATAAATAGAATCGATCCAATCAATTCACACAACCGGTAATATAAAAATGTTCAAAGTGTTCGGTCACCCACAAATATTCCAATTAATCAAATTTCCCTTATAAAATGAAATACCATAAATCATTTCAATCATATTAAATCCAATTTAACATGCGGGAGATTAATTTTCTGGAATACACGAAAAAATCGAGCCGGGGCGAAACTACCCGCCGGAGACGGCCCATGCCGATTCGCACGGTCGGGTTGTCCCGTCGTCTACCGGCCAGAAATAGCTCATGACGAATGGCACGGTCGGGTTACCCCGACAACTTCTAAAGCTAGCCTTCCAGACACGGCCGTGTCAAATGACACGGCCGTGTCAAATGACATAGTCGGGTTGTCCCGACAGTCTGCCGGCCATACACAGCCCGTGCTGAATGTCACGGTCGGGTTACCTCGACAGTCTTCCGAGACTGGCCTACTGGTACGGCCCGTGTCGCCTGACAGTCATCCGGCGGCTTCCTGCCCCTTGTCCGAAAAGTCGTCCGACAATGATTCGGAGCTAGATTTTCGACCGGATATCCAATATCAATATTTTCTGACTTTCATATCGTCAATATAAATCACATTTCCCAGAAATTAAAGATTTATATTTAGACATAAACTTACGAAAAATAAAACTACAATGAACGAAAAACATATACCACGATTATGACTATAAATGATTCCAAATCATTCACCATCTAATCAAGCATTCCAAATGCCAATATCCTATATACGATCGCAAGACATACTCTCTGATATCACTATTGGGATTCAGTGCCTAAATCTAAGGCCCAGTGGAATCGGTAAAATGAAAATTAATTCGATCTGAATCCCTACGAGGATCGATCGAGCTACGTATATATGAATATAATACGAAACACAAGAGGATACGATAAACATACCCTTGTAGTCCATTGATTAAATAGAGTCCTTCTATTGAGCGATTCCCCAAGCTTTAGTTTATTTCCCTACGATCCAATCCGCTCCAAGATCTTGGATGATCCAACACCGTAAGTACCGCGTCTATACTTGCCACGCGCCGTAGAAACGAATGGAATGACGATCACCTTGCTATACACTAAGGATACAACTAGAGCTAGGATGATGAAACTTTCGATTATGATTATATCACTCTAAGTGTATAATTCACTATCTCTCTTTGATTTCTTGATTTTTATCCAAGAACCACCAAGAAGAAATGAAGAAGAAGATGAAGACAATTGAGAAAACTATTTTCTCTCTCTCTCTCTCTCTCTCACTTGAACTCACGGTCGAATGCACAAGGGGGTGAGTGAGAGATGTCAAGTCTTCCTTTTATTCTTCATCTCACAATATAAAATTCCCAACCAAATAAAGACCATGATACTTGTCCCCTTGACAAATGATATTCCAAACATCATGATGTAGACAAGACAAGACTCATGTAATATCCGCATTTTTCTTTCACTTGTATTTTTCTTTTTCGGCGTATTTCCCGATAGTAGTGACCCTCGTGTATCTTTCAGTGTATCTTTCCTATTATCTATGGATTTTATCCCCATTATTGTCTTGCGGAACCGCCGTTTCGGGGTTGCCATGGATCCATTCTACGTTATGATGCCTGTTGAGATGTTCCGTTTGATGTTTCGTTCACATTCCGGTGTTTTTGGACCGTTCATATTTCGTACCTAGCGCACGCTACTCTTTCTGCATAGCGCACGCTAGGGTTCCCTTAGTAGCGCACGCTACGTTTGTTCCGTAGCGCGCGCTAGCGAGTAGCCCTGGGAGTGGCAGTGTTGTTTTTCCAGCCTTCTGGACCAGCGTATTAGCGCACGCTACATATGCTAGCGCACGCTAATGTCGAGAGGCTAGCGCACGCTGATGATGCCCGGTAGCGTGCGCTAGCGTGAGTGTCGATCTTGGGCGATTTACTCACGAACGGCCACCGCCGGTTAAGCGCACGCTACGCTTGTATGGTAGCGCACGCTAACGGATCAGTTAGCGCACGCTACGCTTGTATGGTAGCGCACGCTAATGTATCAGGTGGGTTCTGGGCAGTTGCCACTGGACTCGGATGATGTCCAGGTAGCGCACGCTATTGGTCGATAGCGCGCGCTACCGAGAGGTTGTTAGCGCACGCTACGTTTCGAGTAGCGCACGCTAACGGCCAAAAGTTTGGCTACTGGACTGGACGCTAATTAGTTTGGCCTGTAATTTTTCCCGTTAGCGCACGCTAACCTTAAGGATTAGCGCACGCTAACACTCCCTGGCTATATAAACCAGGGAGTTGACCGAGATAGTCACAAATTCTCATTTCTCTCCTTCTTAGCGGCGAGCGACTCCAGAGGCGATTTGAGGCGATTTTCTTCTTCCAATCACTTCAGAGATTCTTTTGCTTGAGTTCTTGGTGTAGACTAACATCATCCACTTGTGTTTCTCATCCTAAATCCAAGGTAATCTCTTAGAACCCTACTTTTGGATAATTTGGGGGTTTTGGGATTTTCTTCCGATCCGTTCCGTTTCGTTGATGGATTCATGATGAATATGATTAATCTTGTTGGTATTCTTAGTTTCCCTACGGATTCATGGTATATTTCGCGATTTTTACGGAATCGAGAGGGTTTGGTTGTGGTCCGCCCTCGTTGTTGTTTATATACGAATATACATGAATCGTAGGCGGGTTTTCAGTGTATTCCAATTCCGTATTCATTTAGAAACGGTTGTGATTGTGTTCTTCGAATCGTTAGGTTCGGTTTCATTGGTTCCTAGCGTTCGTCGGTGACTTTCCTTTCCGTTCTTCGCGTCGTCATTAATTCAAGGCAAGTATTCTTGGAAACCTTTATGCTTAACGTGGAATGGTAATGTATTTTGTGTGTGATTTGCTCACCTCGTGTTGGTCCGACGGGATCAAGGAGGGAATCCAAAGGTTTGCGTCCCGGATTCATGAGTTTGTTTAGCTAGCCAGTGCGGGAGGGTCCTTAGAGGCCTCGTGCGGGAATTTATGATATGACTCTGTTCCCAAGGCGATGCATGTGCGTGTTTTGTTTTATAACATAGCCAGTGCGGGAGGGTCCTTAGAGGCCTCGTGCGGGAATTTATGATATGACTCTGTTCCCAAGGCAAAATTGTTTGACTGTTTATTTCCGGAAAGGACATGTCTAGTTTTGGTTTTTGAAATGATATTGATGCATGTACTATGAAATGTGTAAGCGATTGGTTTGCCTTGATTACTTGTACTAGCGTAATTGCTAACCCCTTTGGGGACCCGTTTTGGGGAAATTCTTGTTATGGATTTCGTGTTATGATTATCCCGGACGGCGAGCACCGGGACGATCTGAGGATGTTGGCCAGGGCCGTTGACATGTGCATTTGGGTCTACTTATTTCCTTTGTCCATTTCGATATGGTTGTTCCCACAGTTTTAAACTTATAGATTGTACTCGCGAGTACTTAGGCTTTTCGTTCCAAACTCCGTATTGCATCGTTTTAAATTGTCACGTTGTTGGTTGATGCTTATTTTGCCAGTTGCTCCGGGCGTATCTTTATATGTCATATTATTTAATTGTGTATCCTCGCTAACCAAGATGGTTAGTCAAGTGGAGTTTTCTTATTATAGCCTGGTGGGCCCCATGTAGGGGTCTACGGCGCTGTAACATATTCTGAATATCTCGGGGTGTTACAGAAAATGGTATCAGAGCGCTAGGTTTATGGATACCTAGGCTTGTTGGTCATTTGGGTCTAGTCGTGTTTTGTTTTTCACATTGTCACGCCGCTGCCAGCATCCTGGTACTTCCAGTGCTCGTAAGTTTTCCTATTCGGCTCTTTTGTTTCTTGCATTGTATTTATACTTCTGAATCGTAATTGCTTTTCCCCTTACTCATCATCGATATACTTCTGTTATCTCTCAACATCAGTATGGATGCCGGAGGAAACCGTGGTCGTGGTCGTGGTCGTGGCCGTGGGCGCGGCCGAGGACGTGGGGCAGCCGGTGGGGCGGCCACGTCGCATTCTTCGGGAGCCGGTAGTACCGGTGACCGTCACAGTCATGCTTCTTCTCAGGAGCGCGCCGATCTTGGTATTGCGGCTGTTATGCAGCAAATGGTTAACCAAATGGCGGCTATAGCACAGGTGGTTCAAAACCCCGATCAGGCCCATGCTAATCGGGGCGGAGCGGATCGCTGGCTTCAGGATGTCATCAAGATGCATCCTCCTCAGTTTTCGGGAGCTTCGGACCCGATCGGCTGGGAAGGGTGGATCAAAGAGATATCCAAAGTCTTCACTGCTACTAACTGCCCCGAGGACCGTAAGGTCCCTATTGCTCAATACTTTCTCACGGGAGATGCTACAGATTGGTGGGAGGCCGTTGGTCCCAAAGATCATGTTGCTTCATGGGCCGAATTTCAAGAATTTATGGAGACCGAATATTGTCCGTGGCCGGTCAGACAGGCTCGAGTGCATGCTTTCTACGATGCTCAACCTCGGGATATTCCCGTATCCCAAGCTATTGCTGATTTCAACAAAGAGTTGGGTTATGTGAAGACCCAAGTTGTCGCTGAGAGCGACAAAATTTTCCATTTTTCCAGGAGGATGAAACTGTCCATTCGGGACTATATGTCTGGGCTCGTATGTACTACCTTGAAGGATTATCAGAGTCGAGCTCTTGCTTATGATATGTCGGTGACGGCTAGCGATTTGGCTCGTGAGAGCAAGAAGCAGAAGTCGGTCGGAAATTTTTCTGGTCCCAAGAGTGGAGGCCAGCAGAAATCTCAAGCTGCAAATATTTCAACGGGCGGTTCGGCTCGTTTCTCTGGGAGCTTTCGGGGTGCCGCCGGAACCTCCGCTCGTGAACCCACATGTTTTAACTGTGGTGTGCAGGGCCATAGGAACCGGCCGGTGTTCTCGTCAAGTTTACTTGTCACACTTGTGGACAGCTGGGCCACAAGGCCCCTTTTTGTGAGCAGGTCAAACAGCTTCGCGGCGCCCGTTCTTCCCAACCAGTACCGTTGGAGCCGAGTGTGAACCAGGGCTCATTTGCTCCGCCGCCTCCACCGAGTGCCGGCCGAGGTAGGGGTCGGGGTCAGCCTTCTAGGGGTGGAACTTCCAGTGTCGGCTCTGCTCAGCCGCGTATCTATGAGATGAGGAGGGCCGATGATCCAGCGACTCTTGTGGCGGCAGTACCGTTCACATTCATTTCCATCCTGTCAGTGTGCTATTCGATTCGGGTGCTACGCATTCATTCATTTCTCTAGAGTGTGTACGCCGTTTGAGTCTAGACTGTTTGTCACCTTGCGAGCCTTTCATCGTTAAACTTCCTAGCGGTGATAGAATCGTCGGTGATCGAGAGGTCCGAGACTGCTCTGTGTTTATTTGTGAGAGAGCTTGGCTCTCTAATCTTATTGTCGTTAATATTGAGGGTGAGGATTTGATTCTCGGGGATGATTGGCTCGAGCGGCATGGTGCAATCATGAACTACCGCACGAGGATCATCACCATGTTAGCCGAGGATGGCACCGAGCACTCCTTCGCGGGGCGAAGGAGGGGAAATCAGAAATTCGTCATTAATGCCTTGAAGGCGATGAGTCTCCTACGAAAGGGGTGTACTGGTTATTGGTGCTACGCCTTGAAGGAGGAGAATGGTGGAGTCGAGCTTTCGTCGATTCCAGTCGTTAGTGAGTTTCCTGATGTATTTCCTGACGAGTTGCCGGGGCTGCCACCGGATCATGAGGTTGAGTTTGTTATAGAATTAGAGCCGGGCGCGGCTCCGATTTCAAAGGTGCCGTATCGCATGGCACCTTCAGAGATGTCAGAGTTGAAGAAGCAGTTGAGTGAGCTTCTTGAGTCGGGGTATGTTCGACCGAGTGCCTCGCCTTGGGGCGCACCGGTCCTGTTTGTGCGGAAGAAGGATGGTTCACTACGTTTGTGTATCGACTATCGCGAACTAAACAAGGTAACCATCAAGAACAAGTATCCTTTGCCGAGGATTGACGACTTGTTCGATCAGTTGCAGGGAGCTGCGGTGTTCTCGAAGATTGATTTAAAATCGGGGTACTATCAGCTCCGGGTGAGAGAGTCACGCGTGCAGCGACTTTTCGGATGAGATACGGACATTATGAATTCGTAGTTATGCCTTTCGGGTTAACTAATGCGCCGGCGGTGTTCATGCAGTTGATGAACAAAGTCTTTATCAAATATTTGGATAAGTGTATCGTCGTCTTCATTGACGATATTCTTATCTATTCGAGGAATGAGGAAGAACATGCCCATCATTTGCGGATAGTGTTAGACATTTTGAGGACCGAGCAACTCTATGCGAAGTTCTCGAAATGTGAGTTCTGGCTAAAGGAAGTGATGTTTTTGGGTCACGTGATTTCAGCCGAAGGAGTCCGTGTGGATCCGCAGAAAATTGAGGCAGTATTGGATTGGGCATCGCCCACAAATGTGAAGGAGGTCCGTAGTTTCTTGGGTTTGGCTGGCTACTACCGTAGGTTCGTCGAGGGTTTCTCAAAACTAGCTCGGCCACTTACACAGTTGCTCCATAAATCCGAGAAGTTCGTCTGGACCGATGAGAGGCAATCGAGTTTCGAGGAGCTGAAGAAGCGTTTGACTTCAGCCGGTTTTGGCGTTGCCATGTGGCAACGAGGATTCGCCGTTTATAGCGATGCTTGGTCGTGGTCTTGGGTGCGTGTTGATGCAGCACGGCAAGACCATTGCCTATGCGTCGAGACAGTTGAGGCCATATGAGCTTAACTACCCTACTCACGATTTAGAGTTAGCGGCGGTTGTCTTTGCACTCAAGATTTGGCGTCACTATCTTTTCGGCTCTGCATGTCAGATTTTCACCGATCATAAAAGTCTGAAATACATATTTACTCAGCGGGAGTTGAATATGAGGCAGAGGAGATGGTTAGAGTTGATTAAGGATTACGACCTCGAAATCCTTTATCATCCGGGCAAGGCAAACGTCGTGGCCGACGCCTTGAGTCGGAAACCGATTGCGTTGCGAACGCTTGAGGTCCTTACGCACCAGTCTGAGCTTCGACGGGCTCTGATCGAGTTAGATGTTGAAGTTTTGTTGCCTGGAGCTGTCGGGCAACTTTGTGCTCTAGAGATTTCGTCGTCTTTGATCGATGAAATTAAGCTGAAGCAATTAGAGGATCCGATGATTACCCAAATCCGAGAGAACGTTCTTAAGGGAAAATCTCCTGGGTTTGTGATTCATGAGGATGGTGTTTTGAGATTCCAGAGTCGGCTTTGTGTGCCGAACGATCCAGAGTTGCGACAGAGTATTTTGCGTGAGGCCCATTCCACACCCTATTCCGTTCATCCTGGTTCGAGTAAGATGTACAAGGACCTGAGGAGGAACTTCTGGTGGAATGATATGAAGGAGGAGGTCGCACGATTTGTGGCGAGATGTTTGACTTGCCAGCAGGTCAAAATCGAACATCAGCGACCGGCTGGGTTATTGCAGTCACTTCCCATTCCAGAATGGAAATGGGAAGATATATCGATGGATTTTGTTTCGAGTTTGCCGAGATCGAGGTCGGGCATGAATATGGTATGGGTGGTTGTTGATCGTCTGACCAAGTCGGCACATTTCCTGGGCATCAAGGACACTTGGGGCCCGGAGAAATTGGCTCGTGTGTTTATCGCGCAGATTGTGAGACTTCACGGTACTCCGAAGTCTATTGTTTCGGATCGTGATGGCCGTTTTGTATCGCACTTTTGGCAGGCGGTGCATAAGGCGTTAGGTACCCGTTTGCATTTGAGTACTTCTTTTCATCCCGATCGGATGGGACGGTCGGGCGCACTATCCAAACATTCGAGGACATGTTGCGTGCTTGTGCCCTCGATTGGAGTAGCGGGAGGAGCACTTGCCATTGATCGAATTCACGTACAACAATAGTTGGCACGCGTCGGTCGGATGGCACCGTATGAGGCACTTTATGGCGACGATGTCGATCGCCGATTTGTTGGAATGAGGCGTCCGATTTGGTCGGGACCGAACCGGATGTCGTTTTAGAGCAGACGGAAGATAGAATTGATTCGAGAACGGATGTTGGCGCCTGAGTCGGCGAAGTCATATGCCGATGTCCGTCGTCGACCTTTAGAATTCGAGGTGGGAGACCACGTTTTGTGAAGGTGTCGCCAACGAGAGGAGTTTTCCGTTTCGGAAAGAAGGGGAAGTTGAGTCCGAGATTTATTGGACCCTTGAGATTCTCGGCGAGTCGGTGGGTTAGCATACCGTTTGGCGTTACCCCGCCCCGAGTCATGTTCATAGCGTTTTCATGTTTCCCGGTGAGAAATATGTCCCGGATCCTAGTCACATCATCGACTATGGGGAGATTGACGTTGCCGAGGATATTACTTTTGAGGAGCGTCCTTTGAAGATTTTGGAGCATCGGGAGAAACGACTGAGGCATAAGACCATCCCTTTGGTCAAGGTGCAGTGGTCGAGACATGGTGTCGAGGAGGCAACTTGGGAAACCGAGGAGAGCATGCGTGCTAGGTACCCTGAGTTGTTTGTTTCTTAAGTTTCGGGACGAAACTTGTTTTTAGAGGGGTAGAATGTAATATCCGCATTTTTCTTTCACTTGTATTTTTCTTTTTCGGCGTATTTCCCGATAGTAGTGACCCTCGTGTATCTTTCAGTGTATCTTTCCTATTATCTATGGATTTTATCCCCATTATTGTCTTGCGGAACCGCCGTTTCGGGGTTGCCATGGATCCATTCTACGTTATGATGCCTGTTGAGATGTTCCGTTTGATGTTTCGTTCACATTCCGGTGTTTTTGGACCGTTCATATTTCGTACCTAGCGCACGCTACTCTTTCTGCATAGCGCACGCTAGGGTTCCCTTAGTAGCGCACGCTACGTTTGTTCCGTGGCGCGCTAGCGAGTAGCCCTGGGAGTGGCAGTGTTGTTTTTCCAGCCTTCTGGACCAGCGTATTAGCGCACGCTACATATGCTAGCGCACGCTAATGTCGAGAGGCTAGCGCACGCTGATGATGCCCGGTAGCGTGCGCTAGCGTGAGTGTCGATCGATGCTTTACTACCGAACCGGTCACCGATTAGCGCCGCGCTACGCTTGTATGGTAGCGCACGCTAACGGATCAGTTAGCGCACGCTACACTTGTATGGTAGCGCACGCTAACGTATCAGGTGGGTTCTGGGCAGTTGCCACTGGACTCGGCTGATGTCCAGGTAGCGCACGCTATTGGTCGATAGCGCGCGCTACCGAGAGGTTGTTAGCGCACGCTACGTTTCAAGTAGCGCACGCTAACGGCCAAAAGTTTGGCTACTGGACTGGACGCTAATTAGTTTGGCCTGCAATTTTTCCCCGTTAGCGCACGCTAACCTTAAGGATTAGCGCACGCTAACACTCCCTAGCTATATAAACCAGGGAGTTGACCGAGATAGTCATAAATTCTCATTTCTCTCCTTCTTCCGCGGCCGAGCGACTCCAGAGGCGATTTGAGGCGATTTTCTTCTTCCAATCACTTCAGAGATTCTTTTGCTTGAGTTCTTGGTGTAGACTAACATCATCCACTTGTGTTTCTCATCCTAAATCCAAGGTAATCTCTTAGAACCCTACTTTTGGATAATTTGGGGGTTTTGGGATTTTCTTCCGATCCGTTCCGTTTCGTTGATGGATTCATGATGAATATGATTAATCTTGTTGGTATTCTTAGTTTCCCTACGGATTCATGGTATATTTCGCGATTTTTACGGAATCGAGAGGGTTTGGTTGTGGTCCGCCCTCGTTGTTGTTTATATACGAATATACATGAATCGTAGGCGGGTTTTCGGGTGTATTCCAATTCCGTATTCATTTAGAAACGGTTGTGATTGTGTTCTTCGAATCGTTAGGTTCGGTTTCATTGGTTCCTAGCGTTCGTCGGTGACTTTCCTTTCCGTTCTTCGCGTCGTCATTAATTCAAGGCAAGTATTCTTGGAAACCTTTATGCTTAACGTGGAATGGTAATGTATTTTGTGTGTGATTTGCTCACCTCGTGTTGGTCCGACGGGATCAAGGAGGGAATCCAAAGGTTTGCGTCCCGGATTCATGAGTTTGTTTAGCTAGCCAGTGCGGGAGGGTCCTTAGAGGCCTCGTGCGGGAATTTATGATATGACTCTGTTCCCAAGGCGATGCATGTGCGTGTTTTGTTTTATAACATAGCCAGTGCGGGAGGGTCCTTAGAGGCCTCGTGCGGGAATTTATGATATGACTCTGTTCCCAAGGCAAAATTGTTTGACTGTTTATTTCCGGAAAGGACATGTCTAGTTTTGGTTTTTGAAATGATATTGATGCATGTACTATGAAATGTGTAAGCGATTGGTTTGCCTTGATTACTTGTACTAGCGTAATTGCTAACCCCTTTGGGGACCCGTTTTGGGGAAATTCTTGTTATGGATTTCAGGTTATGATTATCCGGACGAGCGAGCACCAGGACAGTACGAGGATGTTGGCCAGGGCCGTTGACATGTGCATTTGGGTCTACTTATTTCCTTTGTCCATTTCGATATGGTTGTTCCCACAGTTTTAAACTTATAGATTGTACTCGCGAGTACTTAGGCTTTTCGTTCCAAACTCCGTATTGCATCGTTTTAAATTGTCACGTTGTTGGTTGATGCTTATTTTGCCAGTTGCTCCGGGCGTATCTTTATATGTCATATTATTTAATTGTGTATCCTCGCTAACCAAGATTGTTAGTCGAGTGGAGTTTTCTTATTATAGCCTGGTGGGCCCCATGTAGGGGTCTACGGCGCTGTAACATATTCTGAATATCTCGGGGTGTTACAACTCACATGGAGGTGAGTTGGGGGGGGGAGGGGAGGGGAGGGGGGGCAGCCATCTAGAAGGGAATTGAAGAGTTCGGTTCGTTTTGGACTCCCGTGAGTCCAAACAGATAAACTCCAATTCCGTTCCGATGTATTTATATCAATTAATTAATCCAATTAATTAATCATATCAAATACAAAATAATATAATTAATTTCTACAGGAAATAATTATATCTATGAATTAATTAATCACCCAATAATTTTTTCAATTCATTTGGCCGTAGATTAATTTATCCAATAAATCAATTTAGACATCCAATGTCCCAATTAATTAGACATCCAATATCTAATATTCATAATGAGAGAATAAGCTCGATTCATTCCATTGTCAATCCTATTGCGCGACTCGATAGGTCCGTCTCAGTCAGCAATGGGAGGAACCAAAGAGTAGTAGCACCACCTAGCCATCCTAGCGGCCTACGCTGTACCACAACTGAGAACGAATGATTGAGATCATTCAAGAACCATTCTGTCGTGTATATGTATAAACCCTTCTTTCGAATGTCCCGATCAAGTTATAGGGTCACGTCCAGTCAAACCCTGTAACGCCCCAATACTTATTTAAATGCTATTTATTTTGCTAATGATCATGGATTTTGATTTTTTAAAATTTACAGGTTGTCCGATACTTGGACCGATACGTTCCTAGCATAAAATGAAGGATTTAAAAAGAACAAATTTGAAAATAAATTATAAGGATCATTTTTAAAATTTATGAAAGTGATTTCGAAAAGTTCTGACCATTTTGATACAATAAAATTTTCATCACAGAATATTTATATTGTAAAAATAATATTAAATTATTTTATTATTATTTTTGAAAATCCGTTTCGAGCATCTCGAAGATTTCACTTAGACAAGTCCGGAATCGACCGATAATCAAAATTTGGACACCGGGAAGGGGTCGAGCCGTCCGAGCCAAGTTGACGGACATCTGTCGGTCACCGCCGAACACACATACCGACAGTTGTCGGTCACGGCCGACAGAAGTTTCTCGGCGCTGACCAGCTGTTCAGATAAGGTCGGTCACGACCGACAAAATCTTCTCGGAACTGTCCAAACAAGTTCGGTCACGACCGATAGAAGCTTCTCGGCACTGTCCGGATATGGCTGCTGAGCTGTCCGGATAAGTATTGATTTTAAACCGAATTTGAGCCCCTATTTACACATGTTCCCGGACGTATTTTTGTACATATCTTATATCATCTGAAAGCCCTAGATCTCTAATTTAAAACGACCGAAATATGTTTCCCTTACAAAAATTTAAAGGCCCTCACAAAGCCCGATCAAACAGAAAGACCGAATCTGCCATTTTTTCAAAGGTGTTTGATAAAAGTCCTCAAAGAGATTTCAGATTTTACATCAAGGTACCTACTTTAAACCCGAATATATTTTGATTCATAACTTAGTTTGAGAAATATAACTCGTGATTTTTGTAAATAAATCCATGTTTACAAACCTATGTTTCTAAAAATCTGAATCGAGTTCTAAATCATAGCTAAAAGGAGTTGTTTTCCACTGAGTGAAGGCTGATTTTAAGCCTTGAATCATACCTTCAAACTCGAATAAATTTTGATCTGGGACTTATTTCATGATTCCGTCTCGAGCGTTTTATTCCTTATTCAGTCTTCTATTTAAAAATATTTTTTTAATTTCTGAAATATTAGAATTTTCGGCTATCGTTTACGTATTTCCAAAACCAAGCAAATTTAAGAATTTATGGCCGGAAATATGAAAAAGTATTTTCAAGTGCTAGGAGCAGCATATCCGGGATCCAAGAAGGACAATCGATCCAAGTTCAAAGGAAGATATTTTAAGATTTCAGCAAATGAGGTGAGGTTATACTATTTTAATATGTTACGGTCATCGTTGTGTCGTGTAACATGACGACCCGCGAGGGGTCGAAAGAATGAAAGAAAGCCGAGACAAGTCTCACACAGATAAGAATGTTTTATGTGCATTACATAACATGATTTTGACGATTTATAAGGGTTTAATCTCACTGAGTATGCTCGCGTACTCACACCTCGTCGTTTATGTTTTTCAGGCTAAGGAATCGACGAACGGGACAAGCAAAAGATGAATACATACTCCCAACACAATGAAGTTCTAAAGAATAAAAGATGTTGTTGCTGTAATTGTTATTATTTTTACGAAACACTTGACGTTCTTCAACGAATGTAATTTCAACGGACTATGTCCGAATAATTGATTTCCCATATTTTTGTAAAACTATACTGATGTTTGAATAAACGAGTTTTATTGAAGATTTACTTACTAATATGCTTCCGCAAATACTCCGAATTTATATAAAAATTTTAAGGAAAAATTGAGCTGTGTAATGTGCTTTTTAATTAAGAAAGCCAGGGCATTACAAACCCAGTATGTACTTAACGCTATGCATGAGTTAATGCAAATCGAGATCATCGAGATCTCGTATATCCAATTGAACTAGCTCCAATGCTTTGGCCAAAGACTTATGATCTCATCTGCCAATAACCGCATAAGACATGTAACCCGTTCACTAACATGAGAAACAATTCTATCTTGGTATTCAGTTGGACCTGCTACTTGCCCGTCAAGATGCACGTCGAGGTTAACCCCCGCCTTCCGGTATATAGGGTCGAACTACTCTAATGAAAATCTTGACGACACAAGCACATCCCTACCAAATCCTCAAGTCGAAGGTTCGCGAATACCTATCACAACCTTTCGATTCCGTCATTGACTGTCCCAGAGTGAAATCCGTGTGACGAATCGAGGATGAGTCGGTTCGAGTATACTAATCCAATTAGCATACCTATAACGTGTGCTCCCACTAACCATTAGTGTTCGATAGGCACTCTCCATGTCAAAGAACACGTCATACAAGTCTTCACATAAACTTAACGCCCAGTCAAGTTTCATCGATTTGCGAACGATTAAGTATTTGAGCTATAAACCTTTCCAGTGCCTATCCCCTTATCCAATAAGGAATGAAACGTTTTGCTCTCAAATACACGGACTAGTTTCTATATGTATATTTACGAGTTAGGAATGCCAGTAACTACCATTAAATAAAGAAACATCCATTTGCCTTATGATAATGAATTACATAATAACAAGTACAATGCCCTCACTCAACATCCTCTGAGTGGCATTCGAGGGCATACTCCTAAAAATATCCCACTTGCACTCTATGGTCTCTCCGGTCTTCATCTTGATGTTATCAAATTTCCGAGTAGCAATTGACAATTTGTTCTCCTTGATTAGCTCAGTTTCCTCACACATTACTACTAATGTGTCCCATATCTCCTTCGCATTCTTGCAATTCTTGATTTTAACCATATTGGCTTTATCAAGAGTTTGGTATAGAATCTCTCTAGCCCGGTTGTCAAGGTTGGCTAACTTCATTTGCTCAGTGGTTAGCTCTGATCTTTTCTTAGGAATTTGCTAAAGTTTCCCAACTGCAATTTCTTCATATGTACTGTCCTTTAGGTAGGTGAATGGACTTTCCTCTATTATGCACAGCATGTCGTCATGTATGGATGATAAATCTGTCTGCATTCTTATCTTCCAAAGGTCATATTCATCAATAGAGAAAACAAGAAGTCTAGAGTGCATGAGTTGCACGTGTTCTATTTTAATGAGAGATTCGATAAAATATACTCAAGTATATGGATCTAGTTTGGTGTTTTGAACCAACTTATCTGATACCACGTGTAGGTCACAAGTATAAGTCTTGGGGGGAGGTTAATAGACCTCAACCAAAAGTGCAAAAGTTGCTAGAAGCTGAGCAACAGAAAAAAGGATGAGAAAAGACGAGCCTGGAGGAACAAGTTTAAGGCCCTTAATCAGAAGCCTCACCCTCATCGAACAAGACCAAGGAGTGCCTATAGGCAATCATTGACAGTGACTCCTCCGACGATGAAATTGAGGATAAAGCATACATGTAATTTATGGCCAAAGAAATAAAAGATGATGCTGACAGCGATGATTAAGTAAGTTCAAATTCAACTATTCCTATCAATGCATTGCATACCCTTGAAAACATGATAATGAATTTAAAAACATTCAAAAAGCCCATGAGACCCTCAAACGAGAAATTATACAGCTCGAAATTTCAAACTTAGAGCTGAAAGATGAAAATGACTTGCTTAAAAACAACTATGAAAATATGTTATTGATCGCGAAAACAGCAAAGTCTTCTATGAAAAACTCATGGAAAGCAATCATCAACTTGCAAAAGATCTAAATAAGGTAAAGTATCATAGTGAGTGCAAGATAAATGATTATGCTTTACTCAAAGCTAAAGTAAAAACTCTCGAGAAACGAGAATGAGAACTATAGACCATCCTGAAATCATTTGAAAAATCTTCTAGAAGGATGGAAGAAATTCTAAGCACTGGGCAGCATGCTCATGATAAATGTGGCCTAGGATATGACTCGTTCTCCCATAAGGGAAAATCTAGTACAGTGTTCGTCAGGGGAGTGGAACCCATTCCTGAACCTGAAGAGACCCCAAGTCCCGCAAAGGTTACAACTACCCCTTCTCATACAGCGAAGGCTGCAATTACGCCCCCAAGTTCCTATCATAGACAGCAGAAACCTCAGCCTCACACATCTCTGAGACGTGATCAATAGTATGCTCCCTGCGTATATCAATAGCCCAACAGCCATTCAGAAAGAAGACTGTATATAAGTATCAAAAGCACGCACCACACTACTACTAACAGTACAGTGCACCTAGATACTGGATACAAGAGCCCCGTTATTCATCCAGAAAACAGGTTTCCATGCAGTACCACCTACAGCTCTGGGAATCCAACTGGAAACCTAGAAAACAATCTATAAGGCCGAAGAAAATAGTTCCCCCTCCAAGACGACAATCGTATTGGAATTAAAACCCTAGATTTTTCATGCATACTAATCAAGGTTACAATGACTAGTGCTTTCCCCACATAGATATCGCACGACTAGACCAAAAGTAACCTACAACAAACAAATTGTTGTCAGGCAAATTTAGGTACCAAAAAGGCACTAACACCCATGGACCCAATAATCACAGGGGACCTAAATCTACCTAGATTATTTTCTTACAGGATATCAAGGAAAAGGACATCTGGTACTTTGACAGCAGATGTTCTCAGCATATGACATATGATATTAGCAATCTATCAGATTATGTAGAAGGTCGTGGTCCAAAGGTATGCTTTGGTGACAAATCCAAAGGAAGAACAAGAGGGAAGGGAACCATGCTTGTAGGAATGTTTAAAGTCACTAACGTAGTCTATGTTGAAGGCTTACAGTATAATATACATAATATTAGCCAGTTCTGTGACAAATAGTTCTCGGTCAAGTTCTATATAGATCACTGTAGGGTGAAGGACATCAAAACCAAGAAAGTTGTGCTCATAGGAAGCAGATAAGGTAATATGTACATTGCTGACTGGAAGCCTACGAGCTCCAATGTTCCATGTTTTGTTTCCAAAGGCACTGTAGATAAAAGCTGGCTATGGAACAAAAGGATGTCACACATCAACTTCAAGACGATCAACAAACTCGCTAGAGGAGGAATGGTCAGAGGTTTTCCCGATGTGTTATTTCACAAAAAACAGTGTTTGTGGACCCTGTCAGAAAGGAAAACAAGTCAAAACCACCCTGAAAAGCAAGTCATGCCTGTCCACCCACAGGGTACTGGATTTACTACACATGGACCTCTACGGCCCTGTAGACTCTATAAGTTTAGGAGGTTAGAAATACTGTCTTGTTATTGTTGACGATTTTTCTAGATATGCTTGGACAATCTTTCTAAGTAAGAAGAAATATACCATCACGAAGTTTCCAGAGCACCTGAAGAAGCTACAGAGTGAGAAAGGGTTGAGTATCGCTTTATAGAGCAATACTGTTTGGACAATAGAATACAACACGAATAATCAGCAGCCGACCTCCTCAACAAAATGGCGTTGCCGAGCCAAAGGATAGGACACTCAAATAAGCAACAAAGACCATGTTATCTGCAAGCAAATTGCCGCAGCGATTCTGGGGAGAAGCAACAAATACATCATGCTACACAGAAAACCGCTATATCATCAACAAGCATCACAACAAAACAGCATATGTGGTATGGAATAATAAAACTCCAATGGTTGCATACTTTCACATTTCTGGATGCAGGTGTTATGTTCTAAACAATGAGAAGGATGAACTCAAGACCTTCGATGAAAAGTCGGATGAAGGTATATTCATAGGATACTCCTCTGTCACCAAAGCTTTCAGGATATTTAACAAAAGGAAGCTTACAATAGAGGAATATGTTCATGTGTTATTCGATGAACTCTATTATGATCCTACATGAGTAGAAGGCATAACCGAGAACATCCAAACACTTCCCATTGATGATGCCCAAACTCCAATAGAGCCTGTTGTGGACTTAGAAATCAATCCCGCTGTTGTAAGATCAGAAGCAGTCGAAGCTGATGTTGTACAAGCTGAAGCCGAGACTCTAGCACCACAAGATATAACACAGGATGCCGAATTATAACCTGGAAGTAGATGGCTGAGAGATCACCCCCATCAGTTGATTATAAGAGATATCGTTGCTTGTGTAACCACCCGTAGAAGAATACAGAGTACACAAGGAAATGTACTCTGTGCACAAGAAGAGACAAATTCTGAGAAGTCTCTATTTCCTTTATAGAAATCTTAAGTTGAACTTAGGAGACTAGCTCTGTGCACTCTAGCAGTATTCTTAGCCCAATCTGGACCTGTTTCGACCAATGAATCTATGAATAATTCGCACTGGATCACTTCTATAGAAGAAGAGCTAAATAGTTTCGAACGAAACAATGTATGGTATTTTGTACCCAGACTAGATCATCAAGCTGTAATTGGAACTAAATGGCTATTTAGAAACAAAAAGGATGAAAATGGACTTATGATAAGAAACAAATCCCGTCTTGTCGCTCAAGGCTACAAACAGTAAGAAGGCATAGACTACGATGAAAGTTTGCTCCTATTGCTAGACTAGAAGCCATTAGGATATTCATAGCATTCGCTGCTCATAAAAACTTTATAGTATATCAAATGGACATTAAGAGTGCATTCGTGAATGGAGATCTTGCCGAAGAAGTCTATGTTGAACAACCACCAGGGTTTGTCAACACTGAAGGCAGAGACCTAGTATACAGGCCACGGAAAGCTCTGTATAGACTTAAGCAAGCACCTAGAGCCTGGTATGAAACCCTGTACCTGTACCTAATTAACAATGGGTTTGTGAAAGGCGCAGTGGACAAGACCCTCTTTAAGATACAGGAAGGCGACGATCTTTTAATGGTAGAAATATATGTCAATGATATTATTTTTGGTTCAACTAACCTTGCTCTATGTCAAAGTTTCTCTCATCTAATGCAAAGTCAATTTAAAGTGAGTATGATGGGAGAACTTAGCTGTTTTCTAGGATTGCAGGTTAAGCAATTGCCTACAAGTATATTCATCAACTTCGAAAAATACAGCAAGGAGCTGCTATTGGGATGAACAACTCTAAATCCTCATCTACCCCCATAAGCACTTTCACACAAATTGCTTCTGACGAAGTTGGTTGATCATCACTCTACATGAAGCTTATAGGCTCACTCCTGTACCTAACAACTATAGGCCCAATATCCAGTTTGATGTAGGAGTGTGCTCGGTATCAGGTAGCTCCTAAGAAGTCACACTTCACCACAGCCAAACGAATCCTTAAGTACGTGAAAGAAACAATCGATGTAGGATTGTGGTATCCTAAGGAAGGAGAATTAGATTTGGTAGGCTAAAGCGACTCGGATCTCGGAGGCTGTAAGTTGGATAGGAAAGTACAAAATGTACTTGTCACTTTGTTAGACCTAGACTTGTGTCATGGTTCAGTAAGAAGCAATTGGCCAACTCGCTTTCTACAGCGAAGTCAGAGTATTATTGTTAAAGATGTGATTCATCATTTCATCCGGAATCATGTTGAGAATAAATATGTTTGGATGGAGAAGATTCATACAGACATATAGTTGACCGACATCTTTAAAAAAACCTCTCAGCACAACCAGATTTTGCATGCTTCGCCAAGAATTGGGAATGTTACTGCCTGACTCCCTGTAAGTTTTTACATTTTACTCATCAATTGAGGGGGAATATTGTACAACCCATGAATACAGTATCCACTTTGATTAACTATACACTCAGAACAAGTCAGATGTCACTGTAGGAAAAAAAGGCATAAAACCTTCCTACAGCTGACGTGTGCATTAATTAAGGGTAATATAGTACGACCCATGAATATAGTATTAATCCAAAGTATTGCTGTAAGAATTGAATCCTGTAGTACCTTTTAAGGGGGAACACAGTATTTTCATGGATACAGCAATATACTGTAGGATATCAATTAATATTATAATATTATCTAATTCATACACTTTCTGACAGTAGACTATTTTCAGTCTACGTGCTCTGTCTAAATTTAAAACGCTTAATCCTTTAATGGTTTTAAAGACACCTGGACTTTATTGCCTCAAATACCGCTATTTCAAAATTCGAACTGCCGTTCCGTGCAATAGTGGAAGATGAACTATCAGAAGTGGGACCGGTCATCATTTCGAGACCGATGGATTAGACGTACAAGTTACATCTGAATACATCTTGGACGTTCTTTCAAAGACGGTTCCCATCCCTTAAAGCTGACCATCCACTGTTAACCTAATCTTCCCTGCACCCTATAAAATGACAGTACTTTGCTCCGATAGAATCTTTATGCTCTCTACAAATTAACGAGTCTTTAGCAACCTATCTACATACTTTCTGCAATTTTTTTGCTTAAATCCCTATTACTTCACTCTTCTCTTGAAAAATATCTACCTCACAGACATATTCCATCTCACTGAAGAAGAAGGAGACCATTATTGATGGGCGTATCTTTGCCAAATCAGTGCTGCTGGAGAGGATTTCCTTTGAAGGGGAAGATGAAGTCGACATGGAATTGGTTGTTGAAAGAGTGAAGCAACAAGGCCTATACCGCATGGGAAGCCACCATGCTGATACCTATGATGAGTAGATAGTAGAGGAATTCTATCTGGATGAAACCTTCAAATACTCCTTGCAGAGGAAAGGCACTGAAATCACGGATATCATTGGGATTGTGCAAGTGATAGAGATCCCTATGAACAAGGAAATTTTGGAGAAATCTACAAACTGCCTTCAGATGGCTTGAAGATGGAGGAACTGAAGACATTCCGGTCTGAGAGCCTACTGTCGGAGTACTCGATGTTGTTCACTAGCACTTCCATGGCCACCAATGTCCATCCTTATTACCACACGAAGAACTTCACTCTACCACATGTATACCTAAACGATTTTTGCTCTCGTGTTGTTGAGAACAGAACTGATGCATTTGAAATGTGCACCAACTTGAGATTCAGAATGATGGTCGCCATCATGTCTGGCGAAAAGGTAAATTGGTGCCAAATTATTCTGAAATGTATTCAGGAAGAGGCTTCCAAGCCTGAATCTGCCATGAAATCATTTGGCCTTATCCTGAATCACATTCTCACTCGTTATGGAGTGAAGTAGTCCCTCGAAGCCAAGAAGATTGGCACCGGGAAAATCATCAAAAGAATCCGACCCACCATCTTCAACAAATCACCCCTTGTTGCTAGCAGGCCCAACCCTCATAACATGCCAACTTCAAGTGACCCGAGGGGCGTCACTTTGAAAATCTCGAGTGATGGGAAGAAAAGGAAGAGAAGTATTCCCGGCAGTAGTTCTCCTAATGCTGTTGAGAATAAAAGAAAGAAGACTAAGAAGTCTTCTAAGTCTGAGCCTACGGTGACTACAACGGACACTGTAGAAGTCCCATCGATCGCCCCTATTGCTGAAACTTTCCCACAGGGCGCAACCCCTATGAAAGAAACATTTGCTGCTCATACAGCAGATCCTGATCTTGTGCCAGCTATGACAGATGATCAACTATTTGCCAAGTTGGAAAGATACGGCAAATCGGATGCCCCTTTGGAGCTGAAAGCCGCAACTCCAAACAGGGTACCCACCCCTGTATGGAGTCCCTCTCCCCACAAGGTACCCACCCCTGTTAGGGATCCCTCTTCACAACAGGCTCCCATACCAGTTGAGGATCCTAACCGGATAATAGAGCCCACTGCTGTGCTGAGTCCCTCCCCCACCGATATTATTAATAACACTCTCCTCCAAGTCCAAATAGAGGAAGCATATGAGCGCTTCAAGGTTAGGAAATCCTGCAGGGTCGCCCCATATGACAGCCTATACAACTGGGAGGACTGGAGGAGTTATTTGATTTGGAGGTCACGGACACCCAAAATATCGAGGTCCTAATCCGCTGGGAAGATCACTTTTGACTCACATCTCAAATTACTTCATGGCAAAAGAAAAGGCCAGACTCAGAGGGAAGTCATAGTACGGTGACAAGGCTCCATCCCGAAGCCACCACTCCGACCCTAACTCTAAAGACAATGATGATGCCTTGCAGGCAGGTCTTCGAATTAGCCGCGAAGAGGCTAAGGAAGGAGAAATGGCCAGTCCCCGCCCCCACAACAAGAAGTAGATCAATAAGAACACAAAAAGGAGGAATCAGTCCCTCCTGTCATCATTGAAGAACAAGCTACTTCTCCCTTACAGGAAGCCCATCCTGTACAAGAAGAAGAAGAAGACACCATACGTGCAGTCCACCAAGAGGAGTCAGTCCCTCTTTCAGAACAGGTGGAAGCTGAGAGTCGGCAGGAGGATTTAGTCCCTCATGTAGTTTCGACTACTGATTCAGACCCACATCTCAATCTTTTGAATCCCCTGCTTCCGAACAGGCTGCATCTCCGATCTCTGCAGGTTCCCAATCTAAATCTGATGACGTTTTCCTCCCTAACGATAGACCATGGAGACCCCATCATAACGTGGTTCTTAGATAGATTGGAGAACCACAAGACTCAAAGATTGCGCGCCCTGGCTCTCCGCGCACCGAAACACGTATTGAGCAACCTCAAGCCATCGGTCGACAAACTGTATTTCTGTAGGATGCCATCAAGGACCTGTATGGTGTTGGAAAAAAGTTAGACTGCATGTGCGAAACCGCTCAGGATGAGCTCCCGAAGCTGAAATCGGCCATAACTGATGTGGAAGATGCGTTTCACCTAATGCCAACAACATTGTGGCAAGCTCCGAACCAACTGAAACAGCATCATGAGCGGATCCCGAGGTAAGAACAGGAAAAGATCCGTGTATCCGAAGCCAAGACGGTCGCCGCCCTTGAATACAACCACTCCAAACTGACTGACCACGATCACAAGATCGATGATCTTACTACATCGGTTTGGAGGCTGGTCGACAGAGTCAATGATCTAAAGACCCAACAGGTCGAATCAATGAAACTCCTTAAGGAAATTCACAACAAGGTCTCGGATCTTGATGATTCCAAAAAAGGGGAAGAGTCCAAAGATGCTGCCAGGAAATGGAGGTTGCAGAGAGAAGGAAATGGAGGCTGCATTGGAAGAAAGTGTTGCCACTGCAATCAGACGACTGGCTGGACCCAGGTCAGGTCAAGGAGCAAGAGGATACAGGGTTACTGGTTCTCGACCTGAGTTACATGTGTTGGGTTTTTATCGAACTAATAAGATTTATGATCTCATCATATATCGAAATAGAGCAACGGAAGTATAATATAATATGTAAAAACCCTTCTAGTATTCAAGTATATTAACAAAGTATGAAGAACAAAATTGTTACCTCTTGTAGCATGTTTTCAATCGAGCCTTCTAGAGACGTTGCAAGAAGCGAGCGTCCTCTACGGTATCCACACAACAAATAAGTCTTGAGCATCTAAAGAGTGTCTAGCTCCGATTCAATAAAGATTTCACTTAAGTCAATTTGAATAAAGGTATGTTCTTGATTATGGTAAGAACAAGAACACCAAGAATATTATTCAAATATTCTTGAACTTTGATCTAAAATAACAACTATAAATCTTATTCAATGTGTTATTAAAGATTAAACTCACAAGATTAGATGAAGATTAGATGAGTATTCTAAATACTTTCTTGGTCAAATAATCAATCTTCAAATATATGAAGATATGTTATTGATTCTTTTGGTTATTCAACTCTTGAATATAATCTTCAAGACTATGAGAGAGAGAAATATCAAAATCATATTTTTGATTCTCTCTACACAAATATGTCTTCACTTGTGATTAAGTCATGTGTGAGGGCTATCACAAGACACTCTTATATAGTCCTCCACATGGTGAAGGGTTCACCAACCCTTTCACCAACTTATAATAAATCGGAACAAAATAACAGCTCTGCTCGTTTAAGTGTGTGGCCCTGTAGGTTCTAATTAATACGGCAATGAGTATAAAATAATTTTTATGACTCATAAATCATAAGCGGCCTCTAACTAGACATTATGGCTACCCGCATTAAAAGAATTACTTCGACGGAATGAACGAAATCCCGTTACTGTATAATATTTAATCCTCTCATTGCGCGATATCCTAATTAAGCATAAGGAATGAATAAGTCGACCTTATATAGTTTAATTAATATTCTTGATCTCAAGTTAGAATTGTCCAATTCAAATATTTATCAATAACTCTTTATTGATCAATTTGAGCATGGCCATGCATTTAAATAATTTAACTTATCAAGGGCCCGTGGATATCTTCTCCGTTTTATAGGAGGGACAAGTCCCCTCTGGACAAACTACTTCTCTCCGCATAAATCGTACTGTATCTAATCACAAACTGTATAGTCCCTTGTTACAGAAGACGTTGGTATTGTGTAAAATACGATACTCATTATGTAGGAAACTGTAGTGTCTTTAGGTAATAAGGACTTAAATAATATATAATAATCAGAGGAATTATAATGACTTAATCCATAAATAAATCTCTTCGTTAGGTCATATCCAATACGATGTCTCTACATGTATCTATGACATGATATAACATCTCATGTTCATGACCAGTAAAACATAGCCATCGTGCCATTATCATACTAGTAATCATATTACTAGGTGTATCTAGAATAAATATTCTTTAATGCTTTAATGAGATTTACTATCAAGTCACATACTTGATGATCGTAAGCAGCATATTAATTCAATAATATAATCAATATTATATATATTAAATAATAAATATATCCACATTATTATTAAACAGTAGACTTTAGAGCATAATACTAACAACATGAACCCAATTACTCATGGAAGTTTACAATATGAAAGTCCGCTGAGATTTTGCTGCCAACAGACCGACAGCCTTCAACATAGAATTTGAAGAACTGGAAGAAAAATAAACTGGTGAGATACTTTTGTGCTCTCATCAGGGAATCCGTCATGTTCAATAGATTTAAAACTGTAGAGGATTCCGCCAATGAGTTCTCAAGGTTATTGGCAGAATGAAAGCTTCACTTACAACTTAAGATGATGTCCAAACACCAGAAGGATGAATGGGTCACCCATCCGGAAGATTGGATCCTTGCCCACAACCTCTCCCAAGAAGGACAAAGTATCTACAGATATCGAGGCAATGACTCCTTAGTCAACTGGTGGACTTGAACCGATCAGGATCCCGCTTGAAAGTCTTGGAAGCAATCTCATTATAGGAACTAGCTTCTGCCGGTTATATGCTATGTTTGTTTCATACTGTATGCTCCATATTTATTTATCTATTTTTGTATCTTTCAAGCCATGTAATTTTCCAATAATCAATAAAATGTTTGGTTTCTTGAAATATTACAGCTCGTAATCTACTCTTACTATTTTTACTATTTTGATTACGAAGTATTGACATATTTCAATAAGTATAAACTTGTTAATCCATAAGCTCAATAACTTGTCACCGAATAGTTTATAGATTAAGTTGTATTCAATCTATTACGTTCTGTAAGATTGTGCTTACGCACCAATCATAAGTTAAGTTGTAATACACTTAGTCCTGTAGGATTTCCATTTTAGAACTTTCCAGCGAGCAGTTCAAATTTCTAGACTACGTCATGAAGATCAGATCTTTCAAACAGAAGACTTGAAGACAGCCTCTCTTTATCTAGAGAAAGTTTTGGCATTATCAAAAAGGAGGAAATTGTTGGGAAACAAATCCTGTTTTGATAATCGCCATCATACAACAAAGAAGTCTTCGGAGTCAGAATTTCGCTAAGTATGGAAGCTATTAGGAAACTCCATACAGACAGCAAGATATCTTCATACAGAGTCCAATCCTACAGACCCTACATCTTCATACAGCAGAAGTTAAGAATGTTAGATATAACAGTCTGGCTGTAGGAGTTTTACGTAGAAAAAGTAAAACAATTCCAATTGGAATGAAAAAAAAGCTTAAAACCATCGTGAAATAGACTTTGTTGATTCATAATGTATTCACGGTTAAAAAGCAGCATTTATTTATGATAGGACAGCATTTAATGCGACCGAAAGAGAACAGTCTGAACACGCTGAGGAGCATTTAATGCGAAGTCAAAAAGAATGTCTGAAACATTAAATGCGAATTACCTTTAATTCAAACATTATGCAGCCGCCAATCAGAGACGTCTAAATCTCACCAATCGGATAACGGCTACATTTATAACGGATTTAGTTCAAAGGTTATAAACAGCCCCAAGCAAGAGGACATTGATCACGCACTTACTTACTGAATCTCGTGCATACATCTGACAAATAGCTATGACAATAAATATAAAAAAGAGCAGTATATTTCCTGAGCATATAGCAGTATCTAAGCGAAGAATTATACAAGTCCTTAATGCAAACAGCACAACATACAGCAGATGCTCGCCAAATCATACAGCTGCTATTTGAACTTATTCTACTATCTGTACCATTGAGATCAACCTTAGCCCTATGTGGACTAAGTCCTTGCTTATTCCGACCTGTGTGGGAAGAATAACATTAAGGACGAAGCTTCAATCTGTGTGAGAAGAAGCAAGTCAAAAGAGACGAAGCCTATCTGCATGAACGGCCAAAGCTGTGGTCCCTGTATCAATCTGTGTGAACGATACAGAGACAGGTTTAGTTAAGTCACGTAGTTGTGTACGTAGTGATTTTAATAAACGTTTTACTCCTATGTGGAGGACTAGTAGATGTAGAAGGGTTTACCTCGAACCACTTATATCTATGCATTATTTACTTTCTGTCCTTACTGTTTTCATTCATAACTGTGATTTGTAGTATACATTGTGGAAACACTGTTCGCATCAAGCAATTATGAGAGTACCTAGTTCCTGTACTTACAACAACTCACGATCAGACTTCTGCTATGAAATTAACTTCGAAAGACAGACAGCTTATTGTATTCTCATTTTCTAAGTTGTTTACTATATACTATGTGGCCAATACTGTTTGATGACACTCCCCCCAAACTGAAATACCTCGTAGTCATCATCCAAGAAGGAGAACCCTCTTCTACCCCTCTTTCCTATCCAAACTCTCTACACGAAGAAGGACAAATTACTCAAGTGCAAACCCTCAGCTCTCAAACAGTCTTGCTGGAGGATGCTATCAAATATCTATATGATGTAAGAAGGAGATTTACTAGATGAGAGGCAATCCTCTCGATATATTTTCAAATATGCATCGGGCTGTGCGAGATGTCACTGAGGCGCTTCTACCTAATGCCATCCATGAATCCCTGCACCAATTCCAAGAGCACCAGGCGCATGTCATCAAGAAAGAGCAGGAGAAACTAGGCATTGCTGAAGCCACCACCGTCGCCACCCTCGAGTACACTAGGGATAAGATTAGCGGCAATTATTGAAAGATAAACGATCTAAGTACAACAACCGCCAGTCTTGTACGCCTGGTGAAACATATTCAAGATTGGCAGACTGAGTCCATGGCTATCATCAGTTATATTCACGATGAAGTCATGGAACTTGATACTACTAAAAAGGGGGAAGAGGCCTGGGAGGCTGGCAGGAGATGAAGGATGGGAAAGGAGAAAGAGACGAAGGTTGTACTTGAGGACACCATCGCTCAAGCCATTCCCAACTGGCCAGACCAGGGCCAAGACCAGGAGAAAAGGGCTACAGGGTAGTTGGTTCTCGACCTGAGTCCCAGGACACTAAGTTCCTCTGCAGAGTACAGTACAGAAATTGGTTGAGATCCTCTTGCCTATATATAGGCAACCGATAGCAAATGAACTGAAAGACTGGATGAAAAATGAATTGATGCAGTACTTCTGCACACTCATCAAGAAGTCTTCACTATTCGATTGCTGCAAGACCCTGGATGCTGCAGCACATGAGTTCTCAAAGTTATTGGCCGAAGGAAAGCTGCCTATGCAGATAATGCTGAAAGGAAGATATATTAAGGGTGATCGACCTACTCACCTAGAAGACTGGATCTTATGATATAATGCAAATCTGGAAGGAAAAGGTTACTAAAGGGATTGAGGCAAAGACCTCATAGTCAACTGGTGTAATGGGACTGATAATGATCCCTATAGAAGATCGACCAGTGAGCAACACTATCAAAGAGAAACCTCGATGTTGTATTTTTTCTTCTTTTCCCAGATGTAATTCGTATTTCAAGTAGAAGCCATGTAATCCCTTATGTTATTAATAATGACATTTTATTTCCTTCAAAATATTACAGCTCGTAATCTCTATTTTTTTAAGAACTCAGCTGATGGTCTGAGATTAAAACAAACAACGTCACCAAATCAAATACACAGACACAATCATTGCACCATGAAGGTGACAACTACAGTAGAGTAAAGTTGGGGCACTCTACTTACTTATGAATTCTTGGTAATTTGAAATTATTTTCTAAGTATAAACTTGTTAAGATAAAGCTATAAGAACTTGTCTACAAACAGTTTATAGTTTATGTTGTATTCACTAAAGATACTTGATGTAACATTGTGCGTTCGATCCAATCATAATTTAAGTTGTTAAACACTTAACCTTGTAGGTTTTAAAATTTTTGAACATGTCTTCGAGATGTTCAATTTTCTTTTAGTCTATGTCACACGAAGACCAGATCATCCGACAAAAGACTTGAAGTTGCCTTATTTAAATGAGTTTTAGCATTATCAAAAATGGGGAAATTATTGGGATAAAAATACACTAAGTATTCTGATAAATGCATCCTATAGCTTGATCATACAACAATCGTCATAAAAAGCTCAAAGGATATCTTTCTATAGAGAAATGAAGAGTTAGGTTACAACATTTGACACTGTTGGCTATAACAATATTGTTGTAGGCATTATGTTTAGGAAAAGTAAAATGTAAATCCAACGGGATATACTTAAACTTTTGAACCATTGTGAAATAAGTAATTCTTTATTCTCAAAGTATTCACGATTTTAAAGGTGCATTTAGTGCTGATGAATACAACATTTAATACGGCCGAAAGATTGTGGACTGAAGAGCATTTAATGAAGGGCAAAAAGAATATCCAAAACATTAAATACAGAAACACTTTGATTCAAACATTCATCAAGCCGCCAATCTGAAGTGTCCATATCTCACCAACCGGCCAATGTCTATACTTCTAATGAATCTTTTTTCAAGGGTATATATAGTCCAATCCACAGGACTTGCTCATACAATCGGATTACTAAACGACTAAACATATGAAGTAGTAAGTAATGGCATAATATTTAATATGGTTTGACACAACATCCTCTACGTCCACAGGTTCTCCACACAAAAGTGAAAGTTTATGAAAATCAAGACGTAGATAACTATATGATTTAAACTAAACATATCACTATATCTTTCACACGGATTGATACACCTGGCTGTAGCTTAAGTCGTTCACACCGTTTGATCACAAGCTTCCTTGAACTGACTTCTTTTCACATAGATTAAAGCTTCATTCTGAACTTACTTCGCCCTATACAGGTCAGAAAGGTTCCTTCTTAGTCCACACAGGGCTAAGTTACTCAACGTCAAAGTAGGGTATTGCAATTATCCAAACAGCAGCTGTAGGCACTTTAGATCCTTGTTGTAGTATGTTATTCTCTATTGAGGACTGACTATATCTTCAATAAGCTTTGCACTATAGGCTTGAAGAGAGTATTTGATATTATATATGATATCGTAAGTATCCGATTTCTCAGTTCTTCAGTTGATTAGTGAGTGATCAAATCCTATGGATTGGGATATTTATAACCTCGGAAATAGATCCATTATAAAAATAGCCGTTGGACGATTGTTGAGACATGGACATTTCAGATTGGCCATCGATGAATGTTTGATTGAAAATGTTTAGCATTAAGTGCTTCAGACATTCTTTTAGTCTTTCATTAAATGCTCTACAGTCCACGATCTTCAGCCACATCAAATGTTGTCTCCATAAGCATTAATTGCAATTTAAATACTATGAATACTCTGTGATTAAATAATTACTTATCTCAAAACAGTTTTAAAGTCTACGTGTTATCTTGTTGGCTTTGCATTTTACTTTTCCTAAGTAAAATGCATTCAACATTTATGCTGTATCCAACAAGATACATTTGCTGTAAGCTAGATCTTAATTACTTTGTAGGATGAATGTCTTTTGAATGCTGTATGATGCTGGATGTTAGGATGAATTTATTAAAACACTTGGAGGGTTTCTCTCAATAGAGTTATATCTCGAGTATACACTTTGTTGGCCAAGCATTGAATTTTAGTTCAATTTTTCATGTTATGTGTCAAATATCCGGATACTTGTTGTATATTTTTATCTGTATTTGAATCATGAGGTGTATGATTATGTCACATAATGGACTAAAGTATGATTTCCTTATCCATAATCCAGTAGCATGATCGTACTATGAAAGGGTTGTCAATTCATGCATGTACCTGCATGAATACTATGAGACCCCAGATTTTCCCCTAAATAGCTTCTAATTTTTACCCATTTATGAATTCTATTGTCGTTTTGTTGAACTTGTAACTATTGCCATTCTTTACTCTTAATTTATCATTGGGTTATCCGGATTCTGGATATGGACACGTATCGATTATACGACGTCCTCTATGTTATCTTGAGATTAGTGATTTGGCACTATTCTCGTTGCAAAACTCATGATCCCATGTGTATTATCTTTCCTTAGGAGTTTTTTGGAATAAGGAAAAAAATGGCGAATTTTCAGCCATTTTCTGGCATTTTAGCCATGAAGAACAGAGAGCTTGAGCCCTCACTTTAGATTCAATTCCGGCCCTGTTTCGAGTAGTTTAAATGCATAGTTAATTCCCGATAATCAAATTATCAAGTGCTCTTCAGCCGATTTCAGCGATTTTCGCCGGGTTGGAGGTAATCTGGCCCTGAACCCTAGACTTATTTTTCTAGATTCTTGATGAATGTTGTTCAGAATTCATAAATGATTATATATCAAGTATCCTAGGGTTGTTCTTATCGATTCTAGCAGAATGAAAATTAGATCTTTTGTTTGAATCACCGTAGTCGGATATCGTCCGCGAAGTGTCTGATAAAAGTTCTATAAGTGATTCGATTGGGATTCTCGGTGTTATTTCAATTAGAATGAATAGTCCTAATGCTGATTATCAGGAATTCATCGTTATAGGTCGAAAATTTCAGAGTTTTGAATCCTATTTACAAAACCGTTCGAAACGTTCTTGTCCCACAAAGTCGCCAGGCGAGTATTTGATCATGTTTATTTATTATGTTGCGACTTAAACTATATAATTTGTTTTTTGAACTAAATTATTTGTATTCTGAAATTGACTAATGTTTATTGATGTTTTGAAATGTTTTTGAGAATATTTTCCAAACATAATAATGAGTTCTGAGTTTTGAAAAAAATAATTATGAATCATGTTTAAAAAGAATTTTCAAAAGATTTTTCGAAAAGAAACTGAAAGTGGTTCTTCAAAAACGTCAAGGGATGACCTTCTTAAATTTATATCGAGATGATGGAATTTCATAAATATTTTGTTGAAAACGATTTGGGGATATTGTTTCTAATTGTGATTGAAGAGCAAAGTTGTAGCGTTTGATGATTGAGACTGGCGTCGTCAAAGCATGTGGCAACGGAGTGTGAAATAACATGATATTTTTGAGAAAGCTATACCAACTTTGATTTCTTGACATGTTTTGAGATTTGTGGACCGGCTAAAGCCACGGAATTGTCCTGACGAGGACTCTGTGGTATATGTTATTGTTAAGGTAGTTCGGCCGACTCCTGACTTGGTATGTACCACCCGGAGGGTAATCCAACTAGAGATGTTCCGACGGGGACTCTGGGGTATATATTATCGTCCAGAACATGTGTTTGGACCGGGTATATACCTAGATGCCCAGTGATTTGATGAGATATGATGTGCGTATTATTCCGAAATAATGACCTGGATTATGCTGTCGCAATCACAATACTGTTGAGATGTTGGTAAATGATGGTTATTCCTTCTCTCCGGTATTTTTACTACACTCAACCCTATGTTTATTTTTATTGCACATTATACATTTTCATGTATCAGGCACTCGTACCGGTTGTTTGCTGACTCCTTCAGGGGTGAATACCATTTTGTGGATTCAGGTACAGATCTTCATGTCGAGCAGGCGCATGAGGGGCATGAGGACGACATGAAACAGTAATATTGCCTCGGGTAGTCGTTGTCGTTTTCTTCATGTGTTTTGGTCTTGGTTTTTATATGTACTCATGATTACTATTATTGTTGATGTTATGGCCGTATGCGGTCTTGGGAACTATCGTGGAGGTTGTTTTCTATATACTGAACAGGTTGCGACTGCCGCTATGTTCGACCTTGCTAGTTGGTATGGTTATTGCGTTGTGTATATGACCTTGTGGTTGTGATGTTGTGGAAGTGTTGTGCTGTAAATCTTGCCGGTTGATGAGTGTTGCTTTTATATTATGTTCGACCTGATTGGTCATTGTGTGTATGTGTGGTAACAGTACCGACCCGGGATGGGGTTGTTACAGAATGTGGTATCATATCCTAGGTTTATGAATACTTAGGCCATCAATTATTGGGTCCGTTTTGTCGTGTCATGTTGTCGTTTGTTGTTTGTGTTGTGAAATATCACTGGCTGCCATCGTCATGTACGACCTGCGCTGTAAGTCTCTCTAATCCTTACTTTCTTTTCTGAACCTATTAGGGGTTTCCTTTTGAGATTGAAGGTCCTCTTTCTGAACCCTATTTCATTGGAATTGTGCTCATTGATTTTATTTCGATATTATTTGAGTCCTGCAAGGGATTAGGGCATCCTGTTGGTACCTTGACCTCATTCGAACTCTGTTTATTATTTTTCCTTTCCTTACACGTATGATAAGTTGTGCGTACTGGTGTATGGTGATGGTTACCAAGGGCGAAGTTCCTTGCATATGGAAATATATCATATTAATCGTTCGCTTGAATCCAATACTTGCAAAATCACACTCGTTCGATTGGAGATATCATAGTGCTATTAGATACGGCATGATCCCTTGGGATAGCGAATATGCTGTGAGGTTCAAAATACTCAGTGGTACTTGGGTTCATCTATTTTATTTGGATGAGAGTAAGTTACTTTATGAACTATACTATTGCGGTTTTCTTCAAAATGACTGCCAAAATTTCAAAAAAAAAAAACTTTCGAAAGATGTAATTCGAACTCTTTTTAGAAAAATCAAGAATGCCATCTTTAGAAGAAATTTAATCTCGCAAACTTGACCCAAATACTCTTATGAAAACCAGTTAACTTAATTCGATATTTTATATCTGGATGTATGGCGTAAGGATTTTTCAATTGAACTAGGTTCTTTTTCAACTTGATTTCGATGAGACATATCTTTTAAATTCTTTTAAAAACTACGATAATTGAGAAATGGTTTCATTTTAAAAGGAGCAAGTTCTTGTACTGTTCAAACTGGATGATTTTGGAGTTGGAATAGAAAATTAATTTATGCGCTAAGAACTCCTCGAGGGGGAGTATATATGTATAAATCATGTGGTTGAAAAATGTTACGTATTTCGGTGAACGCAAGTGCAAGTTGTCGTAAGCAAGTAATAAAGTGATAAGTAAGATATCGTTCCCACGAGGACTGACTTACTAACTACCAATTTATGTGTATTCTAATTTTATCTGAACGATCGAATATGGTGATGCAAGGAATATTAAAGAAAATTAATATAATGATAAACTAAGAACAATTAATAAAATCGATTATTAGAAGAAAGAAGATCAAATAGGAGAATAATCTAGGATTGAGAATCCGCCTCGATTTATCCGAATTACTCTTGATTTATATGAATTAAGTGATTTCCCAATTTATTGAAGGCGAAGATTTCTAAGATACTCTAATGCCTCTCCCGAGGTCAGTAGAATTTTCTAAGGCGAATAAAACACTCTATTCCTAGGTGAATTAATTTGACAATATGCAAAAAGTACAAAATCTCCACACAGGCCACGTAATTCCTATGAGTATATTCCTATCTCACAAGATAAAACGTTTCTCACCAATTTTTCCTACTAACTCTCTCATCTCCCGATTCGAGTTGCGTAATCAAAACAATTCAATCATAGGCCACATAATTGAACGCATTAAAAACAATTGGGGAAAACTCAATAAGAAAGGGGGATATATATTGATAATGCAAAATCAAAAGTTAATTCGTCAAAATCTCGGTTTCATCACAATCCTAGAATAGGGTTCTAGCCCAACATGCTAGAAAATAATACACAAAGAATTAACGAAAGCATAATAGAAATCAAACACAGTTGAAGAACTTGAATTCCTCCGTTCTCTAGCTTCTGCTCTCTGCTAGATCGGTGTTTTCTCCTTCTCTTAGATGATTCATCTTCAGACCTTCAATGCCTATTTATAACCTTCATTACTCTCCAAAACGTGTCCGGGAATTAGGTCGTAAACAGGCTCCAAAAACGGCCCAAAAACGCGCCTGACTTAGAAATCCCGCCCCGCGGGCCGCGGCTCGGCATTAGTGTGCCGCGGCCCCCGGTACAGTGAGTACCGCGCCTGCTGTGCTGTGCATGTGCCGCGGCCTGGCCTTGGTCTGCCACGGCCACTGACCAAAAATTGTCGTTTTAGCTCGTTTTTCGTCGTTTAAGTTTCCGGACTCCAATTTTCTTCAAAACATATATAGATAAAGCATTAAAAGCTCATTTACGCCGATTTAAACTAAAAATGAGTATAAAATAATGAAGATTAAGCGCAAAAAATACAACTAACAAATACCCCCAAACATAAGCCTTTGCTTGTCCTCAAGCAAAAATTAATTTCAAATGAGATGACAAGTATCGTGGGTGAACGTGCAATATCCATAGTGTTCACCTGATTAATACTACCCTGAAAATCTCAAAGAAAAATACACGTATCATTTTAGTGAGTCACATCACGGATAAGGATTCCACAAAGCAATCATTTTTAGTGCTGATCTATCGGTTATGAAGGAAATCAAAGCTCAAAGATTAACAAGCGTGAATATAGCCGACCGCCAATATGAAGGGTTAGATTAAACAAGCAAACTCGCCCAGTCCCACAGTCTCGTGGCAAAAATGCAAGAGTTTCATCGTAAATAATAATCCTCGGACAGCATTCCCTTATGTATAATCATTATAATGATTCGAGTTAACCACTAGGTTCCAACTCTCGGGATGTTTCATCGGAATAACCCTAGGGTGGATTTCTATTCTCATGTATTGGGGAACCGTTTGATGTAAAAGACACTCATGGGGCTCATGAGTGCTTCTAGTTACTAAGTCTCCTTCTACAGCGGAGAAAAAACTCGAATGGTTTTCCCGCATGTCCAATTCAAAGTTGCTGTTTTACGCGAATGTAAACGACGGGTCACGTGAATACATCCGGTTACTTGGCTTATTTTCATCATCATGCGATTTTTCGGAACCATTAGTCTATTCAGGGTTGTCGTTTTACGTGAGAGTAAACAACGGGTTGCGTGAATACCCCCGGTTACTAGACTTCCCATCATAGAACATGTAAAACTTCTCGAATTTTTGGGAAAGACTGTCCGACTCTAAACTCAAATTAAATGCCAAGAAGACTCATGTTACTGGACGACTAGCTACATGAAAAGTGTAACCAAACGTATTGATGGCGGTTCGTAAACACGTATGCCTCATTTCTTATATGCTAAGATTTCTACAATAACGCAAAAAATTTCAGACCTAAATGAATACTCAAAGGAAACAAATATCGCAGACTACAAACTCGACCAAAACTCAACCGTTTCTTCAAAAAGAAATCAGTATCATATCATCAGTTTTCCACAAGGCTGCATGAAAAATCCACAAATGTAAATAAAGTCAAGACAAGCAAGGCTAGAGTCAATAACAACGAATAAGTAAATAACAACTGAAAGTAGCCCCCCCAAACTTAAGACGTACATTAACCTCAATGGACACAGATAGTAATATGCAATATGAGAAAAGGTCAAGTACTCCCCTAATATCAGCTCAGGAACTGGTGCCGGCCTCGTCCGGCGAGGAGGGTGGTGTAGATGGCCTGACTGGTGGAATGAAGGGTCCGTCCGGATGGAGTATATGGATCGTCCACGCAGCAAGATAGTCCTGATGATAAGCATCCCTCGCCGCCGAGCGCCTCTCTTCACGTCGATTGTCCCGGCGGGCCTGCTCGCGCATCTCCTCCCGAATAGATGTGAGGAGGGTGTCTCTCTCAGCTCGCATCTCCTCTCGAACAGCTGCTAGATGGCTGTCTCTCTCTCCGCATCTCCTCCCTCAGGCTGTCAAACATCGCCTGAAGGTGCTCTCTTGCTGGCGGTGGAGTGGAATCAGTCCGATCATCAGCATCCGCCGTCGGCTCATGTGTCAGGAGTAGTGGCTCGGGAGAATGCTCGTGTGGCTCATCGATCAGAAATCCTCATCCCCGCTCGTGTGCCCTCGCGCCACCCCATTGGTCGAAATGAGAGATAATACGGTGGTTGATTGGACCTTGGGGTGCAATAGACGGCTCGTCGTCGGGCCACGTCACGCCCGACTGGTGGCATAGAGCACATATCAGTGAGGGATGTTTTAATCCCGTCTTTGCCCCTCTATGGATACACTGAAATATAGAACAGGACAAATGTGGGGCCACATCAAACCGGAGTCCTGTCGTGATAGCATATAGTAATCGGGCACCAGGAAGTAAGACCGAGCGGATATGTGATGTAGGGTCGACTCGTGCACAAAGGAAGTAGAGCCAGGCTCGCCCGAGCCGACTTAGGCAAGAACTCTTGAAATAGAAAGCTGTGGAACCCGGGACGCGCGTCTCCCAGACGGAACCGGACTGAGCAAGTGCCTCCAGCAGAGCCTCCCTCGTGAGGCTACTCATAATCCGTGTGTACTCCGATTTATCCACCTCCGATAGCTCGTACAACCTCCGAATAGCGGCCACCGAAAAGTCCACAGTTTGGCCTCGGATGACGACCTCAGTCCGTGTATCTGGTCGCCCCATCATCTGTCCCGCCTGGATATGTCGCAATAGAGCACTGGCGTAGAACTCCTGGACAATAGAAATCACTGCCGGATCGGGTGGCGCAGTAAATCGAGTCCAACCCATCTCGTTGATCATATCCAATAGCTCGCCATCCTAGGGTGCGGGAGTGAATCCCCACTCCGGAATTATTGGATGAGGCCGGATCCTCTCGTTGAATATTCTATGAATGTCAGGATCAGAAAATTAGTGGGATTCCATATCTGCTCGGTTTTGTGACGTTTCCCCTCTTGTGGGGGATGATCGCGTCCTAGCCCTCGTACTCAACTTCCTTTTCCTAGCCATGACGAAATTCCTGAAAAATAAACGCCAGGAATTAAACAACTTTAGATAACTACACCACTCTCGACTTAAAATGTGCGGAAAATGAATATAGAGTCGAATGAACTCGCACTATCGTATGAGGGAAATAAGGCCGAGATTTTAAGCTCAAACATGATGTAAGGGTTGGGGGCACAATTTAATCCGATAATCGAATTCGCTGCAGACAATTTGAAGATGTTTAGCTCAAAAATTTTCATTGGAGCATTTTGTCAAATACCTTGCATGCGTTGGTTTAAATGAAGAATAAAAACAATAACATACTCAAATCAATCCTCAAAAAACAATAATTGAACCAAAAATCCACAACAATTCATGACACAATAACAAAACACCATCAATTAATTAAAAATCTTAGCATACTCCGATATAAATTTGGATAGGAATTTAGGAACTAAACACAAGTTCATCAAAGATTATTACCCAATCATCAATCCATGTTGCAATGAAGTTTTAGGGATGAGAGTTACCTTGTGTTGGATTGAAGAAGGTAAGAAGAAGAAACTTGAAGGGAGACTATCCGTGCACCGCGTGAAGAAGAAGATTGTAAACTTACCTTGTGTTTCGGACGACTGAGGTTATAAGGCTGCCCTGGACGTTTGACATTCGCAGCAGGGGCCGCGACACGTATCAAGTGAGCCGCGGCCCGTAGTACAGTAGGTTCTGGGTGCTGGGTATCTTCGGCGTGTGCCGCGGCTCATTAAACGGGTGCCGCGGCTCCAGGGGTTAGTGTGCCGCAGCTCAGAGAGAGCGTGCCGCGGCACAGAGTACAGTCTCCTGGGCACATATTTTGGGTCTCGGCGTGCCGCGACTCAGTTTCAACGTGCCGCGGCTCAGGGGTCGAGTGTGCCGTGGCTCAGTATGTTCGTGCTGCAGCACAGAGTACAGGAAGGTTAGCCCAATTTCTTAACTTGTGTGTGACGTGGCTCGCTATCATTGTGCCGCGGCCCAAACCTGACAAATGGCCCTGGAAGGTTCCTGCACAGAAATTTCAAAGGAAAATACCTAGAACATGAGAGATAAGCATATCAAAGCAAATATGACGAAAAAATTAGACTCCTAAAAATGAAAGAAAACAACGAAAATTAACATCTACAACTAATACTCGGGTTGCCTCCCGAGAAGCGCTAAGTTTACAGTCTTCAGCCGAACCTTTTTAAGATCAATTTGCTTTTCGCAAATACCATTTGGGCTCCACCCCATCCATCGAACCGTTAATATTTGTTTTAAATTTTTGACCATCAGTCTTTAACAGTTCGATTTTTGGTTTGGACCTCCAATGTCCTTTGCGAAAAGATTCGAATAATAGTAATTTTCCAAAACACCCAAATTTCACATGACTCGGCAACCGTTTCACTTCCGGCTTGGTTTTCTTTTTCAAGAACAAATTTATGACGGCTTGAGAATTTTTAGATGATGAGTGAACGGATGATGAAGACGAAATGTCCAAATGCCTAAGATATGCGACTCGTTCTACATTTTTCTCAGATGTCAGAACAACTGCAACAGATTCTGAACATTTCGACTCACAGCTTTCCCGGTATGTGTCTTTTGCCAAAATATCTAAGCCTGCGAATTGAGAACCTTTCTCGACATTACTTGGACACGGGAGAGATCGAAACACTTGGAGTGTGACTTGCTCATATTGAACCCGTAAAGTGAGTTTCCCTTTCTCTACATCAATGAGAGTTCGGCCGGTAGCTAAGAATGGTCTTCCCAAGATAATTGGGATGTCATGGTCCTCCTCTATATCGAGCACAATAAAATCGGCCGGAAAGATGAATTTATCGACTTTGACCAAAACGTCTTCTATTACCCCCCTCGGATACTTGATAGATCTGTCAGCTAATTGCAAAGAGACTGTCGTCGGCTTGGCTTCCCCAATACCTAGCTTCTTAAAAATGGAAAGGGGCATAAGATTAATACTGGCGCCGAGATCACACAACTCTCTATCAAAAGGCAGGTTTCCTATAGTACACGGTATATTGAAGCTTCCTGGATCCTTCAATTTTGGCGGGAGCTTTTTCTGCAAGATGGCGCTGCACTCTTCCGTCAATGCCACTGTCTCATACTCTTCGAGCTTCCTTTTGTTCGATAAGATCTCCTTCATGAACTTCACATAGCTCGGCATTTGTTCCAAGGCTTCGGCAAATGGAATATTGATATTTAGTTTCTTGAAGACGTCAAGAAACTTGGAGAATTGCTTGTCCAATTTTTGCTTTTGCCATCACTGCGGAAACGGGACGAGTGGCACATAGGCCATCGGATTGTCAGGAAACAGTTTTGAGCTTTTAGAAATTTGTGATTCTTTAGATGCCAGATTTTTCTTCTCCTCATCTTTACCTCTCTTTTTGTTTCTCCCGGGCTGCTCACACACTTCCTTCCCGCTTCTCAAGCCAATGGCATTAATACTCTCTCTGGGGTTCGTCTCAGTTGTACTTGGAAAGGTACCCTCAGGTCGGGCTGTTAACACATTTGCTATTTGACCCAATAGGACTTCCAAGTGGTGAATAGAGGCGGAATGGTTTTGCAAGGTTGCTTCCGTACGGGTCATGAACTGACTCGTATTTGCTGCTAATTTCGCCATTGCCTCCTCTAGAGAGATGTTTGGAGCAGGAGGAGGTTGTTGTTGTTGTTGAGAAAACTGAGGTTGGTTTGAATTTTGTCCATTTTTCCATGAAAACTTGGGGTGATTTCGCCACCCCGGATTATATGTGTTAGAATATGGGTTGTTCTGTCGATTTCCGTTCCCCACAAGCTAAGCTTGTTCCATCGGAGATTGCTCAAAAAGATTTCCAACTTGGCATTCCGCACTAGGGTGAGACCCGTTGCACCAATTACATGATTCCGTGGTAACGGTAGAAGGAGCGTGTGATAAGACTTGAAGTTGTTGAGTCAAGGCAGCAACTTGGGCCGATAGCGTAGATATTGGATCATTATCGGAAATTTCCATAACTCATTTCAGATTCAGAAGCTCTGAAGGCCACTGATACGTATTTGCCGCCATATTTTCTAATAAAGAATGGGCTTCAGCCATCGTCTTGCCCATTAGAGCTCCTCCAGCGGCTGCATCGACAAGAGTGCGTGTAGAAGCACTTAGTCCGTTATAGAAGGTCTGAATTTGTAGCCAATCCGGTAGACCATGGTGTGGGCATCTTCTTAGTAAATCCTTGTATCGCTCCCAAGCTTCATGAAGCGATTCCATCTCAAATTGCCCTAACGTCGTTATTTCATTCCGAAGTCTCGCTGTCTTTGCCGGCGGAAAGAACTTTGCCAAAAAGGCTTGTGCTAACTCCGCCCAAGTCGTGATAGAGCCCGGCGGAAGTGAATTTAACCAAAAATTGGCTTTATCCCTCAAAGAAAATGGGAAAAGCCATAGACGAATGGCGTCATCAGAAACTCCATTGTTCTTGAACGTATCACATATCTCGAGAAAGGACGCAATATGAGCATTGGGGTCTTCATTCGCTAATCCGCAGAATTGGCTTGCTTGTACCATCTGGATTATGGCCGGCTTTATCTCGAAATTGTTTGCTTGGACAGTTGGGCGCCGAATCCCCGAAAAATTCGCGTTGATTTGAGGCAATGCATAATCTCGGAGTGCCAGTGCCGGTTGAGCTTGCTGAATAGGGTTGTCCACTCCGCGATTTTCTGTATTATCGGCCATGGTATCTTTTATTGACAGCTCACGCCTCTCCTTCTTGTTTTTCCGCAAAGTGCGCTCGAGTTCAGTATCCAAAGGTAATAGGCCTTCGTTACTGAATTTTCTCATGCACTAAACGAAACTCCTGAAAGGAAAACAAATAATAAAAAATTACATAAAAATAAAATAATGTTCAAATTAAGACTAGAAATACTGAAATCGATATTAGTAAAACAATCAGTCCCCGGCAACGGCGCCAAAAACTTGTTATGTATTTCGGTGAACTCAAGTGCACGTTATCGTAAGAAAGTAATAAAGTGATAAGTAAGATATCGTTCCCACGAGGACTGACTTACTAACTACCAATTTATGTGTATTCTAATTTTATCTGAACGATCGAATATGGTGATGCAAGGAATATTAAAGAAAATTAATATAATGATAAACTAAGAACAATTAATAAAATCGATTATTAGAAGAAAGAAGATCAAATAGGAGAATAATCTAGGATTGAGAATCCGCCTCGATTTATCCGAATTACTCTTGATTTATATGAATTAAGTGATTTCCCAATTTATTGAAGGCGAAGATTTCTAAGATACTCTAATGCCTCTCCCGAGGTTAGTAGAATTTTCTAAGGCGAATAAAACACTCTATTCCCAGGTGAATTAATTCGACAATAGGCAAAATGTACAAAATCTTCAGACAGGCCACGTAATTCTTATGAGTATATTTCTATCTCACAGGATAAAACGTTTCTCACCAATTTTTCCTACCAACTCTCTCATCTCCCGATTCGAGTTGCGTAATCAAAACAATTCATCATAGGCCACATAATTGAACGCATTAAAAACAATTGGGGAAAACTCAATAAGAAAGGGGGATATATATATTGATAATGCAAAATCAAAAGTTAATTCGTCAAAATCTCGGTTTCATCACAATCCTAGAATAGGGTTCTAGCCCAACATGCTAGAAAATAATACACAAAGAATTAACGAAAGCATAATAGAAATCAAACACAGTTGAAGAACTTGAATTCCTCCGTTCTCTAGCTTCTGCTCTCTGCTAGATCGGTGTTTTCTCCTTCTCTTCGATGATTCATCTTCAGACCTTCAATGCCTATTTATAACCTTCATTAGTCTCCAAAACGCGTCCGGGAATTAGGTCGAAAACAGGCTCCAAAAACGGCCCAAAAACGCGCCTGACTTAGAAATCCCGCCCCGCGGGCCGCAGCTCGGCATTAGTGTGCCGCGGACCCCGGTACAGTGAGTACTGCGCCTGCTGTGCTGTGCGTGTGCCGCGGCCTGGCCTTGGTGTGCCGCGGCCCTTGACCAAAAATTGTCGTTTTAGCTCGTTTTTCGTCGTTTAAGTTTCCGGACTCCAATTTTCTTCAAAACATATATAGATAAAGCATTAAAAGCCTATTTACGCCGATTTAAACTAAAAATGGGTATAAAATAATGAAGATTAAGCGCATAAAAATACAGCTAACAAAAAAGTTTTGATAAAAAAACATAAAAAAAAATGTGTACGAGCCCATGTACCAGGAGTAAGAGATGCAGCATAGCTGCGCCGTGTAAGAAAGTCACGCGAATGGTTAAGCATTGATTATTTACGAGCAATCTTGTTGATGTGCAATGGCTAGAAGAATGAGTTCAAAGTTGGACTTTTATGATCTAATTGCTCTAATCGAGATGCGATGTATTAACATTCCAACCGTTGCGGATGATGATCTTTTTTTTTGTGCTTTAATCGTTTATGTCCTTTACCTTTGTTGAGAAGCAAGTTCCTTTCTTTGTACTTAATTGAAATCTTTAAGCTGGAATCAAATTTTGTTAACATATCACCCATTGTTTGATACATTTGCCATATGTGCGTCAAGTTAAACCTCGATGACATATTTTCTTGGTAGCCCTTCATTATAGGCATGTCAGGTAGAGATTGGATTGTTGGGAGTCGTGAGATTCATGATTTTCCTGTACGTATATGGGATAGAGATTGATTTATGAATCCTACCAATGTTGATGTGCTGGGTGAGGATTTAACCCATGATGGGACTAGCTGAACTATAGGAAGCCATCACGAATCACCGAAAGAGAACCATTTCAATGATTACGAGCGGCGATATTAATCATGTATTTGAAAAAAGTAAGAACAGAGTACTTTTGGGAGATGATACGAACTATGAAAGCAATGATATTGTTGAGGCAAAGTTACACTAGCTACTAATTCTACGTGACGAGGCTTGAGAGTAGCAAAGCTCAACTATACTCGATACCAGTTGTTAGCAAGCTCTCAAACGTACTTCTCGACGAGTTGCCAATGCTATCACCATAATTTAATGCTGGGTTCACTATTGAGCGAGGACCTAATGAGGTACTGGTTCCAAGAGCACCGTATCATATGGATTCATCGAAATTGCTTGTATTAAACAAGCAGTAAGATGAACTATTGGACGCAGGGCATAGTCGACTAACTGGTTCTCCACGGGCGTGGCACCACTGGTTGTCTAAAGGAAAGATGTCTCATCATGGTGATGTATTCACTACCACGACGACCATATTTTTATTATGCCATGATTGTAGGAATATTACACCCGCAAGAAAATTAGTTGACCATACTTGCGAGAGACCGTGTTACGGCAATATGTTGTATTTTACGGCCGTAACTACAGGGGTCTGTTGAACTTTCTGGGAGCAAGTAAGTTGGTTGTCTGAATAATTCCAAAGCCTTGTTATGGCCATTATATATCATCTTTTACGACCGTAATGATGACGGTTAGCTGAAGTCTCTAGAAGTCGTGTTACGACTGTACTAAATATTTACTTACGGTCGTAAAAGAACAATAGATTTGTGAATCGTAATGTTAACTTATTTCCATAAATTTCTTTTTCTTTTGTTTCACACTCATTTTTTTCATTCTCTGGCCTCGATGACTAATGTCTAAGAAGTTATATCATATCTTGACATAAAATATGAATATCACGAGTTTGTGATTATACCTTTTTGGCCAAATCAATACTTTGGTCATGTTTGCACACTTGATAAACCCGACCTTTCTTCAGTAATTCCGATGAGCTCATGGTTACCCTATGTTGATGATTTCTTGACATTTTCAAGAAATGAGACAAGCATGCGAGCATTTGCACCTTGTGCACCATGTGCTTAGAAGTGTAAAATTTTATACCAAATTTGACGAAAGTCGGTTTGGGATAAAGAAGTTAGTTTCTTCAAGCGTATTGTTCAGCTATAGATACTTGAGGAGAGTTTTGAGAGATCTTAGCGACATTCTCCAAGGTCCACATAAGAACAATATAATAAATTGAGGTTCCATTGACTTTATCGATTATTAATGTTGGTTTGTCGAGAGCTTTTAGAAAACTGTGAGGCCCCTTATTAAGCTATTGTAAAAGATTCGCGAAAATGTTAAAACCACTTCACACCCCAGAATGGGAGTGAAAAGGGTAATATGATGGATTATATGGCCAGCATGTCGTAAACTGGAACTGAGGTAGACGTGAGTTGGGTGATCGTCAATCGATCAACCAAATCAGCCCACTTTTGGGAATTATAGACACGTAGGAGTCAGAAAGGTTACCTCAATCATTCATTGATGAAATTATGGTATCGTATATTACTTACAGGGGCACCATTTTAAAACCAGGGTAGTCTATTAATATTGCGGTTTTGGGCAAGTTATCCTTAGAGCTTTAGGTACTGAATTAAAACTCATAATGTCGTATTGTTTCCATATTGAAAAACAGTCAGAGTGAACTTTTCGAACTCCAAAAGAAATATTGGGGACCAGCATTCTAAACCCGAAAGAAATCGAGGAACTCACTTGATGTTAGTTGAGATCACCTACAATGACAAGTTGGCATAGTTCAATTATCATAGCACCATTTTGAAGCCCGCTTGACGAACGTTACAGACTGTGATGAGATGAGTCGTTAGACCTTATGAACATCAAGCGGAGACCAAGCAAGGAAAATCACCATAATTCTGAAAAAGAAAATTATCAACACTGTGCAGGGTCAGCAAAAAGTTTTTATACTAATGTTTTTGTGTTACGGAAAGTATCCTTAATTTAAGGGTTTTCTGATTTTGCTGGAATACACGAGACTTTGGGGTTTAGTAATGAGTTGATGAAATGATGTATTGTATGACATTGTCATCATCTCCAACCACGTCTATATCATATCTCCTGTTTCTTAACTCAAGAAATACATTCCCGTTCCTAGTTGTGTAATCAACTTAGAAGAAATTGAAGTAACTGATGATATCACATTTTAAAGACGGGAAGTATTGGTCCGGGAGAGAGAATTCAAATAATTATAAAAATCCCTTAGTTGTGTCTTAAGGTCAATGAAGAAATATGGGAAACCAAAGATAGTGTGCACTCATGCTACATTAAGCCAATTACATCTAAGTTTCGGGACGAAACTTTTGTTTAGGGGGAGAGGGTGTGAAACCCCAGATTTTTACCCCTAAATAACTTATAATTTTTTTTACCCATTTTATGAATTCTATTGTCATTTTGTTGAACTTGTAACTGTTGCCATTCTTCATTATTAACATATCATTGAATTTTCGGGATTCTGAATATCGACATGTATCAATTATACGATGTCCTCTATGTTATCTTGAGATTAGTGATTGATTGGCACTATTCACATTGCAAAACTCATGATCACATGTGTATTTTTTTCCCTTACCTGTGTATTTTGCTCTATTTTAATTCTGACTGCTGATGTGAACCTGATTTGCATTATCATTATGGGTCATGTTAATAATGTTAGGTTCAATCGTACTTGTTAGAATACTTTAAAGTTGATTATGAGACCTTAAGAATTCACTTCAACGTCTTAATGACATTTTTGCTGTTCCTCGACTTAATGAGTTAATGAAATGATGCATCATATGAAATTTTCGTCATCACCGACCATGTCTATAACATATCTCGTGTTTCATAACTCTAGAAATACATTCCCGATCCTAGTTGTGTGAACGACTTTGGAGAAATCGAAGTAACTGATGATATCACATTTCAAAGACGGGAAGTATTGTACGGGAGCGACGAGTCAAATAATAATAAAAATCCCTTAGTAGTGTCTTGAGGTTAATGAAGCAATATGGGAAACCAAAGATAGTATGCACTCATGCTGCACTAAGCTAATTACGTCTAAGTTTCAGGATGGAACATTTTTTAGGGGGGAGAGTGTGAGACCCCAGATTTTTATTCCTAAATAACTTCTAATTTTTTACCCGTTTTATGAATTCTATTGTCATTTTGTTGAACTTGTAACTGTTGTCATTCTTCATTATTAACATATCATTGAATTCTCGGGATTTTGAATATCGACATGTATCGATTATACGATGTCCTCTATGTTATCTTGAGATTAGTGATTGATTGGGACTATTCACATTGCAAAACTCATGATCCCATGTGTATTTTTTTCCCTTACCCGTGTATTTTGCTCTATTTTAATTCTGACTGCTGATGTGAACCTGATTTGCAATATCATTATGGGTCATGTTAATAATGTTAGGTTCAATCGTACTCGTTAGAATACTTTAAAGTTGATTATGAGACCTTAAGAATTCACTTCAACGTCTCAATGACATTTTCGTTGTTCCTCGACTTAGTGAGTTAATGAAATGATGCATCATATGACATTGTCGTCATCACCGACCATGTCTATAACATATCTCGTGTTTCTCAACTCTAGAAATACATTCCCGATCCTAGTTGTGTGAACGACTTTGGAGAAATCGAAGTAACTGATGATATCACATTTCAAAGACGGGAAGTATTGTACGAGAGCGACGAGTCAAATAATAATAAAAATCCCTTAGTAGTGTCTTGAGGTTAATGAAGCAATATGGGAAACCAAACATAGTATGCACTCATGCTGCACTAATCCAATTACGTCTAAGTTTCGGGATGGAACGTTTTTTAGGGGGGAGAGTGTGAGACCCCAGATTTTTATTCCTAAATAACTTCTATTTTTTTACCCATTTTATGAATTCTATTGTCATTTTGTTGAACTTGTAACTGTTGTCATTCTTCATTATTAACATATCATTGAATTCTCGGGATTTTGAATATCGACATGTATCGATTATACGATGTCCTCTATGTTATCTTGAGATTAGTGATTGTTTGGCACTATTCTCGTTGCAAAATTCATGATCCCATATGTATTACTTTTCCTTACCCGTGTATTTTGCTCTATTTTAATTCTTACTATTGATGTGAACCCGATCTGCAATATCATCATGGGTCATCTTAATAATGTCAGGTTCAATCGTACTCGTTAGAATATTAAAGTTGATTATGAGACCTTAAGAATTCACTTCAGCGTCTCAATGACCTTTTCATTGTTTTGCGACGTTTCGAGGAACATTGTAGACTCGTCGATCAAACTATGACTGGATCGTTTGATTGGCCGCACGATTTACAATTCTTATTTCGAGATTATATTATTTGACCATTTAAAGTATAAATGGAGTACCACAGGGGTGTCAATAAATACAAGCATGGACCTTTCTGTAAGGCGCTGTGCACCACAACTTACTTTGATGAGTCACCATAAATTCAGGAAAAATCCAAAAATTATAAAATTTTACAAAATTTAGATTGTTCTGTTAGCTTTCCAATCGAACAAACGGTGAGAAAACCGGAGTTCAGATGAACAAATTATGACAGAAATAAGACAAGGGTATGTCTGTCGTGAGGCAAATTACCACTTTGCCCTTATAACGGACCTTAGGAGTTTTTTTTTTTGGAATAAATGGCAAAATTTCAGCCATTTTCATGGCATTTCAGCCATGAAGAACAGAGAGCTTCAACCCTCACTTAAAATTCCATTCTGGCCCGGTTTCGAGCAGTTTAAATGCGTAATCAATGCTTGAGAATCGAATAAGCTAGTCCGCTTCAGTCGATTTCAGCGATTTTCGCCGGATTGGAGGTAATCTGGCCCTGAACCCTAAACTTATTTTTATAGATTCTTGATTAATTGTTGTTATAGAATTTGTAAAAGATTATATATCGAGTATACTAGGCTTGTTCTTAACGACTCTAGCGGAACGGAAATTAAATCTTTTGTTCAAATCACCGTAATCGGATACCGTACGCGAAGTGTCCGATAAAAGTTCTCTAAGAGATTCGATTGGGGTTCTCGGTGTTATTTCAATTAGAATGAATAGCCCTAATGCTGATTATCATGAATTCATTGTTGTAGGTCCGAAATTTCAGAGTTTTTAATCCTAAATACAAAACCGTTGGAAATATTTTTGTCCCTAAAGTCGCCAGGCGAGTATTTGATTACATTTATGAATTATCTTGCAATTTAAAGTATATAAATGTGTTTTTGGAACTTAGTTATTTGTATTTTAAAATTTACTAATGTTTATTGATGTTTTGAAATATTTTTGGGAATATTTTCCAAAAAAATTAATGAGTTCTGAGGTTCGAAAAAAATATTTACGAATGATGTTTAAACAGATTTTCAAAAGATTTTTGAAAAAGAAACTGAAAGTGGTTCTTCAAAAATGTCAAACGCTGACTTTCCTAAATTTATATCAATATGATGGCATTTCATAAATATTTTGTTGAAGATGATTTGGAGATATTATTTCTGATTGTGATTTAAAAGCATAGTTGTAGCTTTTGATGATTGCGACTGGCGTCGTCAAAGTATGTGGCAACGGATTGTGAAATGTAAAATAACATGATATTTTTGAAAAAACTGTACCAACTTTGATATTCTTCAGATGTTTTGAGATTTGTGGACTGGGTAAAGCCAAAGGATTGCCCTGATGAGGGCTATGGGGTATATGTTATTGTTTAGGTAGTTCGACAGACTCCTGACTTGGTATGTACCACCCGGGGGGTAATCCAACCAGGGATGTGCCGACAGGGACTCTGGGTATATTTTATCGTCTTGAACATGCGTTCGTACCGGGTATATACCTGGATGTCCAGTGACTTGATGAGATATGATGTGCGTATTATTCCGGAATAATGACGTGGATTATGCTGTCGCTATCACGATACTGTTGAGACGTTGGTAAATGATGGTTATTATTTCTCTCTGATAATTTTAGTGTACTCAGCCCTATGTTTATTTTTATTGCACGTTATACATTTTCATGTATCAAGTACTTGTACCGGCTGTTAGCTGACCCCTTCAAGGGTGAGTACCTTATTGAACAGGTTGTTATCTGTATATTGAACAGGTTGTGGGTGTCACTATGTTCGACCTTGCCGACCAGTATGATTATTGTGTTGTGTATCAGACCTTGTCGATCGTCATGTTGTGGAGGTGTTGTATTGTCGACCTTGCCAGTTGACGAGTGTTGCTTTTATATTATGTTCGACCTGATTGGTCGTTCTTTATATGTGTGTTAAACAGGTTTTGCCTTGTGGATTCTCGAAATGGATCCACGGCGCTGTAACAGTGCCGACTCGGGATGAGGTTGTTACAAATACTAGCATACTCTAACTGATGTATCTAACATACGCTGATGATCAAAACTAACGCACTTAAAGACAACTACCTAGCGTATGCAAGAGGCAGTCAAAATCAAACTAGGCGTGGTAGGCGGGTGGAGCTGGATGAATGATATTATTGGATCCTCTTGCATGAACCTAAACAACTTTCGGAAAATTTAAGTCAACAACTATTAGTGTACGCTACAATATAATTATGAAGTATGCTAAGTCAATTAACTACCCAACATAAGACTTTTAACAACGTACGTAATGATATGATAGAAATGAGACAATAAGCTACGTAAATCGATCGCGTACGCCAATGTAGTGTGTTAGCTTACGTTATAGTATGGTATTTAAAGACATCAACCTCTTTCATTTCCTCCATCCAATTTCTCCGAATTCTGCACCCTTGAGAGCTCTCCCAACCCTATAAACTCCTTATATCAGCCTCTCAACTTGGTTTTGGGTATCGTAGGCACCTTCTATTGGTGTTCAAGATTCCGACATTGTCTTCTATCGATTGCTTCGTTATTTATCTCTATATAAGGTATGTTGATGCTACTCCAGCCTTGAGTTCATGTTTCTAGGATTGTTATGAACACACTTCTGAGATTATTAGGCCTCGTTGATGACTTAATGAACAGAACACCATGTTTTAGGAGGTTTGAGATGATTAAACCTAGATTATTCCCTTGTTAAGACATTTATATGCTGGCCTATGATTATGTTGAGTGGTATGATGTAGTTTTTAGTGATATTCATGTCTTCCTATTTATAATTTCTAAATACATGGGGATTAGGTGACTTGAAGTTGAAAATACTCATAATAGGTGAATGATAAGGAAGAGTATAGAAGCCTTCACCAAAAGTATAATCTTTTCCACTTTGTAGAGAATCATAGATTGAGTATCCTTCCTATATTGATCATTGTTTGGAGATAAATGTGACGATGATAAATTTGTTGAACTATTAGAACTCTTGTAGGAGGATTAATCACAAAGAAGTATTGGATTTTTAGTAAGGTTACGAATTAAACTTAGAAATCCAAATGAATATGTTCCCTTGTATGACATTTTGGGACTCGTTCATCATGATCATATTCTTGATATAGGACCGTCGAGTAGCTCAACCGTATGTATATGAGTTGATGTCACGGTTTTAGTATTAAATTGTTGACGACTTGAATGTACTTAAATTTCATAGATGTAGTCAAATTATCCCTGTTATTGCCATTAAATTCTCATGATATGGTGAGAAACCGACTAAGTGTTCGCCATATTGTTGAACCATCAAAACCAACCATATGTAGGATGATTAACTCAATCATAGATTAGGAACGTCCGATGCTTGTGCGTTAGTTATGTATACACAAGTTAAACTCTTCATTATTTCTTTTGTATAAGGTTCAAGTTTTGCAAGTGGTTGATCGAAGGGACGTCCTTCGAGTGTGTTGGAATTCATCGAAAGTATTTAATCCTAGTCATCATCATAAGGCAAGTACTTTAGTTATGTTTTCGTGTTAATGTCATTCATGTTGTCGTGCATATATGTGCCATTGTTGTTTGTCCACCCCGTGTTGGTCCGACGGGATCATCTTGGGATCTATGCTACCATGTGCTATATCATTAGATGGGGTTTCCACCACGTGTTGGTCCGACATGATCATATTGGGATGTAGGCAGTGAACGATGGATCACGGATTACCATGTGTATGTTGATATTGCCATGTTGTGTAATGCATTATAGGTCTTCTCGTAGGAGGAGCTTGTAAGTTGTTATTATTCATCGTGAATTGTCGAATAATCTCTTGTTGTATGATTATCTTACTTGTACTAGCCTCGTTTTGCTAACCCCTTTGGGTGTGGATATGTATTTCATGTTCAGGATCCAGGCGTACGGGAAAACAATCACTGGGGAAACATGATTGTAATACCCAGTTGTCAATTCATTCATTATCATTCGGTAATTGTCACTCAGTATTTTTTAACTCATTAATAACCATTCATCATTCATATTCATTCATTGTATTCACCGTTCGACGTATTTCGAATTATATATCAGTAATCATTCACCTTTCAACCCGGTGGTGGAATTGAGCCGAGTATATCATCATTGTCATCCTTGTAGTGGGCTGTGTGTGAGGATTAGCGCATGCTACGTACTCTCTTTAGTGCGCGCTAGGTGAGTACTGGTAGTGCATGCTACCTCTCAGCATTAGCGCACGCTGTTGTGGGTCAGCCAGACAGTCCAGAAGGTACTGGACTGAATTGATGTAATTCATAGCGCACGCTTAGAGTGGTTATAGCGTACGCTAGTGGTATTGTTAGCGCACGCTAAGCACTAGTGTAGCGCGCGCTAAGGTTCGACCAGACAGGGTCTAGTGGATACTGGAGTGGAATGGAATAATTCATAGCACATGCTAAGGTGTATTTTAGTGTACGCTAATGGTGTTAGTAGCGCACGCTAAGCATCAGTGTAGCGCGCGCTAAGACTCAATCAAACAAAGTTCAGTGGGTACTGGACTGAAGAGGAATATTTCTTAGCACACGCTAAGAGTGGATATAGCGTACGCTAATGGTGTTGATAGCGCACGCTAAGTATTAGTGTAGCGTGCGTTAAGGCTCGATTAGGCGGAGGACAATAAGTTCTGGACTCCAGTGTCTGGACCCAACTATCAGGTAGCGCACACTACTAATGGTACATAGCGCACGCTAATAGGAGGCGTTATCGCACACTACCAAGGTATGTAGCGCACGCTAATGATGCAGGCAGTGGGTACTGGACTACCCAGTAAACCCACTAGCGCACGCTAAACACAGGAGCTAGCATGCGCTAAGCTGGGTTTAGTATATATATAGGACAGTTCAGTCCAGTTTCATAATTTTCACATCTCACCTCCTTCATTGGGCGATTTCGGGCGATTTTGGATGATTTGAGAAGTGTTCTTCGAGCTACAATCACCCTTCATCATTTTCAAGCTTCTAGTTCAGATTAATCATCATCTAATCCTCTCCAACTCACCAAATCAAGGTAAACATTTATTGAATCTAGAATTTTGGGATTTGAGCGTTTTCATTCCGATCTCTTCGTGTTAACTTGATATTATGTTTTAATATGTTAGATATGGATTATCTACCTTGGATAAATGTATTCCTACGGATTTATTGGTGTATATTTCGGATTTGATGAATATTTAGGGGATTATTCAAGAACCCTTGATGTTTGACTTTGGTTATTTTGGGGGTTTTCGATTGATGTTGTCGTAACCTTGAGTTGTGGTTCCTATTGGATTATTGATATCATTGGAGTTGTTTTGTTGGATTGTATTACTCGTTTAAAGGTTGGTTTCGTTAAAGTTGGGGTTTGTTGTAATCAACGGAAAATGTTTACAATGTAATGCCCCAATGAGTTTGGTTATTGTTTTATCGACTTTTGAGTTGGTCGTGATTCATGATTTATACGTATATCAAGCATTTGTTGGTAATTATGTTATTCAAGGTTGTTCGAGCGACCGATATTTCCATTAGGACGTTTGTTCGAGAGGGGACATTTCAATACTGGTATTTGTGTAAGTTAATTCTTACTCGGTTAAAAGGATATTCATTCCTTTCGTTGTTGTTCATTCATATTCATAATTCATTCATGGTATATTAATCATGTTGAGACTTGTAATTATCAAACTAATCATTCATTTCACGAGGAACGAGGGTTCCAATCATTTCAGTGAGCTATCACTCATTTCATTATTATTTCATCTCGGTGAGTCATTCTTGACCCTTGTCGGATTGTTATTCATTAATATTATCATGGTCACTTTTGTTCTTGTGACCTTCTGGGTTCATATTGCGTGACCGGGTGGTTATATGTGGAGTTTTTAGTCGGGCACACGATAGTCATGTGGTGCGGGTTCACCGACACATTAGACTGTGCACAAGGTAACGTGCCTCCGTGAGACTAATTAGGTACAAGTGCGGGTGTGTCCGGACACTCGTCTTGTGCACTTGCACGTCCCATTACGGGCGTACTATGATGTCCCTCTTCAGATTAATCCCATAACTAAGATATATAATGATTGTGTTTATTCAACTCCTAAGGATTATTGTTCTGTGTAACTGACCCCATTGGGGGATGTTGTTTTCAGGTCATGGCAAGGCAAAGGCACGGGAAGAGAACGTTGACGGCGAGGAGTCCCAGTGATACTAGTAGGGGGCCCCAGTCCTTATCAGTCATTCATGTTTCTTCATTTTTATTTCCGCTACAAATTTCCGTTTGGACGTTCATGCTATACAGTGTTGTATATTTTATCTTCATATAAAATATGCAGGTATTCTGTATTTCCTGGGTGTATTGTACTCAAAACTCCTCATCGGAGTAATTTGGCAATATAATATGGTTCGGTACTACAGTGATATTATTTAATTCATTAATTTTCATTCGCCAGGTGGGTCCCGGTTGGGGGTCCACGGCACTGTAATAGCCGCCTAGTTGGGGTGCTACAGAGTTTGTATCAGCGCGTGGTTTTGAATACTACTATCTGAGTCATGTCTCATTGAAATCATTGATCATCAGACTAGTATCATTGGACGTTCGCGTCACGTGTGACCTGTGCAAGCGCCGAGCCCCTCAGACCAAAGAACAGTAAGATTTCTGACGCCATGGTATAATTTCTGGAAATAAGAATCACTTATTCATCATTCATCAGTCAACAATCCTCAATCATCATTTTCATTTTGATCATGTCAATCAAGTTAACTCATTAACCATTCAGTCAATTTCATTGTTCAGTTGTTGATCTCGTGGATCGTATCATCAAATCTTGTTAACTTGCTCAAAATGATCATTTCAATAATTTCATAAAATAATCATGTCACCTCAGTTAATTTTTTATGCGAGATCTATAATCATCATGTGACTTTCCTACTTTAGTATGGATAGAGCTGTCATAGGACGCAGGGGAAGAGGCCGCGGTGCGGGCTGAAACCCGGGAGCTCGAGTGAATACACACGTGAAAACGAGGAATAATGTCAATTCAACTAGTAGCAATGCTGCCACTCATTCACCGGGAGATAATCATTCACTGTCAGGAAGTTGTACCCATGATACAGCTCAATCAGAAGGTGTTCGGGTTGATCCACTCACTTTTATGCAGGGCATGATGGCCCAGATGGCACGTCTGATGGAGACGATGCAGAACTCAACTGCTCAGAATCAACAGGCTCCTCCGTCGCCACCTCAGAGGCAAGAGAAGAGTGTGAGCAATATTATTGGTGACATCTCTCGCCAAAGACCACCTACTTTTGAGGGCTCATCTAAGCCGGCGGATATTATTCACTGTCTTGAGCATTTTGAGAAGTTATTTGTTATGGTGGACTGTCCTAAGGGACACAAAGTTTCAGTTGCGGCTTACTATCTAGGTAAGAGTGCTCACTCATGGTGGCTATCCTTGAAGCCCAATGACGGATCTTGCACTTGGGACCATTTCAAGACCCTCATGATGGAAAGGTATTATCTGGCCCCACCCAGGGAGGCTAAGTTATCAGAATTACTCACTCCCGACCCCTCAACGGAAGACGATGTTCTCACTATCGCCAAGAAGTTTCAGAAGCTTCTTCCATTCGCCTCATCCATTATCCACTCTGAGGCGGATAAAATCAAGTATTTCAGTAAGAGGTTGAAACCTCGTATGAGGATGTAATTGCTTAATCATCATTGCACCACCCTGGCTGAATTCAACGAGAAAGCTCTTACTTATGAGCTTACTGCTAAGGAAATTGCTAAACAATAACCCTCATCTGCTAGCAAGAAATCAAAGAATCGTAATCAGTCCGAAGGCGGTCAGGCAACCTTCAAGAAGCCTCGTGCAGGCCCTACTTTTTCTGAGCGACCTCCTATAGCGCCTAAACCTGCGGAATCTCAGTTGCGAGTGGCCAGTTCGGCCATCACCTGTTTCAACTATAGAGAACAGTGTCATTTCAGTACTAAGTGTCCGAGGCAGACTACCACGTGTAACAACTGTGGAGTTGCCAGGCATAAGGACCGTTTCTGCCAAAGAGACTCCAAGCATAATCCAGCAGCATCTCAGGCCCTGACGCAGTCAGCTGTTCAGAATCAGGCTGCTCAGACAGCGTCGTTTAAGACGACGGGAGCAACCAAAGGCAGAGCTCATTCTTATCAGACAAGAGCATCCGGTACAGGGGCTAGCAAGCCCCGAATTTATGAGATGAAGAGGACCGACGATCCGGAGGCCCGAATGATCTCAGGTACACTCGAAATTCTTTATCAACCTGTGTGTACCCTTTTTGATACTGGTGCATCGCATTCATTCATTTCTGAGTCATGTTTGAGTAGACTACACCTGGATAGTGCTGCTAGTTGTGAACCTTATGTCATTAGTCTACCAGACGGTAGAAGAATTATCGGAGATCGTGAGATTAAGAATTGTCCAATTCAGCTTAATGGTCATGATTGGTTGGCGGACCTAATCGTAGTAGATTTACCTAAGGACGATGTAATATTGGGTATTGATTGGATAGATCATCATGATGCCGTTCTTATTGTCCGTAAGCGTATGGTCACTATTGTTTCATACGATGGAGTCGATTGTGTGTTTCAGGGGAGTAATCCCAGTTGCTCCAGAAGAGTTATTAACATGATGAAAGCAGTGAAGTTACACAATCAGGGATGTATTGGTTATTGGTGCTATATAACCAAGACCGAGAAATCATCAATGACGTTGGCGGATATTCCTGTAGTGAGAGAATATGACGATGTATTTACAGACGAGTTACCTGTTTTACCTCCACAGAGAGAGGTGGAATTCACAATAGGGTTAGAGCCTGGTACGTCCCCATTATCGAAGGCATCGTATCGGATGGCCCCTATAGAAATGCAGGAATTAAAGAATCAACTGGAGGAATTGACCGAGAAAGGTTATATCGGACCGAGTGCATCCCCGTGGGGAGCACCAGTGTTATTTGTCAAGAAAAAGGACGGTTCATTTCTCTTGTGCGTTGATTATCGAGAGTTGAACAGGGTGACGATCAAGAATAAATATCCCCTACCCCGTAATGATGATCTCTTAGATCAACTTCAGGAAGCTTCAGTATTTTCCAAGATAGATTTAAGATCTGGGTATCATCAGTTGCGAATTCGAGAGTTGGATATCGCAAGAACGGCGTTTCGAACACGCTATGGGCACTACGAGTTTGTAGTGATGCCGTTTGGGTTAACTAATGCACCTGCGATATTCATGAAGTTAATGAATCGGGTTTTCATCGACTATTTGGATCAGTCTGTGGTTGTTTTCATAGACGACATTTTAATTTATTCTCGTGACCGAGAGGAGCACGAATTTCACCTTCATCAAGTTCTCGATGTGTTGAGACGAGAGCAACTCTATGGAAAGTTTTCCAAATATGAGTTCTGGATGTCCGAGGTGACGTTTCTCGGACATGTGGTTTCATCAGACGGAGTACGTGTTGACCCTCAGAAAACGGATGTTATTCGAGATTGGCAACCACCGAAGAATGTTAAGGAAATCCGAAGCTTTCTCGGATTAGCATGCTATTACCAGCGATTTATGGAAGGGTTTTTTAAAATCGCTCAACCTATGACGAACCTTTTATGGGAGGATAAGAAATACACGTGGTCTGATGCGTGTCAACAGAGTTTTGAGGAACTCAAGAGCCGTTTAATTTCAGCGCCTGTCCTTTCCTTCCCACAAGGGACGGAAGGATTCGTGGTTTATAGTGACACATCCGGACACGGTCTTAGATGTGTATTAATGCAAAATGGGAAAGTTATTGCCTAATCTTCAGGGCAACTGAGACCTTACGAGGTCAATTACCCGACCCACTGTAACACCCCCAAACCATTCGGGAATATTACAGCGCCGCAGACCCTCTCCGCGAGGATCTACCAGGCTAAATACAAAACAATGCATCACTTCACATGCCGACATGGCTACGTAAAGGACCGTTAGACCGATTAGGTCTTATATCACAACACACACAACATTACATACATGATACTTGCCCAGAACACATACCCACGCAGGGGCTAGAATACAATAACACTCCCATAAATCGGGGTAACAACACATCGGAGGGATAACCAACATGACTCTACCAAATACTCTACAATTGGTCTTCACGTGATTAGTATCTTCGTCTCCCATCATCCTTCGTATCGATCCTGTGATTCGCTCCCCAGCTACCTGCAAGTACCTGGACGTAATACAGACATCCACCCCCCGAATACTCGGGGGATAGCAAAACTCCACTGTTTTGCTAGTGCAAGTATAAAACAGAAGTACAAGCCATACACAACGTGCTTCAAGAATATAATAATCTTGAATATATTTTCCGAGATAATTCACTTAATCAAAACAGTTTGATTTATAAAAAGGGTAGGAAATAGTACCATGTATCTCTTACAAAACATTTTATAATCTCAGGAGTTTGAAAACATTTGGAAATAATGAATTCTCAAGTCTTTCGAAAACACTTGGGGGCACGGCCCAAAATCGTCTTTCCAAAGTACGATTCCAATAATAAAATGCGGTTTCACAACCCAATTCACAACACACGGGGTCCAAGACCCAAATCATAAGCCACAGGGTCCACGACCCGAATCACATATCACATGTTCCTAAGGAGTATTCGCGTCCCGTGCTAACAAGCCACGAACCTCAGATGCTCCCGTAGAACATACCTGAGTGAATAACCCAACAGAAGCCATACCAAAATCACATGTCCTCGTGGCAACAACCACAGAACCATTCCAAATCACAACCATAAATTATCCCAGCATCGGCCAACAAGCCACGAACCCTGAGTCCCCGCAAGACATACCCGATGATAACCCCACAAGTTATCTCGGCATCGGGCTAGCAAGCCCCGAACCTCGGAGTCCCCGCAAGACATACCCGACGATAACCCTACGGTCACGCCCGACCCATACTAGCAAGTATGGATCCCGGAGATTCAACAATCCTACCCGGAGGCACATCACTTTCAGCAATCACATCACAATGAGCAGAACATCAAGCCAAGCAACACTTAAACATCACAACCTCCTTTCAAAGGAGTAACAACTAATATCCCACGTAATACATTCTTAACGAACAAGTACACATAACATTATGTAATCCCCGGCAAAGGATTACGGTCTAATAAACTCATTCAATGTGATCATATCATCTTTTCAACATACAAATCCAACACACATATTCCGAGAACACATATATTCACGAAGTACATAAATTATCGTTGAAAGACAACATTTATCGAGAATATACCGATCCCTTTTTACGTTCATTAAACATTGGGTTTCGCACGAATTCCTTTACCATTAATTACGCCTACGAAACATGAAACGTATGGACAAGATACTTGCCTCGATATCACGAGCGAAAACGATTTAACGGGCACGATCGGAAACCTTCGAACCTCTAAAAACGATCAAGACTTCGGATAAATTCACGAATACTACGAAAATAGCATCACCACAAATCAATAACACTAATCGAAATCCGAAACGATCCTAAAACGACAAGGATCTAAGTATTCTCAAAGAAATCAAGAATCGTTGATCCGGCGATAAAAATCGATGAACGGTTAACAAAATCAAGATTACGGTCAAGACAAACAAGAACAAATAACCGATCGGATGAGATCGGTCAAGAATCACAAATCCAAGCAAAAACCCCAAATTTAAGAAAATAGGGTTCTAACAAGAGATTACCTTGATTTGGACTAAGAAGACGATTAGATGTTGTTAAACATCTACAAATCCGCTCAAAGATGAAGCTAGAAGAAAAAAATCGGTCCTACTGCCTCTGGATCTCACTCCGCTAAGGGATGAAGAAAAGTGGGAAATGACGACTTAATGCCGCCCAAGATTTATATCGATGCTTATTAGCGTGCGCTAATCACCCTTCATTAGCGTGCGCTAACGGGTCAACGCTCCAGAGAAACCGCGTATAACATAGTTAGCGTGCGCTAGCCAACACCGTAGCGCCGCTAACGGGTCACAAAACCATCCAGAGCCCTCGACCGAATCGCACTTACCGGTAGCGTGCGCTAGAAAGAAGAGGGAGCGCGGCGCTAAGCGGTTGATAGCGCGGCGCTAGCTATCGGCCTTAGCGTGCGCTAATAAAGCTCGGCCCCATCCAAGAATTACCGGATCGCCTCGATCGCCAGCTAGCGTGCGCTACACATTCGGAGCGTGCGCTAAACACCACGCAGTAGCGTGCGCTATGCTTCAAGCATTAGCGTGCGCTACACCAGAAAATCTCACAAACTCACAAAGTGATCCCAAATGCCTCCAAAAACATGTCCCAACAAGACACACCCAAACATGGCACGAAAATCCAACTATGAGGACAATGACAAACCGATAAAACCCAGAAAACCCAACGAATCCGGAATAAAGATCTCGGGTATTACATTCTACCCCTCTTAAAAGAAGTTTCGTCCTCGAAACTTGAAACATGGAACGAACGACGCAAAACAAACTCAGATAACACACGATATCCGTTGCCGAAATAACAAAACACGATGAACGAAAATCAATACGGTTGAACAATTCAACAGTACATCAGTCAAAACGCGAGCTATTCGCTGAACCAATACGAAATTCCACAGCCCAAGGGTTGAAAGATCGAACACAAAACTAATTTCCTGAACTTAAGGAAATTACGAAGGAGTCCTAACGCTCAACAATTACGAAACGAGATCAACAAAAACTGAACCATCAAACGATTGAGTTACAACGATCGAGACAACAACAGTCGATCAATCATGTTCGAATCACGACGAACAATAATACTCAAACAACAACCCCAAAGTTCACATCTCGACTTGAGACAATATACGATCCGGTGAAGACAACAAGATGTGTATTCACATAAGATCCACAGAAAGGGAATAGCAATTGGAAAGTCATAGCGACAAACGGTTTATTCTGAAACAATACTACAACTCGTTTGATCAACCAAAAGCACAAGACAGACAAGTTCGTAAAATATCAACGAACATAAACGATTCGACAGAGTCGAAAGTACAGAGTTCAAAATCCGATTCACTTCAAATAAAAGAAGTTAATCTCCTAATATCAAAACAACAAAACGAGGGAAATAACATAACAAACAATCGATAGGATAAGCCACTCGGGGGCTTCTGAGTCGATCCGGATGTCGGTGCTCAAGTCCGTGCCCGGAAGGCTCGGTAACCATCTCGCAAACTGAACTCGGTGTCCTCGAGTCCACACCGTAACACGTTATCAAGTGAGAAGGACAATGTGCACGAACATGTCCCGCCACATTACAATTAAAACATCTCCGGCTTTACCAGAGTCGAATGTAAGACTTGGAACTCGGGCCCACGCATCGAGCGATGGAGCTTCCACAAATGAAAGGCTACGACATTGAAAACTAGAAATACCAACTCCCGCACCGTCCACACGGTCATCGGACTTCCTCCGCTTCTTCGACTGGCACACGCTCCGACGATAACGAAGCTAGTTCACGGGCTAATGCTCGATCTTGATAGTCCCTCAACGAGGTGCAATTGAATCCCGACATATACACGCGAATATCCGGCTTCATCCGTCTGTCAAAGTGAAGGATTCTCTCTTCCTCGGTTCTCACTCGGTCTCGCACATAACTGAGTTGTTTGCTATAATCGATGATAGCTTGCGACACCGATATATCTTGCGGTTCTGCCAAGTAGAATTCGCGAATCCTCTGCTCCCTAATCGGTTTCGGACAGAACTCGGCTTCCATAAATGCTTGGAACTCCGCCCACGTGACATCACGATCACGAGGTTTAACAGCTTCCCACCAATTAGCGGCATCTTTGTCGAGAAGGTACTGAGCGATAGGTACCTTCCGCTCTTCAGGACATCCGACAGCCTCGAAAATCTTTCCCAACTGGAAAATCCAATCATCCCACCAACGCATCCGCAAAGACCGCGAATCGAGGGGGATTCATACGAACTACCTCGCGAAGCCATTGATTTACACCAACGTTCTGACTCGCGTCAATGCTACGTTGAACCACCTGGGTCAACTGAGTCATCTGAGTCGCTACTTGTTGCAATATAGTAGCAACACCCAAACTAAAATCATTCCCAGCGGCATTCTCTCGATTCCGCATCTGATCCCCGTGGCCATCAGCGCCACGGCCATTTACTACGACCTTTGCCCCTCGGCATACTAACAAACAACAACCTATGGTAAAGAAAGATCATAACACATAGCAAGATATTCACATCTCTGTCTTTAATCCAACATCATTAAATCATATACATTTTACCATTTAATTCCAGCTAGAGCACAATATACAAACTATTATACCAACAATCTTCATTTATAATGCCGCTGTTATGCGATTTATAAATGCAATGAAATTGAAATCATCCATTATATCAAAATCACTTTCTGTACGGTTTCCGCGCCGGAACTCACCAAGTTGAAAACCATTTTCGAAAACGTTCCAAAATGCTAGAAAGGCCGATGACGGTAATACTTTCCAAATACTCCCCAAAAGTCATTTTCCAAATACCAAATACCGTCACCAAATACCGTTTGAAATTACAAGGCGTAAACGCGACAACTCAATAGTTTCAAAATATATGTTAAATCGCCCGACAAAAGAGTTGGGAAAAAGGGTCAACGAAATAATTCAAATTTACAAATACGAAAGGTCATTTTGAAACACACACTATTTGGTAAAAGTACCCAAAATGTCACTTTGAACTTTACACACGCAGCGGACAAGAACACAGTTCAAATTACACATAACCACACCCAACAGTTGTTATTCATGAACAACACACATGGAGTACCGTCTCAAACGGTCAGCCTAACAATCGCAAAAGTTAGACTTACGGCCAGAATGTAGTTTCCGAGCTTCTGCTCAGACCGGTTAGGGTATGATTCAACAGAGACTTAGCGTGCGCTAGCCATGCCACGTTAGTGCGCGCTAGTTATACTAATTCAGCAACACATTCGTGAGCATATATCAAATTATGCCAAACGCCGAAGGTTACATATAAACAACAACATACGAATCCAAACGCCCACAATTTACATTCCCACTACATATCGTTTAATCGAAAAAGTTGAAGGCGAAAGTCACGTCTCAAGTAAACTATTGGTAGACCTCGTTTAAGCATTTAAAATCAAATTTTGAAAATTTTCAATGCAAGATGAAAATATAATATGTGTAGTTTGAATTCTCAAAATCTTTGGTCTCGAGGTCATCATACGAAAATCAAATCATTCTTCCTTCTCGAAGGATATTTTTAAATAGAATTTACGTGACTTCCCCCAAAACATTTGAAATTGAAATATCACATTGATAAACTTTTATTGAGTAACCAATCCAAAACATCACTCCTGTAAAACGGTTTCACACAAGGATGTATACATATATACATGCATACCGGTACTACTCTTTATTCCAACACAATACGAGAATCAAACAAGTATGGAGTAAGTATTCACGAGGCACAATTAAACTCCACATAATAACACAGAATCACATAAAGTCGTATAGCACGAGACACAACAAAGTAGGGAGACTTACATCCACAGATCGCACGAAGATGATGGTTGCACCTCGATACTAATCACGACCGACAACTCAGACGACGCGTCGCGACACCACTCAGTCAGACCAAATCTGACAAGACAAGACCCGACAACACACAACTCAACCCGACAGCCTAGGTTTCCTCAACCTAAGCTCCGATACCATATTCTGTAACACCCCCAAACCATTCGGGAATATTACAGCCGCACTCCTCTCCGCGAGGATCTACCAAAGCTAAATACAAAACAATGCATCACTTCACATGCCGACATGGCTACGTAAAGGACCGTTAGACCGATTAGGTCTTATATCACAACACACACAACATTACATACATGATACTTGCCTGTAACACATACCCACGCAGGGGCTAGAATACAGTAACACTCCCATAAATCGGGGTAACAACACATCGGAGGGATAACCAACATGACTCTACCAAATACTCTACAATTGGTCTTCACGTGATTAGTATCTTCGTCTCCCATCATCCTTCGTATCGATCCTGTGATTCGCTCCCCACTACCTGCAAGTACCGGACGCAATACAGACATCCACCCCCGAATACTCGGGGTTAGCAAACTCCACTGTTTTGCTAGTGCAAGTATAAAACAGAAGTACAAGCCATACACAACGTGCTTCAAGAATATAATAATCTTGAATATATTTTCCGAGATAATTCACTTAATCAAAACAGTTTGATTTATAAAAAGGGTAGGAAATAGTACCATGTATCTCTTACAAAACATTTTATAATCTCAGGAGTTTGAAAACATTTGGAAATAATGAATTCTCAAGTCTTTCGAAAACACTTGGGGGCACGGCCCAAAATCGTCTTTCCAAAGTACGATTCCAATAATAAAATGCGGTTTCACAACCCAATTCACAACACACGGGGTCCAAGACCCAAATCATAAGCCACAGGGTCCACGACCCGAATCACATATCACATGTTCCTAAGGATTATTCGCGTCCCGTGCTAACAAGCCACGAACCTCAGATGCTCCCGTAGAACATACCTGAGTGAATAACCCAACAGGAAGCCATACCAAAAATCACATGTCCTCGTGGCAACAACCACAGAACCATTCCAAATCACAACCATAAATTATCCCGGCATCGGGCTAACAAGCCACGAACCTCGGAGTCCCCGCAAGACATACCCGATGATAACCCCACAAGTTATCTCGGCATCGGGCTAGCAAGCCCCGAACCTCGGAGTCCCCGCAAGACATACCCGAATTGGATAACCCTACGGTCACGCCCGACCCATACTAGCAAGTATGGATCCCGGAGATTCAACAATCCTACCCGGAGGCACATCACTTTCAGCAATCACATCACAATGAGCAGAACATCAAGCCAAGCAACACTTAAACATCACAACCTCCTTTCAAAGGAGTAACAACTAATATCCCACGTAATACATTCTTAACGAACAAGTACACATACCATTATGTAATCCCCGGCAAAGGATTACGGTCTAATAAACTCATTCAATGTGATCATATCATCTTTTCAACATACAAATCCAACACACATATTCCGAGAACACATATATTCACGAAGTACATAAATTATCGTTGAAAGACAACATTTATCGAGAATATACCGATCCCTTTTTACGTTCATTAAACATTGGGTTTCGCACGAATTCCTTTACCATTAATTACGCCTACGAAACATGAAACGTATGGACAAGATACTTGCCTCGATATCACGAGCGACGAAACGATTTAACGGGCACGATCGGAAACCTTCAACCTCTAAAAACGATCAAGACTTCGATAAACCCACGAATACTACGAAAATAGCATCACCACAAATCAATAACACTAATCGAAATCAAACGATCCTAAAACGACAAGGATCTAAGTATTCTCAAAGAAATCAAGAATCGTTGATCCGGGCGATAAAAATCGATGAACGGTTAACAAAATCAAGATTACGGTCAAGACAAACAAGAACAAATAACCGATCGGATGAGATCGGTCAAGAATCACAAATCCAAGCAAAACCCCAAATTTAAGAAAATAGGGTTCTAACAAGAGATTACCTTGATTTGGACCAAGAAGACGATTAGATGTTGTTAAACATCTACAAATCCGCTCAAAGATGAAGCTAGAAGAAAAAATCGGTCCTACTCGCCTCGATCTCACTCCGTCGGAAGGGATGAAGAAAAGTGGGAAATGACGACGACGTCGCCGCCCAAAGATTTATATCGATGGGCTTATTAGCGCGGCGCTAATCACCCTTCATTAGCGTGCGCTAACGGGTCAACGCTCCAGAAACCGCGTATAACATAGTTAGCGTGCGCTAGCCAATACCGTAGCGCGCTTAACGGTCACAAAACCATCCAGAGCCCTCTGACCGAATCCGCATCTACCGGGTAGCGTGCGCTAGAAAGAAGAGGGAGCGTGCGCTAAGCGGTTGATAGCGTGCGCTAGCTATCGGCCTTAGCGTGCGCTAATAAAGCTCCAGTCCCAGTCCAGTAACTACTGGACTGCCTCTGGACTGCCAGTTAGCGTGCGCTACACATTCAGTAGCGTGCGCTAAACACCACGCAGTAGCGTGCGCTATGCTTCAAGCATTAGCGTGCGCTACACCACAAAATCTCACAAACTCACAAAGTGATCCCAAATGCCTCCAAAAACATGTCCCAACAAGACACACCCAAACATGGCACGAAATTCCAACTATGAGGACAATGACAAACCGATAAAACCCAGAAAACCCAACGAATCCGGAATAAAGATCTCGGGTATTACACCCACGACCTGGAGCTAGCAGCCATGGTTTTCGCATTGAAGATTTGGCGACATTACGTTTAGGGCATCACCTGTCAGATTTTCACCGACCATAAGAGTTTGAAGTATATATTCACTAAGAAGGAGTTAAACATGCGACAGAGACGGTGGTTGGAACTAATCAAAGATTATGATATTGAGATACTATACCACCCGAGGAAGGCGAACGTTGTCACTGACGCCTTGAGTCGTAAGTCCGTTCAGGAGCAAATGCTTGCTCGTTTGACTATTCAGAAGGAACTTCAACAGGAATTCATAAGACCCGAGATTGAGGTCTGGTTACAGCGAGTGCAAGGGCAACTTTGCATGTTAGAGATTTCATCGCCACTTGAGGAAACGATCAGAGTGAATCAGGGTTCAGACCCATTTTTATTGCGCATTCGAGATGATGTGGCTCAGGGGAAAGCCCTTGGATTTGTGGTCCAGAAGGATGGATTCTTGCGATTTAAGAACCGGTTATGCGTATCGGCGGATGACGAGTTGAAAAATTCGATTTTGAGAGAAGCTCATGCTACCCCTTATTCCATTTATCCGTGGTCTAACAAGATGTACAAAGACTTGAAACAAAATTACTGGAGGAGTAATATGAAGCGAGAAGTCACAGAATTTGTTTCGAGATGTCTGACCTGTCAGCAAGTCAAGATAGAACGTCAGCGACTGGCGGATATGCTGAAACCGCTCCCTATTCTAGAATGGAAGTGGGAGGATATTTCAATGGACTTCATCACAAGGTTGCCGACGAGTCGGTGGGGCATGAATATAATTTGGGTAATTGTGGACCGTTTAACTAAGTCAGCTCATTTCCTTGAGATTAAAGATATATGGGGTTCTGAGAGACTTGCCCAGTTGCTCATCAAAGAGATAGTGAGATTGCACGGTACTCCTAAGAGTATCGTTTCTGATCGTGATGGGCGATTCGTGCCACATTTTTGGAAATCAGTTCATCGTGCTATGGGAACTCAGCTTAATCTCAGCACAACTTTTCATCCTCAGTTCGACGGACAATCAGAGAGGACTATTCAGACGTTGGGGGACATGTCGAGGGCATGTGTTCTCGATTGGAAAGACGTTGGGAAGCCCAACTACCGTTGATTGAATTCGCGTACAATAACAATTGGCATGCTTCGATTAAGATGGCACCTTACGAGGCCTATATGGTCGTCATTTCCGATCTCCCTTGTGTTGAAATGACTTATCAGAATCAATTGGCACCGATCCCGATATGCTTATAGCCGCCTGCGAGAAGGTAGCTTTGATCAGGAGTCGTTTGTTGACCGCTTAGGGTCGACAAAAGTCATATGCAGATAATCATCGTCGACCATTAAAGTTCGAGGCAAGTGACCACGTTTTGGTAAAGGTATCCCCGAGTCGAGGTATCTTCCGTTTATGAAAATACACATAAGTATACCTATACATAGGTATACCTATGTGTATTTGAAGTAGGGAAAGTTGAGTCCGAGATTCATTGGACCGTTTGAGATTTTGGATCGAGTAGGCAGTCTGGCTTATCGATTGGCTTTACCTCCGGCGTTGAGCCAAATTCATAATGTGTTTCACATCTCTCACTTACGGAAGTATATTTCCGACCCGAGTCACATACTTCAGTTCGATGAAATCGAGATCGTGGATGATCATACGTACGAGGAGAGTTCTGTACGAGTATTATAGCGGCGAATCAAACAATTGAGGAACAAGACGATTTCTTTAGTTAAAATTCAGTGGTCTAAGCACGGAGTCTAAGAGGCTACTTGGGAAACCAAGGATAGTATGCGGGAGAGTTATCCCGAATTGTTTGACCCTTAGTTTCGAAAATGAATCTATTTTTAAGGGGGGGGAGTATGTAATACCCAGTTGCAAATTCATTCATTATCATTTGGTAATTGTCACTCAGTAATTTTTAACTCATTAATAACCATTCATCATTCATATTCATTCATTGTATTCACCGTTCGGCGTATTTTGAATTGTATATTAGTAATCATTCACCTTTCAACCCGGTGGGGGATTCGAGCCGAGTATATCATCATTGTCATCCTTGTAGTGGGCTGTGTGTGAGGAGTAGCGCACGCTACGTACTCTCTTTAGTGCGCGCTAAGTGAGTACTGGTAGCGCACGCTACCTCTCAGCATTAGCACACGCTATTGATGGTCAGGCAGACAGTCCAGAAGGTACTGGACTGAATTTATGTAATTCATAGCGCACGCTAAGAGTGATTATAGCGTACGCTAGTGGTATTGTTAGCGCACGCTAAGCATCAGTGTAGCGTGTGCTAAGGTTCGACCAGACAGAGTCCAGTGGATACTGGACTGGAACAGAATAATTCATAGCGCACGCTTAGGTGTACTTTAGTGTACGTTAATGGTGTTAGTAGCGCACGCTAAGCATCAGTGTAGTGCGCGCTAAGACTCAATCCGACAGAGTCCAGTAGGTACTGGACTGAAGAGGAATATTTCATAGCGTATGCTAAGAGTGGATATAGCGTACGCTAATGGTGTTGATAGCGCACACTATGTATCAGTGTAGCGTGTGCTAAGGCTCGATCAGGTAGAGGACAGTAAGTTCTGGACTCCAGTTTCTGGACCCAACTATCAGGTAGCGCACGCTACCAATGGTAAGTAGTGCATGCTAATAGGCGGCATTAGCACACGCTACCAAGGTACGTAGCGCATGCTAACGATGCAGGCAGTGGGTACTGGACTACCCAGTAAACCCGCTAGCGCACTCTAAGCACAGGAGCTAGCGCGCTCTAAGCTGGGTTTAGTATATATAGGACAGTTCAGTCCAGTTTGGTCATTTTCACATCTCACCTCCTTCTTTGGGCGATTTCGGGTGATTTTGGACGATTTGAGAAGTGTTCTTCGAGCTGCAATCACCTTTCATCATTTTCAAGCTTCTAGTTCGGATTAATCATCATCTAATCCTCTCCAACTCACCAAATCAAGGTAAATATTTCTTGAATCTAGAATTTCGGGATTTGAGTGTTTTCATTCCGATCTCTTCGTGTTAACTTGCTATTATGTTGGAATATGTTAGATATGGATTATCTACCTTGGATACATGTATTACTATGGATTTATTGGTGTATATTTTGGATTTGATGAATATTTAGGGGATTATTCGAGAAACCTTGATGTTTGACTTTGGTTATTTTGGGGGTTTCCGATTGATGTTGTCGTAACCTTCAGTTGTGGTTCCTATTGGATTATTGATATCATTGAAGTTATTTTGTTGGATTGTATTACTCGTTTGGAGGTTGGTTTCGTTATAGTTGGGGTTTATTGTAATCAACGGAAAATGTATACAACGTAATGCCCCAATGAGTTTGGTTATTGTTGTATCGACTTTTGAGTTGGTTGTGACTCATGCTTGATACGTATATTAAGCGTTTGTTGGTAATTATGTTATTCAAGGTTGTTCGAGCGACCGATATTTCCATTAGGACATTTGTTCGAGAGGGGACATTTCATCATCGGTATTTATGTAAGTTAATTCTTACCCGGTTAAAAGGATATTCATTCCTTTCGTTGTTGTTCATTCATATTCATAATTAATTCACGGTATATTAATCATGTTGAGACTTGTAATTATCAAACCAATCATTTATTTCACGAGGAACGATGGTTCCAATCATTTCAGTGATCTCTCACTCATTTCATTATTATTTCATCTCAGTGAGTCATTCTTGACCCTTGTCGGATTGTTATTCATTAATATTCATCATGGTCACTTTTGTTCTTGTGACCTTCTGGGTTCATATTGTGTGGTCGGGTGGTTATGTGTGGAATTTTTAGTCGGGCACACGATAGTCATGTGGTGCGGGTTCACCAACACATTAGACTGTGCACACGGTAATGTGCCTCCGTGAGACTAATTAGGTACAAGTGCGGGTGTGTCCGGACACTTTTCTTGTTCACTTGCACGTCCCATTACGGGCGTACTATGATCCCTCTCTTCAGCTTAATTCCATAACTAAGATATATAATGATTGTGTTTATTCAACTCTTGAAGATTGTTGTTCTGTGTAACTAACCCCATTGGGGATGTTGTTTTCAGGTCATGGCAAGGCAAAGGCACGGGAAGAAAACGTTGGCGGCGAGGAGTCCCAGTGATACTAGTAGGGGGCCCCAGTCCTTTCCAGTCATTCATGTTTCTTCATTTTTATTTCCGCTGCAAATTTCCGTTTGGATGTTCATGTTATTCAGTGTTGTATATTTTATCTTCATATAAAATATACAGGTATTCTGTATTTCCTAGGTGTATTGTACTCAAAACTCCTCACCGGAGTAATTTGGTAATATAATGTGGTTTGGTACTACAGTTATATTATTTAATTCATTAATTCTCATTCATCTGTTGGGTCCCAGTTGGGGGTCCACGGAACTGTAATAGCGGCCTAGTTTGGGGTGTTGCAATGATGATGAGGGTGCACATTTATGTTGGCCACAGAGAAGTCTTTTCAGTGTGTGTTAATTTGAAATAAGTACTCGAGTACACCATTTTTTTGTTTGATTTTTGTTGATTATGTATTGATGAATTCTATTCAGGGTCGTCATTTATTTTGAGAAACTCGGTTTGTTTTATTCAATTAGCCTCATAAATCTTTACATAAAGGACTTACGGTGTTGTAATAATCGTGAATATCTCGTGGATGTTACAATGTGATTACGTTTGAGATGAACAAATTAGGTATAGAGGTTGATATGCTTATTATTTAATATAATTGTGATTTTTGATTGACATATACTTATAGATATTGATTCATGTATGCTGGAAATATTCCTCTTAGTTTTGATAAATGCATCACCACATCAATCATCATACAACCCACTTTATACACCTCAATCGAACAGCCTTCGATCCAACATCTTATTGAAGAAAGTCATTGATGGTTGTTGGTCACAGCATACAGTATAAATATCTTAGAAATGGGGTTGAAAAGCTATATCCTTTTTTCAAGTTTGTTTGCGTAGCGGAAGTCTATGGTTAAGTTGTTGTAAATGTTGGAATATTTATTCCACATATTCATAAATAATGTTTTGATGATTAAGTTGCTAAACAAAACAAAACAATAAAGGTGAAGCAAAACGACGAAGGAATCGAAGACGCAAAAAGCTGGACAAAATACAAAGCTAGCGCACGCTAGACATATAAGTTAGCGCACGCTAACGGGAGTTAGCTGCAGATCAGTCGAGTTCGAAGTAACCTGAAGTGAAGTTACCTGATGAGGATAGCGCACGCTACACCATGTTTACTAATGCACGCTATCGAGCCAATATTACCGTTGTGAAGAGATTCAAACACAGAATAACGTATGCACTGAAGTAAGCTTAGCGCACGCAAGAAATGATATTTAGCGCACGCTAAATATCAGTTTGAATCAAGTCAATCAATCCGTTGGGGAGAATCTGCTACAAGTCAAAAAGTATTAACGGATATATGACGTATGCAATGATGCATGATTAGCTCACACTATAATGGAAGTGTTAGCGCATGCTAACTGTGAAGGAACAGAAGCCACTGGACTAAAACTGGAAGGACGCTAACGTACATAACAGTATATAACGTATGCTAAAGGAAAAAACATGCGATAGCGCACGCCAAGGAAGTCAGCCTAGCGCACGCTAATTTCAACTGGCAGTAACGGCTAGTTTGTGGAAGAAGGCTATAAATACCAAATGAGTTGGTATCATTCCACACAACAACATTGAGCAATACACATACACTTGAGATATCATTGTGAACATTATAGTTGTTGTTCTTGAGCTTAAATTAGAGTGATTGAGTGTTATACACAAAATCATACACGAGTGAGAAAAAGAAAAGATACGATTGGATTCGGTGTTATTAGGATCAAGGATCCGACATTGTTAGAATCGCAATCACTATCTTAGTGAGGTTTATCTAGTACCAATAGAAAGCTAGAGTGGTTGATTCCTTATCCAATAGAAAAGGAAAAACGATTTTACTCGGACAGATAGAAGACGAGCTTGTAACGGTAATCCCTCGACCGATAGAAGAGAGACGTAGAGGTTTTGATCTTAAGCCTAAGGAAAAAGATACATCAAGAGAGGACGTAGGCACGTTTGGACGAACCTCTATAAATCCTTGTATGATTTTTTTCCGCAATTTATATTTACGCTTCCGCACAAACGGTGCTAATATCGATATCAATCCAACAATTGGTATCGGAGCGGTACTCCTATAACCAGCTTTACATCCAAGGAGAAACGATCCAATGGCATTTCAACTTGCCCCCGTCGAAGGCCTTGCTCTCAACCGACCACCATTTTTTGATGGCTCAAACTTCATGACATGGAAGAAGAAGATGTCTATATTCATCCGAGCATATGACATCGAGCTTTGGAAGGTGATTTGTCTTGGTCCGAAAATTCCGACGAATTCCAACGGTATGCTTAAAATTTTCGAAGAATATGACGATTCCGATTGGAAAAACGACCACTACAATTGTAAGGCAACTCAACTTCTTTATTGTGCCTTAAATTCTGAAGAACACAACCGGATATCATCGTGTGATAGTGCCAAAGAAATTTGAAAAATGCTTGAGGTAACACACGAAGGTACGTCTCAAGTCAAGGAGATGAAAATAAACATGCTCCTTCACAAGTACGAATTATTCCAAATGAAGGACAATGAATCCATCACGATAATGCTTGACCATTTTTTGGTTATTACTAATGGATTAACATGTTTTGGGAAACCACTTTCGAGTAGTGAGAAAGTAAAAAAAAATTCTCCGATCACTACCTCGAGAATGGGATGGTACGGTCATGGCTATAATGTAATCAAAGGATTTAAATACTCTTGATTTTAGTGCTCTCGTGGGTTCTCTTATCAAATACGAGATTGTTCTAAAATCTCGGAATGCCAAATCGAAACCGATGGAGAGGTCGATAGCCATGAAAGCTAAAATGTCGAGAAAGAAAGAAGAAATCCCGGTGGACGAAAGCGACGAAGAATCGGCATATTATACCAAGAATATTAATAAGTTCCAACACTTATTAAACCGGAGGAAGCAGGACACCCAGAAGGGCGAATCTAAGAAATTTGACAACACTTGTCGATTATGTGGTAAACCAGGCCACTTTGCTAAGAATTATCGGGTAAAACAAAAAGAGGTCTTAGTTGCAACATGGAGCGACGAAAATCCTGATGATAATTTCATCGATCAAAATAATCTAGCGCTCATGGCACGGAGTTCATTCGACGATAGCGACGTCGAAAGTCAAGTAAGTAATTCTTACGATGAACTTTTTGAAGCATTTGACTTATTACATACCGATTATCAAAATGCTTTAAAGGAAATTAAATCCCTTCAATTTAAAAATAAATCATTGGAAAATGAGATTTCCAAAATTCTTGAAAAGGGAAAATCTGTTGAGATCGATCATTCAAAATGTATTAAACGAGAATACTTTAAAGAATGATCTTGTTAAAATTCAAACCGAGCTCAAAAACTTAACGAAGAAATTTTGTCTCGGAAACGAGAAATTTGAAAACATGCTCTCGGTTCAAAAATACATATTAAATAAAGAGGGGTTAGGATTCAAACCACGTTCCAAAAATGAATCCGTAAATTTCAAAATACACCAGTGTGAAAAATATTTGAAAATTGGGCACCATATTTCAAACTGTAAGAGCCCAAGACGGACGAATAAAGTTAAGAAAATTTGGGTTCCTAAAGGAACAATTGTTTCAAACATCGTCTACGTCTCGAAAGAAAAACCGACTTTCGGTTGGATCCCCAAAAATTAATTTTTGATATTTTACAAAGGGGGAGATAATATTTTCAAGGGGAGATATTCCCTATATTGTTGCATATTTTATATTCATGCATTTTATATTCAAATTGGTATCCTCTATATTTTACACTTTTTGCTGAATACAAAAAGGGGGAGAAGAAGTTGAATCAGATAAAAGTGCCATGAAAGATATGATGAGAAAAATAAAGAATAAAAAGGAGAAGAAAGCATACAAAAAGGGGGAGAAACGAAGGAGTTGAAAAATGAAAAATGAAGAAGCCGAAAATTACAAGAAAAAGAAAAAGGATTGGTGAAACTAACGAAACGATCAAAGTCGAAAACTTTGAAACGTATATATATATATATAATTTTATTTTGTAGGTTTTATCCAATTCAAGAGTTGTTTTGTAATCATCAAAAAGGGGGACATTGTTGGAATATTTATTCTAGGGCTGAGACTTAGGACCCGAATAACCGAAGATCCGAACCGAAATTGACATTTCGTTTCGGTTCGGGTTTTAAGAAAAAAATTATTTATAAATTTCGGGTTCGGGTCCTGCAATAAATTTCGGGTTCGGGTTCGGTTATTGTAATTTTAAAATTTCAATAACCGTACTACCCGAAATTAGTGACAATAACCGAACAAAAAATTAAAACCTATTATACCCGAACACAAAATTAAAACTCATGCTAACCGTACTACCCATAGTTATTTTATTTTAGATGTTTCTACTTTCTATACACTATATAAATTAAAAAAAAACCTAACCTAACAAATTTTATTTCGGGTTTTCGGTTATTTTTGAAAATTTTGAACTGTAAATTTTGGTTCGGTTTTTTCGGTTTTTTGGTCAAATTACTTTGGTTCCTAGAAGTTCGGTTCCTGCAAAAAAAAGTCAGGAACCGAACCCGAATTACATAACACATTTTGGAACTTCAGTTCCTTACTTTTTTTTCAAGAAACCGAACTATCCCAGCCCTAATTTATTCCACATATTCATAAATAATGTTTTGATGATTAAGTTGCTAAAAAAAAAACAACAAAGGCGAAGCAAAACGACGAAGGAATCGAAGACGCAAAAAGCTGGACAAAATACAAAGCTAGCGCATGCTAGATATATAAGTTAGCGCACGCTAACGGGAGTTAGCTGCAGATCAGTCGAGTTCGAAGTAGCCTGAAGTGAAGTTACATGATGAGGATAGCACACGCTACACCATGTTTACTAATGCAAGCTATCGAGCCAATATTATTGTTGTGAAGTGATTCAAACAAAGAATGACGTATGCACTGAAGTAAGCTTAGCGCACGCAAGAGATGATATTTAGCGCACGCTAAATATCAGTTTGAATCAAGTCAATCAATCTGTTAAGGAGAATCTGCTACAAGTCAAAAAGTATTAACGGATAATATGACACATGCAATGATGCATGATTAGCGCACGCTACAATGGAAGTGTTAGCGCACGCTAACTGTGAAGGAACAGAAGCCACTGGACTAAAACTGGAAGGACGCTAACGTACGCTAAAGGCAAAAACATGCGATAGCGCACGCTAAGGAAGTCAGCCTAGCGCACGCTAATTTCAACTGGCAGTAACGGCTAGTTTGTGGAAGAAGGCTATAAATACCAAATGAGTTGGTATCATTCCACACAACAACATTGAGCAATACACATACACTTGAGATATCATTGTAAACATTATAGTTGTTGTTATTGAGCTTAAATTAGAGTGATTGAGTGTTATACACAAAATCATACACGAGTGAGAAAAAGAAAAGATACGATTGGATTCGGTGTTATTAGGATCAAGGATCCTGCATTGTCATAATCGCAATCGCAATCTTAGTGAGGTTTATCTAGTACCAATAGAAAGCTAGAATGGTTGATTCCTTATCCAATAGAAAAGGAAAAACGGTTTTACTCGGACCGATAGAAGACGAGCTTGTAACAGTAATCCCTCGATCGATAGAAGAGAGGCGTAGAGGTTTTGATCTTAAGCCTAAGGAAAAAGATACATCAAGAGAGGACGTAGACAAGTTTGGCCGAACCTCTATAAATCCTTGTGTGATTTTTTTTCCGCAATTTAAATTTTCGCTTCTGCACAAATGGTTCTAATATCGATATCACTCCAACAATAAATATAACTGAATGATGTCCTATTAACTTGGTGCATACCGGTTTTTTACGATAGGTATACTCAAAAGCACACAGGCAAATAGAAAACAGTAGAGATAGTAAGTAAAGATAATACTGATTAAAGTGGATCGGAAAAAACCCCTCTACGTCCATTGGTCTTCCACACAGGAGTAAATTGTTATTAAAATCACGACATACATAACTATATTTATTTTAACTAAACACATCACTGTATCGTTCACACAGATTGATACAGCCGACAGCAGTTTTGGACGTTCACACAGATTGGCTTTGGCTTCTTCGACTCGCTTCTTCTCACCTAGATTGAAGCTTCGTCCTTGGCGATATTAATCCCACGCAGGTCAGAGATGGATAAGCTTAGTCCATACAGGGATAAGTAATTTGACAATAAGATTGGTATGATAAGATCGAACAGTAGTTTTATGCTTGATGACATTTCCCTGTAAGTGTGCTGTTCGTGTTGGGACATGTATATTTCTTCTCGTTTGATGAAGCTGTATACTTGAAGAAATATAGTGCTCTTGTAATATTGATATTTGGATTGTCAAAGTTCTTCAATGTCCTCTTGCTTGGAGATATTTATAACCTTAGAAATAGATCCATTCTAAATATAGTTGTCGACCGGTTGGTGAGATTGAGACTGCTCTGATTGACGACTTCATAATGTTTAGAATTGAAGGCGATTCGCATTTAATGCTTCGTACATTCTTTTGGACCAGTATTGAATGCTCTTCAGACTGTAATCTCTCTGGCTGCATTAAATGCTATCCTATCAGCATTAAATGCTACTTTAACTATGAATACTTTAGGAATAAAGAATGTTTGCTTTCTCTATGATTTAAAGTTTCTTCAGTCCTGTTGGAAAGTAAAACACCTACAATATTGTTTGTTGTATCCAACATCTTCGTCTTGCTGTAACTTGGACACTAAGCTGTAAGATATGACTTTTGGCATGCTGAAAGATCTTGCGCTGTATGGACAGGCTGTATGAAGTTTTCCTAACAACGTCCATATTTGGATGGTATTATGACATTGAAGATTCTTGCTGTATAAGGCAATTATCAAAATACCAGGAGGATTTTTTGGATATTCTACAGTAAAACCTCGATAAATGAATGTTCGATAAATGGATAACCTCGCTAAATGAAGGATTTTTGCCGGTCTCGACTTGGGCAAAGGGGCTAAACGAATAACCTCGCTAAATGCATTAACGAGTAATTTTTTTTGAATCCTTAAAGGCCCCATGAAAATATAAATGAATAATATATACCCTAAATTGAAAATTATTTCTTCCAATCAACAATGTTCATAGAATAAGTCATTTCTTCACAAAAAAAAACGTCTAAAGTTGTTTGGTTTTTTCTTCCACCAAAATGCATCTCATCCTTGACTTTTTCTAGTGCAAACAAAACTTCTGGAATATTCTGTTCGTGCTATAGCAAGTAGTTTCGTAGGGTAATTATTGCTTCAAAGGCTTCTTTTAATGACACATTTGGTGTGACGCCACTATCATGTGGTTCTGGATCATTCTCATTATTTAGTATGGACTCGATGATTTCTTCGTGTGTAGGGTGCATGTATTCCTAATATAGACTCTAAGTATTTCACACATAGAATCTTATTAGTACATGGTGTATGTACTTAGTCTATATATATATTTATACATTAGATGTAAAATAATTAATCATATAAAAAAAATAAAAATGTAAAAATACTGTCTAATGAATAAGAATTCATTTATCTATAAACGAATAATATTCATTTATCGACAAGTAAATAACCTCACTAAACGAATATTTATTTCTGATTCCAAGAGTATTCATTTATTGAGGTTTTACTGTATTTTCACAATCTAAAGATATGTTCAAACTTTTCCTTTAGAAATTTGTTTTCATCTCTAAGCTCTAAATTGGACAGTGAGAGCTGTAGCTATTCTCTTTTTACATTCTCATGGACTTGTTGAATGGTTTTAAACTCATCATCATTTTTTGGACTGTGAGTGACATGCTTATTAGATGATTATCATTAGATAAGGTTGAGGTTACCTCATCCTCATTGTCATCTCTCTCTTCCTTAGTCATCATATAGACATGCTTCATCCTTAGTCGTTGTCTGTTATGGTCTGTAAGCATGCTGCCATGTTACTTGTTATGGGTACTGTTGCGGATTCCCCCAACGGTGTTTTCAGCTTGTTGCTCCATATTGTCCATCTATCATTTATTTTTAGTAACACCTCCACTCTGGTCTCCGTAGGCCTTTCTCACAAGGATCTACCAGGATTTTTACCAAAAAATTACAATGCTTGACTAGCAATGTCAAACTACATAATAAAGCATACTAATAAAGTTGGAAGACAAAACTTAGTCAACCGGATAGGTCTTTCAATGATATAAAATAATAAGCTCAACCAAAACTCCATTATAAGCTCATACCCACGCAGGGGTCAAACAATGCACCCGTGCAAGAGTAGGATAATACACGAAAGTAAATATAAGTAGATGAACCAAATGCTCTCTTGTGATTAGCATCATCGCTTTTCATCATCTTCCATATTGATCATGTGACTGCTCCATCAAACTGCACATAATGTTATAAATAAATGGTTCAAGCACGTGATATACAAACTTTAAGAAACATATTTCTAAATATAGACGAGCAAGTTGCATCGGTCAAACATTCACCACAATCATTCCACACGACTTCACGGTCAAGGGAAATACTAGAGAACATATTTCACCATGACAATGGCCAAAGCATATTATCAAAATACCATACCACATATCCCGAAGGTGAACAGTTTAGACCAAATTTTTCAAAATCCTTTGAAAACATCTTTTAAGAAAAGAAAGGAAAATACCTTGAAATATCTATGGTAGTTTTACCGAACAAAATCCTTAGGGCTTTCTGCCTGTATTTTAAAAAATCATTTCAAGAATTTTTAGGGTCTCAGCCCAAAGGTCAATTTTCATAAAATATTCTTTATGAAAAACTAACCATTTGCATCATGCTCGTGACCCTTTTATCTCCTGCCACATGTATCCCTTATCTCCTGCCACATGTATCCTTAGGTTTATCGACCAGCACAAATTGAGCCAAAACATCACTTCACGAACTCAGGTTCTCGACAATGTGATCTCCTACCACATGTCACCATAGTCGGACTCGCACGGCTGAACCAAATACCTCTTCTATATTCTGGCCCCATCGGCGCTAGCCATGTGACATCATATCTCTCGTCAACCCGCACGATAAAACCACAATACCACTTACTAAGTCTCATTCATGGTCCCTTGCCACGTATCCTCATAAGCTCCATCGGATCTGCACGAGTGAACTTAGTAATACAATACATCACATTCACGTTCAGTAATCCCACAATACACACTAAAATTATCACGAAACAACATATTGCCAACAAAACACCATAATCGATCAACAACACACACCATATAACACCAAGAGTATACACCTTCAACTCAATAATCACAATTTCATGATAAGAGAGGACATAAGAGGATTCATCACCACCAATCATGTATACCGTACCATCACATACTCACAATTTCTAATTCACATATTTCACACAGAAAATCACCACTTTCATGTAGCAATACAATACCACTGGAAACAGATACAGATGTATTCACAGAAATATGAAGAGTACAGACAGGGTCCCTCGAGTACCAACATGCGGACATCTTCATGGGATGATTGGCCGGCGAGGCCCCTAAACCTTTGAGCTCCACGTGAATACCACAATAAAACAATTACTACGAGAATAACAATTAAATATAATAAAAACATGTACCAGATCAAATGAAACTGAGATATGACTTTATAATCCATAAAATATGATCAATGACAATAGATAACAATAATCGATTCAAAAGATCCATATTGCAAATGAAATCCATAAAAATAACCCAAAGAATGTCAATTAGGGTTTTAGAAGAAATTACCTTTGATCCGATGAAGAACGATGGCTTAGGAAATGATATAATTGTCGAAGATCCACCAAACACCTTTGAATGGATGGAAATCGCCGAAGACTCTAAATTCACGTCGCAAATTGCCCAAAGGAAGAAGAAGGGAGAAACGTGATAAAAATACCGACACAGAACATGTGTATGGGTTTTTATGCTGTCAGCATGTTATGGCCACAACGTACCATTTGTAACGGCCGTAACTCTGAAGGTTTACGGCCATAAATGGCCTATAGGAAAACTAATGGAAATTCACTCGACGACTTATGGTAGTAACATACGGCTACTTTGTTGCAACATCACCGGTCTTACGGCCCTAACGCTCTCAGTTTATGGCCGTACGTGCACTACTGAACACATCAGCAGTCACCTACAACTCCGCATACCCGACCCAACGTCTAGCAACATCTCGATCACACGAATGAAATGTTAACAGTTCATATGAAAGCAAATGTACGACAAAAGACGACATGAAAAACCCACACACTTATACATAAAATCAATATGAGGATAGATCACACTCGATGGATATCACAAAATGGTAGCAACATGTAGTATACATGGAGAAATAATTCCAATAAATCAATAAACAAAAACATTCACACAAATCAATAAGTAATGCAAGACAAATGGAAATGAAAATCTCAGGTATCATATTCTACCCCACTCAAAAAAGTTTCAGCCCTGAAACTAAGAACGAAAGAAATCAAAGTACCAAATATAAAAATCAAAAGTAATCAACTAATAAATAATGAATCCCAATATGAGTGTCAATCCATAAATATATTGACTAACAATCTTCACTTCACGATGTTGGGCTTTCCTGGGTTAGGAGTGAACACCTAGTTCCCAATGGCGATTGCCTCACAATACACGTCTTGGTGTCCTACTCTACTGCACTTTAAATAATTAATCAACGCCAAACGACAATTCTTCTGGGTATGGTCAACATGGCTACAATTGGAAAACATCTTCCCACTGCTTATGTTACTCGCTGGAGGAGTAAGACTCTTGGTATATTCGAACAAAGGAGAAGTCTTCTCAGAATAACGGTACCAAACTACTAGCTCATGATACCAACCCCTCTGACTCTCTAAAAAGCTTTCAGAAGTCTTCCATTTCTTCAAGCCAAATGTAGGTTCCACTGACAACATGGTCATCTCATATGCCAAAGCCCGATCCTAATAATTTCCCAACATAGCATATCAAAAACTAGCTATACACTGACAAATCTGTGATTTCATCCGCATATCAGAATGAATAATCTTGTCTTCACCGTCCTGTTGGTCCCTAAAAATTATGAAGACTATCCTCACTGTACCAACCACGAGTCTTTTCTAGCGGGCTTTATTCTCACTCACGCGCACCTGAGAAACTTCCCAGGGGGTCACCCATCCTATAACTACTCCAGGCTAAGAACGCTTAACTTTGGAGTTTCTATGAGATGGCTACCAGAAAAGAAGATGCATCTTGTTGGTATGAGTAGTCCAAATCAATTCATTTAACCACTTTCTAGTGGCAGTTCAGAGCCCCGTACTAAGCGACAGACGAACATGAGGGACTGCACCACTATGGTGCCACGGTTCGGGGTGTTAAGCCCATCCAGTGACGTTCTCCCGATTCGAAGGTGAGGATGCTGGATGCAAAGCACTCCCAACAATCCCCCCAAGCGTACGCCAGAAGACTCAAACTCGCACCTTGCTCTGATACCAATTGTTGGTCCCTGAAAATGATGAAGACTGTTCTCACTGTACCAAGATGAGTCTTTTCTAGCATGCTTTGTCCTCACTCACGCGCACTTGAGAAACTTCCCAGGGAGTCACCCACCCCATAACTACTCCAGGCCAAGCATGCTTATGGCTACCAGAAAAGAAGATGCATCTTGTTGGTATGAGTAGTCCAAATCAATTCATTTAACCACTTTCTAGTGGCAGTGCAGAGCCCCGAACTAAGCGACAGGCGGACATGAGGGGCTGCACCACTAGGGTGCCACGGATCGGGGTATTAAGCCCGGCCAGTGACATTCTCCCGAGTCGAAGGTGAGGACGCTGGATGCAAAGCATTCCCAACACGTCCCTCACTTGCTTCTGCATATAATTGAGCTATCGGCTATAGTCAATAATATCCATGGACACAAGTTGCATTTGAGGCCATAAAACTCTTATGCTCTCATTTCTCTGATCGACCTTGGGGGAGAAATCTACCTTTATCGACTGTTTGAACTCGTCTCCCATGACTGAAAACACCATGTCTCTATGTATCACGTGTCAGATAGATAACTGAAAATAATTCCTCCTCCTCTTAGACTCTTAAGGTCGCGGCTCACACAAGAATGGGGAGGGAGTTTTTTCCTTTCTTCACATTCTCATTCTAAGTGTAAAGATGATGAATGTGATAATGTGTGTAATGAAAATGGCAAGTTTTTCACATGCCCTCACATTCCCTCTTATAATACCTATCTAATGACCTAAGGGGAATCACCTAAACTTAAAGTCTCTTTTCTCATTAATTAGATTAAATACATTAAATCACACCATGTTGATAACTCTTCCACCATGACAATAATTTATCATGTAAAAGATAAACCTCACATTAACAAATGGAAGGGGGGGTATTCGATGATATGGCTAAGTGGTCGAAGTAGCTAGTCCGTGAACTGGACCCTCGTGCATCTAGTTTGTAGATGCATCTTGATCTTTTTCAATATATTTATATAATTAAATTATCTAATTAATTAATTATATTAAATACTATTTATCTAATATATAATTGTTCGTGAATTAAATTAATTCTTCATTAATATATCCAGTTCAGTAGACCGCATAAATGTATCTAATAAATAAAATTTGATATCTAATATTCAATATTCACGAAGAGAGAATAAGATCAATCTAATTTGTCATCCATTCTATTTGTGCGACTCTGTAGGTTCGTATCAGTCAGCAATTGGAGGCCAAAGAGTGTGAGTAACATCTAGCCAGTCACATGGCTCATATTGTAATTCAACTGAGAACGAATCATAGGGATCATTCCAAAATCTTTTCATTATGAATCCTCAAGTTAAAGGTTCATGTATATGTATCACAACCTTTCGATCCACTCACTGACTATCCCAGAATCAAATCCATGTGATCGAGGCGAGTCATGTCCGAGTATAATAATCTCATTTGCATACCTATAACTTGATCTCCTACTGACCCTTACTAAACAAAGACACTCTACATGCCAAACTACACGTTATAGAAGTCTTGCCTAAACTTAGTGCCCAGTTAATTTTTATCAACTTGCAAACCAGTTAAGCATTTGAACCCAAAACACATTTAGTGTCTTTTTCCTTGTCCAATAAGGAGCAGAACATTAACTCCCGAGTGCAAGGACTATATTTACATATACCAAATCATTAATCCAATGACATAAGTAATATAGAAATAACAAATTCTTTTCATAAATATATGAGTAATGTTCCTAATTACAATATTGCTCTCATTCTCTCATCTTTGAGTGGCATTCAATGACATATTCATTGAAATGTCCTACTTATACTCAAAGCCATATACTATGGTATCTAATACACATACTCTCCATATGTCGCTCTAAGACCATCTGAGATAGTGTCTTGGTTAGTGGATCAACAATATTGTTCTGAGTCTACTCTCTGCAGTGAAATATATCCATTTTCAACCATGTCTCTCACAAAGTGGTATTTCCTATCAATGTGTTTGGTATTACGGTGAGACTTAGGTTCGTTAGCCTATGAAATGCTTCATCGTTGTCACGGATTAGCACCACAGGAAACTCTACATTAGGGACCACTTGAAGTTCTTTAGTAAACTTCTAAATCTGAAATGATTCCCTTTTAACCCCGAGGCCTCATGATATTCGACTTGATAGGTGGAATCTGCAGTTTCGTTTTTCTTGGCACTTCTTAAGATATTTCTCCACCATTATTAGTAAATACATACCCTCAAGTAGGCATACTATTGTCTATTTCTCCTACAAATTTCAAATCTTGTATGACCCTATACTTTCGGTTCCTGAATGCAGTATGTTAACCAAATCTTTAGCCATCTTCACGTCTATTTGACATATGTCGTAATCCAAGTGGATTTTTATTACAACCATCATCCAAATATACTTAATCATAGATACAGGCTATAAGGTCTCGAAGTAAATGATCCCTTCTCATTGTCCCTTTGCCACAAGTCTGACCTTATAGGTGTTAACCTCTGTATCTCTATCAGTCTTGCTATTATAAATCAAATTAAACCCAATAGGCACTATACCCTTAGGAAGATCTACTAGAATCCAGACCTGATTAACATGCATAGAGTTTATCTCACCTTACATAGTTTTACGGCACTTTGTAGAGTCTAATATACCATTACTCGGTCATATTTAGAGGGATCATTATCTTGGCTACTTTCTGTCATCTCATGAGACCCAGAACCTATTGATTCCGATAGCCACATGTCTCAAGTAATTGATGGACTCTACTAGACCTTCGATATTATGGTTGTATTTCAGAAGGTTTTGTTTTAATATCTAGTATAGGTGTTTCCTTGGGGATTCTTTTAGTTCTTAGAAAGAAACATTTCTACTTGTTCCTCATTCCTGAATGATTCATCTTCAAGAAAGTGCACTTGCAAAGCAACGGTAATCCTATTATCTTCTTACATGTAGAATAGATAGTCCATGGAATCCTCCGAGTATCCAATAAAATGTTCCTTCACAAACTTAGCTTCCAACTTCTCTGCATTCGTCTTATTTGTTGGGTTAGTATCGCCACAGCAAGAGGGATTTATGTGCTCCACGAAGAGCTGATTTGGTTGAACTTTCTCCCATAATAATCAATCGTCATTCCTTCTTGTTTGAGGCTTCGTAACTCTTTCTCCATCTTCTCTCGGTACTACTGTGGTAGTACTGTTCCATGACTAGTTCTTTGAACTGATCCCATGTTAATGCAGCATGCTCGGCTACCAGCCTCAAACATCAGTAGCTCATCCACCAGCGTCCAGCATTCTCCACCATTTTGATTCTGGACGCAAAGAATCCTTTCAGTGCACCCAATGAGCTCAAAGGTGCGCTCGAGCGACATGAACCATTCGTCAGGAAATGCTGGTTCTTCCCGACTGTTGAATAATGGTGGTGAGAAACACCGATACTATTGCATAACTTGCATCTACGTAGGAGCTGGCACATTATCATCTCGGTTATTTTGAACTCCGTTACCACCACCACCATCTCCAGCACCAAGGTTGGCATTCTGATCACCAAGAATAATTGCAGATCGGTTAGTTGAGTATCCACGTCCACGAGTTGCCATTATCCTTAGTCATATCACACGCAACGACCCCTCAGTATTTACCCAATGAGAGGGAGAAATAAAATGAATATTTATATTACATCTACGGATTGAGAACCAACAAGTTCTAGCAATGATAAATAGCGCATGTCAAACATATATCTATGAATTTATAAGAAAATAATTGCATGTCCAAATATTTTATCATAAAATTCTTATTTACGAAAGTAGACCGAAAATGTGTCTTTAGCACATGAATCATGGTTGATCGGGTAAACTGCATTTATCACAAAATAAATAATAATAACTTAAATATACCTTGGAATCGACGTGGAGCGGTAGATGTGGATGATCATAATTGCTGTAAGGATTTTGACTACTTGCGAAAATAAAATTTAGTTTGGAAAAGAAATTATTTTAACAAGTCTACAGAATCGCAGACAAGCTCTGATACCACTTATGTAGCACCCTAATCTAGGATAAATAATTCTTCAAATTTTGGAGAAGAATAAATAAATATCTGCAAGTTAGCGCACGCTAACAGGTACTAGCGCACGCTAGTAATACTGATTTGTATATCCAGGCAACATGTTTTAGAGGTCAACTTTCATTTCTTCTTTCGCCATTCGTCAGGTCCGTTCCTTTGGGGCGATTTGAGGTGATCCTCCTTCTCAAGCCTCATCCTGGGGTGAATTTGGTGCAAGTCTAACATCATCAATAATCTTCTTTGCTCGGATCTAAGGTATTTTTGACTCAAACCTAATTTCGTTGAACTTGGGGGTTTTTCCTTGATTTAATGATTCCTGTCCGAATTCATCCAATCGATTCGTGTTATTTGATGTTGTTGCTCACGTTTTATGGGATGTAATTCCATATTTCGGTTTTCTTTGATCCCAATTATGATTTCACTATTGTGGAACCAAACCCTTGAATTCTTGGTGTTCATCATTCTGAGTTGAATTCTGTTTGGTGTTGATATTTCGTATGGTGTTATTATCGTAGTGTTCATGGTACTGTCGTGTTCTTGATCGTGTTCGAGAGTTCGGGCTGTTTGATCATATCACATCCGTCGTCTCGTTGTGATCGAGGTTTCGAGGCAAGTACCTTATTCATACATTCTTGTTTTGTGGATATGATAATCGGTGATTGTCTCGGTGTGTATGTTTGGTTGGTTGAAATGAACTTTCAAAAGATTCGGTTTAGCCTTGTTAAAGGCTCACTTTCAAAATGCGTGTGTTTAGTGAATGGTTTGGTTTGTGAATGGATAAGTGAAACATATGAATACACTTGGTGTTGTTGTTGTGCTTTTATAATATATATACATATATTATCTCATTCGGTGCATTGTGATTTGACAATTGTGTCGTGCTATGTGTTTGTTGCCTTGAGTGAATTGTTTAGATATCCTTGGCGTACTGTGTTATGTTTGTGAATGTGTGGATATGGGCGGGGTCTACAGTGACACATGGCATGTGATCATGGGGTCAGGATGCAACAAGTGATTGATCCAACCGTGAGAGCCTCAGGATACCTACGGTGACACATGGCTTGTGATCATGTGGTCAGGAGATAACAAGTGATTGATCCAACCGTGAGATGATGTGGCAAGTGATCACGGTGGTATAAGAAACCTACGGTGTCACATGACATGCGATCATGTGGTCAGGAGACAACAAGTGATTGATCCAACCGTGAGGTGACGTGGCATGTGTTCACGGTGTTATGTATATGATTTTGGATGTGTTTTGCCAGGTCGAGTACCTTGGGTGTGATACCGAGATTTCGTATCATGGGTGGTTATGTTTTGCTGACTTTATGTCCGTTGGGGACACATGATGTGGGTTTTGAACCCTGTGAATTGTTGTTGGTTTTTATTCGAGAAATCAAATCTTTGGGCTGTGACCCCTGTTGGTTTTGGAAAGAGAAAGATTTGATAATCCTAAATTGTTTTTATTAAAAACTCCTGAGAGCATTTTAAACTATTTTACAAACTGTTCTCGTGATTTGTGATCTTTCGAATTTGGGGAGTTTTACTCAAGCCCTTGCCTCAGGAAGTATTTTTTGTTATGTTTGAATCTTTTAGGATTCCGGATTATTATTATTCTTGGAATATGATTTGTATGACTCGTATTTGCACTTTGTACTTGCACTAGCAAAATAGTGGAATTTTGCTAACCCCCGAGTAATCGGGGGGTGGATGTATGTATTGCATTCAGGTTTTGGGGAGCATAACACAGGGTCGACATGAAGGATGATGAAATATGGTCGATACTAATCACATGAGGATCCATACGATGTCGTATTAGTTTGGTTGTACTTTATTTTTGCTGTAGTATTTTCCCCGTTGTACGGGAGTGTGTTGTATTTTGACCCCAGTGTGGGTATGTATTGAGATCGAGTTGTATGTATTACTTGAAGAATATATCGGTCTATTGAGTTATTTTAGCCTTAAAGGCGATGTTGAGATGTTTGATTTTAGTTACAAACGTGTAATATTCCTGAGGTTGTGGAAATATTCCTGAGTGGATTGGGGGTGTTGCATAAATGGTATCGGATCTTAGGTTGTGGAAATCTAGGCTGTCGGGTCAAGTTGTGTTTGTTGAGTTTTGTCTCGTCGGATTTTGTCTGACTGAGTCGTGTCGCGACGCGTCGTTTGAGTTTGTTGGTCATGATTAGTATCGTGGGGCGATCATCATCTTCGTGCGACCTGTGGATGTAAGTCTCCCTTCTTTGTGTTGTGCCTCGTGTGGCACGAGCTACTTGTATGATTATTTGTTAAGTGATGGAATCTTCAGGCAGATTTTTGGGTTTCGTGATGTGTGTTTATTTGACTCTCATATTTCGTTTATATAAGAAGTGTTGCCGCTGCTTATGTCCTTTTGACTGTTGTTTTTGTCCGCTGCTAATGATTTTTAAAATGATTTGCTCGTTTTTCAAGTATTCTTGTGAAACCTTTGTGCTTAATATAGAATAGAAATATATATATGTGTTTAATTTACTCACTCTGGGAGGGTCCGACGAGGCCTCGGGGGAATCTATGACTTCACTATGAATTCAGGAGCTTGTTTGCTAGCCATCTCGGGAGGGTCCTTAGAGGCCTCGAGTGGGAACAGTGTCTTCACCCCGGTCCTAGGTGATGCCTATGCGTGATTTGATTTATAATTGTGGTCAGTTCGGGAGGGTCCTTAGAGGCCTCGAATGGGATCAGTGGTTTCGCCCCGATCCTAGGCGGTTTTCGACTGTGATATTTGACTGTTTGTTTTCTGGGAAAAGACATGTTTTGTTTTGATTCTGAACGATTTGATGCTTGTACTATGATGTGTATAGGCGAATGTCGATACATGTGAGGTTTGGGCATATCTTAGAAAATAAAATTCGAGACGTACTTTTAAAATGGATTATTTTCTCGCGGCACTTTCAAGGTGCCACATTATGTTTCAAAATTATTCCACCTTGAGGACCAAAATATTTTGGGATATTTTGAATGATTAAGAAACACATTTGCTTAGACCCGAGGGTCGAATATTTCTGAAAGATTTTCACTAAAAAGAAAAGTGTCCTCATTTATATCAAACACAAGATGGTTTTTCAAAGTCTTGATAACGATGTTTGTACTACTTTTTGAAAGGTGATACTCTAGATCAACTGGTGTTTCCGAAATTATTTTCAAAAGGTGGTTTTCGTTTTAAAACCTATCAATTCCTGCTTGTGGTCAGAGAAGGTGTGTACGATGTTAGCATTATCGTTAGGGTTTTAGCCCTCTGAGTTGTGATTGAATGGGTGGTGTGAGCGTTGAGTCGTTCGCCACACATTTGTTGTGTTAGCCTTCTGTGAGAGGTGTGATGTTGCTATTAAATGTTGTCGCTTCGTTGTGATTTGCGTGTTATCGCACTTGTGCGAGCTGTTAGAGTTTGGGTTTGTACTATTGTGTACATGTGTGATTGTTTCATGATGTTTTGTAATTGTGTGCTAGTTATCGTTCGGGACGTTGAGATCCCCGAACGATACCGTCGTTGCTGTGATTTTTGTATGTGTGTGTTGCTTTACGATGGTAATCGTTGTATGTGTTGTGTGTTATGATATTCTGTTGTGCTGAGTGGTTGCTTATTCAGTATGCCGAGGGGCAGAGGTCGTGGTCGTGGTGACCGGACGCGTGATCGGGTCCATGCTGCTGGTGATGGTGTTGGTATCAGTTTTGCTACTATTTTGGAGCAGGTAGCTGCACAGATGACTCAGTTGACTCAAGTAGTTCAGCGTAATACAGATGTGACCCAGAACATTGGTGCAAATCAGTGGCTTCGAGAAGTGGTTCGTATGAAATCCCCTTGTTTCGCTGGTGCCACAGATGCTTTGGGTTGGGATGGTTGGCTTTTCTAGTTGGAAAAGATATTCGAGGTAGTTGATTGTCCAGAAGAACGTAAGGTGCTGGTCGCTTGGTATCTTCTCGACAAGGATGTCGCTAACTGGTGGGAGGCTGTTAAGCCTCGAGGTCGTGTTGTCATATGGGCAGACTTCCAGATATTCATGAGAGACGAGTTTTGTCCGGAACCGATTAGGAATCAAAGGATTAATGAATTCTTTTTGGCGAAACCGCAAGATGTACCGCTGTCTCAAGCTATTATTGATTTTAGCAAACAGCTCAGCTATGTGCAGGATCAGGTAAGGACAGAGGAAGATAAGATCTGTCATTTTAGTAGGCGAATGAAGCCGGTGATTCGTCAGTACATGGCGGGTCTCACTTGTACTTCGTTGATAGAGTATCATAATAGGGCGTTATTTTATGAGCTATCCATATTATTGACTGAGCATATGTCTGAATCGAAGAAATAGAAAACTATTGGGAGCTTTTCAGGGAATCAGGGGAATAGGCCTCCTGAGGCTGGGACTTCGTGTCGTCATCCTAAGAAGGTTCCACGATCGCGTGAACAGAGTAGGAGTATTACCCCTACAATGAGTAATGTGAGCAACTCGAAGACATGTTATCACTGTAGTCGAGCGGGCCATACCACGAAAAACTGTCGTTCACCGTTAGTCAGCTATTTCGAGTGCGGCCAGGTGGGTCACCGAGCTGTGCATTGCGAGACGGTAGCTGAGAGGTTTGGGGACCGAGATTCCGTCTTTGCTCCGAAAGGATACGGAGATGCCTAGTGTGGTTTTGAGAATTTCGGTGTGGTCCGAATTGTTAGTGGTTATCCTTGCGGATCGTTATGTGTGTATTTTCTATTTTCGACTGTGCATGTTTTCTTGTAATAGGTGCTTTATATTTTGTGATTGTTCGGATAATTAACTGGATTGTGTTATCTGTTTGGAGATACTTGACACTGTAATATCCGCATTTTCTTTTCCCGATATTTTTCATTTTTCGGTGTATTTCTCGTTTTCAACGAACCTCGTGTAACCGTATTAATTTTTTGAGAATAATTGTTTCGAGACTTTTTGTCGTCCAGTTCTACGTTTATTGGTTCTTCCGTCGTTTATTGATCTGATTCTCGTAATTGTTGTCGGAATTGCCGTTTCGGGGTTGCCGTGGATCCATTCTATGTTATTATGCATTTTGAGATGTTCCGTTTGATGTTTCGTTCATGTTCCGGTATTTTTGGGCCGTTAATATTTCGTGCCTAGCGCGCGCTAATCTTTCTGCATAGCGCACGCTAGGGATCCCTTATTAGCGCACACTACGTCTGCTTCGTAGCGCGCGCTAACGAGCTGAACCCTGGGAGTGTCAGTGAACTTATTTCTGATACCATTCCTCTGGACTAGAGGATTAGCGTACGCTACGTTGTCTAGCGCACGCTAATGTCGGAGGACTAGCGCACGCTAGGTGTCCGATAGCGCACAATATAACTCGATAGCGCACGCTACCGAGTCGTTCTTAGCGCACGCTAATAGTAGTAGCGCATGCTAACGGTCCAGGACAGTGAGTTCTGGACTGTAATATAACTGGGTAGCGCACGCTAACCCTTAGCCGTTAGCGCGCGCTAAGCCGTGTGGCTATAAATACCCAGGAGTTGACTTTGGACGGATCTATTTCTCATTTCACCTCCTTCCCCCGCGGCTTTGGCGATTTTGGGCGATTTCTTGGCGATTTCTTCCTCCAAACATCTCAACCATCATCTCCTTTGAGTTCTTGGTGTATAATATCAACATCAACATGAATCTATCATCCTAATCCAAGGTAAATCTTCTAAGAATCCTACTTTTGGGTAAATTGGGGTTTTTTGAGTTTTTCTTCGATTCGTTCCGTATTGTCGATTAATTCATGATGAATCTAATTAATCTTGTTAGTATTCATGGTTTTCCTATGGATTCATGGTATATTTCGTGGTTTTTGCGTAATCGAGAGGGTTTGGTTGTGGTCCGCCCTCGTTGTTGTTCTTGTACGAATATACATGAATCGTAGGCGGGTTTTTGGGTGCTTTCCATTTCCGTATTCACCTAGGAATAGTTGTGATCGTATTCTTCGAATCGTTAGGTTCGGTTTCGACGATTCCTCGCGGTTGTGGTTGACTCTTCCTTCCCGTTCGTGTCACTGTCTATTAATCGAGGCAAGTACCCTTATGAACTTACAATCTTAACGTAGTAGTATTGCATGATAATTGTGTGTGTGTGTGTATGCTCACTATGGGTTAGATCCGATGGGGTCTCGGTAGGGGTCCACGGAGGGGTGGATCCGCGAGCTTGATTTCAACCACTATGGGTTAGATCCGACAGGGTCTCGGTAGGGGTCCACGGAGGGGTGGATCCACGGTTAATTGTGGTGTATTTCACAAATGTGTTTTGACATTGGTGTTTCCGTAAATGTGTGTTTCAACCGAAGTTTTCATTATTGCATGTTTTGACTATATGTGTAAGATGTAAGTTGTTCATTTGGTTACTTGTACTAGCGTAATTGCTAACCCCTCTGGGGACCCATTTTAGGGAAATTCGTTTTATGAATTTCAGGTCAGGTTCAGAGAGACGAACGGGTGCTGGACCAGTATGCGGATGATGGCCGTGCGTGATGATTGTGCACGAGTGGCGTCTTATTGTCTTTTATCTTTTTACCGTTTGTGGGTTTGTAAACTAATAGAAGTACTCGAGTACTTAGGAGTTCTTGTTTGTCCGGATTGTATCGTTGTCTATTGTGTTTGTGTCGGATGATTGTGTTGTGTTTGACCGGTTGAACCGGGTGGATTATTTTCGTTTTGCGTCTTTATGATGAGGTGTTATTTTGTTGTTTCCGCGAGTCGATGAGTATGATGGTTGTTTAGCCTGGTGGGTCCCATGGAGGGATTCACGGCGCTGTAATATACCTCGAATTTCTTGGGGGTGTTACAGAAAATGATATCAGAGCGCTAGGTTTATGGATACCTAGGCTTGTCGGTTATTGGGTCTTGTTGTGTGTCGTTTTGCACATCATCATCACGCTGCCATGATTGCGATGCTACCGGTGCTCGTAAGTTTTTCCTTAATCCGTTCTTTGTTTACTTGCATCACATCTTTGATTCGTGATTGTTGTTGTTTTTCCTCTCGTACATACCATCGTATGACCTTTACTACTTCTTTAGCATCAGTATGGATGCTGGAAGAGGCCATGGCCGTGGTCGTGGTCGTGGCCGTGGACGCGGCCGAGGACGTGGGGAAGCCGGTAGGGCAGCCACGTCGCATTCTTCGGGAGCCGGCAGCACCGGTGACCGTCATAGCCATGCTTCTTCTCAAGATGGCGCCGACCTTGGAATTGCGGCTGTCATGCAGTAAATGGTGAACCAGATGGCGGCTATAGCTCAGGTGGTTCATAACCCGAATCCAGCCCATGCTAATCGGGGTGGAGTAGACCGTTGGCTTCAAGATGTCATCAAGATGCATCCTCCTCAGTTTTCGGGACATCAGACCCGATCGGCTGGGAAGGGTGGATCAAGGAGATATCTAAAGTCTTTGTTGCCACCAACTGTCCCGAGGACCGTAAGGTCCCTATTGCCCAGTATTTTCTCACTGGGGACGCTACTGACTGGTGGGAGGCCGTTGGGCCTAAGGACCACGTTGCTTCATGGGCGGAATTCAAGGACCTAATGGAGACCGAATATTGCCCGTGACCAGTTAGATAGGCTCGAGTTCGTGCCTTTATGATGCTCAGCCTCAGGATATTCCTGTTTCTCAAGCTATTGCCGATTTCAACAAGGAGTTAGGCTTCATGAAGACCCAAGTCGTCGAGGAGAACGACAAAATTTTTCACTTCTCCAGGCGGATGAAATTGTCGATTCGCGACTACATGTCTGGGATCGTCTGCACTACCTTGAAGGATTATCAGAGTAGGGCCCTTGCTTATGATATGTCTGTGACGGCTAGTGAGGCGGCCCGCGAGAGCAAGAAGCAGAAGTCCGCTGGGAATTTTTCAGGCCAGAAAGGTGGGGGTCAGCAGAAATTCCAGTCTGCTAACTTTTCCGCTGGTGGTGGCCCAGCTCGTTCTACTGGGGTTACCCGCAGGGCTGCCAGTGCCCCTTCTCGGGAGGTGAAGTGTTTTAACTGTGGCCAGCCGGGCCACATCAGTCGTAATTGTCCGAGCCCTTTGCTGACGTGTAATCGGTGTGGCCAGCCAGGCCACAAGGCTGCTTTCTGTGCCGAGATAGAGACAATTCTTGGTGCCCAAGCTTCCATTCCAGCGCCCAGGGAACCAAGCGTGAATCAAGGATCATTTGCTTCTTAGTCCCCACCGAGTGCCAGTAGAGGGAGAGATCGGGTTCAAACCGCCAGAGGGGGAGCTTCTAGTGTCGGCTCCGCCCATCCACGAGTTTACGAGATGAGGAGGGGTGATGATCTGGCCGCTACCGTTGCCACAGGTACCGTTCACATTCATTCTCATCATGTCAGTGTGCTTTTCGATTCCGGTGCTACGCATTCATTTGTCTCTTTGGAATGTGTACGACGTCTAGGTTTTGATTGTTTGTCGCCCTGCGAGCCTTTCATCGTTAAACTTCCTAGCGGTGATAGGATCGTTGGTGATCGGGAGATTCGAGATTGTACTATAATTATTTGCGAGAGGGCTTGGCTCTCAGATCTTATTGTCGTGGGTATTGAGGGTGAGGATTTAATTCTTGGGGATGATTGGCTCGAGCGGCATGGTGCTATCATGAACTACCGCACGAGAATCATCACTGTGTTAGCCGAGGATGGCACCGAGCACTCTTTTGCAGGGCAAAAGAGGGGAAACCAGAAGCTCGTTATTAACGCCTTGAAGGCGATGAGACTCCTACGAAAGGGGTGTACCGGTTATTGGTGCTATGCCTTGAAGGCGGAGGATGGTGGAGTCGAGCTTTCGTCGATTCCAGTCGTTAGTGAGTTTCCTAACGTATTTCCTAATGAGTTACCGGGATTGCCACCGGATCGTGAGGTCGAGTTTGCTATAGAGTTAAAGCCGGGCGCGGCTCGGATTTCGAAGGTGCCATATCGCATGGCACCTTCAGATATGGACAAGTTCAAGAAGAAGTTGAGTGAGCTTCTTGAGTTGGGGTATGTTCGACCGAGTGCTTCGCATTGGGGCGCACCGGTCCTGTTTGTGCGGAAGAAGGATGGTTCACTGTGTTTGTGTATTGACTATCGCGAACTAAACAAGGTGACTATCAAGAACAAGTATCCTTTGCCGAGGATTGATGACTTGTTTGATCAGTTGCACGGAGCTGCGGTATTCTCGAAGATTGATTTGAGATCGGGGTACTATCAGCTCCGTGTGAGGGAGTCTGATGTGCCGAAAACAGGTTTTCGGACGAGATACGGATATTATGAGTTTGTAGTTATGCCTTTCGGGTTAACTAATGCGCTGGCGGTGTTCATGCAGTTGATGAACAAAGTCTTTATCGAGTATTTGGATAAGTGTGTCGTCGTTTTCATTGACGATATTCTTATTTATTCTAGGAACGAGGAAGAGCATGCCCATCATTTGCGAGTAGTGTTAGACATTTTGAGGACCGAGCAACTCTATGTGAAGTTCTCGAAATGTGAGTTCTGGTTGAAGAAAGTGATGTTTCTAGGTCATGTGATTTCAGCCGAGGGAGTTCGTGTGGATCCGCAGAAGATTGAAGCAGTGTTGGATTGGGCACCGCCCAAGAATGTGAAGGAGATTCGTAGTTTCTTAGGTTTGGCCGGCTACTACCGTAGGTTCGTCGAGGGTTTCTCGAAACTGGCTCAGCCACTTACGCAGTTGCTCCATAAGTCTGAGAATTTAGTCTGGAATGACGAGAGGCAGTTGAGTTTTAAGGAGCTGAAGAGGCGTTTGACTTCAGCCCCGATTTTAGCATTGCCGTGTGGCAACGAGGGTTTTGCTGTTTATAGTGATGCTTCGGGTCAGGGTCTTGGGTGCGTATTGATGCAGCACGGAAAGACCATTGCATATGTGTCGAGACAGTTGAGGCTGTACGAGCTCAACTACCCTACGCACGATTTGGAGTTAGCGGCAGTTGTTTTTGCGCTCGAGATTTGGCGTCACTACCTTTTTGGCTCTGCATGTCAGATTTTTTACCGATCATAAAAGTTTGAAGTACATATTTACTCAGTGAGAGCTGAATATGAGGCAGAGGAGGTGGTTAAAGCTGATTAAGGATTATGACCTCGAAATCCTTTATCATCCGGGCAAGGCGAACGTCGTGGCCGAAACCTTGAGTCGGAAACCGGTTGCGTTGCGAAAGCTTGAGATCCTTACGTCTAAATCTGAGATTTAGCGGGTTTTGATCGAGTTTTATGTTGAGGTTTTGTTGCCTGGAGCTGTCGGGCAACTTTGTGCTTTAGAGATTTCGTCGTCTTTGATCGATGAAATTAAGCTGAAGCAGTTGGAGGATCTGATAATTACTCATATCCGAGAGAACGTTCCTAAGGGAAAGTCTCCTAGGTTTGTGATTCACGAGGATGGTGTTTTGAGATTCCAGAGTCGACTTTGTGTACCAAACGACTCAAAGTTGAGACAGAGTATTTTGCGCGAGGCCCATGCTACACCTTACTCCGTTCATCCTGGTTCCAGTAAGATGTACAAGGACCTGAGAAGGAATTTCTGGTGGAATAATATGAAGGAGGAGGTCGCACAGTTGGTAGCGAGATGTTTAACTTGTCATTAGGTCAAAATCGAGCATCAGCGACCGGCCAGGTTATTGCAGTCACTTCCCGTTCCAGAATGGAAATAGGAAGATATTTCGATGGATTTCATTACGAGTTTGCCGAGATCGAGGTCGGGAATGAATATGGTCTGGGTGATTGTTGATCGTCTGACCAAGTCGGCACACTTTATGGGCATCAAGGACACTTGGGGCCCGGAGAAGTTGGCTCGTGTGTTTATCGCGCAGATTGTGAGGCTTCACGGTACTCCGAAGTCTATTGTTTCAGATCTGGATGGTCGTTTCGTATCGCACTTTTGGCAGACAGTGCACAAGGCGTTGGGTACTCGTTTGCGTCTGAGCACTTCTTTTCATCCCCAGTCGGATGGGCAGTCGGAGCGCACTATCCAGACGCTTGAGGATATGCTGCGCGCTTGTGCTCTCGACTGGAGCAGTGACTGGGAGGAGCATTTGCCATTGATCTAGTTCACGTACAACAATAGTTGGCACGCGTCGATTCGGATGGCACCGTATGAGGTGCTTTACGGGCGACGATGTCGATCACCGATTTGTTAGAATGATGCATCTGATTTGGATGGGACCGAGCCGGATATCGTTATGGAGATGAAGCAGAAGGTGGAATTGATTCGTGAGAGGATTTTGACTGCTCACAGTCGACAGAAGTCGTATGCTGATGTTCGTCGCCAACCTTTGGAATTCGAGGTGGGAGACCACGTTTTGCTAAAGGTGTCGCCGACGAAGGGGGTTTTCCGCTTCGGGAAGAAGGGAAAGTTGAGCTCGAGATTTATTGGGCCCTTTGAGATTCTCGAGAGGGTAGGCGAATTAGCGTACCGTTTGGCGTTACCTCTGGCCTTGAATCACGTTCATAGCGTTTTCCATGTTTCCCAGCTGAGGAAATATGTTCCGGATCCTAGTCACGTCATCGATTATGGTGAGATTGATGTCACCGAGGATATGACTTTTGAGGAGCATCCTTTGAAGATTTTGGAGCATCGTGAGAAGCGACTGAGGCATAAGACCATCCCTTTGGTCAAGGTGCAGTGGTCGAGACATGGTGTCGAGGAGGCAACTTGGGAAACCGAGGATAGCATGCATGCTAGGTACCCCGAGTTGTTTGTTTCTTAAGTTTCGGGACAAAACTGATTTTTAGGGGGGTAGAATGTAATATCCGTATTTTCTTTTCCCGATATTTTTCATTTTCGGTGTATTTCTCGTTTTCAGCGACCCTCGTGTAACCGTATTAATTTTTTGAGAATAATTGTTTCGAGACTTTTTGTCATCCAGTTCTACGTTTATTGGTTCTTCCGTCGTTTATTGATCTAATTCTCGTATTTGTTGTCGGAACCGCCGTTTCGGGGTCGCCATGGATCCATTTTATGTTATTATGCATTTTGAGATGTTCCATTTGATGTTTCGTTCATGTTCCGGTATTATTGGGCCGTTAATATTTCGTGCCTAGCGCACGCTAATCTTTCTGCATAGCGCACGCTAGGGATCCCTAAGTAGCGCACGCTACATCTGCTTCGTAGCACGCGCTAGCGAGCTGAGCCCTGGGAGTGGCAGTGAACTTTTTTTCTGATTCCAGTACTCTGGACTAGCGGATTAGAGTATGCTACGTTGTCTAGTGCATGCTAATGTCGGAGAACTAGCGCATGCTAGGTGTCCGGTAGCGCGCGCTAACGCGACTGTCCAGTACTGGACAGTTTGTTTTGGACTCATTGAGGTGCCCAGGTAGCGCACGCTATAGCTCGATAGCGCGCGCTACCAAGTCGTTGTTAGCGCACGCTAATAGTAGTAGCGCACGCTAACGATTCAGGACAATGACTTCTGGACTGTAATATAACTGGGTAGCGCACGCTAACCCTTAGCCGTTAGCGCGTGCTAAGCCGTGTGGCTATAAATACCCAGGAGTTAACTTTGGACGGATCTATTTCTCATTTCACCTCCTTCCCCCGCGGCTTTGGCGATTTTGGGCGATTTCTTGGCGATTTCTTCCTCCAAACATCTCAACCATCATCCTCTTTAAGTTCTTGGTGTATAATATCAACATCAACACGAATCTCTCATCCTAATCCAAGGAAAATCTTCTAAGAACCCTACTTTTGGGTAAATTGGGGGGTTTTTGAGTTTTTCTTCGATTCGTTCCGTATTGTCGATTAATTCATGATGAATCTAATTAATCTTGTTAGTATTCATGGTTTCCCTACGGATTCATGGTATATTTCGTGGTTTTTGCGTAATCGAGAGGGTTTGGTTGTGGTCCGCCCTCGTTGTTGTTCTTGTACGAATATACATGAACCATAGGCGTGTTTTTGGGTGCTTTCCATTTCCGTATTCGTCGAGGAATGGTTGTGATTGTATTCTTCGAATCGTTAGGTTCGGTTTCGACGATTCCTCGCGGTTGTGGTTGAATCTTCCTTCCCGTTCGTGTCACCGTCTATTAATCGAGGCAAGTACCCTTATGAACTTACAATCTTAACGTAGTAGTATTGCATGAGAATTGTGTGTGTGTGTGTGTGTATGGTCACTATGGGATAGATCCGACGGGGTCTCGGTAGGGGTCCACAAAGGGGTGGATCCGTGAGCTCGCTTTTAACCACTATGGGTTAGATCCGACGGGGTCTCGGTAGGGGTCCACAGAGGGGTGGATCCACGGTTAATTGTGGTGTATTTTACAAATGTGTTTTGATATTGGCGTTTCCGGAAATATGTGTTTCAACCAAAGTTTTCATTATTGCATGCTTTGACTATATGTGTAAGATGTAAGTTGTTCATTTGGTTACTTGTACTAGCGTAATTGCTAACCCCTCTGGGGACCCATTTTGGGGAAATTCGTTTTATGAATTTCAGGTCAGGTTCAAAGAGACGAATGGGCGCTGGACCAGTATGCGGATGATGGACGTGCGTGATGATTGTGCACGAGTGGCGTCTTATTGTCTTTTATCTTTTTACCGTTTGTGGGTTTGTAAACTAATAGAAGTACTCGAGTACTTAGCAGTTCTTGTTTGTCCGGATTGTATTGTTGTCTATTGTGTTTGTGTCGGATGATTGTGTTGTGTTTGACCGGTTGATCCGGGTGGATTATTTTCGTTTTGCGTCTTTATGATGAGGTGTTATTTTGTTATTTCCGCGAGTCGATGAGTATGATGGTTGTTTAGCCTGGTGGGTCCCTTGTAGGGATTCACGGTGCTGTAATATACCTCGAATATCTTGGGGGTGTTACAGACACCTTGTTGGTTTTGTTATGTCTCTGCTTGTGGCATTGTGACGTTTGTCGTTGAGCGTGATTTCACGTCGTATGTTTCCTTGCGTTTCTTGTAACGTTTCACTGATGGACGTAAGTTACGCGGTTCTTGTGTATCTAGTTGATATGTTCCTGGTGGGATATTGCTTCTCCCTACTTGTTTTAAGTTTCGGGACGAAGCTTGTTTTAAGGAGGGTAGTATGTAATATCCGCGATTTTCGATTTTCGGTAAATTTCTTTTTTGGCAGAAATCCATTTTAACGGCTTGATTGTGACCTCTTCATCATTCTGAGAATGTTTAATTCTGCACTTTTTGACATCCGAGTTCTTTTCGGCATCGTTTTGTCAAGTTCCCTGCTTTTTAGCGACTTTTCCGCACTTGAGTTTGATTCTTACTAATCTCGTCCGAAACTATTGTTTCGAGTTTCCCATAAGTCCATTCGATCACGTATCGTGATTTTTGGGCATTTTGGGCCATTTTGTAATTTCCCAAAGTTGTGGGTATCCGTATCCGTATTTGTTGTCTCGACCCTTTCATGGTCGTGTGTGAGTTTGATTGTAACTCAAGCTCTTAGTATGATCTTATTCTGGAGCTTTCCGTGCGTATCTTGAACTTGGTATTTCGATCGGAGGAGTTCGTTGTTGTAACCAGCTTTGGGAACACTACTGCTGCAGTTCTAGGTGCATTAGCGCATGCTAAGGGATCTCCTTAGCGCACGCTATCGAGCAACAGGGTCAGAGGTCAGGTTGGATTCAGGCCCGTTAGCGTGCGCTAAGGGCAGGAATTAGCGTACGCTAATGAAGATCAGGTTCAGTCGAGTAGGTACTGGAGTACCCCGTTAGCACACGCTAACAGGTACTAGCGCACGCTACTAATACTGATATGTATATCCGGGCAGCAGGTTTTAGAGGTCAACTTTCATTTCTTCTTTCGCCATTCGTCGGGTCCGTTCCTTTGGTGCGATTTGAGGTGATCCTCCTTCTCAAGCCTCATCTTGGGGTGAATTTGGTGCAAGTCTAACATCATCAATCATCTTTTTTGCTCAGATCTAAGGTATTTTTCACTCAAACCTAATTTCTTTGAATTTGGGGGTTTTTCCTTGATTTAATGATTCCTGTCTGAATTCATACAATTGATTCATGTTATTTGATATTATTGCTCATGTTCTATGGGATGTAATTCAATATTTCGGTTTTCATTGATCCCAATTATGATTTCACTATTGTGGAACCAAACCCTTGAATTCTTGGTGTTCTTCATCCCGAGTTGAATTCCGTTTGGTGTTGATATTTTGTATGGTGTTATTCTTGTAGTATTTGCGGCGCTATCGTGTTCTTGATCATGTTCAGGAGTTCGGGCTGTTCGACCGTATCGCATTCGTCGTCTCGTTGCGATTGAGGTTTCGAGTCAAGTACCTTGTTCATACATTCTTGTTTTGTGGATATGATGATCGGTGATTGTCTCGGTGTGTTTGTTTGTTTGGTTGAGATGAACTTTCAAAAGATTCGTTTAGCCTCGTTAAAGTCTCACTTTCAAAATGCGTGTGTTTTGTGAATGGTGTGGTTTGTGAATGGATAAGTGAACCCTATGAATACACTTTGTGTTGTTGTTGTGCTTTGATAATATATATACATATATTATCTCATTCGGTGCGTTGTGATTTGATAATTGTGTCGTGCTATGTGTTCGTTGCCTTGAGTGAATTGTTTGGATATCCTTGGCATACTGTGTTATGTGTGTGAATGTGTGGATATGGGCGGGGTCTACGGTGACACATGGCATGTGATCATGTGGTCAGGATGCAACAAGTGATTGATCCAACCGTGAGAGCCTCAGGATATCTACGGTGACACATGGCTTGTGATTATGTGGTCAGGAGAGAGCAAGTGATTGATCCAACCGTGAGATGATGTGGCAAGTAATCATGGTGGTATAAGAAACCTACGTATGGTCAGGATCCATACGATGTCGTATTGGTTTGGTTGTACTTTATTTTCACTGTAGTATTTTCCCTGTTGTACGGGAGTGTGTTGTATTTTGACCCCTGCGTGGGTATGTATTGAGATTGAGTTGTATGTATTAATTGAAAGACCAAATCGGTCTACTGAGTTATTTTAGCCTTAAAGGCGATGTTGAGATGTTTGATTTTAGTTACCAGCCTGGTAGATCCTTGAGGAAAGGTTCTACGGCGTGTAATATTCCTGAGTGGATTGGGGGTGTTACAAAATGACCATTTATTTAGAGCATAACGCCAGTAGCCTCATTATAACGATACTCATCTAAATTACGGGAAGAACTTGAAAAGCTACTAATTTGATTTCCCGATCGGTTAAACGACAACGATAGGGCATGACGATAGCTATCACGTGATAACGATAGCCGTCCATATGATGGGGACAACTTGAAAAACTACCGATTATATTTCCCGATTGGTTAAATGGAAACAATATGGCACAACTATAGTCGTCTTATGATAATTATAGTTGTTTTTTATTCATATTTAAGTGATTTTAGACCTTTATTTATCTCCAGACATCACTTTTGCACTTGTATCATTTCATATATGTACAAATTCATGATTTAAACTATTTAAATAATGAACTAGGTGACTTAGCTCAACATTGGATATTAGCATGTAAGTTGTACATCGAAACCTGTGCAAATTAAGCAATAAGCATAATTTTGTAGCGGTTTTGGCTGAGACACCATAAAATCTCTAAGATATATTTATTATATAATGTTGGAGTAAATTTGATAGGTCAAGTATCATTTGGTAGTAGTTTATGCACATAACGATACATGAATCTTATAACAATAGTTATTTTTTTATTCGTATTTTAAGTGGTTTTAGACCTGTATTTCTATCCAAACATTACTTTTTATGCTTGGATCATTTCATACATGAAAAAGTTCATGATCTAAAACCATTTAAATATGGTATCAGAAGACTCAAATCAATATTGAATGTTAGCATGAAAGTTGTATATTGAAACATGTGCAATCTAAACAATAAGCATAACCTTTTAGTGGTTTTGGTTGAGAGACCATAAAATCTCCAAGATATACTTATTATATAATGTTGGAGTAAATTTGGTAGGTCAATTATCAATTGGTAGTAGTTTATGCTCATAAATCTGGTAGGTCAATTATTGATTAAACGACCATGATAGTCCGTGAGTGTAATACCCAAATATTTATTGTGAATTTCTATTGGTATTCGAATCATGTGTTGTATGATTATGGCATATAATTAATTGAAGTACGATTTCCCTTATTTGTATTCCAGTATTCATGATCATATTGTGTGAAAATCTATACCTCATACGTTATCTACATGGTACTAGCATACGTTAACCTATAGACTTAGCGTACCCTAAAGAGCACATCTAACATACGTTAATACTGTTACCTAGCATACATAAGGGGTAGTCTGGATCAGATAAGGCGTGGTCGTTGTGTGGAGCCCGAGTGTCCGCCATCTTCCACAAGCAGTCGGCCAGCTTCTAAAAAGGCAAGTCAACGACTATTAACATATGCTAAAATATCAGTATAGGTAAACTAAGTCGATTAAGTAGTGTACGTAAGCATTTTCACAACGTACGTAAAAACAGGACAGAAATGAGACAGTGAGCTACATAAATCGGTAGCATACGCCAATGTAGTGTATTAGCATACGTTAAGTGTTAGGATTCCAGAAACAAAACGAAATACGCAGCAGAATAATAATAATGAATCCCAAACAGAATCGATCAAGTAACGTTTATACGAAAAAAGTACAAAGATAAAAGGATTAAGGTCCCATACCCTTGAAGCCTTTCATAATATCTTCGTAAGTTGATGATGTTCACGAACCCGAGCACGAACACGAAATGCCCTCATTCCAAATACCGAAAGCACGATGTCTCTACATCACCACGCGTCGGAACTTGACCGAAAAAATATATAGCAATCTGTTCTTGGTATAACACGGCTAGAAATTACTATATGAATTTTTTTCTCTTATTTTTCTTGATTTTCTTTCACCTCTAAGATGAAGAATAAAAAGGAAAATAAATTTCTCCCACACTCTTACTTTTGCGCTCGGCCAGCAACTAAAAGAGCAGGGATCTCTCTTGGATTATAATGATGCCAACATCATTAATATATATCTTATGAGATATAATTATATCATATCATAATAACATGATGTGTAGACGTAACATGGTAACATGGTGGGATCACCCACCACATGACAACAAGAGAGGAATCATCCAAGCAATGATAGAGGGAGGGGCGGCCTATGTGAAGATTCTTAGAAACGGCCGAGTCACTCGGTTCGTGTACCGGACGTTCATCAAACGAATCCGTTAAATACACTTTGTTTTATATCTAATGTATTTATACTAATTAATCCATCCAATTAATTAATTATATCAAATACAAATATATTTCTCTAAGAAATATTATTTATGAATTAAATTAATTACCCGGTAACTTAATTTTAATTCATAAGACCGCTATTTGATTTATCCAATAAATCATAATTAGATATCCAATATCTAATATTATTAGAGAGATAATAAATTCACTTTTATCCGACAACGCTCCTGATGCGCGAATCTGTAGGTCCGTCTCAGCCGGCATTGAGAGGAACCAATGAGTGCGGGCAGCACTTAGCCTGTAATACCCGAGATTTCTGATATGTATTTGAAACTTGTGATATTGTAATCGTTGTACTTGATCTGAGTATTATTCTCCGTATTTCATAATCCGATGTTGTCGAGCGTATGATTTCATGTATGTGATTTAAATATTGTAATTCTGCGCATGTAGCGCATGCTATCGGCTATGTGTAGCGTACGCTAACATGGATTCATAGCGCACGCTACAAAGGAACCTTAGCGCACGCTATGAGTGGTCAATTTGATTGAGATGTGCGGTAGGTGAGATCTGGCCGCGGACCCCTGTCGGATTGTGTCGGGATAAACCTGGACGGCTTTCGGGAAAAGCCAAGTCAACGCCTTAGCGCACGCTACAGGCATGTGAATAGCGCACGCTAAGTGCTGAGTACAGTGAAGTCACTGAGACGTTAGCGCACGCTACGAATAGGGACTAGCGCGCGCTAATAACCATTTCTTATAAATAGGACAACATCCTTTTCGTATTTTCAGTCCTTTCTTTTCCCACATCCGAATTCTTATACTTAGAGTATAACTTCCTACATCCCAAACACCTCATATCAACATTCTAGCTCGTGATTGAAGATTGTGGATCATTGAGGATTGGTGTTCGAGCCTTCGACGTTGGATTGCTTCGATTTTCTCCTTGTTCTTCACTACTTTGAGGTAGGTGATTCTTCACCAATATTAGTAGTGTTCTCAAGGACGATTTGATCATGTTTGTATAATCAGTTATTTCGTTTATAATCGATCATCATGTGTTAGAAGGATACTTTTGACGTATCGGCACTATATATCGTATGAACCTTTGAACCATCTTAGTATCTGGACTCCTAAGCATTTTCAAATCGATTTATGATCAGTAAACGGATATTACCTAGATTGTTACGTTTTTCACATTGGAATCATGCGTTTTGGAACGTAGGATGAACGGAACTTAGAATATTTTCTTGAAGATCTAAGATGAATTATGGTGTTGAGGTGATTATCCGTATCTTTGTATCTCATAGTCATTCAGTACGTATAGAACTTCCACAAACCTTATTAGCATGATATGCTCGGGGACGACTTGTTTTATCACCATAGAATTCATGAGTTCATCACCTTTCAATCCAGTTTTCTGTTAGTAGTAATCTGCCATGCACGGTTAGCGCACGCTAACATACGTTAGTTAACATGCGCTATCGGGGATAAGTTAATGCACGCTACGTGTGGTACGTAACGTACGTTATGATATCAGCCGAGTCAGTCGGCTGATCAGAGAGAACTAGCAGTCCGTGGCTAGCGTACGCTAGGCTTATACGATAGCGTACGCTAACAGGCAGGCTTAGCGCACGCTACATAGAGTGCGTAGCGTACGCTAAGTGGTTCAGGCAGATTGCATATTTTGAGCTTTTGGGCCGTAGATCGATTGTTAGGCCATCGTTCGACTTGAGATGATTTGTATATCATTTCTTTTGTTAAGGTTCGAGTTTGCTACGTTGATCGAAGAAGGCGGCCTTCGAGTGTGTTAAGATCATTGAAGTGTTTCGTTCTTGCCATCTTTGAGGCAAGTATCGTAATATATTAATATTGGTATTTTGAGCATGCGTGTGATTATTCATGTTGTTGAACATGAGATTTATTACGTTGAATTGTCATGATATTCGTTATCTAGTGTTTGTATGTTCATGTTGGTGAACATAATGATTTGGCATATGTGTATGCATGAGTTGTGTTTGTGTACGTTGTACGATCTATGCTGAGGGCGCTGGATCGGATGTCCACCTCGTGTTGGTCCGACGGGATCATCTTGGGATCTAGGCTGAGGGCGCTGGATCATTGGATGGGTTATTTCCACCTTGTGTTGGTCCGACGGGATCATCTTGGGATCTATCTTTGAGGCTGGATCATTGGAATACCCTTGCTGTGTTAATGGAATCTTGTGGATTCGCATTGTCGGATTCCGGTAGCCGAAGTCCGTGTGGTGTATCTTGTTATATATTGTTGATGCATATTCGAGTTGTTTAATATGATACTTGTACTAGCATTGTTTTGCTAACCCCTTCGGGGGTGGACATTTGTTGTGATGTTCAGGTAGCCGAGGAGCAGAGAAACAGCCACAGTACCAACGTGACGATGAAGGGGTTCAGTGATGTTTGTTGTTGTTGGTGAATTGTTTTCTTGGTTTGATTTCAGTACTCGAGTACGCGTGTCTTATTAATATCATTTCGATATGGTTGTATTAATTACTCGTTGAACTAGTTGTTCGGTTTTGTAAACTTGAATTTCCGATGATGATGATGTCTTATATTTACCTTTCTTTTAAATTAGCCTTGTAAATCCTTACTTAAAGGGTTTACGGCGCTGTAATTATTCCGAATATCTCGGGGTGTTACAGAATATGGTATCGGAGCTAAGATTTATGGATATCTTGGCAGTCGGGTTTTAAGTTGGGTCTGTTTACGTTATTGATTTATGGATCGTTCGTAACATCACTGTTCAGCCAAAAGTCGTCATGTGGACCGTGGTTGTAAGTCTCCTAATCTCTTATACTACCGTTTTACTTAATTACTGTTTTGTGAGTATTGACGGGCTTTATTTCGAAAACCTTGTCCTGGATATTGAGAAATTGTGTTTAGAGTATGTTGAGAGGAGGACGTGGATGCGGACGCGGTCGTGGATGCGGACGGGGTAACGTGAGACAGGAGGATTCCGCAACTACCCCAGAATTGTCAGCTAGTCGAACCGATTCTCATTCTGGAGGGCAGCAAGGATCAGCGAATGACGACGCAAATCCTAACATGCCGGGAGTGCTTCAACAGGTGGTGGCACAGATAAACCAGTTCGCCCAGGTAGTCGACCGCATGCAGACGGCGATGGGACAACAGCACCATGAGGATAACCGGGGAGACAGATGGCTTGCGGAGGTGGTCAAATTGCACCCGCCAAAATTTGACGGATCTGCTGAGGCAATTACTTGGGATCACTGGCTCAAGGAGTTAGAGAAGATATTCGCGGGTCTTAACTGTCCCGAGGACCAGAAGGTTCCTATTGCCCAGTATTTTCTGACTGGGGAGGCCTTTGATTGGTGGGAAGCTATTCGACCCGAGGATCATAATACGGATTGGACGGAATTCAAACTAATGATGGAAGCACAGTATTGTCCTCGTCCAGTTAGAGAGGCAAAGATCCGAGAGTTTTTCTCACCACAGAGTTCGGAAGCATCTGTGACAGATGTAATCAAAACTTTTAATCATCAGCTGACTTGTGTGCGACACTTGGTCAGAACGGAGGCGGAAAAGATTTTCCATTTCGATATGCGGATGAAGCCGGAGATTCAACAGTACATGTCCGGATTCGAGTGTACTACGTTGCGACAGTATCAAGACAAAGCGCTGGCTTACGACATGAAAGAGGCGGCGGTGGAAAAATCAGTAGAAGCAAAGAAGCAGAAGGTGACCGACAACTTTTCAGAAAACAAGAGTGGTGGGCCCCGCAAGGGCCAGTCTTCCTTTTATTCGGATAGGAAACCTCCACAACCTTCTAGAGGCGGAAAGAAGTTCCGAACTACATCAGCGGTTTCGGACACATCAAAGAAATGCTACAATTGTGGTCGAGCAGGGCATATTCGACGTGATTGCCCCGCATCTTCTGTGACTTGTTACGATTGTGGACAAGAAGGGCACCGTGCGGCCTTCTGTGGATTTGCTACTAGATCTTTTGATACTCGCACTCCAGCTCCAGTTCCGAAGGAGACGAGTGTGAACCAGACGCAGCAGAGTGGATTTCAGCAGCAGAACGTTGGGAAGAGAGAGACATCCAGTGCTGGGTCCGTTCCTCCGCGCCTGTACGAGATGAGGAAATCTGACGATCAGAACACTGCTGTTGCCTCAGGTACGATTCAGATCCTTTTGCAACCAGTTAGTGTTTTATTCGATTCCGGAGCTACACATTCTTTTGTATCATTGAACTGTGTAAATCGTTTAAAATCTCGTGCTTATCTGATTGTGAACCATATGTTGTGGGTTTTCCGAGTGGAGAGAGAATTGTGGGAACCCTAGAGGCTAGAGATTTTCCATTATCTATAGGAGGGAGAGATTGGCCATCGAATCTTATTGTAGTTGACATCTACGGTGACGATTTAATTCTCGGAGACGATTGGCTCAACCGTTATGGAGCCATTCTGAATTACCGAGAGAGAGTCATTTCTATCATTGCTGATGACGGATCTGAACACTTATTCCGAGGATGGAGACCAGGAAGCTCGGGAAAATTGATCAAAGCAATGAAAGCCGTGAAATTACCGAGGTGGATGTCACGTACTTTGGTGCTATGCCATGAGGAAAGAGGAAGGAGTAGAGCTCTCGTCTATTTCGATTGTGAATGAGTTCTCGATGTATTTCTGACGAACTACAGGTTACCTCCGCAGAGAGAAGTGGAATTCACTATCGAATTAGAGCCCGGAGCAGCTCCTATTTCGAGCACCATACCGCATGGTGCCAACCGAGATGTATGAACTCAAGAAGCAACTTGAGGAATTGTTGCAAGGGCTATATTCAACCTAGCGTTTCTCCTTGGGGAGCGCCGTTCTCTTTGTCCTAAGAAAGACGGATCCCTCCGACTGTGTATTGATTACAGGGAGCTCAACAAGATGACGATCAAGAATAAGTACCCTATACCTCGGATCGACGACTTGTTTGATCAACTGCAAGGGGCAAGGGTATTCTCGAAGATTGACTTGCGATCAGGATACCATCAGTTGAGAATTAAGGAGTCGGATATATCGAAGTCTGCTTTCAGGTCCCGGTACGGGCATTACGAATTCGTAGTGATGCCGTTTGGACTTACCAATGCTCCTGCGGTATTCATGCAATTGATGAATCGGGTATTCTTGGAATACTTGGATAAATTTGTGGTCGTCTTCATTGATGACATCTTGATATATTCGAAGGACGCAGGGGAGCATGCCGAACATTTGCGGGTGGTTTTGAGCACCTTGAGGAAGGAACAACTGTATGCAAAACTTTCGAAATGCGAGTTCTGGCTCAGGGAGGTAACTTTCCTTGGGCATATGATATCAGCTGACGGAGTTCAGGTGGACCCGAAGAAAGTCGAAGCAATCTTGGAATGGGAAGCTCCTAATAATGTGAAAGAAGTCCGGAGTTTCTTAGGACTTCCTGGTTATTATCGCCTCTTTGTAGAGGGATTTTCCAAAATTGCTCGTCCGCTCACTCAGCTGTTACAGAAAACTCAAAAGTTCACGTGGAATGAGAAATGTCAGGCTGGTTTTGAGGAACTTAAGAAGAGACTAACGACAGCACCTATATTAGCATTGCCAGATGGAACTGATGGATTCATGGTTTACAGCGACGCTTCAAATCAAGGTCTGGGATGTGTGTTGATGCAAAAGGATAAGGTAATTGCCTATGCTTCTCGGCAGTTGAAACCGTACGAAGTAAATTACCCGACTCATGATTTGGAGTTAGCAGCTGTAGTCTTTGCCTTGAAAATTTGGAGACATTATTTGTACGGCACTCATTGTCAGATCTTTACCGATCATAAGAGCCTCAAGTACATTTTTAGTCAGAAAGAATTAAACATGAGGCAGAGAAGGTGGCTGGAATTGATCAAGGATTACGACTTGGAGATTCTCTATCATCCGGGGAAAGCAAACGTAGTAGCCGATGCATTGAGCCGTAAACCTGTTTCTCTTCGAGTGTTGGAAGCTCTCACGTCCCAAACCAGCATTCAACGAGAACTGATCCGCGAAGGGATTGAAGTATGGGCACCAGGAATCCAAGGGCAACTTTATGTGATGGAACTGACTTCATCACTAGTCGAGGAGATCAAGTCTAAGCAGTTGAACGATTCTCTGATCCTTCGGTTATGTAACGAAGTAAAAAAGGGAAAGCCCCAGGATTCGTGATACACGATGATGGAGTTCTGAGATTTCAGAGTCGACTTTGCGTTCCCGATGATGATGATTTGAGACGGACTATTCTGAAGGAAGCTCACAGCGCGCCCTATTCTATTCACCCGGGCAGCAGTAAGATGTATAAGGATTTAAAGCAAAATTTCTGGTGGGGGAATATGAAGAAGGACGTAGCAGAGTACGTTTTGAAGTGTTTGACGTGTCAGCAGGTTAAGATTGAACATCAGCGACCTGCCGGAATGTTAAAGCCGCTTCCGATCCCTGAATGGAAGTGGGAGGACATCTCGATGGATTTCATCACCAGTATGCCAAGGACTAGAACGGGAATGAACATAATTTGGGTTGTAGTTGATCGACTAACCAAGTCGGCTCATTTCCTGGGAATTAAAGATACATGGGGACCCGAGAGATTGGCGCGAGTATTTATTGCGGAGATAGTCAGATTGCATGGGACGCCGAAGACCATTATTTTGGATCGAGATGGTCGCTTCATGTCGCACTTATGGAAAGCAGTTCACAGGGCTTTGGGGACGGAGCTCAACTTTAGCACGGCTTATCATCCCCAAACGGACGGTCAGTCCGAAAGGACTATACAAACGGTAGAAGACATGCTTAGAGCTTGTGCATTAGATTGGTCAACTGATTGGGAAGTTCACTTGCCCTTGATCGAGTTCACCTATAATAATAGTTGGCATGCTTCTATTAAGATGACACCATTTGAAGCTTTGTACGGGAGAAGATGCCGATCACCCCTGTGTTGGGATGATTCTTAGGATTTGATCGGGACGGAACCAGAATTGATAATTCAGACTCAAGAGAAGATAGCTTTGATTCGAGAAAGACTGTTGACTGCCCAGAGTCGACAAAAGTCTTACGCAGACGTACGTCGTCGTCCTCTAGAGTTCGACGTTGGGGAACATGTGCCATTGAAGGTGTCTCCTACACGAGGGATTTTCCGTTTTGGGAGGAGAGGCAAGCTTAGTCCAAGATATATCGGACCATTCGAGATCCTCGAGAGGGTTGGGGATTTAGCATACAGGTTGGCCTTACCGCCATCGCTGAGTCACGTTCACAATGTGTTTCACGTATCCCAACTGCGGAAGTATGTACCGGACCCTAGTCACGTCATTGATTTCGACGAGATCGAGATAGCTAATGATGGCACCTTCGAAGAGAGACCAATCAAGATACTTGATAGTCGGATCAAACAATTGAGGAATAAACCAATACACTTGGTTAAAGTACAATGGTCACGACACGGAGTCGAAGAAGCCACTTGGGAAACGGAAGACAGTATGAAGGTTAGATATCCAGAGTTGTTTTTATCTTAAGTTTCGGGACGAAACTTCTTTTTAGGGAGGAAGGATGTAATACCCGAGATTTCTGATATGTATTTGTCACTTGTGATATTGTAATCGTCTCGGCCAAAACTGGAAAATGAGTGTCTGAGCTATTTCGACCATAACTCTCTCGTCCGGACTCCGATTGACTCACCGTTTGAACCATTGGAAAGCTAACTTGATGCTCTATAATATTGAAAAGATTCAAAATCTTTGGAGTTTCCAAGAATTTATGGTGATTTTACAAAGTCGAACTCATACTTGGAAAAGTCGTTTAATAACACTGAACTCAAGAAAACGACACCGAAACCCGAACCTGAATACGAATCGAAGATACGGTTAAGAAGTACTCGCAAAGACGAATCTAAAAGCTAAGAGAACACACGATTCGAACCACCCGAAGGCTCGAAATTCGACAACTGAAGTATTTACCCCAAACTTTGGGAAATTACGAAAACGGCCCAAAACGTCCAAAAATCACGATACGTGATCGAATAACCAAACCGAAGTTCACAACACGTCTAACAAAGTTAAAAGGACTTACGAGAAAATCGAAACAGTAATTTCGAACAAGATTCACAAGAATCGAACTCGAGTGCGGAAAAGTCGTTAAGAAACACGGAACTCAACAAAAGAATACCGAAACGAACTCAGATGACAAAAAGTGCAGAATTAATCATTCTCATAATGATGAGACGGTCCCAAGCGAGTCGTCGAAACGGACTTCCGCCAAAAAAAGAAAATTACCGGAAATCCGAAATTGCGGATATTACATTCTACCCTCCTTAAAAGAAGTTTCGTCCCGAAACTTAAATCAAGTAGGGAGAAGCAATATCCCACCAGAAAAACTCAACGAGATACACAAGAACCGAAAAAAAAATCGCGCCCAACGGCGAAACGTTACAAGCAACGCGAAAGAACATACAACGTGAAAACATGCCCCACGACGACCATAACAACGCCACCGGCAATGATTCAAAACAATAACGAGCAATTAACGACGCATCACATGCACACATTTAATCAAAGAAACGCACGCGACAACAAGTCGCACCCGACCACAATGACTAGGCGGTAGAAACAAATATAGTATTATGATAGAATTCACTCCGATTCTCGTCAACAAGAAAATGTCCGACATCAAGACACAAACAATTCAAAATAACAGAAAACGAGAATACCGGACATTACATTCTATCCTATTAAAAATAAGTTTCGTCCCGAAACTTAAAATAAAACATCATGGTAGAATACAAACAAAACCAAAAAGTTCACGCAACAAATATCAATCTCTACACGAATAACAACACAAAGTACGACCGACAACTACATCACCGGACACCACTGGGTCCTACAGAAGTAGGAACGGGACTCTGGTCCCCTATCATCTTGGCAACAATCTCACAGTACTGAACTCGATGCCCCTCGCGTCCACAGTTATAACAAGTCACCGGCAGTTTCTTACAATGCGCGCGTTCATGGCCCATGACGTTACAGTTGAAACACCTAGGAGCATTACCAGAACTCAAGGACACCGGCTCGGGTCTTTTAGATTCTCTAGCTGACTGAGAAGGTCCCATACTCGACTGATACGAGGGTCGAGGTTTAGGAATCCCAATTCCCTCACTTCCCGATGCTTCATCGGAAATCTTCTGCTTCTTCGCTACCGATACAGACTCTGTAGACATCATAGTCATTTCAAATGCTAAGGCTCTATCTTGATAGTCCTTCAACGTTGTACACATAAAATGGGCCATACACTGCCGAACATGAGGTTTCATACACATATCAAAGTAACGAACCTTATCTGTCTCACTTCGCACTTGATCTCGAACGTAACAAAGTTGTCGATTGTAATCGACTATTGCTTGAGATATCGACACATCTCGGGGCGTAGCCGAGAAAAACTCGACAATTCTACGTTCCTTAACAGGCGGCGGACAATACTCAGCCTCCATAGCAGTCTTGAATTCAGCCTAAGTAGCGGTACGATCACTAGGCGCTACGGCCTCCCACCAGTCTGCAGCTTCCCTGTCGAGCAGGTATTGAGCAATAGGCACTCTTCTCTCATCGGGATAAGCTATGGTATCAAATGTTCTGTCCAACTGGAAGAGCCAGTTCTCCCAACCTAACGAGTCCGAAGAACCTAGAAAATGGGGTGGGTGCATTCTCATCACACCTCGTAACCACATACTAGCTCCATTATCCTCATCTGGGATCCTATCCCGGTGCATGGTCTGATTCATATGTGTCAACTGGTCAACCACCTGACGAAGGATGGTGGCGGCGCCAATGTCAGCATTTTCCCCAGTTGATTGCCTCTGCTCACGCGATTGGTCATCTCGACCACATGTACTGAGCTCATTGGCGCTTGACAACGAGCGAGTCGCCCTATCATGCACCTGATTCCGACCTCTACCACGACCACGCTCTCGACCTCTACCTCTCAGCATACTAAACGGCCACCGATCAGAACAACAAAATAAATATCACATAATCAACATAGGGCAACAAACAGCAACACAATAAAGTATTCACTCCAAATCATCACACGAGTACTCAGACTAACACTGCAATAATAGACTTAAATTCATAAGTAACTCGCATGGTTACACCAACAGAGGTGCACGACTTTTACCAAAGTAAACACAGTCAAGACCACATACATGTCATTAAATTCAGGCATTTGTCACATTCTTTAAAAATAAAATTTTTCCCGAGGTATTTGTTCAAATGATAATATTTTAAAATTGGTGAGTTCGAAAGATTTTGCAGAAATGAAATTTTGAAAACACTTTGATTAATACCTCGACCATTTAACCAAATCCATGGACCCAATATCAAAACTGCTCTGATTTGAAATCACTTGCACAACAATACGTTGAAATATTAAGTCCACTCTATAACCGATGTCAGCAAAATGACCTTATTAATATCTGCCAGCACACTAATCATTACCATAGATACGCTATCATATCCGGGATAACGTCATAGAATAATACAATTAAATTATACTATGCCGTCACAACACTCAAACACATAACATTTAAATTCCAAAAATTAGAGTCGTTTTGCAAAACATAAATTTTCCAAAAATCCTTTCGATCGTAATAAAAATGACGGTAGTATTTTGCAATGTCCGAAGTATTTTAAAACACATTTTTCAAATACTGATTGATGGTGCTATTTGAAAATACATGACCAACTTGTCACAATTCAACCGATTTCAAAATCCACACAAACTGTTGTTTAACCGTACCATCAAGATATTTTCAAAAAATTTGATTTCCACAAAAATGCTCAAACCAGTAGAGTCTTTCAGGAAAAACGTTTTCAAACCTACCCACAGCGGGCATATTTACAACAATCCAAAATAGTCGAACTTAGAACCACGTGCCCAAACGGCAAATGGGGTCACCAATTCAATGAAATGCATCTCATGGTCATCAAGTTAAACATACAACGAAACCATCTATCTGATTCTCTCACAAACTCTACCGTCGGTACTTTCTTTTCGGAACAATCAAAGTTTACAACTTTCACATTATACCACCCCACATGGTGGTTCAACGTCAAAACGTCAATACGTCCGGTTCAATACACATACAGTGTATCACAAGTATCAAATACAAACTCAATTACGCAGCACCGTGCAAATTACATCATGCACCACAATTATCACACATATCATGAACACATATATTATGCATAAAAGAGGAGACTTATATATACAGGCCGCATAGAGATGACATTCGCCCACGATACTAATCTCATCCGACAACACAATCGACACGTTGTGACTACGCACAACTCAACTTGTCACCCGACATCTCGAATGACAAAACTACACAATACTCTACAAATCACGACTCGACTTGACCCGAAAGTTTAGGTTTCCGCAACCTAAGCTCTAATACCATAAATGTAACACCCCCAAAACCGATTACTCGGGGGTTAGTAAAACTCAACTGTTTTACTAGTGCAAGTATAAAACGATACGAAATGCAACAAGTAAATAGCAACTACGAATTTAATATGGAAATAAATTATCAAATGTTCCCGAGAAGTTTTATTAATTTTGAACTCAAGAAAGAGATATTTGAAAAGGAACACATCATCTCGGGGATTTTTAAAGCAGAACTTCTTTTGGACCTCGAGTCCCAATTTACAAAGCCTTTTCGAAAACATTAGGGCCTTAGCCCGATTCTCTTTTCAAAACACAATAGATGAGATATCATTATGGGTCCGAGACCCGTATTTAAAATGTTACCCAAACAAGCACTATAACACGATCATTGTTCGTACACATCATGTACCGAACTCCGGAGGCCTCGACGGACCTTACCCGGACCGCACACATTGTTCGTACACATCATGTACCGAACTCCGAAGGCCTCTACGGACCCTACCTGGCCACAAACATCGTTCGTACACATCATGTACCGAACTCCAGAGGCCTCGTCAGACCCTACCTGGATCACACACCTTGTCCGTACACATCATGTACCAAACTCCAGAGGCCTCGTCAGACCCTACCTGGATCACACACATTTTTCGTACACATCATGTACCAAACTCCAGAGGCCTTAGCCCGATTCTCTTTTCAAAACACAATAGATGAGATATCATTATGGGTCCGAGACCCGTATTTAAAAAGTTACCCAAACAAGCACTATAACACGATCATTGTTCGTACACATCATGTACCGAACTCCGGAGGCCTCGACGGACCTTACCCGGACCGCACACATTGTTCGTACACATAATGTACCGAACTCCGGAGGCCTCGACGGACCCTACCCGGCCACAAACATCGTTCGTACACATCATGTACCGAACTCCAGAGGCCTCGTCAGACCCTACCTGGATCACACACCTTGTCCGTACACATCATGTACCGAACTCCAGAGGCCTCGTCAGACCCTACCTGGATCACACACCTTGTTCGTACACATCATGTACCGAACTCCAGAGGCCTCGTCAGACCCTACCTGGAACACACACATCATATCGACATGACACAACTCATAATCATCAAATGTCAAGCCATTCCACATTACACCGAAATGTACAATCAAGTACGTAAACCAAGACAACACACACATATGTAAACCAAGACAACACACACATCATAATCAACACAACAACTCAACAATGACCGACCACGCCCGGCACAAACTTAGATGATTTGCACATCCAACACGATTCCCAAAATGTTAACTAAGTGAAGGTATCATCGTTACCATCAATTGTTCGTAATAATCAATTCATACGAAGTATATACACGAAAGTAAACCAATGCATCACAACCATAATACGACGTCCCTATTCACAAGACACAAATCGTATAGTAAAATACTTGCCTTAATAACCGCTACCGAATACTCCGAAGAACACGATTCGACCGGGAAGCTCGGACCCCGAAAAAGACAACGAACGGAAGGGTTCCGACTCGAGTTCTTCACAAGAATTTCGTCCCTAAGTCATGCCAATGATAAATCAATAATCGTACGATGGATAATAATCATACAACGCCCAATCCCCCCTCTAAGACCTTTTGTCGGACACCTTCAAGGCGTTGACTAAGAACTCGACCAAAACAACGAATCGAAACGATCCAACCATGGAATAACAAGGGAAATGATAGAATACATCTAAATAATCATCAATACATCACAAATCTAAGTTATTACGGTTAAATCGGACAAAACGAACAAAAACCCCCAATTCACCCAAAAGTAGGATTTCAAGAATTTACCTTGGATTAATGATGAAGAACAATTGTTGGTGTTATTAATCCACACCAAGAACTTGAAGAATATGAAGTTCTCTAGGATTGATGATGCAAAAATGCCCAAAATCGCCCACAAGATCGCCCAAGAGGAGGAGGAATGAAGGAAGAGATGAAATAAGCATTCATCTCACAAAATCCGCACAAATAGGCTGTTCTGGACAGTGTGCCGCGGCCCAGACTAAGTGTGCCGCGGCTCACGGTACAGGCTGCTCGGCCAAAACTGGAAAATGAGTATCTGAGCTATTTCGACCATAACTCTCTCGTCCGGACTCGGATTGACTCACCGTTTGAACCATTGGAAAGCTAACTTGATGCTCTATAATATTGAAAAGATTCAAAATCTTTGGAGTTTCCAAGAATTTATGGTGATTTTACAAAGTCGAACTCATACTTGGAAAAGTCGTTTAATAACACTGAACTCAAGAAAACGACACCGAAACCCGAACCTGAATACGAATCGAAGATACGGTTACGAAGTACTCGTAAAGACGAATCTAAAAGCTAAGAGAACACACGATTTGGACCACCCGAAGGCTCGAAATTCGACAACTGAAGTAATTACCCCAAACTTTGGGAAATTACGAAAAAGGCCCAAAACGTCCGAAAATCACGATACGTGATCGAATAACCAAACCGAAGTTCACAACACGTCTAACAAAGTTAAAAGGACTTACGAGAAACTCGAAACAGTAATTTCGAACAAGATTCACAAGAATCGAACTCGAGTGCGGAAAAGTCGTTAAGAAACACGGAACTCAACAAAAGAATACCGAAACGAACTCAGATGACAAAAAGTGCAGAATTAATCATTCTCATAATGATGAGACGGTCCCAAGCGAGTCGTAGAAACGGACTTCCACCGAAAAAAGAAAATTACCGGAGATCCGAAATTGCGGATATTACATTCTACCCTCCTTAAAAGAAGTTTCGTCCCGAAACTTAAATCAAGTAGGGAGAAGAAATATCCCACCAGAAAAACTCAACGAGATACACAAGAACCGAAAAAAAATCGCGCCCAATGGCGAAACGTTACAAGCAACGCGAAAGAACATACAACGTGAAAACATGCCCCACGACGACCATAACAACGCCACCGGCAATGATTCAAAACAATAACGAGCAATTAACGACGCATCACATGCACACATTTAATCAAAGAAATGCATGCGACAACAAGTCGCACCCGACCACAATGACTAGGCGGTAGAAACAAATATAGTATTATGATAGAATTCACTCCGATTCTCGTCAACAAGAAAATGTCCGACATCAAGACACAAACAATTCAAGATAACAGAAACGAGAATACCGGACATTACATTATATCCTATTAAAAATAAGTTTCGTCCCGAAACTTAAAATAAAACATCATGGTAGAATACAAACAAAACCAAAAAGTTCACGCAACAAATATCAATCTCTACACGAATAACAACACAAAGTACGACCGACAACTACATCACCGGACACCACTGGGTACTACAGAAGTAGGAACGGGACTCCGGTCCCCTATCATCTTGGCAACAATCTCACAGTACTGAACTCGATGCCCCTCGCGTCCACAATTATAACAAGTCACCGGCAGTTTCTTACAATGCGCGCGTTCATGGCCCATAACGTTACAGTTGAAACACCTAGGAGCATTACCAGAACTTAAAGACACCGGCTCGGGTCTTTTAGATTCTCTAGATAACCCAGAAGGTCCCATACTCGACTGATACGAGGGTCGAGGTTTAGGAATCCCAATTCCCTCACTTCCCGATCTTCATCGGAAATCTTCTGCTTCTTCGCTACCGATACAGACTCTGTAGACATCATAGTCATTTCAAATGCTAAGGCTCGATCTTGATAGTCCTTCAGCGTTGTACACATAAAAGGGGCCATACACTGCCGAACATGAGGTTTCATACGCATATCAAAGTAACGAACCTTATCTGTCTCACTTCGCACTTGATCTCGAACGTAACAAAGTTGTCGATTGTAATCGACTATTGCTTGAGATATCGACACATCTCGGGGCGTAGCCGAGAAAAACTCGACAATTCTACGTTCCTTAACAGGCGGCGGACAATACTCGGCCTCCATAGCAGTCTTGAATTCAGCCTAAGTAGCGGTACGAACACTAGGCGCTACGGCCTCCCACCAGTTTGCAGCTTCCCTGTCGAGCATTTATTGAGCAATAGGCGTTCTTCTCTCATCGGGATAAGATATGGCATCAAATGTTCTGTCCAACTGGAAGAGCCAGTTCTCCCAACCTAACGAGTCCGAAGAACCTAGAAAACGGGGTGGTGGCATTCTCATCACACCTCGTAACCACATACTAGCTCCATTATCCTCATCTGGGATCCTATCCCGGTGCATGGTCTGATTCATATGTGTCAACTGGTCAACCACCTGACGAAGGATGGTGGCGGCGCCAATGTCAGCATTTTCCCCAGTTGATTGCCTCTGCTCACACGATTGGTCATCTCGACCACCTGTACTGAGCTCATTGGCGCTTGACAACGAGCGAGTCGCCCTCTCATGCACCTGATTCCGACCTCTACCACGACCACGCTCTCGACCTCTACCTCTCAGCATACTAAACGGCCACCGATCAGAACAACAAAATAAATATCACATAATCAACATAGGGCAACAAACAGCAACACAATAAAGTATTCACTCCAAATCATCACACGAGTACTCAGACTAACACTGCAATAATAGACTTAAATTCATAAGTAACTCGCATGGTTACACCAACAGAGGTGCACGACTTTTACCAAAGTAAACACAGTTAAGACCACATACATGTCATTAAATTCAGGCACTTGTCACATTCTTTAAAAATAAAATTTTTCCCGAGGTATTTGTTCAAATGATAATATTTTAAAATTGGTGAGTTCGAAAGATTTTGCAGAAATGAAATTTTGAAAACACTTTGATTAATACCTCGACCATTTAACCAAATCCATGGACCCAATATCAAAACTGCTCTGATTTGAAATCACTTGCACAACAATACGTTGAAATATTAAGTCCACTCTATAACCGATGTCAGCAAAATGACCTTATTAATATCTGCCAGCACACTAATCATTACCATAGATACGCTATCATGTCCGGGATAACGTCATAGAATAATACAATTAAATTATACTATGCCGTCACAACACTCAAACACATAACATTTAAATTCCAAAAATTAGAGTCGTTTTGCAAAACATAAATTTTCCAAAAATCCTTTCGATCGTAATAAAAATGACAGTAGTATTTTGCAATGTCCGAAGTATTTTAAAACACATTTTCCAAATACTGATTGATGGTGCTATTTGAAAATACATGACCAACTTGTCACAATTCAACCGATTTCAAAATCCACACAAACTGTTGTTTAACCGTACCATCAAGATATTTTCAAAAAATTTGATTTCCACAAAAATGCTCAAACCAGTAGAGTCTTTCAGGAAAAACGTTTTCAAACCTACCCACAGCGGGCATATTTACAACAATCCAAAATAGTCGAACTTAGAACCACGTGCCCAAACGGCAAATGGGGTCACCAATTCAATCAAATGCATCTCATGGGCATCAAGTTAAACATACAACGAAACCATCTATCTGATTCTCTCACAAACTCTACCGTCGGTACTTTCTTTTCGGAACGATCAAAGTTTACAACTTTCACATTATACCACCCCACACGGTGGTTCAACGTCAAAACGTCAATACGTCCGGTTCAATACACATATAGTATATCACAAGTATCAAATACAAACTCCATTACGCAGCACCGTGCAAATTACATCATGCACCACAATTATCACACATATCATGAACACAGATATTATGCATAAAAGAGGAGACTTACGTATACAGGCCGCATGGAGATGACGGTCGCCCACGATACTAATCTCATCCGACAACACAATCGACACGTTGTGACTACGCACAACTCAACTTGTCACCCGACATCTCGAATGACAAAACTACACAATACTCGACAAATCACGACTCGACTTGACCCGACAGCCTAGGTTTCCGCAACCTAAGCTCTAATACCATAAATGTAACACCCCCAAAACCGTATGGGAATATTACACGCCGTAGACCCTTTCCACCAGGATCTACCAGGCTAAACATCCATAAACAATCAAATGCTTGCCCGACCAGGGTCAAACAATATAATAATACAGACCGTAAGGTCACTTACACATAAACACACAGACCGATGAGGTTACACAACTCTATCAACAGAACTGACTAACAACATTACCCACACAGGGGTCGAAACACAATACAGCAGAAGACTGAATCAATTCTAATAATACAACCAAATTCTACCAACTCTCGACTCTTTGATTAGTATCGCAACTTGTCATCCCCTTGTGCCAATCCTGTGACTGCTTCCCTGAACCTACATGTACCTGGACGCAGAACAGACATCCACCCCCCGATTACTCGGGGGTTAGTAAAACTCCACTGTTTTACTAGTGCAAGTATAAAACGATACGAAATGCAATAAGTAAATAGCAACTACGAATTTAATATGGAAATAAATTATCAAATGTTCCCGAGAAGTTTTATTAATTTTGAACTCAAGAAAGAGATATTTGAAAAGGAACACATCATCTCGGGGATTTTTAAAGCAGAACTTCTTTTGGACCTCGAGTCCCAATTTACAAAGCCTTTTCGAAAACATTAGGGCCTTAGCCCGATTCTCTTTTCAAAACACAATAGATGAGATATCATTATGGGTCCGAGACCCGTATTTAAAATGTTACCCAAACAAGCACTATAACACGATCATTGTTCGTACACATCATGTACCGAACTCCGGAGGCCTCGACGGACCTTACCCGGACCGCACACATTGTTCGTACAAATCATGTACCGAACTCCGAAGGCCTCGACGGACCCTACCTGGCCACAAACATCGTTCGTACACATCATGTACCGAACTCCAGAGGCCTCGTCAGACCCTACCTGGATCACACACCTTGTCCGTACACATCATGTACCGAACTCCAGAGGCCTCGTCAGACCCTACTTGGATCACACACCTTGTTCGTACACATCATGTACCGAACTCCAGAGGCCTTAGCCCGATTCTCTTTTCAAAACACAATAGATGAGACAACATTATGGGTCCGAGACCCGTATTTAAAATGTTACCCAAACAAGCACTATAACACGATCATTGTTCGTACACATCATGTACCGAACTCCGGAGGCCTCGACGGACCTTACCCGGACCGCACACATTGTTCGTACACATCATATACCGAACTCCGGAGGCTTCGACGGACCCTACCCGACCACAAACATCGTTCGTACACATCATGTACCGAACTCCAGAGGCCTCGTCAGACCCTACCTGGATCACACACCTTGTCCGTACACATCATGTACCGAACTCCAGAGGCCTCGTCAGACCCTACCTGGATCACACACCTTGTTCGTACACATCATGTACCGAAGTCCAGAGGCCTCTCCAGACCCTACCTGGAACACACATCAAATCGACACGACACAACTCATAATCATCAAATGTCAAGCCATTCCACATTACACCGAAATGTACAATCAAGTACGTAAACCAAGACAACACACACATATGTAAACCAAGACAACACACACATCATAATCAACACAACAACTCAACAATGACCGACCACGCCCGGCACAAACTTAGATGATTTGCACATCCAACACGATTCCCAAAATGTTAACTAAGTGAAGGTATCATCGTTACCATCAATTGTTCGTAATAATCAATTCATACGAGGTATATACACGAAAGTAAACCAATGCATCACAACCATAATACGACGTCCCTATTCACAAGACACAAATCGTATAGTAAAATACTTGCCTTAATAACCGCTACCGAATACTCCGAAGAACACGATTCGACCGGGAAGCTCGGACCCCGAAAAAGACAACGAACGGAAGGGTTCCGACTCGAGTTCTTCACAAGAATTTCGTCCCTAAGTCATGCCAATGATAAATCAATAATCGTACGATGGATAATAATCATACAACGCCCAATCCCCCCTCTAAGACCTTTTGTCGGACACCTTCAAGGCGTTGACTAAGAACTCGACCAAAACAACGAATCGAAATGATCCAACCATGGAATAACAAGGGAAATGATAGAATACATCTAAATAATCATCAATACATCACAAATCTAAGTTATTACGGTTAAATCGGACAAAACGAACAAAAACACCCAATTCACCCAAAAGTAGGATTTCAAGAATTTACCTTGGATTAATGATGAAGAACAATTGTTGGTGTTATTAATCCACACCAAGAACTTGAAGAATATGAAGTTCTCTGGGATTGATGATGCAAAAACGCCCAAAATCGCCCACAAGATCGCCCAAGAGGAGGAGGAATGAAGGAAGAGATGAAATGAGCATTCATCTCACAAAATCCGCACAAATAGGCTGTTCTGGACTGTGTGCCGCGGCCCAGCCTAAGTGTGCCGTGGCTCACGGTACAGGCTGCTCGGCCAAAATTGGAAAATGAGTGTCTGAGCTATTTCGACCATAACTCTCTCGTCCGGAGTCCGATTGACTCACCGTTTGAACCATTCGAAATCTAACTTGATGCTCTATAAGATTGAAAAGATTCAAAATCTTTGGAGTTTCCAAGAATTTATGGTGATTTTACAAAGTCGAACTCATACTTGGAAAAGTCGTTTAATAACACTGAACTCAAGAAAACGACACCGAAACCCGAACACGAATCGAAGATACGGTTACGAAGTACTCGCAAAGACGAATCTAAAAGCTAAGAGAACACACGATTTAGACCACCCGAAGGCTCGAAATTTGACAACTGAAGTAATTACCCCAAACTTTGGGAAATTACGAAAACGGCCCAAAACGTCCGAAAATCACGATACGTGATCGAATAACCAAACCGAAGTTCACAACACGTCTAACAAAGTTAAATGGACTTACGGGAAACTCGAAATAGTAATTTCGAACAAGATTCACAAGAATCGAACTCGAGTGCGGAAAAGTCGTTAAGAAACACGGAACTCAACAAAAGAATACCGAAACCAACTTAGATGACAAAAAGTGCAGAATTAATCATTCTCATAATGATGAGACGGTCCCAACCGAGTCGTCGAAATAGACTTCTGCCGAAAAAAGAAAATTACCGGAAATCCGAAATTGCGGATATTACAGTATCCATTCCGGTCATGGACCGAAAAGGCTTTTCATTTTTCATTACTGATGGTTCCTGCAAAATTTATTTCAGAAATAAACTAGTGGGCACTGCTATATTGTTAAATAGATTGTATCATCTAAATCTCAGCAACAAAGTAGTTGTGAATACTATGACTAGAAAACGAGGTAGGGATAAAACCAATCAAGTTTTGAAATGGCATCTTAGACTTTGTCATGTTGTTCAGACCAAGGTTTACAAAATGGAAAAAGATGGACTTATGAGTCCATTGGGATCGGATCCCTTTCCTACTTGTGAATCTTTCCTCAAAGGCAAAATGACTAAGTCCCCCTTTACAGGGACTTTTGAAAGAGCCGCTGACAAACTGGGATTAATCCATACTAACGTATGTGGTGCTTTGGAAACAGCACGTGACAGATATCAATATTTCATTACGTTTACAGATGATCATACTAGGTATGGTTATGTATACTTAATGAAACATAAATCTGAAGCCTTTGAGAAATTCCAGGAATTCAAGGCCCTGGTCGAGAAACAAACTGGTAATCATACCAAAGCACTTCGGTCAGACCGAGGTGGCGAGTATATGAGTATGGAGTTTGACGAGTTCCTTAAGGAACATGGAATAGTTTCACAACTAACACCTCCAGGTACTCCTCACTTAAATGGTGTGTCAGAAAGAAGGAACCGGACCCTGTTGAACATGGTCCGTTCCATGCTGGGCTATACTGACTTACCGATTTACCTGTGGGGGTATTCACTCCTGACTGCCGCTTATATCTTGAACAGATGTCCTTCCAAATCCATTCCTAAAACTCCACATAAGATGTGGGAGGGCAGGAAACCAAGCCCTAATCACATTAGGATTTGGGGATGTCCCGCCTATGTCAAGAAAACTAAGGTGGAAAAGTTGGAAGCTAGGTCCGCGAAAGGACGTTTCATTGGATTCCCGTCTGGGACGATGGGTTATCTATTCTACATGCCCGAAGATCGAAAGATCGTTGTTTCTTTACAAGCACACTTCCTGGAAGATGAGTTCATCCACGAAGGCGGAGCAGGTAGGAGTATTTCTTTGGAAGAATACAATGAAACTCCTAAGGAGACACCTGTGCAAGAAATTGGAACCGAACCTTCTGAAACACAAGTACAACCACCTCTTAGGTCTAGTAAGGTGTCTCATTTACCTGAGAGGTATGGTCTTGTGCACTTGTAGGAGCTGGGTCTCCATGAGGTTCCAAGTGATAGCCAAGAGACCGACCCAACGACCTATGACTAGGCGATAGTGGATGTAGACTCCGCGAAATGGTGCGAAGCTATGGAAGCTGAGATAGACTCGATGCATGTAAATCAGGTCTGAACTCTAGTAGACCGCCCCAAGGGCATAGTTCCTATTGGGAACAAGTGGAAAAATACTGATGGTGATGGCAAGGTTGACGCCTATAAGGTCAGGCTTGTGGCAAAGGGTTATACCCAGAAGTAAGGGATCGATTACCACAATACCTTCTCTCCCGTAGCCATGATCAATTCTATTCGCATGATGCTTGCTATAGCTGCCTACCACGATTATGAGATATGGCAAATGGATGTAAAGACGGCTTTCCTTAATGGATTCCTCGAAGAGGAAATATATATGGAGCAGCCTAAAGGCTTTGTGTCCGAAGTCGATATTCAGAAAGTGTGCAAGCTTCGCGTAGTTGGAACCTTCATTTTGACGAGACGGTCAAAGAGTTTGACTTCGTGCAAAATGAAGAGGAACCTTGTGTATACAAGAGGGTTAGTGGGAGCAAGATCGCATTCTTAGTACTATATGTAGATGACATTCTACTAATAGGAAATAATGTGGGAATGCCCAGTTCTATGAAAGCTTGGCTTTCAAGTAATTTCTCCATGAAAGAATTGGGAGAAGCAACCTATATTCTTGGAATTCGAATCTACCGGGATAGAGCGAAGAGAATAATAGGTCTTTTCTAATCCCTCTATATAGATAAAATCTTAAAGCGATTTAAGATGGATGATTCTAAAATAGGGTTCCTACCGATGCGACATGGAATAAAATTCTCCTTGAAGATGTGTCCTCAAAGTGAGGAACAATGAAAGTAAATGAGTAATATATCATATGTTTCGGCCGTGGGTAGCCTAATATATGCTATGTTGTGTACAAGACGTGACATTGCGCATGCTGTAAGCGTGGTGAGTAGGTTTCAGGCAAACCCAGGTAGGGAACATTGGACTGCCGTAAAGAACATTCTCAAGTACTTAAGAAGGACTATAGATATGGTTCTGATGTATGGAGGTGGAGAATTGGATGTGGTGGGATTCACTGATTCGGACTTCCAAGGACTGAAGGACGATTCGATGTCTACTTCTGGCTACATATTTACTCTTAATGGAGGAGCAGTATCTTGGCGTAGTGCCAAGCAAAGCACGATTGTTGATTCCACCTGTCAGGTCGAGTATCAAGCAGCCTCGGAGGCTTCCAAGGAAGGGTTCTGGATTAAGAAGTTTTTGGAAGAACTTCAAGTGATACCATTTGCTGAGCTTCCTGTTCCGTTGTACTGCGACAACGACTGAGCTGTAGCACAGGCCAAGGAGCCGAGGTTTCACAACAGCACCAAACATATTGAGAGGAAGTATCATCTCGTAAGAGAATTTGTTCGCAAGGGATACATTGTGCTGTATAGAGTAGACTCAGCCGACAACGTCGCTGATTTACTGGCCAAGCCACTTTCTCAGACTAGCTTGGAGCGTCATCTGGAGAACATGGGTATTAGATACCATAGTGTGTGGCATTGAGTGAAAGTGGGAGATTGTTCGGAGTATGCCCTCGAATACCACTCAGAAGATGTTGAGTGAGGGAATTGTACTTGTAATTATGTAAATAATTTATATAAGGCAATGAATGTTTCTTTATTTACTGGTAGTTACTGGAATTCCTAACTCATGAATATACGTATAGAAACTAGTCCATGTATTTGAGAGCAAACGTTCCACTCCTTATTGGATAAGGGGGTCGGCATTTGAAAGGTTTATAGCTCAAATACTTAATCGTTCACAAGTCGATGAAACTTGATTGTGTGTTAAGTTTATGTGAATACTTGTATGACGTGTTCTTTGATATGGAGAGTGCCTGTTGAACACTAATGGTTAGTGAGAGCACACATTATAGGTATGCTAATTGGATTAGTATACTCGAACCGACTCACCCTCGATTCGTCACACGGATTTCACTCCGGGACAGTCAATGACGGAATCGAAAGGTTGTGATAGGTATTCGTGAACCTTCGACTTGAGAATTTAGTAGGGATGTGCTTGTGACATCAAGATTTTCATTAGAGTAGTTCGACCCTATAAACTGGGAGGTGGGGGTTAACCTCGACGTGCATCTTGATGGGCAAGTAGCAGGTCCTACTGAATACCAAGATAGAATTCTTTCTCCCGTTAGTGAGCGGGTTATATGTCCTATGCGGTTATTGACAGATGAGATCATAAGTCTTTGGCCAAAGCATTGGAACTAGTTGTATTGGATACACGAGAGCTCCATGATCTCGATTTGCATTAACGCATGCATAGCATCAAGTACAGATAGGGTTTGAATGACCGTAACCCTATAACTTGATTGGGACATTTGAAAGAAAACTTTATACGTATACTGGTATTCACGATAGAATGGTTCTTGAATGATCCCAATCATTCGTTCTCAGTTGGGGTACAGTGTAGGCCGCCAGGCTGGCTAGGTGGTGCTACTACTCTTTGGTTCCTCCCATTGCTGACTGAGACGGACCTACCGAGTCGCGCATTAGGATTAACGACGGAATGAATCGAGCTTAATCTCTCATTATGAATATTAGATATTGGATATCTAATTTGTGACATTGGATGTCTAAATCGATTTATTGGATAAATTGATTTACGGCCTAATGAATTAAATAAATTACTGGATGATTAATTTAATTCATAAACATAATTATTTCTTGGAGAAATTAATTATGTTATTATGTATTTAATGTGATTAATTGATTGGATTAATTAATCGACACAAATACATCAGATTGGAATAAGAGTTTATCTGTTTGGACTCACAGGAGTCCGAATGGACTGAACTCGTCCCGTCTCCTTCTAGATGCCCCCCCTCACCAACTCCCTCTTGGTCTTTTGTCACCATTTTAATAATGGAAAATCAAGATTTGAGGGGACTAGATATCAAAGTGATATCTCATGTTGGTGATTTGATTTGAATAAAAGGTGGAATACTATCTCACTTGCCAACTACTTGAGACTTACGGTTTTGAGCAAAAAAGAGAGAGAAAATATTTCTTCAAGTCTTCATTTTATTCATTGTTCTTGAGAGTTTTCTTCGAGAAAATATCAAGAGATAAAATTGAGAGATATAGATTATGCACTTAGAGTGCTATAATCAAAAGATTCACCATCCTAGCTCTAGCCGTATCCTTGGAGGATAGCAAGGTGATCGTCATCCCGTTCGTTTCTCCGGCGCGTGGCAAGTAGAGGCATTGTATTTTCGACGTTGGATCATCCAAGGGCTTGGAGCACATTGGATCGTAGGGATATACAACTAAATCTTGGGGAATAGCTTAGGATAAGGAATCCATTTAATCAACAGACTACAAGGGTGAGTTTCTTACCTCTCTTGTGTTTTCGTTTATATATATTTCGTATATACGTAGCTCGATCGATCCTCGTACGGATTCAGATCGAATTAATTTCATTTTACCGCTTCCACTGGGCCTTCGTTTTAGGCACCGAATCCCAACAGTGGTATCAGAGCGTAGGTCTTGCGATTGTATATACGATATTGGCATTTGGAATGCTCGATTAGATGGCGAATGATTTGGAATCATTTTAGTCATAATCGTGATATATGTTTTTTGTTCGTTATAGTTGTATTTTTCATAAGTTTATGTCTAAATATAAATCTTCATTTTCGAGGAAATGTGACATATATTGAAGATATGAATGTTGTAAAATATAGATATTGGATATCCGGTCGAAAAACTAGCCCCGAATTGCCGTTGGACGGTCCGGGAGTGTTCCGGAAGCAGGGGGCCGCGGCCCAGGGCTGTTTCAGCCCGCATACAACCTTTCTGGACTGGAGGCTGCGGCCCAGGGCTCAGGGGGTCGCGGCCCAGGGCTGCTGGGCAGCCCTACTTGTTGCCTGGTGTCGTTTCGGGCATGGTTCGGCCCCTTTCGGACCCGTTTCGGGCTTGTTTTCTTAGTGTATTCCTAAAAATTGATTTCCCACATTTTAAATTGGATTTAATATGATTAAAATGATATATGGTATTTCATTTTACAAGGGAAAATTGATTTATTGAAATACTTGTGATCGACCGAATTATTTTGAACGTTTTCATATTACCGATTATGTGAATTGATTGGATCGGTTCGTATTATTGATTGGATCAATGTATCTCTACGCTTTCCGTTTATATAGTATTATATGAATGCTTTTGAATGGGGATGTGGTTCGTGGACTTAGTTTTGAATCGTTTGCTTTATTCGATTGGGTTGTAAAGGCCGTTTTGAGCCTATTTATTTTACTAGAAGTATTTGTATCTAGGATGCAATTTTCAATGTAAAATTTATATGTAATGACGAAGACCGGAGGAAGATCCGTTTCGAGAAGACGAAGATTCAAGATGAAGACTTGTAATTAGATTACAGAGTTTTTGTTTTCTGGGAACGGTCCATGAACCACATGCTGGTAGCAACTAGGTTATGAATGGTTATTTCATATTGTATGAATGCCACTAACGCGCTTAAATTATTAATGTGCAAAGTGTAACGTTAATCGCGAAAATTCTCCCACGACAAATTATTAAGTTTATAAGGTTTCAAGGTTTTCCTTCCCTCCATCAAGCTTTCGGGAAATTGAAATCCAAACCGGATGTTCTATGCTTCCGAGTTATCGGGGTAGTTGTTTGAGGAGGATGGATAAATTACAGGGAGCACACTGAATGCCTTCGGTTGGAGCAAATTTTATCCCTAGAAACCTGATAGGTTGCCGGATAAGATTCAATGTTGAAACTGATTTGCGTCGATGGTGTAAACTTAACTTGTTCACGAACCATAGAAACCGTATAGGTTGAGGGGAGTGAACAAGGGGAAAAAGAAGATCGAATCATCCATTAGATGGGTTGGTGTTGGACACCACTTTATGAAAATTAATAGACTAGAAACCTGTTCGGTTGCCCTCAATTAAGATTTATAAAGAACTCGATCACCACTATGAAGTAGAGCGACGATACTTCCGTATTTCACATGGGAGTGTGTTATTCCGATAAAAATAGTGGGAGCTGGGTAACAAGAATATAAAAGAACTTAATTCTATACTCAGAACAAAAATAAATGAGTCACTAATTAATCTGTCGTACTTAATGCAGACATAACTCTCAATATGACAATGAATCCACTCGCAATTCTACTCGAAAAGAACACCTTGATGGGACTTAACTTTGTGGATTGGCTCCGCAATCTGATGATAGTCCTCAGTATAGAGGCACTGGGATACATCTTGGAGACGGACATTCCGGTGCCTCCAGTGCGGACAAGAGCCAATCAGGAAGAGATTGAAAACCACAAAAAGTGGGTTAAGGATGACGTAAAAGTCCGTGCTTATATGATGGATTCCATGTCTAATGAGCTTCAGAGAGCTCATGAGAAAATGACTTCTGCTAGGCATATTCTATCTCACTTAACCGAGCTTTATGGTGAGCACAGCAGAACTGCTAGATATGAGATATCCAAGCAACTGTTCGGTGCAAGGATGAAGGAAGGTGAGAAGGTTGGGGAACACGTCCTAAAAATGATATCCATGATCGAGAGATTGGAGGCTTTTGATTTTAAAATTTATACTTCTCTCCAAATCGACCTTATCCTTTAGTCTCTCCCTGATTACTTCTCACAGTTTATTATGAACTTCAACTGCAATGAGATTGCATGTAACTTAGCTGGACTAATGAACAAACTGGTGACCGCTCAGTCTCAGATGAAGACTCCACGGATGAAGGAGTCTACCCTTGTGATTTCTTCTGGACCTTGGAAGTCTAAGAATAAGAGGAAAAAGACCAAGAAGCAGACTAGACCACAAGTTAAGGACCTTAAGGGAAAGGGCAAGGCCCCGATGGTTCCAAATGGCAAGAAGAAGAAGGACGCTTGTCTCAAGTGCGGTGAGCTAGGCCACTGGGCTAGAGACTGTCTAATTCTTCATGACGGTTCAGGTACAGAACTTTTAGTTTTGGAAACAAATTGTTCTGCTACTGTATTTTATACTTCCTGGATACTGGATTCTGGTGCTAGTTCTCATATTTGTACCGTGAATCAGGATCTGAAACAAAGTAGGAAGCTTGGAGCTGGAGAAGTTATGATCACAATCGGAAGTGGGCATAGTGTCGAGGCAACTGACATAGGATAACTTTTTTTGGGTTTAGAATCCGGCTTTGTTTTGACTTTAAAAGATGTACTTGTTTTGCCCAAGGGGCACAAAAACATTGTATCCATTCTGGTCATGGACCGAAAAGGCTTTTCATTTTTGATTAGTGATGGTTCCTGCAAAATTTATTTCAGAAATATACTAGTGGGCACTGCTACATTGTTAAATAGATTGTATCATCTAAATCTCAGCAACAAAGTAGTTGTGAATACTATGACTAGAAAACGAGGTAGGGATAAAACCAATCAAGTTTTGAAATGGCATCTTAGACTTTGTCATGTTGTTCAGACCAAGGTTTACAAAATGGAAAAATATGGACTTATGAGTCCATTGGGATCGGATCCCTTTCCTATTTGTTAATCTTTCCTCAAAGGCAAAATGACTAAGTCCCCCTTTACAGGGACTTTTGAAAGAGCCGCTGAAAAACTGGGATTAATCCATACCGAGGTATGTGGTGCTTTGGAAGCAGCACGTGACAGATATCAATATTTCATTACGTTTACAGATGATCATACTAGGTATGGTTATGTATACTTAATGAAACATAAATCTGAAGCCTTTGAGAAATTCCAGGAATTCAAGGCCCTGGTCGAGAAACAAACTGGTAATCATACCAAAGCACTTCAGTCAGACCGAGGTGGTGAGTATATGAGTATGGAGTTTGACGAGTTCCTTAAGGAACATGGAATAGTTTCACAACTAACACCTCCAGGTACTCCTCACTTAAATGGTGTGTCAGAAAGAAGGAACCGGACCCTGTTGAACATGGTCCATTCCATGCTGGGCTATACTGACTTACCGATTTACCTGTGGGGGTATGCACTCCTGACTGCCGCTTATATCTTGAACAGATGTCCTTCCAAATCCATTCCTAAAACTCCACATAAGATGTGGGAGGGCAGGAAACCAAGTCCTAATCACATTAGGATTTGGGGATGTCCCGCCTATGTCAAGAAAACTAAGGTGGAAAAGTTGGAAGCTAGGTCCGCAAAAGGACGTTTCATTGGATTCCCGTCTGGGACGATGGGTTATCTATTCTACATGCCCGAAGATTGAAAGATCGTTGTTTCTTTACAAGCACACTTCCTGGAAGATGAGTTCATCCACGAAGGCGGAGCAGGTAGGAGTATTTCTTTGGAAGAATACAATGAAACTCCTAAGGAGACACTTGTGCAAGAAATTAGAACCGAACCTTCTGAAATATAAGTACAACCACCTTGTAGGTCTAGTAGGGTGTCTCATTTACCTGAGAGGTATGGGCTTGTGCACTTGGAGGAGCTGGGTCTCCATGAGGTTCCAAGTAATAGCCAAGATACCGACCCAACGACCTATGACCAGGCGATAGTGGATGTAGACTCCGCGAAATGGTGCGAAGCTATGGAAGCTGAGATAGACTCGATGCATGTAAATCAGGTTTGAACTCTAGTAGACCGCCCCAAGGGCATAGTGCCTATTGGGAACAAGTGGAAAAAGACTGATGGTGATGGCAAGGTTGACGCCTATAAGGTCAGGCTGTGGCAAAGGGTTATACCCAGAAGTAAGGGATCGATTACCATAATACCTTCTCGCCCGTAGCCATGATCAAGTCTATTCGCATGATGCTTGCTATAGCTGCCTACCACGATTATGAGATATGGCAAATGGACGTAAAGATGGATTTCCTTAATGGATTCCTCGAAGAGGAAATCTATATGGAGCAGCCTAAAGGCTTTGTGTCCGAAGTCGATATTCAGAAAGTGTGCAAGCTTCAACGTTCTATTTATGGACTGAAGCAAGTGTCGCGTAGTTGGAACCTTCATTTTGACGAGACGGTTAAAGAGTTTGACTTCGTGCAAAATGAAGAGGAACCTTGTGTATACAAGAGGGTTAGTGGGAGAAAGATCGCATTCTTAGTACTATATGTAGTGTTGTTCCCCAAAATATTATCCGAAGATGATACGCTGGAATGGGCGAGTAACAAACAAAGTGCGAGAGCACATCCGTGAGGAAATAACACAAGATTTGCCGGGGTTGTTAGCCCCGGGCTTGAATGCTCTCGCGAGATGTTATTAATATGAATACTAGTGAGTACAAATATTAATGTTATGAGTACAATTACAATGAGTGTAAAGACTCTCGTTATCTTAGCTATCGAGTGCTGAAGATTTCCGGAAGAACCAAAGTTGAAGCTCTGTGAGTTCTTGTTACGAAGATGGAGAGTTCTCTGTATAGTTTGCTTTTGGCGTTATGTGTTCACATTGTAAACTGTGTTTTTGTTAACATTTTTCACTGTCTCTCTGCCAATGCTGGAGGCCTCCTATTTATAGGAGAAAGGGTTGCTCGGATGTCCCTGTCCGCCGCGGGCGACCGCCGTTTCCTGTATTTAAATAAGGCGGGCGATCATCCCAGCGCGTGGGGCTGTTTCCTTAAAGTCCGCAGTAGCTGCTGGTTGCCAGATGCGGGAACCAACGAGGAGGCGGCAGGTGCTTCTTCTCGCTGTCCTGGGCGGTCCCACCTTAGGTCCTTTCGGCGGGCCTGCCGGTTGGTGAGGCCGTCCTTATCCCTGACAGCTGCTGATGGGCTGGAGTAGGGCCTATTCTCGCGGCGCCTTTTGCGGATCTACACGTGGGTCTTCACCCGAGATTCGGTCTTCGCAGATTTTGACGGGTGTCGGATTCACACGTGATATGGGACGATCGTCTCCAGTCGGACATTAGAGGCGATCGCCAGATGCCAATAGACGATCGCCTTAGACGTCGACTGCTAGGCGCTTCCCCAGAATCTGTGTTCTTTAGCTGGCTCCTGACCATTATGCCGATCGCCATCGAGGCGTATAAATCGCCGCACAACAATTGCCCCCAGCTCACTCTGATGTCGAATACGTGGGGTGAGGTGGCACTGCTGGCGATTGCTTGTTTTAGACGAGTGACTCATCTACTTATGAATCGGATGATCGTCGCCTGGATGAACTGGTTTTGAATTCGGACGATTTCTTTAGGCGGTGGAAATAACGGGAAGCGGAGGCGGGCTTTCGGAACGTCACAGGGACACGCGTCGCGCTCCTGTTGGGGGAGTCCGACGGTTTTTGTCATACTTGTCATCTGGCGTGCCCTCGAAACAACACGTACGCGGGTTTCGAGGGCTGTATTAAATGTGTCTCCCCCGACGGTTGCACTTCAGCCCCCGGGATTCTGCCTATTTGCACAGAAGTCCCTGCTCTCGCCTATAAAAGGGCTAGGGCTACTGGAGTTTAGATCTTTATGCGCCCTTGCCTTTAGACGAAGACTCTGCCGAAATTCCTTTAAGCTTCTTGCACCGATCGACATTCTCTCTAGGTAAGAACAAAAATTCTCTTCCCCCTTTTCTCTTCGAACATGTCTGGAGGAGGATCCAATGTGTTTGAGGGAGGTAGCTCTTCCGCCGCCGCGACTTTGCCTGCTCGGGAAACCTTCGCGGCTCTTCACATGGAGACGGCTGTCGAGGCTATTCGTGCGGGAATTTCACCCGCGGAGGTTGAAGAGCTTTTCGCTGAGGCTGACTCGGCGAGGTCAGCGGCGGCGGGGCAGAAGGGCTCGCTGGTAGATGAGGATGAGGCAGTGAGACTGTACTGGGAGCAGAACAGTGTGTTCGGCCGGGCCTTTCTGGAATTCGCCGGACTTATGGAGAGGCTGGACGGAACACGTCCTCAGTTTGATTTTGGTGCAAACTCGGTCGCCCACCCCTATGAACCCGTGAAGCGGACGTAATTTCGGGCCGCGGACCGTTCCCCGTGGACCCTCGATCAGATCCGGAGTTCGGCGACCACGAAGGACTTGAGTTGCTGGAGGGCAGAGTTCCATATCCCTTCTGATGTCTCATTGTATGTGCCCTTGGAGAACGAATGCGCCGACCAACCTACCGAGGGTATGGTCGCCGTTAACGAACTGATCCTGGGGGCCGAATTATGGTTCCCATTGCCGTTCGTCGTGTCATACCTGCTGTCCGCCTGGAATGTGGCGCCACTCCAATTGACGCCGAACGTCTGGCTGCAGATTTTCAGTACCTTGACTCTTTTTGGCGGTCACCGGCTGTTCTCTCTACCTTCTACGCTGGAAATGAACTACCTCTTCAAGCTGGCGGCGCAGAAGGGTTCAGTTGGCGGCTACCACATTCAGGGTCGCATGGGCAGGGTGGTCCTCGGGGTGCCGAACAAAGTTCGGGGCGACCTGACAAAATTGTGTTAGGTCGGCGGAGCATGGAGGTTGGTGGCGAGCGATAAACCAGAGGATGAGTTGGATATCCCCACCAGCTTTCGGGAGAGGAATCCGAGTAAGGGTTTTAACTCTCCCTTTGTTCGGATACACCTTGAACTGATCTAATTTGGTTTCCTTTTTGCAGGCTCTCTTGTTCCAGCGTCCGACGACCTTCCATTTGACTTTCTGATCGTCTAGGAGCGAATCTGCGGTCTACCTGACAACTACATCGACGCTCGCACGGTCAACAATGAAGCTCATTAGTTGGGCGCTCGGTTTTTTCGCTTCCCTCGCCACTTGAAGGTTCCAGGTATAAATGTTTACTATCTCCTTTCTGATTGACGATCGTCTGATTGAAATAGATGTCCAACTTGGTTGAATGTCTTATTTGATAGAGATCCACTTCCCCCGCTACTCCGAGCCGCCGAGAGAGATTGCGATGTCAAACCCCGGACTCATGAGTCATCTCCACAAATGGAAGAAGGCAGGCCGTGCCCCTACAACGATGACCCATCCTATCGTCGAGCTGGAGGCTCAGGATGAGGAGCAGCTACAGTGCAACCGCGAGGTGGAGGCCGGAGGGACCCTCGCCGACTGTTGCGGCTGAGGCGTCCATTGTGGTGCCGCCGGTCGCCGCACCTCCTATTTCTGCTGTTCCAATGGCGGAGGGGTCTACGCCCTCAGCGGACTTCCTAAAGACTACGGCGATCGCTGACGCCCAGACTCCGCGGGGCAAGCCCTATTTCGGTCGCGACCCCGAGAAGGTCGAAAGGTAAGACTGGTTTGATCTTTCTGAGCTAAGCTACTTGTGTAGGGTGCATACTAACTCCTTCATTTTTTGTTGCAGGTTCCGCCTTGCCGACCCGAACACCTCGCCGATGGTGCTGGATTTCCTGGCGAGCAAGTCCCCCCGCGAGCCTATCGACGTCCCTTTCTATATCTCCCGGGCCATCTCCTCCCTTCTTAAGTCTTGGACGACCGACCTGGATATGATTGCGTGCCAGCGGTCTGGAGATGCTATGTAGGCGACTCTTGTCGTGACCCTCCAAGCGGCAACGATGGCCGCTCAAGCAGTTAAGGATTATGAGGGGCGGCCCTCTACTGCTCGCCTCTATTCGGATCTTGAGGCTGCTCGGAACTAGAACGCCGAGTTTGCCGATAGGATCGTGGCCATGGAGAAGGAGTATGCTGAGACGGCCAAGCGAGCCAAACAGGATCTTGACCGGATGAGGCAGGAGCTCGACCGGTCCCGGGCGGTGGTCGATCGGATGAGCGACCAGATGACGGAGGCTCGTCGATTGCATGCGGTCTCGCAAGAGGAGGTGATCAGGCTTAAGGCGGTGGTGGGCCGGCTAAATGGCGAGTTGGAGTCGTCGAAGGGGGAGCTGGTCGCCAAGGTTGCCGAGCTCAAGGATGCGGACAAAACATTCGCGGGGCTGAAGGAGAAGTTGGAGGCGATCGAGACCGATCCCTACCTCAATGTGGAGTACGTCGATGAGTTTGCTTATTACATAGCTTACACCGACGCCATCCGCGCTGCCAAGAAGGGAGGGCTCGAGGTCGGCCCTCTGATCGATAACTTCAAAGCCTACGTGATTGAGCATCCCTTGCAGCCGGACTTCTCTCTACCGATCCTTGACCTCACCAACCTTGGGGTCGATCTGAGCTGGTATCCATCGCTGGACAAACTTGTTTATCCAGAAGCCGGTGAGGAAGCGTGTGCCGATCTATCTGCTGGAGGTGAAGGCCAGGCGGGGGCGGCCTGAGTGAGACCGCTGTTATGATGTTTTTCCCTTGTAATTTTCAGTTTCTTCTTGTTTTGCCTTCGGGCGTATATATACAAACAATTTAAATGGAATAAAATACGTTTTTGCATCTGACTCTTTATTTGTACGATCGCCTCTCTGAAAGTTTCGCATACAAATTTACACAAGTGTTTACATAATTGCGCCTGATCCCTTGCTTGTATGATCGTCTTGCCTGAATGTTTCGCATCATTTCGACTTTGCACAATTGTTTGGAGAGCGGTCGTTGTTGAATAGATCCGAATGTATTGGTACACTTGAAATTCTTACTTGTAAATTTCTTGAACAAAACCGATCGACATACGTGTGTTTGAACAAAGCCGATCATGTGTGGTTCCGTCCTCCTGATCGCATGTATGAATAGCTCCGCTTTGCCCCTTTTTTTGTTTACTTGGTGAAAGTGAGGGAACGAAAATAATTCGTTTAGTGAGCTATCTTTAGTTTGTTTCTTGCGATCTTCAATTTTATTGATTCCTCGAGGGAGGCCGATTGTTTCGACCTTGAGGAACCGTGCACGGTCGCGGAGTTCGATGGACTGACCTCCATGACCGTGTCTTGTGCGCGAGGGACATTCCACCTGTAGGTCTGTCTCGCAACTCACTTTATTGTGAGGGTCCTCCGTTAGGCTGCGCCCGCCTCGTATTTAAACGAGGGGCGAGCGATCTTGGTCTGTAGGAGTCCTTGCACGGGGCGTCGTTGGATTAATCGACTCCATGTCCGCGGCTCATTAGCACTTTTCTTCCTCGGAGTGTCATGGTAGATGACAATCCTCGACGGTATACGTTGTGACGGGGGTAGGGACGCGTCGCCTTGTCCGGGTCCACCATGTTAAATGATGAACCTTTGAGAGCGGGCGAGCGTGTCCAAAGATTTGTTTGGAGGGTCCTTCGGCTACGCCCGCCTCGTATTTAAACGAAGCGCGAGCGATCGGAGCCCAAAGGAACCTTGCATGGACGAAGCTGTCGGTTCCATCGACCTCCAGGACCATGGCTGCACTTTTCTACCTTGAACCGCCATGTTAATTGACGATCCTCGACGGTATATGTTGTGCTAGGAGGGGCGATCGCTTGCATAGGTTCGTCAAGTTAGATGACGACCTCTTGTAGGGCGAGTGAGTCGTCCTCTTTTTTATTTGTTTGTTTTGTCGAGGCGAATCATATAGATGGGATCGGAAAATCTCATTAAACTCTTTGTACATTGGATAACTGAATAAAGAGTTTTTATGGGTAGTATTTCTTCAAATGTACGGTGTTCCAGGGATATTGGTCCGGAGTGCCGTCTGGGTGTTGGAGTTCGTAGGCTCCTCTGGTCAGCCATTTAGATATCCTGAAGGCCCCCTCCCAATTCGGGCCAAATACTCCCGTGTGAGTCTGGACCCTTTTGAGGACTAAGTCGCCCACTTGGAATCGCCTTTCCTTGACCTTCGAATTGAAGAATTGTTCGGATTTCTTTTTGTGGATCGTGTTCTTCATTTCCGAGGTCAGACGCTGTTCTTCGAGCATATCCAAGTCGATCCGTCGGGCTACATCACTGTCCGTCGTCATTTCTTGTTCAGTTCGGTGGCTGAGGACGGCGATCTCTGAAGGGATCACCACTTCTGTTCCGAAGGCGAGGGCGAATAGGGTTTCACCGGTTGAGTTTCGGGTCGTCGTTCGGTACGACCACAAAACATCCGGGAGCTCGCTCGCCCATCGTCCTTGTTTGGATTCGAGTCTTGCTTTGATCGTGTGTTTGAGGATCTTGTTTACAGCCTCTACCTGCCCGTTCGTCTGAGGGTGGTAAGGGGCCGATAACAACTTTTTGATTCCCCATTTCTCGCAGAATTGCATGACTTCCAGACCGTCGAACTGCTTCCCATTGTCGTAGATGATAGCCTGGGGCAGACCTAAACGGCATATGATGTTTTTCCAAATGAACTTGATTACTTGTTCTTGGCCGATCTTGTTGAGTGGCTCGGCCTCAGCCCATTTCGTGAAATAATCGACCCCCACGATTGCAAATTTACATCCCCCTGGCGCCGTCGGTAAGGGACCGATGAGGTCGATGCCCCATTGGGCGAACGGCCATGGACTGTACATAGAAGTGAGCTGCTCGGGGGAGAGCTTGATGTTCGGGCCCATCACTTGACACCTGTGACACGATCGGGCATAGGCGATCGCGTCTTTTTGTAGTGTAGGCCAGAAAAAACCTTGTCTGGTCGTCTTGTGGATGAGAGCTCGCCCCCCAGCGTGATTTCCACAGATCCCATCATGGATCTCGGCTAAAACGAGTCGGCCTTCCTCCGGCGTAATGCACTTGAGGAGAGGAAGGCGGAAAGCTTGCTTGTAAATCCGGTCGTCCAATAGGGTGTATCTGGTTGCATGGAGCTGAAGCTGGCGAGCTTTGATACGATCGGAGGGGGCCGTCCCGTCCTTCAAGTATTTAATAAATGGAGTCATCTAGTTCTCTTCGGCGATGGCAACTGTGGTAATCCAGCTTCTGTCGATCGTCGGCTTTGCTGATTTCATGATTTGGATGTTAGAGAAATCTGCCGCCCCATCTGATGATGCTAGTTTGGATAGGGCATCGACCTGGGAGTTGTGCTCTCTCGAGACTTGTTCGATCAGCACTTCTTCAAACTTTGTGCACATTTCGGCGACCAATTCATGGTATTTGATCATTTGTTTTCCGCACGCCTCATATTCTCCCTTGACTTGGTTCACGACTAAGAGGGAGTCCATGAAAATGTGGAGGCGGCGAACGTCCAGGGTGAGTGCTAGATTGAGCCCGCATACCAAGGCTTCGTACTCGGCTTCATTGTTGGTCGCACGGAACCCGAAACGCACAGCATTTGTGAAACTTTAGCCGTCGGGGCTGATGAGGACAATCCCTGCCCCTGCTCGCGAGTTGGTCGCCGAGCCATCTAAGTACAATTTCCAAGCAGGGTGGCCGACCTGGGTCGGACTGGGTGGGAACGTTAATTCCACTACGAAGTCCGCCAGCGCTTGGCCTTTGATCGCCGTGTGAGAAGCGTACGTGATACCGTATTGGTCGATCTCTAGTGACCACTTGAAGAGTCGCCCGTTGGTGTCTGGCCGGTGCAGAACTTGCCTTAAGGGGAGAGTCGTCAGAACCTCCACTTGGTGTTCGAAGAAGTAGGCCCTCAGCTTGCGAACACTCATGACTAATGCGTAGGCGATCTTCTCCAGAGGCGTGTAACGCGTTTCCGCATCGTGGAGCGCTTTACTAATGAAGTAGATCGGCAAGTGGGCTTGCCCCTCTGCTCGCACTAAAATAGCACTCAGTGCGACCTCCGAGGCCGCCAGGTAGAGGAATAGCTTTTCGCCAGGGATCGGCTTCGCCAAGATTTGGGGGTTAGACAGATACTCCTTGATTTTTGGCGAATGCTATTTGACTCTCCTTTGTCCATGCAAACTTCTTGTTCTTTATGGTCGGGAAGAATGGATTGCTTTTATCTCCGAGCCGAGAAATGAAACGGTTAAGGGCAGCTAGACAACCTGTGAGGCGTTGCACCCGTTTGATATTTCGTGGCTCCTGCATGTCGAGGATCGCCTGGATCTTGATGGGGTTCGCCTCGATCCCCCTCTGTCTCACGATGTGCCCCAGGAACTTTCCGGAGCTTACCCCGAAGTTGCATTTCTTGGAGTTCAGCTTCATGTTGAACTTCTCGAGGATGGCGAACGTCTTGGAAAGGTCATTGAGGTGATCTTCCTTTTTGAGGCTCTTGACCACGATGTCGTCAATGTAAACCTCCATGGTCTTTCCGATCTGGTTGGCGAACATCCCATTGACTAGTCGTTGGTAGGTCGCCCCCACATTCTTCAGACCGAACGGCATTCGGACCCAAAAGTACACATCTTTTTCCGTGTGGAACGACGTGTGTTTTATGTCTTTCTCCACCATTGTGATCTGATGGTACCCGGAGAAGGCATCCATGAACGACATCATTTCGCAACCTGCCGTGCTATCGACTAAGTGGTCAATATGAGGCATCGGAAAGTGGTCTTTTGGACATGCCGCGTTGAGGTCGGTGAAGTCGATGTATAACCTCCAGGAGTTGCTCGACTTTTTGACGAGCACCGCATTGGCTACCCACTGTGGCTCGTCTGTAGCTACTCCGATTAGTTTGTTGTCGAGTAGCTTTTTGACTTTTGTGCCGAGCGCTGCGTACTTCTCAGGACCGAATTTCCTACGTTTCTAGTGAACAGGCTTCCTTGCCGGGTCGATCTTTAGATAATGGCAAGCGTGTTCAGGATTTATGCCGACCATATCTTGATGCGACCAGGAAAAGACTCCGATGTTCTTACGTAGTAAACTGATCAGATCATCCTTTAACTCAAGACCGACGCTTGTGCCGATCTGCACTTCCCGCTCCGGGCGAGCCGGATCTATCGTTATACTTTTCAACTCTTCAATGGGGACGGTCACTTCTCGTTTGGAATGATTTCCAGACTCGATCCTTGGATCGATGTCGAGGCTTGGCTTGAAACCGATCCTTGGCTCGATGTCGTCCGTCAATCGATGTGAGATGCCGTCCTCTGAGTCGGGCCGGTACGAGGTGCTTGTCTCGTCGATCTCCATCGGTTGATTGTCGATTGTCTAAATGTTATAAATAGTATAGGAAGTGTTTAAAGAAGTTACGATACAGGAGTAATTCAAACATTTCTTAGCCATTAGCTGGTCTCCTTTTACAGTACCAACCGTCCCGTCGGCAGTGGGGGATTTGATACAGTAAAAGAAAGAAGAGGCGACCGCCTCGAAAGTTTCTAGAAATGGACGACCTAGGAACCCATTATAGATGCTGGGCCTATCTATGATTACAAAATTGAGGTTCCTAGTGATCCTAACCTTGGGATCGTAATAGCATATTAGCTCGACAGAGAGCTTGATCTTTCCATAGGCTTGGACTGAGCTGTCGCCAAAACCTTGAAGCACGGTATCGAATGGCTTGATGAACTTGGTCAGGTTGCTGAGCTGGTCAAGAGCAGACTTGAATATGATATTGCAAAAGCTCCCATTGTCAACCAGTACGCGATAGACCATTTTACCAAGGATACATGCAGAGATTACCAATGCATCCTCTTTGGGGCACTGCACTCCCTCCCTATCCTTGTTGGAGAAAGTGATGAGCGCGTCTTTGCAGATGGTCGGCTCTGGGGGTACCACGACATGGAACACAGCGAACGCCCTCAACTCGGCCTTCCGCTTTCTATTCGACATGGTGGAAACCGGGGAAAGGCCTCCGAGGTTTCCACCTCCCGACTGAAGCATATTGATTCGGCTGCCGGGGTTGATTGGAGGGATTGATTCGTCTGAGTACTCCGGCTCGTTCTGCTCGATTCTGACGACCAGATTAGGAGGGATTCCATCGCTCTGTCGGCGCTTGCCCCTCGGTCCTTTCTGCCTGGGGTTCTGGATTGGTAACCAAGTTATCCAACTTGCCTTCCTCAAATAGTCTCCAGAGTTGTCTGAGGAGGTCGCGGCACTGGCTGGTGTTGTGGCCGGGACTCTTGTGGTAAGCACAAAATTTGCTGCGGTCTAAATGACCGTTGTCCCTCATCGGCTTTGGTTTGCTAAGCCACTCGCGCCCCTTGATGGCGTTGAAATGTGGGTCGAAGACAGATTGAGGTTGCGGAGGAGGTTAACTTCCACATCCTCGAAGGCCTTCAACTCACCGGGCGGCTTTGCGACTGCCTTTCTGGGCTTGAAGACCGCCTTCTTTGGGACGTGGGATGGCGCCTTCCCTTCTCCGGTAGATCCCTCGCCTAAGAAGAGGGTGAGCATCCTCTGCCTAGCCAGGAAGTCGGCGGCCCTGATGCGGAAGATCGCGTAGGTCGGGGGGATGTCCTTCGTGAGGTGCCTGGACATGGGTGAATGGCCATAGAATCCCCCTAGGACCGAGTAGAGAGCGAGTTCATCACTAATGGGCTCGCCGGTGAGGACTATTTCATCCACCCGGTCGATGTAGTCTTCATCGGGCTCGTCCTTCCCCTGTCTGATCTTCATCATGCGGTGGGGGCCTTCTGGCCGAGCGACTTTGGCGGCAAAATACGCCGTAAAGTCGTTCGCCAGTTTATCAAAACAGTTGATTGAGCGTGGTGGCAGTGAGAACTACCACCCATGGGCAAGATCGCCCAATGTCAATGGGAACATTCGGCACTTCGTCGCGTCCGATGCCCCACATCCGGTCATGTAAATCAGGAACTTGCTCAAGTGGGTCTCAGGATCCGATCTCCCCTCATATAGAGGTGTTTGAGGAGGAGCGATCTTCGGTTGTACAGGTGCGAGCTCGATCTGGTCCGAGAGCGGCTCACTCGGTCCGGCGATCGATCTCTTGGCACCTGCCCCAGTTTCTATGAGCGCCTTCATTTCGTCGAGCTGTCGCTGCATGGCGGCCATCGCCGTAGCCTGACTGCTCGCGGATTGGCTCTCGGAGCTGGAGCCGAGGCGATCATGTACCAATCTCCTGGCCCCGTGGTAGGTGACGAGTTCTCCGCCACCGAGCTCAATTCTTTGGCGAGTGGGAGCCCATTGGCCGGCCTGTCTTCTGGGAGTCAGGTATGCCGAACTCCTAGTGATGGATTTGGACTCCGATGTCTCCCGGATGGGGCCCGAATACCCGGGTCGCCATGAGGGATCACTCCCTAGGCGGATGAAGACGGAATCGTCCCGCCTTACGAGCGCCTTTTCCTGCGGCTCGGGGCTTTCTGACGATTTCTCGACATATAGCCCCTTGAGCTTCCACTTGCCCGCACGGCGGATGGATGAGGGAGTAATGGTGGGCGAGTCGCATGCCCTCCGTCGCTCCCTGAGGATGGCCATAGCCTCCTCGATCTGTTCCGCGGTTTGGAACTGATCGAGTGAGAGGCTGGGGCCATCCCTCGGGGGCAGGAGTGAGAGCCTAGCGTCGCCGCGGTCGCCTTCCGCCGTAGGTTGGGATTCGGCCAGGGCCGGAATAAGATGTCGGGCAGATCGCAGGGTGGATCTTTTTGAGGTCGTGGCAGACGTTATGTTTCTGAAGGTTTTTCTTTGAAGAACAGTGAGTGTTTCTTCAAGTATATGCCTCGGAGAACAGTGAGTGTTCTTCGAGATGGTCGGAATAAAAACGAAGGTTTAGGCCCACTTTCTCTAGCGCCAATTGTTGCTACCCAAAATATTATCCGAAGATGATATGCTGGAATGGACGACTAAAAAACAAAGTGCGAGAGCACATCCATGAGGAAATAACACAAGATTTGCCGGGGTTGTTAGTCCCGGGCTTGAATGCTCTAGCGAGATGTTATTAATGTGAATAATAGTGAGTACAGATATTAATGTTAGAGTATAATTACAATGAGTGTAAAGACTCTAGTTATCTTAGCTATCGAGTGCTGAAGATTGCCGGAAGAACCAGAGTTGAAGCTCTGTGAGTTCTTGTTACGAAGATGGAGAGTTCTCTGTATAGTTTGCTTTTGGCGTTATGTGTTCACGTTGTAAACTGTGTTTTTGTTAACGTTTTTCACTGTCTCTCTGCCAATGCTGGAGGCCTCCTATTTATAGGAGAAAGGGTTGCTCGGATGTCCCTGTCCGCCGCGGGCAACCTCCGTTTCCGGTATTTAAATAAGGTGGGCGATCATCCCAGCCCGTGGGACTGTTTCCTTAAAGTCCACAGCTGCTGCTGGTTGCCAGATGCGCGAACCAATAAGGAGGCGGCAGGTGCCTCTTCTCGCTGTCCTGGGCGGTCCCACCTTAGGTCCTTTCGGCGGGCCTGTCGGTTGGTGAGACCGTCCTTATCCCTGACAGCTGCTGATGGGCTGGAGTAGGGCCTGTTCTCGCGGCGCCTTTTGCGGATCTGCACGTGGATCTTCACCCGAGATTCGGTCTTCGCAGATATTGACGGGTGTCGGATTCACACGTGATATGGGACGATCGTCTCCAGTCGGACATTAGAGGCGATCGCCAGATGCCAATAGACGATCGCCTTGGACATCGACTGCTAGGAGCTTGCCCAACATCTGTCTTTTTTAGCTGGCTCCTGACCATTATGCCGATCGCCATCGAGACGTATAAATCACCGCACAACATGTAGATGACATTCTACTAATAGGAAATGATGTGGGAATGCTCAGTTCTGTGAAAGCTTGGCTTTCAAGTAATTTCTCCATGAAAGACTTGGGAGAAGCAACCTATATTCTTGGAATTCGACTCTACCGGGTGTTGTGCGGCGATTAATTCGCCACAACAGGCGATCGGCGACCTTCCAGAGAAGCCAACCATGGAAGACATACTCAGGACAAACGCCTAGAGTTCGGCACAATGCGGCGATCGTCTTTTGGTACCCAGCGATCGTCTTTTGGTATCTGACGATCGTCTTTCATGAGCGGACCAGAGGCGATCGTCTCATGCCACGTATGGATCCAGCATCCGTCAGAGTCGTCGAAGACCGTATCTTATACGATGGCCCACCCGCGGATCTTCAAAGGATACCGACAGATAGGACCATTGACCCCAGCCTGTCACCTACCACACCTACCGACAAGGCCGCTGAAAGGTACGAAGTGGGCCCTCCTCGGACAGTGACGCGCAACGCATGCTGGCTTCCCATTAGTTCACCCAGCTGGCCTCCAACTGCAACCTCGGACCTCAAGGGAACAGGCCCACGTGACGGGACGATCGGCCGTTTTATTTTAATATAGAAAACGGCGATCGCCCGCGATCGCCTGAGGGATCCCAACTACCTTGTCCCCTATAAATAGAGGACTCACCGCCGCGCCGCAGGGACGCGAATTCTACTACGAATTAAGTGCAAAATACACACCAAAGAGAGAATCAAAGGCTCTTTTGGCAACCACTAACACATTCATAGTGATATTCATACACATTCATCATATATCCCAAGCAAGAACTCACAGATTTATCTATCTGGTTCTTCCGGCAATCTACGCGCTCTAAAGCCTAGATAACTAGAAGTCTTTACACTCCTTGTATTAGATTCTAACATCAATATTTGTACTCGACAGTATATTTATTAATAACATCTCGCGAGAGCATTCAAGCCCGGGATTAACAACCCCGACAAATCTTGTGTTATCTATTTTCTCACGGAAGTGTTCTCGCATTTGTTTATTACTCGATCATTCCAGCAATACTATCTCCGGATAATATTTTGGGTAACAACAATTGGCGCTAGAAGAAGGGGCCTAAACCTTCATTTTTATTCCTACCGTCTCGAAGAACACTCACTGTTCTCCGGACATATACTTGAAGAAACACTCACTGTTCTTCAATAGAAAAAACCTTCAGAAAATGACATCAGCAACAACCTCCAAGAGGGCCACCCTGAGATCTGCCGGAAATCTTATTCCGGCAAGGACCGAATCCCAGCCCACGGCGGAAGGCGACCGTGGCGACGCTAGGCTCTCACTCCCGCCCCCGAGGGACGGTTCTAGCCTCTCACTCGATCGGTTCCTGCATCATGGAGCAGTTGAGGAGGCTATAGCCATCCTCAGGGAGCGACGGAAGGCCTACGACTCGCCCACCATCACTCCGTCAACCATCCGCCGGGCAAGCAAACGAAAGCTCAAGGGGATCTATGTCGAGAAATCGACAGAAAGCCCCGAGCCGCAGGAGAAGGCTCTCGTGAGGCGGGATGATTCCGTCTTCAGCCGCCTGGGGAGCGATCCCTCATGGCGACCCGGGCACTCAGGCCCCAGCCGGGAGACATCGGTATCCGAATCCTTTACCAGGAGTTCGGCATATCCGACTCCCAGGAGACAGACCGATCAACGAGCCCCTGCTCGCCCAAGAAAGGAACCCACTGGCAGGGAGCTCGTTATTCACCACGGAGCTAGGGGATCAGTTCACGATCGCCTTGGTTCGCATTCTGAGAGCCAATCGGAGAGTAGTCAGGCAACGGCGATCGCCGCCATGCAACGCCAGCTCGACGAGATGAAGACGCTCCTAGAAATTGGGGCAAAAGCGAGACCGATCGCTGGGCTAAATGAACCACTCGCGGTACAGATCGAGATCGCCCCAGTCCAATCAACGATCAATCCCCCACAAACACCTCTATACGAGGGGAGATCGGATCCGGGAACCCACTTAAGCAAATTCCGGATCTACATGACCGGATGCGGAGCTTCAGATGCGACGAAATGTCGAATGTTCCCGTTAACTCTGGGCGATCTCGCCCACAGGTGGTACATCTCACTACCATCTCGCTCAATCAAGTGCTTTGAGAAGCTGGCGAACGACTTCACGTCGTACTTCGCCGCCAAAGTCGCTCGCCCGGAAGGTCCCCACCGCATGATGAAAATCGGGAAGGGGAAGGACGAATCGGATGAGGATTACATCGACCGGGTGGACGAGATAGTCCTCACCGGTGAGCCCGTCAGCGACGAGATCGCTCACCACGCAGTCCTGAACGGATTCCACGGACGCTCGCCCATGTTCAGGCACCTCACAAAGGATTTTCCACCGACCTATACAGCTGCCACATGCTCGCCGATTTTCTGGCCAGGCAGAAGATGCTCTCGCTCCGTTTAGACGAGGGACAGTCCGAAGAAGGAAAATCACCTTCCCATGTCTAGAAGAAGGCGGTCGCCAAGCCCATAAAGGCGGTCGCCAAGCCGCCTGGCGAGTTCAAAGCCTTCGAGGATGTAGAGGTCCACCTTCTTCACAACCTCAACTGATCTCCGGCCCACATCTTCAACGCGATCAAGGGTCGCGAGTGGCTTTCCAAGCCAAAGCCAATAAGGGACCACGGTCACCTAGACCGTAGCAAATTCTGTGCCTATCATAAGAGTCCCGGCCACAACACTAGCCAATGCCGCGACCTCCTCGGCATACTCTGACGATCGCTTGAGGAAGGCAAACTGGACAATTTGATCACCAAGCCAGAACCCAGGACGGAAAGAGCCGGAGGGCGCGAGCGCCGACCAAGCGAAAGAATTCCTCCCAATCCGATCGCCAGAATCGAGCATGAGCCGGAGTACTCTGATGAGTCGATCCCTCCGATCAACATGCTTCAAGCAGGAGGTGGGAGCCTCGGGGGCCTTTCCCCGGTTTCCACCCTGTCAAACAGAAAGCGAAAAGCCGAGCTGAGGGCTTTCGCCGAAGTCCATGTTGTAGTACCTCCGGAGCCGACCATCTCTAGAGACGCGCTCATCACCTTTTCCAACAAGGACAGGGAAGGAGTGCAATGTCCCAAAGAGGATGCACTAGTGATCTCCGCTTGTATCCTTGGGAAGACGGTCGATCGCGTGTTGGTCGACAATGGGAGTTTCTGCAACATCATATTCAAATCCGCCCTAGACCAACTCGGCAACTTAATCAAATTCATCAAGCCTTTTGACACCGTGCTCCAAGGATTCGGCGACAACACAGTCCAAGCCTACGGGAGGATCAAGCTCTCCGTTGAGCTAGTATGCTTTTATGATCCCAAGGTTAGGATTACTAGGAACCTAAGCTTTGTAATCATAGATAGGCCCATCATCTATAATAGGTTCCTAGGTCGCCCTTTTTTGGAAACCTTTGAGGCGGTCGCCTCATCTTTCTTTTACTGTATCAAATTCCCCACTGCCGATGGGACGATCGGTACTGTAAAAGGAGATCAGCTAATGGCAAAGAGATGTTTGAATTACTCCTATGTTGTTACTTCTTTCAATACTTCCCATACTATATGTAACATTGAAGCGATCGACGATCAACCCATGGAGATCGACGAGCCTAACACATCGTACCAACCCGACTCAGGGGACGCCGTCTCTCATAAATTGACGGACGACATCGAGCCAAGGATCGGTTTCGAGCCAAGTCTCGACATCGATCCAAGGACCGAGTCCGGAGATCGTACCAAACGAGAGGCGACCGTCCCTGTCGAAGAGTTGGAAAGTATTACGATGGATCCGGATCATCCAGAACGGGAAGTACAGATCGGCGCAAGCATCGACCACGAATTAAAGGGGGATATGATCAACTTGCTACGTAGGAACATCGGAGTCTTCGCCTGGTCGCATCAAGATATGGTTGGCATAAGTCCCGAACACGCTTGCCATTATCTGAAGATCGACCGGGCGATGAAGCCTGTTCACCAGAAGCGTAGGAAGTTCGGTCCCGAGAAATACGCGGCGCTCGACATAGAAGTCCAGAAGTTACTCAACAACAAATTGATCGGAGTAGCCACCGAGGAACCGCAGTGGGTCGCCAACGCGGTGCTCGTCAAAAAGCCAACTGGCTCCTGGAGATTATGCATTGACTTTACCGACCTCAACGCGGCATGTCCAAAAGATCACTTCCCGATGCCTCATATTGATCACGTGGTCGATAGCACGGCGGGTTGCGAAATGATGTCGTTTATGGATGCCTTCGCCGGATATCATCAAATCCCAATGGCGGAGGAAGACATAAAACACACATCTTTCCACACAGAAAAAGATATATACTTTTGGGTCAGAATGCCGTTCGGCTTGAAAAACGCGGGGGCGACCTACCAGCGATTAGTCAACCGAATGTTCTCCGATCAGCTCGGCAAGACCATGGAGGTCTACATTGACGATATCGTAGTCAAAAGCCTCAAGAAGGAAGATCACCTCAACGATCTCGCCGAGACGTTCGCCATCCTTGAGAAGTTTAACATGAAACTAAACCCCAAGAAATGCAACTTCGGGGTGGGCTCCGGGAAGTTCCTAGGGCACATAGTGAGCCAAAGGGGGATCGAGGCGAACCCCACCAAGATACAGGCAATCCTTGACATGCAGGAACCGCGAAACATCAAGCAGGTGCAACGCCTCACAGGTTGTCTAGCCGCCCTCAACCGTTTCATATCACGGCTCGGCGATAAAAGCAAGCCTTTCTTCGCGACCATCAAGAACAAGAAGTTCGCATGGACGAAAGAAAGCCAGATAGCATTCGCCAAAATAAAGGAATATCTATCTAACCCCCAGATCCTGGAAAAGCCGATCCCAGGTGAAAAATTATTCCTTTACTTAGCGGCCTCGGAGGTCGCGCTGAGTGCCGTTCTGGTGCGAGCAGAGGGGCAAGCCCACTTGCCGATCTACTATGTTAGCCAGGCGCTCCACGACGCTGAGACACGTTATACACCATTGGAGAAGATCGCCTACGCCCTTGTCATGAGTGTACGTAAGCTGAGGGCTTACTTCTTCGATCACCAAGTGGAAGTCCTAACAACTCTACCTCTAAGACAAGTCCTGCACCGGACACCAACAGCGACTCCTCAAGTGGTCGCCGGAGATCGCCAATACGGTATCACCTACGCTCATCGCACGGCGATCAAAGGCCAAGCTCGGCGGACTTCGTGGTGGAATTAACGTTCCTCACAACCACCAGTCGGCCGACCTGCCTGGAAATTATACGTGGATGGCTCAGCGACCAATGCGAGAGCAGGGGCAGGGATTGTCCTCATCAGCCCCGATGGTCAGAGTTTCACAAATGCTGTGCGTTTCGGTTTTCGTGCGACCAACAATGAAGCCGAATATGAAGCTTTGGTAGGCGGACTCGATCTAGCCCTCGCCCTAGATGTTCGTCGCCTCCATATCTTCATGGACTCCCTTTTGGTCGTCAACCAAGTCAAGGGAGAATATGAGGCGCGCGGCAAACAGATGGTCAAATACCAAGAGATGGTCGCCGAAATGTGCACAAAATTTGAAGAAGTGCTAATCGAACAAGTCCCGAGAGAGCACAATTCCCAGGCCGATGCTCTTTCCAAGCTAGCATCATCGGACGGGGCAGCCGACTTCTCCAATATCCAAATCACAAAGTCAGCAAGGCCGGCGATCGGCAATCTGGTTACCACGGCCGCCATCGCCGAGAGAATGGATGACTCCGTTCATCAAATACTTAAAGGACGGAACGGTCCCTGACGACCGTGTTAAAGCTCGCCAACTCCAGCCGTGCGACTGTGATATACCCTATTGGACGATCGGCTTTACAAGCGAGCCTTCACCTTCCCCTCCTCAAGTGTGTTACACCGAGGAAGGTCGGCTCGTTTTAGCCGAGATCCATGACGGGATTTGTGGAAACCATGCGGGCGGGCGAGCCCTCATCCATAAGACAACCGCAAGGGTTTTTCTCGCCATCACTTCGGAAAGATGCGATCGCCTATGCCGGATCGTGTAATAGGTGTCGATAATGGGCCCCAACATTAAACTATCACCCGAACAGCTCACCTCCATGTATAGCCCTTGGCCATTTGCGCAATGGGGCATCGACCTTATAGGTCCCTTGCCGACGGCTCAGTGGGGTAAGTTCGCCATCGTGGGTCGACTATTTCACCAAATGGGCTGAGGCCGAACCGCTCAACAAGATCGGCCAAGAGCAAGTGATCAAGTTTATATGGAAAAACGTCGTATGCCGATTCGGTCTGCCCCAGGCCATCATCTCCGACAACGGAAAACAGTTCGACGGTTTAGAAGTCATGCAATTCTGTGAGAAGTGGGGAATCAAAAGGTTATTCTCGGCGCCCTATCACCCTCAGACGAACGGGCAGGTAGAGGCAGTGAATAAGATCCTCAAACACACGATTAAATCACGACTCGAATCCAGGCAAGGACGTTGGGCGAGCGAGCTCCCAGACGTTTTGTGGTCCTACCGAACGACGACCCGCAATTCAACCGGAGAAACCCCGTTCGCCCTTGCCTTCGGAACAGAAGCGGTGATTCCTTCAGAGATCGCCCTCCTCAGCCATCGAACCGAGCAGGAGATGACGACCGACAACGATGTAGCCCGACGAATCGACGTAGACATGCTCGAAGAAAGACGGCTGACCTCAGAAATGAAGAACACAATCCACAAAAGGAGAGCCGAGAAGTTCTTCAATTCAAAGGTCAAAGAAAGAAGATTTCAAGTGGGCGATCTCGTCCTTAAGAAGATCTAAACCCATACAGGCGTTTTGGTCCGAATCGAGGGACCTTTCGGCGTATCCAGATGGCTAACTAAAGGAGCCTACGAATCGAACATCCTAACTGCAGATTCGACCAATACCCCTGGAACGCCGTGCATCTGAAAAAATACTATCAGTGATAAATTTGTATTCAATTTCAATGATGTACAAGGAATATAATGAGATTTTTTCCTATCCCATCTATTATGGCGATCGCCCCACCAGGCATATCGCATACCGCCGACGATCGCTGACCACGACGACCCTAGGTAAAATTAATGCAGCCATGGTCCTGTAGGTCGATGGAACCGACAGCTTCGCCCATGCAAGGTTCCTTTGGGCTAAGATCGCCCGCCCTTCGTTTAAATACGAGGCCGACGTAGCCGAAGGACCCTCCAAAATAATCAATAGGCACGATCGCACGTCCTCAAGGTACATCATCTAACATGGTGAACCCGAACAATGCGACGTGCCGTTACCCCCGTCTCAACGTACACCGTCGAGGGTCGCCATCTTCATGGCGGGCCGAGGTGGAAGCAGAGCTGACAAGCCGCGGACGTGGTGTCGAATAAGCCGACAACACTCCGCGCAAGGACTCCTCCAGACCGATATCGCCCGCCTTTCGTTTTAACACAAGGCAGGCGTAGCCTAACGGAGGACCTTCACAAAAAGTGAGTCGCGGGATACACAATATTCCTCGCACACGAAGACACGATTGGGGAGATCGGTCCATCGAACACCCCAACCACACATGACTCTTCAGAATCGGCAAAATGAAGATAGCTCGCCAGACAGACTAGTCTTTGTCTCCTTACTTACAATAAGTGAACAAAAACAAGGGGGCAGGGATAGGTCGAGCTAATCTCAAATACGATCGAACAAAGAGGAACCACACTCGATCGGCTTCGCTCAAAAACATGCAGGGCGATCGGGGTCGTCCGACAAAAATTACAAGTAAGAATTCCGATTCAAAACATGTCAATACTTTCAACACTCAGACGATCGGTCGGATGAGCAAAACGACGAGAGCAATCATACACGTACTCGTAAAAATTGCACGCAAAACATTCAAAGGGCGATCGTATATAAAAAGACAGTATGAAAAGAGGAACATTTTATTCATAACGCGAGTTTCATACATTACGGGGCCCGAAGGCATTACAAAAGGAAAATAAAAAGTACAAGTTATGGAGGAAAAACAAAAATGCCTCTCAAGGCCCCGCCTGCTGGTCTTCGCCCTCGGGTTGCGGATCGGCTTTGGCCTCGGGATGAATGAGTTTACCCGTATACCAACTCAAGTCGATCCCGAAGTCGGCTAAGTCAAGGATCGGCAAGGAGAACTCCGGGTGCAGAGGATTCGCGAGGGCGTAGGATTTGAAGCTCTCCATCAATGGACCGATCTCGATCCCTGCCTTTTTTGCGGCTCGAACAGCGTCAGCATAGGCCAAGTAATAGGCGAACTCGCCGGCGAGCGCCACACTTTGGTAGGGATCGGTCTCGATCGCCTTCAGTTGGCCCTTCAACTCCACGACCGTATTCTCAGCCTCCGCCAGCTCGGCAACCTTGGCGGCATTCTCACCCTGGGCCTTCTCCAGCTCCTTCTTCGCCACGTCCAGCTCACCGCTGAGCCGATCCACCATCGCCTTCAGTCCGGCCGCCTCCTCCTGCGACGCCGCGAGCTTCTGGCGGGTTTCTTTCTCCTCATCACGGGACCGATCGGCAGCCTCCTTAGAGCGGCTCAGCTCCTGCATCAATCGATCCACGTCCTGCTTAGCCCTTTTGGCCGTCTCCTCATACTCCTTCTCCATAGACCGGATCCGGTTGGCATCCTCGATATTTTTGTTCCGGGTGCCTCGAGGTTGCGATGGAGATGAGCAGTGGAGGGTCGCCCCTCAAAATCCCTAGCATCTTGGACGGCCATCGTCGCCGTCTGAAGAGCCAGGGCAACGGTCGCCTGCATGGCGTCTCCAGATCACCGACGAGCGATCGCATCAAGATCGGCCGTCCAAGCCTTGGGCAGAGAGGTGATAGCCTGGCGAACGTAAGCAGGGACTTCGAGAGACTGTTGCGGAGCCTTGCTCGACAGAAAGTCCAGCACCATGGGAGCAATGTCCGGATCGGCAAGACGAACCCTGCAGCGCAAACCAAGGAAACCAAGGAGTTAGCATAAACCTTACTCAGAACGCCTAGCTCGGAAGTTTCAAACCATTCTCACCTGTTGACCAGCTCTGGATCACGGCCGAAATAGGGCTTTCCCCGAGAAGTCTCGGCGTCAGCGATCGCCGTCCTTTTCAAAAAGCCGGCAGGTGACCTGGAGCTTGATGCCAATGGCCTGGGACCAGACCCCTCCGCCATCGGAACGGAAGAAACAGGGGGAGCGGCGATCGGCGGCTCCAAAATAGCTAAATCCGCCTCAGCCGATGGAAGGGACCCCTACGGCCTCCGCCTCTTGCGGTTGCAGTGAAGTTGTTCCTCACCTTGAGATTCCGGTTCGGCGACCGGCACCGCAGCGGGCCTCACCACAGGGGCAGGGCGAGACGACGTCGCAGCAACGCGACCCGTTTTCTTTCCCAGATGAAGGCGACCGATAAAACCGGGATTAGACATGGCAATCTCCTGCGGTAGCTCGGCGATACGGGGAAAATAAATCTCTGCCAAAGAAGAAACTCAAACAAGTTAGACACTTACTTAGACATGGCGACCTCTTGGAGACGATCGCCTCGCAGAAGAGAGTAGATGAAAAGTCATACCAGGGGCCTTCAGGTGGCGAGGGAAGCGAAACAGTCGAGCTCCCAACCGATGAGATTCGTGGCTGACTGATTGAACGTCTTTATAGGAATCCGGCAATGCGCGAATCCGCTCCCAGACGATCGAGAAATCAAAGGGGAGATCGTCGATCGATGGAACAAGGGATCCTGCAAAAAGGGAAATAAATTAGATCAGTCCAAGGGGTATCCAAATAAAGGGAGAATGGAAACCCTTACTTGGATTCTTCTCCCGAAAATTGGTGGGGATATCCAACTCCTCCTCCGGCGGTTCGCTCGATGCCGACCTCCATGCACCACCAACCCAGCACCACTTTGTCAGGTCGCCCCGAGCTTTGCTCGGCACCCCAATGACCACCCTACCCTGGAGACCTTGGATATGGTAACCGCCGATCGATCCCTTCGCATGCCACTTAAAAGATAATTCATCTCCAGTACAGAAGGCAAGCGAAACAACTGTGACCGCCAAACAATGTCAATGTGCCGATAACTGCAACAAAGCGCTCGAGTCAATCAAGAGGCGCCAAATTCCAGTGCGATCAAGAATACGAAACGGCGAACGGCAAGGGAAACCGCATCCGGGCAGCCTGTGGTCATTTCGTTGATGGCGACCATACCTCGGAGGCCGTCGACGTTCGTTCTCGGAGGGCACATGCAATGACACATCAGAGGGGATATGATATTTGACCCTCCAGCGGGTCATGTCCTTCCAGGTCGCGGAACTCCGAATCTGACCAAGAGTCCATTGAGACGGGTCAGCAGCCCGAAACTCCGTCCGCTTCACATGTACGTAGGGATGAGCGGCGGAGTAAGCCTCGAAATCAAACTCCGGACAGGGCCCGGCAATCCCCTCCATAAGTTTAGCAAAAGCCGTATAGACGGGGCTGGAGATGCTATCTTTTTCCCAAGACAGACGCATCAGTTCGTCCTCCTCCACCGGCGACGCATCTCGCTCCCCCGCCGCCGCAGATCCCGCCACTACGGCCTCGTTAAAAAGCTCCTCAAGCTCTGCGGGTGCAATCCCCGCACGAATAGCCTCTACGGCCGTTTCCACGGGGATTCCCACAGGAATTCCCTCCCGGTCCGGCGAAGCCGCGGCGGCAGAAGTGCTTCCGGCCTCGAAGACCTTAGATCCTCCCGACATATTCTCAAAAATTAAGGGAGAAAGAAAAATTGGTTTTCTTACCTAAAGAAAGGAAGACGGTCGGCACAGCAAGCTCCAAAAATTTCTGCAGAATTTCGGCTATGGATACAAAGGACGCGTAAAAAAGTTAAGGAGAAGAAGCACAGGCCCTTTTATAGATGGGGACGAGGGTCTAAATGCAAATAGGAGAAACCTCGAGGGCTGGATCGCAACCGTCACGTGGGGACCCATTAAATGCCGCCCTCGAATCTCGCAAACGCGTCTTTTCGAGGGCATGCCAACCGACAAGACCGACAAAACTGTCGGACTCGCCCAACAGCGGCGCGAAGCGTGTCCCTGCCACTTTAGAAAGCCCGCCTTCTTTTCCCGCTGCTCCCGACGCGAAAGGAGGTCGTCCATATTTGAATTCAGATCGGCCGGTCGTTTAAAACTTTGGCGATCGCCAACAGAGCCACCTCACCCCGTGTTTACAACATCGAGGCGAGCTGGGGGGCAATTGTTGTGCGGCGATTAATTCGCCACAACAGGCGATCGGCGACCTTCCAGAGAAGCCAACCATGGAAGACATACTCAGGACAAACGCCTAGAGTTCGGCACAATGCGGCGATCGTCTTTTGGTACCCAGCGATCGTCTTTTGGTATCTGACGATCGTCTTTCATGAGCGGACCAGAGGCGATCGTCTCATGCCACGTATGGATCCAGCATCCGTCAAAGTCGTCGAAGACCGAATCTTAGACGATGGCCTACCCGCGGATCTTCAAAGGATACCGACAGATAGGACCATTGACCCCAGCCTGTCACCTACCACACCTACCGACAAGGCCGCCGAAAGGTACGAAGTGGGCACTCCTCGGACAGCGACTCGCAACGCGTGCTGGATTCCCATTGGTTCACCCAGCTGGCCTCCAACTGCAACCTCGGACCTCAAGGGAACAGGCCCACGTGACGGGACGATCGGCCGTTTTATTTTAATATAGAAAACGGCGATCGCCCGCGATCGCCTGAGGGATCCCAACTACCTTGTCCCCTATAAATAGAGGACTCACTGCTGCGGCCAGAGGGACGCGAATTCTACTACGAATTAAGTGCAAAATACACACCAAAGAGAGAATCAAAGGCTCTTTTGGCAACCACTAACACATTCATAGTGATATTCATACACATTCATCATATATCCCAAGCAAGAACTCACAGATTTATCTATCTGGTTATTCCGGCAATCTACGCGCTCTAAAGCCTAGATAACTAGAAGTCTTTACACTCCTTGTATTAGATTCTAACATTAATATTTGTACTCGACAGTATATTTATTAATAACATCTCGCGAGAGCATTCAAGCCCGGGATTAACAACCCCGGCAAATCTTGTGTTATCTATTTTCTCACGGAAGTGTTCTCGCATTTGTTTGTTACTCGATCATTCCAGCAATACTATCTCCGGATAATATTTTGGGTAACAACACCGGGATATATAGAAGAGAACAATAGGTCTTTCCCAAGCCCTCTATATAGATAAAATCTTAAAGCGATTTAAGATGGATGATTCTAAAAGAGGGTTCCTACCGATGCGACATGGAATAAAATTCTCCTTGAAGATGTGTCCTCAAAGTGAGGAACAATGAAAGGAAATGAGAAATATACCATATGTTTCGGCCGTGGGTAGCCTAATATATGCTTTGTTGTGTACGAGACTGGACATTGCGCATGCTGTAAGCGTGGTGAGTAGGTTTCAGGCAAACCCAGGTAGGGAACATTGGACTGCCGTAAAGAACGTTCTCAAGTACTTAAGAAGGACTAGAGATACACTACTAGAAAAAACGGCTTTAGTGACGCTCAAAAGTGTCACAATAGGTGGTGTATTGTGACGCTTTTGCTATAGTGACGCTTTTCGAAAGCGTCACCTGATTTGGCGTTTCAATAGACCGTTGTTGTGACACTTAAAAGGCGTTGCAACAGATATCTAATGTGACGCTTTCTTGCATATTGTGACGCTTTTCATGCATCACATGAGTAAGCTTTAGTGACGCTTTTTGCCATTTTTTGCGACACTTTTTGGCGTCATACAAGTGAATTGTAGTGACACTTTTTAACATCACTAGAGTTAATAACTAACTTAACTACTTTTATTAGTGACATATTTTGGCGTCACAATAGCGTATTATAGTGACACTTTTTAGCATCACGTAAAAAACATAAGTACCTTAACTAACTCTTTTAGTGACTCATTTTTGCATCACAATAGTGTGCTATAGTGATACTTTTTAACATCACATAAAAGTTTATAACTACATTGACTACCTATTTTTGTGACGCCTACAAGTATCACTAAATAATTTCAAGTAACATATTTTGCTATAATGACAATTGTCAAGTAAAACGTAACATTTTCTTTAAACATAAAATGTTGCTAATTATAATAGTATGAATAGTTGTTTTGTAATAACAATAGCAACATAAAATTTTAATGTCCAACTCAAATACCAAGATCTATAACAGTAAAAATAAGATCCCAAACAGTAAACATAAGAGAATCTCAAACAACATTGCGGTCCAAATTACAAAAAAAGTTAGTTTTCATCTTAATGTCAATTAACTCCAAAATAAACCGAAAGTCTTTCATGTCACTTTTCTTATCTCGCATCTTCCACTTCAACCTATAATAATAAACGAAAGAAAAAATTAATGATACTAAAATACTAAAAGAACAAGCAAACGATAATAATGAAAGATTGTTAGAAAAGACTTACCAAACACTTTGGCCAAGCAATGCTACCTCCGTAGCTTGTCCAATAAATTTGACACTTCCAATTGTCCTTATTAATGCATGATCATATTTAATTGGCACGGTAACTTTCACTTCACACCAATCAACACCCAATTCTTCATTCCCGACTAGCTTTGATGGATTTAAGCTTTGAACGGAACCTTTCGCAATATAATTTTGAGTAATCATGTCTTTCAAAAGAACCTTTGCTCCAACTGGATCATACATTTCAAGAATGGAAAACCCATTATAAATAACGAAAAAAGTAATAACACGTAAAAGCCTCATTACGAGTAGCCCGGATAACACGTAAAAGCCTCACGAGTAGCCCGGATAACACGAAAAACCCCGGTACGAGTAGCCTGGGCCACAAGACTATGTTAAATTAGAGAACAGAGCATATGTTTACAAACTGCTTTTAATAGAAGAACAAATTACCAAACATACACAGAAAAACCCTGTTACGAGTAGCCCGGATAACACACTGTTTTTCAAGATGGCTGTAATTTAACATTCTGAAAATCCCAGATAACACACTGACCATATCAAAAAGCCCAGATATTCCTTCAATCATGTAGAGTAAATCTAGAAACAAGGGGATTACAATACAGAACTCGAACGAAGATGTACAGCAACTGCCACGTTCAAAACATGAATGGAAATGTTGTAAATCTACATGAAATCGCAGGCATACTATACTCAGTGCAAGAGAGAACAACATTTCCATTCTTGAAATTACAGCCATACTTGAAATCGCCTGATTCCATTCGGGCAGGAAAGTGTACTGGACTCGGTTAAATTACAGCCATACTTGAAATTACAGCCATACTTGTAAAGTACAGCCGTACTTGAAATCGCCTGAATTATCGAGTCCATAAAGATGCTCATGACAGAGCATATGTTTGATGAAACGGCAAGATGCTCCGCGACAGAGCATATGTTAAATTACACCATACTGTTTTTCGAATAGAAGAACAAATTACCAAACATACACGAAACGACAATCTTTGATCGAGCATTGTATTATGAACAGGAGCATATGTATTACGAACAAGAGCATATATATTTTAAACAGGAGCATTGTTTTAATAAGCTCCCGGTGAAACACAAAGATATGTATTATGAACAGGAGCATTGTTTTAAAATACGAGAGGCATCCTGTTTCAAATTAGTCCAAAATGACCTATTACATATAAATATAGTCATGGAATTCTATATAACTTCCCGACCATACATCTAAAAATATTCATGGTATTCCCTCTAACCAGACCTCACATAATAGCTACTATAAGTACTATGTACGTACTTGCAAGGGAATAGAACGGTACTTGAGGGTTGAGCAGACCAGGCAATTACTGAGTGCGCTAGGTTGATGGGGAAGATCACTTTGTCAATCTTGAATGATCAGTTCCTCTCGAGTCCACTTTGCTCAACAACATTTGAATTAACTTGTCCTTCTCTTCTCGTTGTTTCGTCAATGCTTCTTTTTCCATGTCTATGCGATTGATATCATTATGGCCAAGTGAATGATCACTATATACCGCTTCAGCTTGTTCCGTAACCATACATGCGCACTCGTCCACCTTTATCTTCTCCAAAGACTAGGGCATATATGTCATTTGGACCTTTGTCCTGCACCGTGGTAGTTGACTCTTTAATTGTCGCATTTTTTCCTATATACAAATTTAACGAAAAAAAATCATTCGGGGTCATATATTTTGAAATGTTGTAGTAAGAAAAAAAATATTACAGAAGTACTAGAAAAGATTCACCAATGCATTTGTAACTTCCGGATTAGATGTATTCCCATCTCGAGAATAACATTTTGCAAAAATATCTGCTCGGCTCAGCTCCTTTATTCCTGCCTCCTTAACAGTTTCATCATCATCCTCATATATCCCAACATTAAGTGCAGCTTCTTCCTACAGCCAAAAACTTCTCTATTTTAATCATCACCCTTAAGTTATAATTAGTTCTGAAAATGAAAAGTAGTTACCTTAGCAGATTCATAAACTTGAGCAAAACTCTTTTTTCCAGTAATATGTTGCATTTTCTTCATTGATCTATTTTTTTTATTCTGCTCGCTAGTGTACTATCGAGTTCAATCATACCAGAAGTTAGAGACAATAATAAAATGACTCTTTAACATAAAAATTATGAATCGCACCTTTGCGTTTTCACTGCACCAATGTTCAACAAGAAATTTCCAATGTTCTTCCGTCACCCTCTCATCACGTGTATCAGGCCTCTTACGTAAGTTTTGTTCCAAACTTAAGTTTGGATTAAAATATAATTTTTTAATTCTACATTTGAAAATCCTCCAACTTCTAGCTAAAGCTTTCAAAACAATCTTTTCATATTCAGAAATAACAAAGCTCCCCTACAAAAATGTAATAACCATGTAACGTTGGTAAATCACTACAATAATATATATCAATTCTATAAATTTATACCTTGATCATGCTCAACATTGTTTTTTTGTTGGGGTCCAGTACCCTATGCCAACTGGGTAATTAAGTGGAGCTACTTTCCCATTTCTTGCAATAGACCCCACAAATTCAACAAATTTGCTTTTATTAGGACCAATGGGTTTTCCATACCGATTGAATGAAACCTTCAGGTGACTTTTGTTGTCAGAGCTTATGGCATAAATGTGAGGCATATAAGTAAATCCTCTAGTTTTATGTTGTTTACAAGTGGCATCTACACATACAAGAAAAATAAGTTTTATAACAATATTGAAAGGGACAAATTATATCATGTGTATATGATGTAGTATCATGTGTAATATGATGTAGTATACCTTGGGACTCAACATGATCTCGTATTTGCTAACTTGTTAACATTTTCATCCACCCGGTTATCTACACCAAGAATGGACTCGTCGCTTCTTTTACTATTATTCACATTCCTAACACTCCGCCTTCTTGTTATTGCTCCAAGGTCCTCTATATCAAGGTATGAAAACACAATTTAAGTAACAACAATCAACATATACTAACTTAAAAAATGGACAACCAATACCTTCAGATTGTACATTCTGTGCATCATTTAAACCATCAACTTCATTTGTACTTTGCTTTCCCTTTGAGTGCTCCAAGGTTATCCGAATTACAACATCCAAACTCTATATAACTAATAACTATCTGAATTACAAAATCCAAACTCTATATAACTAATAATAACAAGAATACACATTAAGTTTGACAAGATGACACATCAATATCGCTACATTTTCTAATCTATTTCATACCTTGAGAATGTAAATTTTGCTCATCCATTGAACCATTAATCGCTTTTGTACTTTGCCTTCCCCTTTTTGTTGCTCCAAGATTCTCTACATTATGAAATTCAAACACTATATAACTTTAATAGTCAAGTAAATATATAATAAGTTGAATAAGATGACAGATCAATACCGCTATGCTACATTTATAATCTATTTCATACCTTGCGAATGTATATTCTGGTCATCAATTAAATCATTAATCGCTTTCGTACTTTGCTTTCCCATTGTCATTGCTCGAAGGGTCTCGAAATCGATTAAATCATCAATATTTGGAGCACTTTGTTGGCCACTACCTAATGTGTATTTTCCGCGACTATGGATAAAATTTGCACTTTTCTGTCCTTGCTTTATTACTACAATTAAACAACTCTATTAATGGGACAACTTATTTTTTCAGCCAATATAATAAATGTAAAGTTACTAAAAATACATGGACACAATATGTATACAGATATGTACCGGAGGGTCGAGATACCGCTCATTGGCATTCCGATCTTTACTTTTAGAAGATAACTGAATACTAGTATCTCTTGGTCCCCGCTTCGTACACACAACATTATCTATTAAGAATGTAAAATACCGACCAAAGAATTACAAAGAAGATTAAAAATATAAACAAGACATATATGTATATGTACCGTAACGAACCTCGACGACCATCATGTTTCTTACCGAGATCTCCATCTGTATTTGTATCACTCCAAATGCCACAATCGTCTAAGGGTAAATGCAACCTTCTCTCGCCATTATTAGAAAAATTACTTCTTTGCCCTCTCGCCATTGCTATAAGATCATTCCTAGTAATAACGTGGCCCTTAACCATTTTTCTGCAATTAAGAATCTTGGAAAAAAATATAATGAGGAGCAATATAAGTAAAAGTATATTTTCAATAAGGTAAATTTCACTAAAATTAAAAATCCGTAACTAGAACAATTAATTTCTCAAAAACATAAGAAACTGATCAACTATCTCAAATAGAAAATAAGAACTCCTAATAGGACTCTATTCTTCTTCTGCTAGAGTAGGAGGCACCCCTTCGCGAACCCAAAAAATGTCTGAAATCCCATCATTGGGTGGTTCATAACATGGTGTGCTTTGAGCTATGATGTCGATATCACTTATTATTAAGTCATTTCCATCCTCAAATTTCTCTCTCGGTTTAGTTTTTACAACAACATGCCATCCTCTATCAGAAGGATCCTCCACATAGAAAACTTGTTGTACTTGAGATGCAAGAACAAACGGCTCACTCTGACGCTTTATGTTTGTAAAATTCGCTAATGTGAACCCATCACTATCTTGCTTTAATCTTCTACCCTTTGTGACCCAATCACACTCAAATAGTACAACTCTCTTTCCCTGGAGATAGTTTAACTCAATTATGTCTTTCACAATCCCATAATAGGTCAAATCAGAAGAGATGGGTCTTTTGTCTTTTTTGCTTGCAAAGCTAGTCGTTGCTGCACTAACCATCACTCCACAATTTTGAGTTTTTCTTTTTTTTCTCAACTTCCCGTGTGAAATCAAACCATTAGCAACAAACCCTTTAAATCTTTGACCCACTGGAAGTGGCCCTCTCGCAAGGCATGCGATATCACTTTGAATCATGTCATCAGCATCATAATGATCAAGTCCTGACACCTGGTGAAAATATCATGTCAACAATATCGAAAACACATAACCAAAAAAAATAAAATACTTACTAGGCTAGAGAACCATTTGGGAAAACTGTCACTGTGAATTCGTCTGATCTCATGTTCTGGGGAACGACGCTTTTTTCGTCTGATCATTGACTCATGATCACTGCACAACGTAAATATAATTGTCATGTGATGATTTAATGGATAAGGATTTTGTAGGTGAAAATTAGTCGCTTACTCTATTGTAGACTTAATTTCTTCACAATTAAAAAGCACGTATCTATGTGCTTTTTCTAAGGTTTTATTGTCTAGAACCACTGGTTGTCCCGTGGATGAGGCCGACCAACCATTGAGAAGATTTCCAGGCCATCATTATTTGTGTGATCTCTTTCCTCATTTCGACTAAGTCGATTACGCCTTGTTTCTACGTGATCATCAAAGTAAAGGGAACAAAATGATAAGCACTCCTCTGCTAAATAACCTTCTGCAATTGACCCTTCAGGTCGGCCTTTGTTGCGGACATAAGATTTAAGCGTGCTCAAGTACCTTTGACAATATAGAAAACAAAATATATTACAAAGTATTATGTTCAAATCATAAAAGAGTTTGACAAAAATGAAAAGTTACCTCTCGTGCGAATACATCCATCGATAGTGAATCGACCTCCTAATTTTGCCTCAAGAACCAAATGCACAGCTACATGAACAAGAATATCGAAAAATGCAGGAGGAAATATTTTTTCAAGCTCGCATAGTATTATTGATATATCATTTTCCATTCTAACCAAATCACCGTGATGGAGTGTCTTGGAACACAATTCTTGAAAGTACTTGCACAAACGAATAATAGGTGAACGAACATAACTTGGTAACAGATTGCGTAGTGCTATAGGTAATAATTGTTGCATTAGTATATGACTGTCATGGCTCTTATTAATGGAAATCTTTTGAGGCTTTAGCTGCACACATTTTGATATATTTGAGGCATATCCATCGTGCACTTTTATGTTTTTCAACACCATGCAAAATTGATGTTTCTCATTTTTATCCAATTCAAAACAAGACGCAGGTAACCATTCTCTACCATTGACATCTACGAAAGGATGAAGTTCGGGTCTTACACCTTTATCTTTCAAGTCTAGGCGTGCATTTTTGTTGTCCTTCGACTTATCAGAGCTCAACAACGTGTATAAAATCTTATCACACACATTCTTCTCAATATGCATAACATCGAGATTGTGGCGTAATAAATTACTCTTCCAATATGGCAACTCAAAGAAAATACTCTTTTTCTTCCAGCCATAAGGCAAGCCTTGGGCACCTATTAGTTTCCCAAATTTATTTTCAATGTGTTTGACTTCATCAAACACCTCTAAACCTGTAGGATAAGGAGGGGCTTCTCTATGCTCCTCTTTCCCGATAAATGAGCGTGTATCATTACGATAAGGATGGTTACGAGGTAACAATATTCGATGGCACATGTAGCATTGCTTATGGGAGTTTTTCAAATACTCTGAGTTCGTGTTTTGAAGACACACTGGGCATGCATATTTTCCTTTAGTACTCCAACCCGACAAATTTGCAAGACAAGGAAGATCACTTATAGTCCACAATAATGCCGCATACATTTGAAAATTTTGCTTTCTTGAAGCATCGTATGTCTTAACACCTACATCCCACAATTCCTTTAATTCAGCAATTAAAGGTTGCAAGTAGACATCAATGTTATTTCCTGGTTCACTGGGACCAGGTATAAGTGTAGACAACATAAAATATGACTTCTTCATGCACTCTCCGTGGTAAGTTATAAGGCATTAAAACAATTGGCCAAGTACTATGGTTAATCATCATGCTTCGAATGGACTAAATCCATCAATAACAAGCCTAATCTTACATTTCGAGCATCCTTAGCGAAATTTGGATGATTGTAATCAAATGTCTGCCAAGTGGAGAGTCACCGGGTGTCTCATAATACCATCATCTATGCGCTCATATGCATGCCATGCCATATTGGATGCAATTTTAGTTGTCATGAACAATCTTTGAAGCCTTGGCTTCAAAGGAAAATGCCAAAATGACTTGTTTGACACTTTGTTTTTCTTTTTGTCTTCCTAGAGTTTTCAACGCTTGAAACATCACCTTCCGTAACTTTCCACCGAGACTCACCGCAAGTATCACAAAGTGTTTTGCTTTCATTTACACCCAATATATCATGCAATCATTTATGCATGAGTCTATCTTTGGTAATGAAGTCCTAAATCTCTCAATATTTTTCTTGTTTCATAATAATTTTTGGAAGTTGGACTCCATCCGGAAAAGATTCTCTAAGTAAATCTAGCATCATACAAAATAACCTATCACCCAAAGGCCCAAGGCACTTTATTTGATGCATGCGAACAAGGAAAGAGAGTTTCGAGAACTTTTTGCATCCAGGATACGCCTGTTCGCCGTCATTAAGAAGCCTAGAACTTTTCAGCCTTCTTCATTTGGTCTCGCCCACGATATTAGAATTAAATTGCATATCGTTATCGTCACCAAACATAGGAAATTGATCATAAATCAACTCGCGCATATTATCGACGTACTGCACCACTCGCTATATGCGTCAACTAAGGGCACCGTGTTCGAAATTGACTCACCATGGAACACCCATTTAGTATAGCCTTTCGTAAAACCTCTTGTAATTAGATGTGCTTTGACAATTTTTAGTTCTCTACATATGCCATTTTTACACTCTTTACAAGGACACAATATCAATCCATCATTTGAATTCGAAAATGCAAAGTTCAAAAGTATTGCACCCTAGCTTGTAGGCATCCATTAACCTTGGTAATTCCATCCAACTCCTATCTCGTATCCATACACTGACCGACAATAACATATTAATTTAAAAATATAAACATTAAAGAAAGCAAATCAAGAGAGTTAGAAGGAGAAAAAGCAGAGATGACAATCGTAGACATTACAAAAGAACACATAATAAATCCTTTTGTTTTATCCGACCTTGTCGACCAACATGACAATCATAACAATTTAACCTCATAACTCGTTACAAGTATATAACCTAGCCACTAACTTATCGCCCATAATTTTATTCCACATAATTGCAAGATATTGCACATTAAACTCATAAAATCTTAAAACACCGAACTAAAAACCAAAATGCAAAAACTTGGCTATATGTAACAAAGATCACATCAACATGACAATCATAACACTTTAACCTTAGAACTCCATACAAGTATATAAACCTAGCCAATAACTTACTGCAAATTCGTAACATACTTGCAACCTTATTATTCTTTTCTTTAATTAAAGTAAACAAAAATGTAGCAATAAAAGAAAGAATTCGATAAGAAATCGCCATTTTCCTGACCGAAAATCACAAAGATCAAGAAAGGGAGCACACAACTGATGAGACTCAAATTCAGGGACTCGATTTGAATTTTGAGATTAAAACCCGTTTAAATTAAAACCGGGATCCTCAAGCTCTTGACAAAGATCCGAGGAACACTTCCGGTCCAGCAATAAGATTAGTGCTGTTTTGGATTTTAAGGTTTTAATTTGTTTGAGTTTTAATTAATAAGAAAACAAGTCACCCTGAAAAATGAATCCAACAAAGAAAATAGGCCGCGGCAAGCGAAACAGCAAGTAACACTAAACAATTCAAGGACAGCTACTGCGACAATAGAACCGAGCTAGCAGCAATAATTAAAGACGAGGTTCAAGTCAACGGAGCCGTAATCGCCCTCCGAGGAGTCCTCTAATCAATTAACTTATCTTATGTGTAATCCTAGTTCACTTAAACAGTAAAGAAAATCCAAATTTTACAGGTAATATTTTTTTACTGAGAAATTACGGAATCAACTAAAAATAAATGGAACTATACTTACCCAGAAGGCGATAAGATTGTTCACTACCTGCCTTCATCAAAAACCATAAGGAAACATATTAAAAATAACATATCAATCTTCAATAAAGAGTTGAGGCAGCATTCGAGATTTTGTTTCTAATAAAACAAAATCTACATTGATCAGTTATTGGTACAAAATTAAACAAATAAAAAGGTTATACAAGCACTAAACACAGAGACAAAAAACGGGGCTGTAATATTGACATGTTCTCTGTGGAGACAAGAGAAAATATTTCTCTCAAAGTTCTCCTCCTTATCTCCGATTACAAAAGAACACATAATAAATCCTTTTGTTTTATCTGACCTTTGTCAGACCAACATGACAATCATAACAATTTAACCTCATAACTCGTTACAAGTATATAACCTAGCCACTAACTTACTGCCCATAATTTTATTCCACATAATTGCAAGATATTGCACATTAAACTCATAAAATCTTAAAACACTGAACTAAAAACCAAAATGCAAAAAACTTGGCTATATGTAACAAAGATCACATCAACATGACAATCATAACACTTTAACCTTAGAACTCCATACAAGTATATAAACCTAGCCAATAACTTACTGCAAATTCGTAACATACTTGCAACCTTATTATTCTTTTCTTTAATTAAAGTAAACAAAAATGTAGCAATAAAAGAAAGAATTCGATAAGAAATCGCCATTTTCCTGACCGAAAATCACAAAGATCAAGAAAGGGAGCACACAGCTGATGAGACTCAAATTCAGGGACTCGATTTGAATTTTGAGATTAAAACCCGTTTAAATTAAAACCGGGATCCTCAAGCTCTTGACAAAGATCCGAGGAACACTTCCGGTCCAGGCAGCGCAAGATTAGTGCTGTTTTGGATTTTAAGGTTTTAATTTGTTTGAGTTTTAATTAATAAGAAAACAAGTCACCCTGAAAAATGAATCCAACAGCAAAAATAGGCCGCGGCAAGCGAAACAGCAAGTAACACTAAACAATTCAAGGACTCATGCGACAATAGAACCGAGCTAGCAGAATAATTAAAGACGAGGTTCAAGTCAACGGAGCCGTAATCGCCTCCGAGGAGTCCTTTAATCAATTAACTTATCTTATGTGTAATCCTAGTTCACTTAAACAAGAAAGAAATTCCAAATTTTACGGGTAATATTTTTTATTGAGAAATTATCGAATCAACTAAAAATAGTGGAACTATACTTACCTGCATATGATACGATTTTTCACTACCCGCCTTCATCAAAACCATAAGGAAACATATTAAAAATAACATATCAATCTTCAATATTGAGTTGAGGCAAGATTCGAGATTTTGTTTCTAATAAAATAAAAAGGTTATACAAGCACTAAACGGGCAGAATAATGACAAAGGTTATACAAGCACTAAACACAGAGACAAAAAACGGGGCTGTAATATTGACATATTCTCTGTCGAGACAAGAGAAAATATTTCTCTCAAAGTTCTACTCCTTATCTCCGATTACAAAAGAACACATAATAAATCTAACACAAAAACTTACCTTAGAAGATTCAGTTATCCAGTGATGGCGCGAGCTCGAATCCGTAAGCGTCAGCAACGACTAAGGGACCGAGTTCAAAGATGAATGAACATACGCGCAAAATCGAAGGCCAACCGAAGAAGAAATGATTCTTGAGATCGAAAAATTTTCAGAGGTAAGGAGAGATGAAGATATTCGACTGGATGGAGGCGGAGCAGATTAGATTCATTAAGCGGTGCAAATTAGGTTAAGAGATAGAAGCGGTGTAGAGAAAGTAAAATATTAAAGCGTCACATAATATAAATATAAAATTAATAAAACATTAAAATGTCATTACATGTACATATAGCAACACTTGTTTAAAAGTGTCACAAAAAAAGTGTCACTATAAGGGTATTTTTCTAGTAGTGATATGGTTCTGATATATGGCGGTGGAGAATTGGATGTGGTGGGATTAACTGATTCGGACTTCCAAGGACTGAAGGACGATTCGATGTCTACTTGTGGCTACATATTTACTCTTAATGGAGGAGCAGTATCTTGGCGTAGCGCCAAGCAAAGTGCGACTGCTGATTCCACCTGTGAGGCTGAGTATCAAGCAGCCTCGGAGGCTTCCAAGGAAGGGTTCTGGATTAAGAAGTTTCTGGGAGAACTTCAAGTGATACCATATGCTGAGATTCCTGTTCTGTTGTACCGCGACAACGACTGAGCTGTAGCACAGGCCAAGGAGCCGATGTTTCACAACAGCACCAAACATATTGAGAGGAAGTATCATCTCATAAGAGAATTTGTTCGCAAGGGATACATTGTGCTGTATAGAGTATACTCAGCCAACAACGTCGCTGATCCACTGACGAAGCCACTTTCTCAGACTAGTTTGGAGCGTCATCTGGAGAACATGGGTATTAGATACCATAGTATGTGGTATTGAGTGCAAGTGGGAGATTGTTAGGAGTATGCCCTCGGATACCACTCAGAGGATGTTAAGTGAGGGAATTGTACTTGTAATTATGTAAATCATTTATATAAGGCAATGAATGTTTCTTTATTTACTGGTAGTTACTGGCATTCCTAACTCGTGAATATGCATATATAAACTAGTCTGTGTATTTGAGAGAAAAACGTTCCATTCCTTATTGGATAAGGGGGTCGGCATTGGAAAGGTTTATAACTCAAATACATAATCGTTCACAAGTCGATGAAACTTGACTGGACGTTAAGTTTATGTGAATACTTGTATGTCATGTTCTTTGACATGAAGAGTGTCTGTCGAACACTAATGGTTAGTGGGAGCGCACGTTATAGGTATGCTAATTGGATTAGTATACTCGAACCGACTCACCCTCGATTCGTCACACGGATTTCACTCCGGGACAGTCAATGACGGAATCAAAAGGTTGTGATAGGTATTCGTGAACCTTTGACTTGAGAATTTAGTAGGGATGTGCTTGTGACATCAATATTTTCATTAGAGTAGTTTGACCCTATAAACCGGGAGGTGGGGGTCAACCCCGACGTGCATCTTGACGAGCAAGTAGCAGGTCCTACTGAATACCAAGATAGAATTCTTTCTCCCGTTAGTGAGCGGGTTATATGTCCTATGCGGTTATTGACAGATGAGATCATAAGTCTTTAGCTAAAGCATTGGAGCTAGTTGTATTGGATACACGAGAGCTCGATGATCTCGATTTGCATTAACGCATGCATATCATCAAGTACAGATAGAGTTTGACTGACTGTGACCCTATACGTATACTGGTATTCACGATAGAATGGTTCTTGAATGATCCCAATCATTCATTCTCAGTTGGGGTACAGTGTAGGCCGCCAGGCTGGCTAGGTGGTGCTACTACTCTTTGGTTCCTCCCATTGCTGACTGAGACGGACCTACCGAGTCGCGCATTAGGATTGACGATGGAATGAATCGAGCTTAATATCTCATTATGAATATTAGATATTGGATATCTAATTTGTGACATTGGATGTCTAAATCGATTAACTGGATAAATCGATTTACGACCTAATGAATTAAATAAATTACTGTATGATTAATTTAATTCATAAACATAATTATTTCTTGGAGAAATTAATTATGTTATTATGTATTTAATGTGATTAATTGATTGGATTAATTAATCGACACAAATACATCGGAACGGAATATGAGTTTATCTGTTTGGACTCACAGGAGTCGGAATGGACTAAACTCGTCCCGACTCCTTCTAGATGCCCCCCTCACCAACTCCCTCTTGGTCTTTTGTCACCAATTTAATAATGGAAAATCAAGATTTGAGGGGACTAGATATCAAAGTGATATCTCATGTTGGTGATTTGATTTGAATAAAAGGTGGAAGACTATCTCATTTGCCAACTACTTGAGACTTACGGTTTTGAGCAAAAAAGAGAGAGAAAATATGTCTTCAAGTCTTCATTGTATTCACCGTTCTTGAGAGTTTTCTTATAGAAAATATCAAGAGATAAAATTGAGAGATATAGATTATACACCTAGAGTGCTATAATCAAAAGCTTCACCATCCTAGCTCTAGCCGTATCCTTGGAGGATAGCAAGGTGATCGTCATCCCATTCGTTTCTCCGGCGCGTGGCAAGTAGAGGCGTTGTATTTTCGACGTTGGATCATCCAAGGACTTGGAGCACATTGGATCGTAGGGATATACAACTAAAGCTTGAGGAATAGCTCAAGAGAAGGAATCCATTTAATCAACAGACTACAAGTGTGAATTTCTTACCTCTCTTTTGTTTTCGTTTATATATATTTCGTATATACGTAGCTCGATCGATCCTCGTAGGGATTCGGATCGAATTAATTTTCATTTTACCGCTTCCGCTGGGCCTTCGTTTTAGGCACCGAATCCCAACAAGAAACGGGCTGAAAACGGGTCAGCAACCGGATCTGGTTCGGTTAGCAACCGGGTCTGTTCTGGACTGTAGCGACGGGCTCGACAGCGGTCCAGAAGCAGGACGGGCGGGCTGCAATTGGCCCGGGGTTTCACGACGGTAATTAGGATCAGATAAGGTCCGATTTTTTGTGAAGAAGGTGACGGGCCGCGATGGTGTGAACGGACGAGCGACTTGGATAGTTGAAGAAGATGGCCGGTCGGAGGGGGGTTGCTGGCCGGGAAAAGGGATGAGCGTTCAGATGGACAATGGGTGGATCCCAATCGGTGGTTGCAGTCGGACCTAGGAAGATGAGCTGGCCGGGATCTGGGGAAGACGACCGGTGTAGATCTGGTCCAGGATGGGGTGCCGTCTGGAAAGAGGACTTGAACTCGCGGCTGAGGTACGGCGAGGGTGATCGACAGATTAGATCTGATTTGCAGAAGACGAGGACAGTGGGCGACCTGGTGTGGTGCGGCGGCTAGGGTTTCGCAGGAAAAAAAATTCAATATTTTTATCGGGATTTTTCAGAAAGACGGGAGGAGATTTTTTTCTTGCTCAGTTTGGGGACTACATGCTGATAACGTGTTTCATGAGAAAGTAAAAGACTGTAAATACGAGTCAATCAATTGTATTCATAACACTGATAGATGGGCCCTTATATAGGCATTACAATGAGAGTCCTTCCATACATAGGATTCATAGATAAGGTAAGACATCTAATAGGATCCTACTACCTCTAGAAGGATCTAGAACCTTCCATTTATGCATCTAGAACCAGTATTAGGTAAGACACATCACGAGAATAATAATTCCCGGAACAATATTTAGTTTTTAGGGCTTATTTTAAATTTATTAAAATTCAAAATGCACGAGGCAACATACGTACATGTACATGATATATCAAGTAGAGATCATTGCTCAATAGGTATCAAATAATAACAATGCTCAATATGTTAATATATTAAGCCCAGTTATACGTTCTTTTGGGTAAATATTTGGAGAATTTGAAAATTCATCTCAATTGATGAAAAAATTAATACTTCAATTATTTAAGGATTGGGCCTTCGTACCCAGAGCCCATCCAAAAAGAAAGAATGGTGATGATCAAATCGAACTACGAGGATGACTCTTGGCCACAATCAAAGCCTAGTGTTGAAGATATGTACTCAGCATCTCGAACATAGAAAAAACACATATCATAGAAAAGTTATCCGATCAAACGGCCACACAACTGGAACGAGTGCAATCAGCCTTCTCTAGAACTCCATATATCAAGAAATCAGCATCCCCAACTCATAGAATGGATGCCAGCATCAGCAATGTTGCTCCACTGCCCGACAACCAAATTAGGGCTATCTACTGAAAGAGAGGCCATGCAATGATATGAGGGCATTATCCTTTAGTTATCTACAGCTAAATGCGAGAGGAACCCATTCATACGCTTGGAATGAGCACGCTAATAAACATAAAACCCAACACGTTCCCTCCAACCTTGATTTTTTCGTCATCATGGAGCAATGCATTATCCACCAACGTAGAGATTTCATCTACTTGCTCAATGTCATCCCTCTAGATAGTCAGTATGTCATCCAAGAACTTCTTGATGCTTCTGAATTAGACATTGAAAATAGGAAGGAAACAAAACTAAACAAGGAGAAGTGATATAAAGGAAAGATGATCTCGAGCTTGTCAGAATTTTTATGAAGCGAGTGGAAAGCAATAATAATATCCCCTTCAGTAGTAGAATGCCATATTTACATAAAAGGGGCAAAGAAAACTTACCATTTAAGCAAACATTAGACGTAGCTACTAACAACCTATGTAATACCCGGTTGTAAATTCATTCATTATCATTCGGTAATTCTCACTCAGAAATTTCACTCATTAATAATCATTCATCATCCTTGTTCATTCATGTGTGACCATCATTCGGCGTACTTTGGAATCATGTATCAGTTATTATTCGTCATTCATAACTGTTTGAGATCGAGACAAGAATATTGTCGTCATCATCATCATTGTTTGGTAGCCTGTGTGTGAGGTAGCGCACGCTACGTACTCTTGTTAGCGCGCGCTAATTGAGTACAGGTAGCGCACGCTATAACTCAACATTAGTGCACGCTAGTACAAGTGAGGCAGACACTCCAGAAGGTACTGGGCTGAGTTGGATAATTCGTAGCGCACGCTATGACTGGTAAGTAGCGTACGCTAACTGTGCTGGTAACGCACGCTAAGGCATATCAGTAGCGCACGCTAAGTCGAGCAGGGCAGAGGACAGTAGGTTCTGGACTCCAGTATTTTGGTCACCAACTATCAGGTAGCGCACGCTAACACAAGGTTAACGTACGCTAAGAGGAGGCGTTAGCGCACGCTACCAAGTACGTAGCGCACGCTAACGATGCAGGCAGTGGGTACTGGACTACCCGTTGAACCCGCTAGCGCACACTAATCACAGGAGATAGCGCGCTAAGTTGGTTTTTGTATAAAAAGGACACTTCACTCTTCACTTCGTCATTTCTTCTTTTCTCAACCATTCCGGACGATCATGGGCGATTCGGGAAGATCTTTTCGGGTTGCAATCATCTAGCATCATTTTCAACCCCTAGTTCAGATTAATCATCATTTAATCCGCTTCATCACTCCAAATCAAGGTGACTTTTCATTGAACCTTGAATTTTTGGATTTGAGGATTTTCTTCCCGATCTCTTCAAGTTAGCTTGCTATCATGTTGGAATATGTTGAATATGGATTATCTACCTTGGATACTTGTATTCTTATGGATTTATTGATGTAATTTTCGAAATTTTTGAATATTTGGGGAATTATTCAAGAACATTTTGAGTGTTGACTTTGGAATTTTGGGGGGATTCGACTAGATGTTGTCGTAATCTCGAATGGAGTATTCCTATTGGATTATTGATGGTATAATGATGTTTTGTTGGATTGAGTCACTCATTTGAAGGTTGGTTTTTGATATAATTGGGATTAGTCGTAAACAATGGGAGATTGTGTGTTTGTTAGATTGCCCCAATGAGTTGAGTAGTGTTGTATCGACTTTTGAGTTGGTTGTGATCACGCTTGATTCGTATATTAAGTGAATTGTTGGTACTTGTGTTATTCAAGGTTGTTCGAGCGGCCGATAATTCCAAGGACCTTGATCATGGAAGGACTTTCTCTCCTTTGGCTTGAGGCAAGTTTTATACTTGTACTAGTCAATGAGATTAATGTTATCATATATGTGTATGAATGTGTTGTATCATTTCGAGACTTAGTCTCGTCATGAGTTCATTGATATTAAGAGATCGTTCGATACGATACTCTTTGGTAATTATGCCAAATGTTATTATTGTTCATTAATGGCCGGTTCAAGGCATTGAGATACTCGTTGTTAATGTCATTGTCGATAGCCGATTTGCGGTATCGATGTATCGATTGTTGTTGTTGATATTGATGTCTATCTAAGACATTGTTGTAATCATTGTTATTGATGTTGGTGTTTTATCATCAATGTTGTATTGACCGATTGAAGGCATTGGCGTATTCGTTTACCTACGTCGTCGGTAACCGATTAAAGGTGCTGAGGCATCCATTGTATCATCGTTATCGATGGGACATTCTAAGGCAATCAGGTATTAAATCATTCATTGTATCATCGTTATAGATTGGCCATCCTAAGGCAATTGAGGTATGGAATCATCCATTGTATCATTGTTCTCGGTTGGCCGTTCTAAGGCAATTGAGGTATTGATTCATCCACTGCATCATTGTTATCGATTGGCCATTCTAAGGCAATCGAGGTGCTGAATTGGGACTGTCGAGGATAGTTCCCATCTGTCGTGTCGTTGTTATCGATTGACCATTCTAAGGTAATCGAGGTAATGAATTGGGACCGCCGAGGACGGTGCCCATCCGTGAGTCATTATTGTCATGTTGGTCAACTCAAGGCAGCACACTATCATTCTCGTGAATTCAGTAATTTTTGGATCATTTTCGTTTGTGATTAATTGTGTTTTGGAGGCTAGTCTCGGCTAGTGCTCATTATGGGTAAGTTAGGGGCTTGAACCTTCGCGGTTGATTTCCTAACACCTACAACTCAGTAGGTCATGGCCATTGGATGGCCTCATTGTGATATAGCTTCGTGCCATGGCTTCGACCCTCATTGTGATATGGCTTTGTGCCGTGGCTTCGGCCCTCATTGTGATACAGCTTCGTGCCGTGGCTTCGACCCTCATTGTGATACGACTTCATGCCGTGGCTTCGGTCCTCATTGTGATACGGCTTCATGCCGTGGCTTCGGCCCTCATTGTGATACGGCTTCGTGCTGTGGCTTCGGCCCTTTGTGATACGGCTTCGTGTCGTGGCTTCGGCCCTCATGTGATACGGCTTCGGGCTGTTTTGGCTTCGGGCCATTGTGATATTTGACAGCTTCGGCTAAGTGGCTTTCAGGACTTTGTGATGTCGTGGTATTTTCGTTGGGGCCTTCGGGCATTGTGGTTCATATTTAATTCATTACTGGCTTGGTTCATCTTCGTGTAATTTATTATGATGTTCTATACTTATTAATTCGCCATTGGGCACTTATGTTCTAACTTGTGGAGCAGGTATTGATTATATGTCGTGGGAATAGTGTTTCACAAATGCTTGGTTCTTACCTTGGTTTGTGAGCATCTTGTATTATTATTATTGTACCATTTCATTCTGCCTTTGGATACATATCATGTCATACATGTATTTGATGTTCATTATCTGGATGACTGACCCGTGGGGGCGGAACATGTATTCATGTTTTAGGTGCTTGCGAGGAGAGAGTTGAGACACAGGGGCATGATGATGGCGACGAGGCATTCGAGCGATACTAGTCCGAGATATTCATGTAGGCAGTTTGGAGTACTCTAGTTTTGTCACTTGTTGTCATTTTGTATTACCTGAGCAAGGCTCGTGGATGTCGTTGTATTTTCATTTTCATTTTGGCCATGTAGGCCCATCGTTGTCGTTGAAATTCCTTATTAGAATATTGTGTCAGTTATCATAGTAAGGACTGTGGTTGCCCTTGTTGATTAATTTAATGTAATGTTAGTCGTGTTCGCTTGGTGGATCTCCTGGCATGGGGTCCACAGCACTGTAATGACCCAATGGGATTTGGGAGTGTTACACAAGATGGTATCAGAACGTTGGGTTATGAGATACCCTGATATGTGAGTTATGTGGCTCTGCTGACGCGGTAGTAGTGGGACAGTCAGGTTCTGACAATCTGGACAATCGGGTTTTGTGAGTCGTGAAATTTGTACAACTGTATGAGTCATTCATTCATCGAGTCGTCGTCAGTGAAGACTAGTATCGCAAGACCTCGAAGCTTCGTATGACCTGTGTAAGGACTCGATTCTCTTTATCTTCATACATTCATCATGTCATTGATTATACATGTTTTGTTGAAAACTATATGTAATATTAGTGTTACGATTGTTTCATGACTAACTGTTTTGGAGCACGTGTGACCTGTGCAAGCAATAAGGATGAACTCATTCATCAGTCAACAATCCTCAATCATCATTTTCATTTTGATCATATCGATCATGTTAACTCATTAATCATTCAGTCAATTTCATTGTGCAGTTATTGATCTTGTGGATCGTATCATCAACCTTGTTAACTTGTTCAAGATAACCATTTCAGGAATTTCATCATATAATCATGTTACCTCCCTTGATCTTTCATGTGATCTTATCATATTCCGGCGTCATGTTGATGATCATTTTATTACATTATTAATGCATTCATTGTGATAAAGCGTGTATGCTCATTATTATCATTCCGTAATGTAACCATAATGCGATCTTCATGCGGGATCTATAATTATCATGTAATTTTCCTACTTCAGTATGGATAGAGTTGTCAGGGGATGCAGGGGAAGAGGCCGCGGTGCGGGCCGAAACCCGGGATCTCATGTGAATACCCACGTGAACACGAGGGATAACACTAGTTCAACAGATGGCGATGCTACTCATTCACCGAGAGATAATCATTCACTGTCAGGGAGTCGTACCCGAGATGCAACTCAATCAGAAGGTGTTCAGATTGATCCACTCACTTGTATGTAGGGCATGATGGCCCAGATGACCCAGATGACGTAGATAATGTAGACCATGCAGACCTCGATGGTTCGTGGTCCACCGCAGTAGGGATCCCAGGTGCCGTTTCATAGACAGACTGGAGGAGTGAGTCAGATTGTTGGTGATATCTCTCGTTAGAGGCCGCCTACTTTTGAGGGTTCGTCGGAACCAGCTGATATTGTTCATTGGCTTGATTACTTGTAATTTTTATAACAATCGACTTGAATGACAACCACTAGTTGTCTCAAACAGACTAAGTCTTTACATTATAGTACTTTACTTATCTGCATTTGATTATATTTGATCATTAAGTTTTGCCATCATCAAAATAGAGGAAATTTGTTAGGAATACTATTTTAGATTTTGATGATGGAATCCCTGTATTCATGATTATTTCAAATGTATGTACTTAGAATTGTAAAGAATAACCAAATGAGTATCTTCTATAGGCTCTAAAAAGATTAGGCTAGGTATTGATCATGTTGATCAAGTAGAAATTTAGCTAAGTATAGGACAAGCCTATTATCAGTTGAGGTTTGGTTAACGCAAGATAACAAATAGATTTGACCATAAACGAGTTTATTCTCAGCCGTGCTTTCAGATAAAGGAAATATCAGGCGAGTTTTACCCCATTTGAAAGCAAATGAGTTTCTATCAGGCGAGTTTCAGTCAAAGGAAATATCAGCTGAGTTTAACCAGACATAATATCAGGCGAGATTTTATCAGGCGAGGTTTAGTCAAAGCATGGTATCAGCTGAGGGTTGACCAAGGGAATATCAATTAACTTTCTAAAGACAAGATATCTGACAACTTTTATCCAGGCAGAACATCGGCCAGGATTGACCAACATATCAGGTAGGTTTGACCAAGGCAACATCAGATGAGCTTTTATCAGATGATATATCATCCAAGTTCTTAGATATCAACTGTCCACACCAGCAAGCGTTGAGAAGTCAACAATAATGGCTAAACACATGCAGACGCAAATCCAAGGGACAAAGTGATTGATTCCGAGAAGTTAAGGAATATTTTATTCCTAGAGATTCGTGCCCTGAAGACTTTCTAATTATAGTCATCAAGAAAAGCGGCGCAACTGGGGAATATATCTTCAAACGGTCAGATTTGAAGAAATAGACAAAGCCTTGCAAAGAGATGAACAGATCAACAATGAATTCCACTCTCCAACGGATGGAATTGTTACAACATGCAACGGATATGAAGAAGCTCAAAATCTTACTACAAATATCTGAAGAAAGATTGAGCAGAAGTACGATGCGAACAATACTTACAAGCAAACAAAGCAAACAAAGCAATCTATAGCATCGTGAAGAGCTACTTTCCAAAGTATTATACTGAGAAGCTCTTGAAAGTTGGAGAAGACAAAAACTCTTGTCTTAAAGTCTGAGTACGGGGACTTATTGAACGAGATTCTTAGAAGTTCAAGGTTTTAAACGCATCTACGGGTTCTTGATTGGAAGGTGATAGACAACTTGTGAGTTGTTGAGGCATCCACAGGTTTTCGATCAAGAGGTGATATGCAGCCAAAAGGGAGTTGGAACGGCCATGGGTTTCCACTGGTTCGAAGCTGTTATAACGAAGTTCATTGTAACATAATTTCATTGGTTGAAAATAATAGTGAATTTATCTCCAACTGGTTTGGAGAGAAGTGGATTAGTAGAGGATTAGCCCATCTCTGAAACCGTTATAAAAGTATTGTGTGATTTTCTGCTTTATCATCATATTTCATTGCTGAATACATATTTACTGTTCCATTATAGAGTCAGCTATTTTTCCGCAAAACAAGTTTTACAGCTGACATAAGTCATCTGCATTATTATCAGCTGTGTCTTCCACATTAGTTATCTACAACCGATGTTTGTTAGCTGCACACAATCACAGCTGAGGTTACTCAACTCATATATTCAAGAAAATATTTTAAACAGTCTATTCACCCCTCCTCTAGACTGTCCTCTGAGTATCTATGACCTACACAATCAAGTTTGGAACTTGATAGAACCACCTGAGGGTGTAAAACCATTGGGTGCAAATGGGTCTTGAAAAAGAAGAAAGACATGAACGATAATCTGCAAGCCTATAAAGCTAAACTAGTGTCAAAAGGTTATAAACAGATTCATAGTGCTGACTACGTTGAGACTTTTTCGCCAGTACTCATACTTAAATCAATTAGAAATTTATTTTCCATTCCCGCATACTATGATTATGAAATATGACAAATAGATGTCAAAACAACATTTCTTAATGGAAACTTACTCGAGGATGTTTACATGACACAACCTGAGGGTTTTGTTCATCCAAAAAATTCTAAAATGGTTTTCAAGCTTCAAAGATCCATTTATGGGTTGAAGCAGGCTTCTCGGAGCTGGAATCTTTGTTATGATGAAACTATCAAAGAGTTTGGATCTAGTCAAAATGAAAATGAACCATGTGTGTACAATAAGGTTAGTGGGAGCATAATTGTTTTCCTTGTCTTATATATAGATGACATATTACTCATTGGAAATGACATACCCACCTTGCAGAAAGTCAAGACTTGGTTGGGAAGTTGTTTCTCAATGAAAGAGTTAGGAGAAGCTACTTACATTCTTAGGATAAAAATATATAGGATAGATCAAAGAGAATGATTGGTCTGAGTCAAAGTACCTATATTAACAAAATATTGAAGAGGTTCAACATGCATGACTCTAAGAGAGGACTCTTGCCCATGTCACATGGCATTCATCTGAGTACGACTCAGAGTCCTTCGACTCCCGATGAGCGAGCCTGCATGAGCAATATTTCATATGCTTCGTCTATTGGGTCGATCATGTATGCAATACCCAAGATTTTTGTTTCCGTTTCGTTTCTGGTTGGCATTGAATTTTTCTACTGTTAAGTGGATTGTTTGTTGTTCGTGCCTATATGATTGTGTGTCATGCATTGACACATGTTGGTTGCCATTCAGATTTCTGCGTGTTTATTGTTCCGTTAGGAAGTATCGTTGTTGTGATGAGTTTTGGTGTGATCCTACTGCCTGTGAAGTAGGAATAGCTCACGCTATGGGATAGAGATAGTGTGCGCTACTTGAGATTTTTAGCGCATGCTAAGGCTCCTTTAGCGCACGCTAACATAGGGTGCATAATTGAGAAAGAAGCTACTGCATTTGATTGAGAGTTCGATAGTGCACGCTATGTAGTGGTGTAGCGCGCGCTAATGGCAGGAGTTAGCACACGCTAACTATTGGTCCAGGACAGTTTAGAAGCCACTGGACTGGTTTGGAGGATTTGTTAGCGCACACTAATATTCGTGATTAGCGCACGCTCCACTGTGCAGTTTTGCAGAACCTATTTTGTTGATGATGTTAGGAGTATGCCCTCGAATGCCACTCAGAGGATGTTGAGTGAGGACATTGTACTTGTAATTATGTAAATCATTAATATAAGGCAATGAATGTTTCTTTATTTACTGGTAGTTACTGGCATTCCTAACTCGTAAATATACATATAGAAACTAGTCCGTGTATTTGAGAGCAAAACGTTCCACTCCTTATTGGATAAGGGGGTCGGCCCTGGAAAGGTTTATAGCTCAAATACTTAATCGTTCGCAAGTCGATGAAACTTGACTGGGCGTTAAGTTTATGTAAAGACTTGTATGACATGTTCTTTGACAAGGAGAGTGCCTATCGAACACTAATGGTTAGTGGGAGCACACGTTATAGGTATACTAATTGGATTAGTATACTCGAACCGACTCACCCTCGATTCATCACACGGATTTCACTCCGGGACAGTCAATGATGGAATCGAAAGGTTGTGATAGGTATTCGTGAACCTTCGACTTGAGGATTTAGTAGGGATGTTCTTGTGACGTCAAGATTTTCATTAGAGTAGTTTGACCCTATAAACCGGAAGACGGGGGTCAACCTCGACGTGCATCTTGATGGGCAAGTAGCAGGTCCTACTGAATACCAAGATAGAATTCTTTCTCCCGTTAGTGAGCGGGTTATATGTCCTATGCGGTTATTGGCCGATGAGATCATAAGTCTTTGGCCAAAGCATTGGAGCTAGTTGTATTGGATACACGAGAGCTCGATGATCTCGATTTGCATGAACGCATGCATAGCGTCAAGTACATATGGGGTTTGACTGACCGTGACCCTATAACTTGATCGAGACATTTGAAAGAAGGGTTTATACGTATACTGGTATTCACGACAGAATGGTTCTTGAATGATCCCAATCATTCGTTCTCAGTTGGGGTACAGTGTAGGCCGCCAGGATGGCTAGGTGGTGCTACTACTCTTTGGTTCCTCCCATTACTGACTGAGACGGACCTACCGAGTCGCGCAATAGGATTGACGACGGAATGAATCAAGCTAATTCTCTCATTATGAATATTAGATATTGGATATCTAAATTTGGGACATTGGATGTTTAAATCGATTTATCGGATAAATTGATTTACGGCTTAATGAATTAAATATATCACTGGGTGATTAATTTAATTCATGAATATAATTATTTCTTGGAGAAATTAATTATGTTATTTTGTATTTGATATGTTTAAATTAATTGGATTAATTAATCGATACAAATACATCGGAACGGAATGATAGTTTATCAGTTTGGACTCACGGGAGTCCGAAACGAACCGAACTTGTCCATTTTTGCATAGTAGCCCCCCCCCCTTTGTTTCCACTCACTTTCCTCTTGTCTTGTTGCTTTCATTTTATATGAAAGAATATGACATTGTGGGGTTTAAAATCATGTGGTATGATTTGTATTATTAAAGTGAGAGTTGAATAAAGGGAAGAAGACAGCTCTCACTTCAAGATCCATTCCATTCCAACGTGAGTTTTTAGAGAGAGAGAGAGAGAGAAAACTTTTCTCAAAGTCTTCATCATCTTCTTTAAGTGTTCTTGGTGGTTCTTAGAGAAAAATCAAGAAATCAAAAGAGAGATATATATTATACACTTAGAGTGTAATAATAAAAAGCTTCATCACCTAGCTCTAGCCGTATCCTCGGAGGATAGCAAGGTGTTGTCATTTCGTTCATTTTTCCAGCGCGTGGCAAGTAGATACGCGGTGCTTTCGGCGTTGGATCGTTCAAGGGCTTGAAGCGGAATAGATTCGTAGAGACAAAGCAAAGCTTGGGGAATAGCTCAAGAGAAGGTTATCCATCTAATCAACGGACTACAAGGGTGAGTTTCTATATCTCTTGTGAATTCATTTTTGATATTCGTATATACGTAGCTCGATCGATCCTCGTAGGGATTCGGATCGAATTAATTTTCGTTTTACCGCTTCCGCTGGGCCTTCGTTTTAGGCACTGAATCCCAACAGTGGTATCGGAGCGTAGGTCTTGCGATCGTATATATGATATTGGCATTTGGAATGCTCGATTAGATGGTGAATGATTTGGAATCATTTTAGTCATAATCGTGGTACATGTTTTACGTTCGTTGTAGTTATATTTTTCGTAAGTTTATGTCTAAATATAAATCTTAAATTTCTCGGAAATATGATTTATATTGAAGATATGAATGTTGAAAAATATTGATATTGGATATCCGGTCAAAAATCGAGCTCCAAATCGTCGTCGGACGATTTTTCGGACAAAGGGCAGGTGGCTGCCAGGGTGACTCGGCCGTGTCTGGTGACACGGGCCGTGTCCGGCGATCCCAGCCATCGCCAGCAGACTCCGACCGTGTCCTGAGACATGGGCCGTGTCTGCCGGCAGCCTTCCGAGCGTGACTCGGCCATGCCAGCTGCTGTCTGGCAGCCGCGAGGGTGACTCGCCAGCAGCGCTTTTCACCCCGGCTCGATTTTTCCGTGTATTCTTGAAAATTAATCTCCCTCATGTTAAATTTGATTTAATATGATTAAAATGATTTATGGTATTTCATTTTATAAGGGAAATTTGATTAATTGGAATAATTATGGTCGACCGAATTATTTTGAACGTTATCATATTACCGATTGTGTGAATCGATTGGATCGGTTCGTATTGTTGATTGGATCAATGTATCTCTATGCTTTCCATTTATATAGTATTTATTGGATGAATTCTTTTTGAATGGGGATATGGTTCGTGGACTTAGTTTTGAATCGTTCGTTTTATTCGATTGGGTTGTAAAGGCCGTTTTGAGCCTATTTATTTTACTAGAAATATTTGTATCTAGGATGCAATTTTCAATGTAAAATTTATATGTAATGACGAAGACCGGAGGAAGATCCATTTCGAGAAGACGAAAAATCAAGACGAACACCTGTAATTAGATTACGAAGTTTTTATTTTCTAGGAACGGTCCATGAACCACATGTTGGTAGCAACTAGGTTGTGAATGGTTGTTTCATGTTGTATGAATGCCACAAACGCGCTTAAATGATTAATGTGCAAAGTGTAACGTTAATCGCGATAATTCTCCCACAACGAATAATTAAGTTTATAAGGTTTCAAGGTTTTCCTTCCCTCCATCGAGTTTTCGGGAAATTGAAATCCAAACCGGATGTGCTATGTGTTGTGCGGCGATTTATATGACTCGATGGCGATCGACACGATGGTCAGAAGCCAGTCAAAGAAGACGGACGCTGGATAAGCACCTAGTGATCGGCGTCCAAGGTGATCGTCTCTAGGCATCTGGCGATCGCCGATGATACCTGACCGTGGAAGATCGTCCCATACTGCATGTGAACCCGACACCCGTTAAAGTCTTCGAAGATCGAATCTCGGACGTGGACCCACGTGCAGATCCACAAAAGGTGCCGCAAGATAAGGCCTTTGACCCCAGCCTGTCACCAGCTTTTTACCTACCGACAAGCCCGCCGAAAGGTACAAGGTGGGTCCTCCCCAGACAGCGACACAGGACGCGTGCAGGCTTCCCATTGGCTCGCACAGCTGGCTGCCAACAGCAGCTTCGGACTTTAAGGAAACAGCCCCACGTGATAGGACGATCGCCCATATTATTCTAATATAGAATACGGCGGTCGCCCGCGATCGCCGGAGTGGACCCAACAACCTTGTCTCATATAAATAGCAGGCCTCCAACAGTGGCCTAGGATCATCGAGAATACATCAAAAGAAACATACAGAGAGAACAAAAACTCATCTGACGAATACTTATATATACACAGTGATATTCATTCACACATATAGAACATCTAAAGCAAGAACACACAGAGCTTCATATCTGGTTCTTCCGGCAATCTTCACGCTCTACAGCTAAGATAACTAGAAGTCTTTACACTCATTGTAATAGATTCTAACATTATTATTTGTACTCCAAAGTATCTATATTAATAACATCTCGCGAGAGCATTCAAGCCCGGGATTAACAACCCCGGCAAATCTTGTGTTATTTATTTTCCCACAGAAGTGTTCTCGCATTTGTGTGTTACTCGACCATTCCAGCAATATCATCTCCGGATAATATTTTGGGTAACAACAATTAGCGCTAGAGGAAGGGCTAAAAATCTAAACCTTCATTTTTATTCCGACCGTCTCGAAGAACAGTCACTGTTCTCCGGGGTATATAATTGGAAAAACACTCACTGTTCTTCAAGAAAAAGCCTTCAGAAACATGACATCTGCCACGACCTCCAAAAGAGCCACCCTGCGATCTGCCGGACATATCATTCCGGCCCAGATTGAATCCCAACCTACGGAGGAAGGTGACCGCGGTGATGCTAGACTCTCACGCCTGCCCCCGAGGGACGGTCCCAGCCTCTCACTCGATCAGTTCCAGACCACAGAACAGATTGAGGAGGCTATGGCCATCCTCAGGGAGCGACAGAGGGCATGCGACTCGCCCACTATTACTCTGTCAGCCATCCGCCGAGCAGGCAAGCGGAAGCTCAAGGGGATATATGTTGAGAAATCGACAGAAAACCCCGAGCCGCAGGAAAAGGCTCTCGTAAGGTGGGACGACTCCGTCTTCAGCCGCCTAGGGAGTGATCCCTCGTGGCGACCCGGGCATTCAGTCCCCAGCCGGGAGGCATCGGAGTCCGAATCCATCACCAGGAGTTCGGCATATCCGACTCCCAGAAGACAAGCCGGCAAACAGGCCCCCGCTCGCCCAAGAACTGAGCCCAGTGGTGGATAACTCATCATATCCCCTGGGGCCAGGGGATCAGTACATGATTGCCTTGGCTCACGCTCTGGGAGCCAATCAGCGAGCAGTCAGGCTATGGCGATGACCGCCATGCAGCGCCAGCTCGACGAAATGAAGGCGCTCCTAGAAACTAGAGCAGGCACCAGGAGATCGATCGCGGGACCGAGTGAGCCCCTCGCGGTCCAGATCGAGCTCGCCCCAGTTCGACCAACGATCGCTCCCCCTCAAACACCCCTATATGAGGGGAGATCAGATCCTGAGACCCATTTGAGCAAGTTACGGATTTACATGACCGGATGTGGAGCATCGGACGCGACGAAGTGCTGAATGTTCCCATTGAAATTGGGCGACCTCGCCCATAGGTGGTACATCTCACTGCCACCGCGCTCGATCAAATGCTTTGAGAAACTGGCGAACGACTTCACGTCGCATTTCGCTGCCAAAGTCGCTCGGCCAGAAGGCCCCACCGCATGATGAAGATCAGGCAAGGGAAGGATAAGTGCCTATCGAACACTAATGGTTAGTGGGAGCACACGTTATAGGTATACTAATTGGATTAGTATACTCGAACCGACTCACCCTCGATTCATCACACGGATTTCACTCCGGGACAGTCAATGATGGAATCGAAAGGTTGTGATAGGTATTCGTGAACCTTCGACTTGAGGATTTAGTAGGGATGTGCTTGTGACGTCAAGATTTTCATTAGAGTAGTTCGACCCTATAAACCTAAGACGGGGTCAACCTCGACGTGCATCTTGATGGGCAAGTAGCAGTCCTATCAATACCAAGATAGAATTCTTTCTCCCGTTAGTGAGCGGGTTATATGTCCTATGCGGTTATTGGCCGATGAGATCATAAGTCTTTGGCCAAAGCATTGGAGCTAGTTGTATTGGATACACGAGAGCTCGATGATCTCGATTTGCATGAACGCATGCATAGCGTCAAGTACATATGGGGTTTGACTGACCGTGACCCTATAACTTGATCGAGACATTTGAAAGAAGGGTTTATACGTATACTGGTATTCACGACAGAATGGTTCTTGAATGATCCCAATCATTCGTTCTCAGTTGGGGTACAGTGTAGGCCGCCACGATGGCTAGGTGGTGCTACTACTCTTTGGTTCCTCCCATTACTGACTGAGACGGACCTACCGAGTCGCGCAATAGGATTGACGACGGAATGAATCAAGCTAATTCTCTCATTATGAATATTAGATATTGGATATCTAAATTTGGGACATTGGATGTTTAAATCGATTTATCGGATAAATTGATTTACGGCTTAATGAATTAAATATATCACTGGGTGATTAATTTAATTCATGAATATAATTATTTCTTGGAGAAATTAATTATGTTATTTTGTATTTGATATGTTTAAATTAATTGGATTAATTAATCGATACAAATACATCGGAACGGAATGGTAGTTTATCAGTTTGGACTCACGGGAGTCCGAAACGAACCGAACTTGTCCATTTTTGCATAGTAGCCCCCCCCCCTTTGTTTCCACTCACTTTCCTCTTATCTTGTTGCTTTCATTTTATATGAAAGAATATGACATTGTGGGGTTTAAAATCATGTGGTATGATTTGTATTATTAAAGTGAGAGTTGAATAAAGGGAAGAAGACAGCTCTCACTTCAAGATCCATTCCATTCCAACGTGAGTTTTTAGAGAGAGAGAGAGAGAGAGAGAAAACTTTTCTCAAAGTCTTCATCATCTTCTTTAAGTGTTCTTGGTGGTTCTTAGAGAAAAATCAAGAAATCAAAAGAGAGATATATATTATACACTTAGAGTGTAATAATAAAAAGCTTCATCACCTAGCTCTATCCGTATCCTCGGAGGATAGCAAGGTGTTGTCATTTCGTTCATTTTTCCGGCGCGTGGCAAGTAGATACGTGGTGCTTTCGGCGTTGGATCGTTCAAGGGCTTGAAGCGGAATAGATTCGTAGAGATCAAGCAAAGCTTGGGGAATAGCTCAAGAGAAGGTTATCCATCTAATCAACGGAATACAAGGGTGAGTTTCTATATCTCTTGTGAATTCATTTTTGATATTCGTATATACGTAGCTCGATCGATCCTCGTAGAAATTCGGATCGAATTAATTTTCGTTTTACCGCTTCCGCTGGGCCTTCGTTTTAGGCACTGAATCCCAACAGTGGTATCGGAGCGTAGGTCTTGCGATCGTATATATGATATTGGCATTTGGAATGCTCGATTAGATGGTGAATGATTTGGAATCATTTTAGTCATAATCGTGGTACATGTTTTACGTTCGTTGTAGTTATATTTTTCGTAAGTTTATGTCTAAATATAAATCTTAAATTTCTCGGAAATATGATTAATATTGAAGATATGAATGTTGAAAAATATTGATATTGGATATCCAGTCGAAAATCGAGCTCCAAATCGTCGTCGGACGATTTTTCGGACAAAGGGCACGTGGCTGCCAGGGTGACTCGGCCGTGTCTGGTGACACGGGCCGTGTCCGGCGATCCCAGCCATGCCAGTGCACTGACCGTGCTGGAGACATGGGCCGTGTCTGGCAGCGGCTTCCGAGCGTGACTCGGCCATGCCAGCCTCTGTCTGTCGGGCAGGTGAGCCGAGGGTGACTCGGGCCAGCAGATTTCACCCCGGCTCGATTTTTCCGTGTATTCTTGAAAATTAATCTCCCTCATGTTAAATTTGATTTAATATGATTAAAATGATTTATGGTATTTCATTTTATAAGGGAAATTTGATTAATTGGAATAATTATGGTCGACCGAATTATTTTGAACGTTATCATATTACCGATTGTGTGAATCGATTGGATCGGTTCGTATTGTTGATTGGATCAATGTATCTCTATGCTTTCCATTTATATAGTATTTATTGGATGAATGCTTTTTGAATGGGGATATGGTTCGTGGACTTAGTTTTGAATCGTTCGTTTTATTCGATTGGGTTGTAAAGGCCGTTTTGAGCCTATTTATTTTACTAGAAATATTTGTATCTAGGATGCAATTTTCAATGTAAAATTTATATGTAATGACGAAGACCGGAGGAAGATCCATTTCGAGAAGACGAAAAATCAAGACGAACACCTGTAATTAGATTACGAAGTTTTTATTTTCTTGGAACGGTCCATGAACCACATGTTGGTAGCAACTAGGTTGTGAATGGTTGTTTCATGTTGTATGAATGCCACAAACGCGCTTAAATGATTAATGTGCAAAGTGTAACGTTAATCGCGATAATTCTCCCACAACGAATAATTAAGTTTATAAGGTTTCAAGGTTTTCCTTCCCTCCATCGAGTTTTCGGGAAATTGAAATCCAAACCGGATGTGCTATGTGTTGTGCGGCGATTTATATGACTCGATGGCGATCGACACGATGGTCAGAAGCCAGTCAAAGAAGACGGACGCTGGATAAGCACCTAGTGATCGGCGTCCAAGGTGATCGTCTCTAGGCATCTGGCGATCGCCGATGATACCTGACCGTGGAAGATCGTCCCATACTGCATGTGAACCCGACACCCGTTAAAGTCTTCGAAGATCGAATCTCGGACGTGGACCCACGTGCAGATCCACAAAAGGTGCCGCAAGATAAGGCCTTTGACCCCAGCCTGTCACCAGCTTTTTACCTACCGACAAGCCCGCCGAAAGGTACAAGGTGGGTCCTCCCCAGATAGCGACACAGGACGCGTGCAGGCTTCCCATTGGCTCGCCTGGTGGCGCCAACTTTAAAGCTTCTTGACTTTAAGGACGATCGCCCATATTATTCTAATATAGAATACGGCGGTCGCCCGCGATCGCCGGAGTGGACCCAACAACCTTGTCGCCTATAAATAGCAGGCCTCCAACAGTGGCCTAGGATCATCGAGAATACATCAAAAGAAACATACAGAGAGAACAAAAACTCATCTGACGAATACTTATATATACACAGTGATATTCATTCACACATATAGAACATCTAAAGCAAGAACACACAGAGCTTCATATCTGGTTCTTCCGGCAATCTTCACGCTCTACAGCTAAGATAACTAGAAGTCTTTACACTCATTGTAATAGATTCTAACATTAATATTTGTACTCCAAAGTATCTATATTTATAACATCTCGCGAGAGCATTCAAGCCCGGGATTAACAACCCTGGCAAATCTTGTGTTATTTATTTTCCCACAGAAGTGTTCTCGCATTTGTGTGTTACTCGACCATTCCAGCAATATCATCTCCGGATAATATTTTGGGTAACAACAATTAGCGCTAGAGGAAGGGCTAAAAATCTAAACCTTCATTTTTATTCCGACCGTCTCGAAGAACAGTCACTGTTCTCCGGGGTATATACTTGGAGAAACACTCACTGTTCTTCAAGAAAAAGCCTTCAGAAACATGACATCTGCCACGACCTCCAAAAGAGCCACCCTGCGATCTGCCGGACATATCATTCCGGCCCAGACTGAATCCCAGCCTACGGCGTAAGGTGACCGCGGTGATGCTAGACTCTCACGCCTGCCCCCGAGGGACGGTCCCAGCCTCTCACTCGATCAGTTCCAGACCACAGAACAGATTGAGGAGGCTATGGCCATCCTCAGGGAGCGACAGAGGGCATGCGACTCGCCCACTATTACTCTGTCAGCCATCCGCCGAGCAGGCAAGCGGAAGCTCAAGGGGATATATGTTGAGAAATCGACAGAAAACCCCGAGCCGCAGGAAAAGGCTCTCGTAAGGCGGGACGACTCCGTCTTCAGCCGCCTAGGAGTGATCCTCGTGGCGACCGGGCATTCGGTCCCAGTAGGAGGCATCGGAGTCCGAATCCATCACCAGGAGTTCGGCATATCCGACTCCCAGAAGACAAGCCGGCAAACAGGCCCCCGCTCGCCCAAGAACTGAGCCCAGTGGTGGATAACTCATCATATCCCCTGGGGCCAGGGGATCAGTACATGATTGCCTTGGCTCACGCTCAGGAGCCAATCGGCAGCGATCGAGCTATGGCGATGGCGCCATGCGCGCCCGGCTCGACGAAATGAAGGCGCTCCTAGAAACTAGAGCAGGCACCAGGAGATCGATCGCGGGACCGAGTGAGCCCCTCGCGGTCCAGATCGAGCTCGCCCTAGTTCGACCAACGATCGCTCCCCCTCAAACACCCCTATATGAGGGGAGATCAGATCCTGAGACCCATTTGAGCAAGTTCCGGATTTACATGACCGGATGTGGAGCATCGGACGCGACGAAGTGCTGAATGTTCCCATTGAAATTGGGCGACCTCGCCCATAGGTGGTACATCTCACTGCCACCGCGCTCGATCAAATGCTTTGAGAAACTGGCGAACGACTTCATGTCGCATTTCGCTGCCAAAGTCGCTCGGCCAGAAGGCCCCACCGCATGATGAAGATCAGGCAGGGGAAGGATGAGCCCGACGAAGACTACATCGACCGGGTGGACGAAGTAGTCCTCACCGGCGAGCCCATTAGTGACGAGCTCGCTCTCTACTCAGCCCTAGGGGGATTCCATGGCCATTCGCCCATGTTCAGGCATCTTACGAAGGACATCCCCCCGACCTACCCGATCTTCCGCGTCAGGGCCGCCGATTTCCTGGCTAGGCATAGGATGCTCACCCTCCGCTTAGGCGAGGGATCTGCCGGAGAAGGGAAGGCGCCATTCCAGATCCAGAAGAAGGCGGTCGCCAAGCCCAGAAAGGCGGTCGCAAAGCCGCCTGGTGAATTCAAACCCTTCGAGGATGTGGAGGTTCACCTCCTCAGCAACCTCAATCTATCTCTGGCCCACAAAGGGCGCGAATGGCTCAACAAACCAAAGCCGATAAGGGACAACGGTCATCTAGACCGCAGCAAATTCTGTGCCTACCATAAAAGTCCCGGCCACAACACCAGCCAGTGCCGCAACCTCCTCAGACAACTCTGGCAACTGTTTGAGGAAGGCAAATTGGATAACTTGGTCACCAAGCCCGAGCCCCGAGCAGAGAGGACCAGAGGGCACGAGCGCCGATAGAACGATGGAATCCCTTCCAATCCGATCGCAAGCCATTTGACACCGTGCTCCAAGGGTTCGGCGACAGCACAGTCCAAGCCTATGGAAGGATCAAGCTCTCTGTCGAGCTAACATGTTACTACGATCCCGAGGTTTGGATTACTAGGAACCTAAACTTTGTAATCATAGATAGGCCCAGCATCTATAATGGGTTCCTAGGTCGCCCATTACTTGAAACCTTCGAGACGGTCGCCTCCTCTTTCTTTTACTGTATCAAATTCCCCACTGCCGATGGGACGGTTGGTACTGTAAAAGGAGACCAATTAATGGCTAAGAAATGTTTGAATTACTTCTGTGTCGTAACTCCTTTCAATACTTCCATGCCGTGTGTACCATTGAAACGATCAACAATCAACAGATGGAGATCGACTAGCCAAGCACCTCGTACCAGCCCGACTCAGAGGATGGCATCTCACAACGATTGACGGACGACATCGAGCCAAGGATCGGTTTCGAGCCGAGCCTCGACATCGATCCAAGGATCGAGTCCGGAAATCGTTCCAAACGAGAGGTGACCGTCCCCATTGAAGAGTTGGAGAGTATAACGATAGATCAGGCTCACCCGGAGCGGGAAGTACAGATCGGCACAAGCGTCGACCTCGAATGAAAGAAGGATCTAATCAATTTGCTACGTAAGAATATCGAAGTCTTTGCGTGGTCGCATCAAGATATGGTTGGCATAAGTCCTGAACACGCTTGCCACTATCTAAAGATCGACCCGGCAAAGAAGCCTGTTCACCAAAAATGTAGGAAATTCGGTCCTGAGAAGTACGCAACGCTCGACATAGAAGTAAAAAAGCTACTCGACAACAAACTAATCGGAGTATCTACAGACGAGCTACAATGGGTAGCCAACGCGGTGCTCGTCAAAAAGCCGAACAGCTCCTGGAGGTTATGCATCGACTTCACCGACCTCAACGTGGCATGTCCAAAAGACCACTTTCCGATGCCTCATATTGATCACTTGGTTGATAGTACAGCAGGTTGCGAAATGATGTCGTTCATGGATGCCTTCGCCGGATACCATCAAATTCCAATGGCGGAGAAAGACACAAAACACACATCGTTCCACACGGAAAAAAACATATACTTTTGGGTTCGAATGCCGTTCGGCTTGAAGAATGCGGGGGTGACCTACCAGCGACTAGTCAACGGGATGTTCGCCAATCAGATCGGCAAGACCATGGAAGTCTACATTGACGACATCGTAGTCAAAAGCCTCAAGAAGGAAGATCACCTCAATGACCTTGCCAAGACGTTCGCCATTCTCGAGAACTTCAATATGAAGCTAAACCCCAAGAAATGAAACTTCGGGGTAAGCTCTGGGAAGTTCCTGGGGCATATCGTGAGCCAAAGAGGGATCGAGGCAAACCCCACCAAGATCCAGGTGATCCTCGACATGCAGGAGCCACGAAATGTCAAGCAGGTGCAACGCCTCACAGGTTGTCTAGCCACCCTCAACCGCTTCATATCTCGGCTCGGGGATAAAAGCAAGCCATTCTTCGCGACCATAAAGAACAAGAGGTTCGCATGGACAAAGGAGAGTCAAATAGCGTTCGCCAAAATCAAGGAATATCTATCTAACCCCCAGATCTTGGCAAAGCCGATCCCCGGCAAAAAACTATTCCTTTACTTGGCGGCCTCGGAGGTCGCGCTAAGTGCTGTTTGAGTACGAGCAGAGGGGCAAGCTCAGTTGCCGATCTATTTCGTTATCCAAGCACTCCATGATGCGGAAACGCGATACACGCCTCTGGAGAAGATCGCCTACGCTCTAGTCATGAGTGTTCGCAAGCTAAGGGCCTACTTCTTCGAACATCAAGTGGAGGTCCTGGCGACTCTCCCCTTAAGGCAAGTCCTGCACCGGCCCGACACTAACGAGCGACTCCTCAAGTGGTCGCTGGAGGTCGCCCAATACGGTATCACGTACGCTCCTCGCAAGGAGATTTTCATGTCCCATCTATATGATTCGCCTCAAAGAAAACGAGCAACTAAAAAGAGGACGACTCGCTCGCCTTACAAGAGGTCATCGTCTAAACTTGACAGACCTATGCAAGCGATCACCCCTCCGAGCACAACGTATACCGTTGAGGGTCGTCATTCAACATGGCGATCCGAGGTAGAAAAAGTGCATCCATGGTCCTGGAGGTCGATGGAACCGACAGCTTCGTCCATGCAAGGTTCCCTTGGGCTGCGATCGCTCGCCCTTCGTTTAAATACGAGGCGGGCGTAGCTGATGGACCCACCAAATAAATCTGTGGACACGCTCGCACGCCCTCAAAGTACATCATCTAACATGATGTACCCGGACAAGGCGACGCGTCCCTACCTCGTCACAACGTATACCGTCGAGGGTCGCCATTTAACATGACGACCCGAGGTAGAAAAGTGCAAACAAGCCGCGGATGTGGAGTTGAATAAACCGACGAACGACCCGTGCAAGGACTCCTCCAGACCAAGACCGCTCGCCTTTCGTTTAAATACAAGGCGGGCGCAGCCTAACAGAGGACCCTAACAATAAAGTGAGTCGCGGGACATACCTACGGATGGAATGTCCCTCGCACATAAAGACACGGTTACGGAGGTCGGTCCATCGAACTCAGCGACCGTGCACACAGTCGTCCTCCCTCAAAGAATCGGCAAAATGAAGGATAGCTCACCAAACATACTATTTTCGTTCCCTTACTTGCACTAAGTAAACAAAAACAAGGGGCAAAGTGGAGCTATTCATAAAACGCGATCAGGAGGAAGGAACCATACACCATCGGCTTCATTCAGATACATACATGACGACCAGTTTTTGCTCAAGAAATTTACAAGTAAGAATCTTCAAGTGTACCAATACGTTCAGATCCATTCAACATTCAAACAGTCAATCAAGCGAATAAGGCATCAGAAGCAATTATACACACACTTGTACAAATTCAAATGCAAACATTCAAAGGCGATCGTACATGTAAAGAATCAGATACGGAAAAGGAGTATTTTATTCCATTCGAAAAAATTGGTACATTCGAGCCCGAAGGTAATACAAGAGAAAAACAAAAAATTACAAGCGAAGGAAAACAAAAATCAATCAGGCCGACCCCAACTGGCCCTCGCCCCCAGCAGGCGGATCGGTACGCGCTCCCTCATCGACTTCAGGATAAATAAGATTATCCGGAAAAGGATACCAGCTCAAGTCGATCCCCAAGTCGGTGAGGTCGAGGATCGGCAGGGAAAATTCCAGATTCAAAGTATGCTCGAGTATGTAGGCCTTGAAGGTCTCCATCATAGGGCTGACCTCGATCCCTACCTTCTTGGCGGCACGGATAGCGTCAACATAGGCCATATAATAGGCGAACTAACCGACGTATGCCACATTAAGGTAGGGATCGGTCTCGCTCGTCTTTATCTGCCCTTTCAAATCCGAAGTTGTCTTCTCAGCATCCGCAAGCTTGACCACCTTGGCGGCCAGTTCTTCCTTTGCTTTCTCCAGCTCGCCGTTGAGCCGATCCACTGTCGCCTTCAAGCCAGTCACCTCCTCCTGCGAGGCCGCGTGCATCCGGCGAGCCTCCGTCATCTGATCGCGGAATCGATCCGCCACCCCTCAGGACTGGTCAAGCTCCTGCTTCATCCGGTCAAGGTCCTGCTTGGCTCGCTTGGCCATCTCCAGATATTCCTTCTCCATGGCCTGGATCCGGTTAGCAAAGTCGGCGTTCTGGCTCCGAGCGGCCTCAAGATCTTGATGGAGGCGAGCATTAGAGGTTCGTCCCTCGTAATCCTTAGTGGCTTGGGCGGCCATCGTCGCCGCCTGGAGAGTCAGGGCGAGCATCGCCTGCATGGCATCTCCAGACTGCCGACGAGCGATCGCATCGAGGTCGGTCGTCCAGGCCTTAGGAAGAGAGTTGATGGCCCGGGAGACATAAGAAGGAACCTCGAGGGACTGGCGCGGAGACTTGCTCGCCAAGAAATCCAGCACCATCGGCGAGACGTCCGGATTGGAAAGACGGACCCTGCAACACAAACAAGAAGAAGCAAAGGAGTTAGCATACGCCCTACACAAATAGCCTAACTCAGAAAGACCAAACCAGTCTTACATGTTAACCAACTCGGGGTCGCGGCCAAAATATGGCTTGCCCCGAGGAGTTTCGGCTTCGGCGACCGCCGCAGTTTTCAGGAAGCCGGTCGAGGGCCTGGGCCTGGACCCCTCCGCCATCGGAACAGCAGAGATAGGTGCTGCGGCAACCGGCGGCTCCAAGATGGATACGTCTGCCTCAGCAGTCGGAAGGGACTCCTCCGGCCTCCACCTCTTGCGGTTGCGCTGGAGTTGTTCTTCCTCCCGAACTTCCGGCTCGACGACCGGCACCGTAGCAGGCCTCACCGCAGGGACGGGACGAGACGTCGTCGCAGGGGCACGACCCGTCTTCTTTCCCTAGTGAAGGCGACCCAACAGACCGGGGTTCGACATTGCGATCTCTTGCGGTGGCTTGGTGTAGCGGGGGAAATGGATCTCTGTCAAGGAAGAAGTTCAAACAAAGTTAGACATCTACTTCAAATCAGACGATCGTCATACAGAAGAAAGGAAGTAAGACTTCATACCTGGAACCTTCAGATGGCGAGGGTAGCGAAACAATCGAGCTCCCAACCGATGAAGTTCTTGGTTGACTGAGCGAACGTCAATGAAGGAGTCCGGCAGACTTCGAATTCGCTCCCAGACGATCATAAAATCGAAAAGAAGGTCGGCAATCGCTGGAACAAGGGAGCCTGCAAAAAGGAAACAAAATTAGATCAGTTCAAGACGTATCCGATCAAAGGGAGAGTTAAAACCCTTAGTCGGATTCCTCTCCCGAAAATTGGTGGGGATCTCCAACTCTTCCTCCGGCCTGTCACTCGACGCCGACCTCCACGCTTCGCCGACCCAGCACCATTTTGCCAGGTCTCCCCGAGTCTTGTTCGGCACCCCGAGGACCACTCTTCCCATTCGACCTTGAATGTGATAACCGCCGACCGACCCCTTCTGCGCAGTCAGTTTGAAGAGATAGTTCATTTCCATCGCAGAAGGGAGACGGAACAACCGGTGACTGCCAAAAATTGTCAAAGTGCTGATGATCTGTAGCCAGGCGTTCGACGTCAGTTGGAGCGGTGCCAAATTCCAGGCGATCAACAAATATGACACGGCGAACGGCAAGGGGAACCACAGGCCGACCTCCATAATCATCTCATTAACGGTGACCAGACCCTCGGGAGGTTGATCGGCATGTTCGTTCTCCAAGGGCACGTGCAGCGAGATGTCAGAGGGAATATGGAATTTCGCCCTCCAACGACTCAAATCTTTCATGGTTGCCGAGCTCCGAATCTGACCAAGAGTCCACAGAGAAGGTTCAGCGGCCCGAAACGCCGTTCGCCTCACAAGTTCATAGGGATGAGCGGCGGAATATGCCTCGAAATCAAACTCGGGACACGATCCGGCAATCCCCTCCATGAGACCGGCGAAGTCCATAAAGGCCCGGCCGAAAATGCTGTGTTGCTCCCAGTATAGCCTCACCGCGTCATCCTCATCCACCGGCGGATCCCTCTGCCTTGTCTCCGCCGCCGATTTCGCCACGTCGGCTTCATTGAAAAGCTCTTCAATCTCCACGGGCGCAATCCCCGCACGAATGGCCTCGACGGCTGTTGCCATATGAAGACCCACGGGAGTTCCCTCCCGGTCAGGCGAAGCCGCGATGACAGAGGAGCTACCGGCCTCGAATGTTTTAGATCCTCCTCTATACATGATCTTAAAAGTAAAGGGAAGAGAAAATTTGTGTTCTTACCTAAAAGGAAAGTCAGTCGGCACAAGAATCTTCGAAAAAATTCAGCAAAATCTCGACTGAAAAGCAGGGGCGCATAAAGAGTGGAAGTGTAATGGCCCTAGCCCTTTTATAGGCGAGTGCAGGGACCTTTGTGCAAATAGGCGGAATCCCGAAGGCTGGAGTGCAACCGTCGGCGGGGGACACATTAAATGCAGCCCTCGAAACCCGCGTACGCGTCGTTTCGAGGGCACGCCAGACGGTAAGTCTGACAAAACCGTCGGACTCCCCCAATGATAGCGCGACGCGTGTCCCTGCAACGTTTCAAGAGCTCGCCTCTATTTCCTGCTATTTCCAGCGCATAAGGAGATCGTCCGGGTTCGAAATCAGATCGACCAGACGATGATTTTCCTTATCATAAGCAGACTAGCCAATCGTCTGAAACAGGCGATCGCCAACAGTGCCACCTCACCCCATGTTTTCAACATCGGAGCGAGCTGGGGGGCAATTGTTGTGCGGCGATTTATACGCCTCGATGGCGATCGACACGATGGTCAGAAGCCAGTTAAAGAAGACGGACGCTGGATAAGTACCTAGTGATCGGCATCCAAGGCGATAGTCTCTAGGCATCTGGCGATCGCCGATGATACCTGACCGTGGACGATCGTCCCATACTGTATGTGAACCCGACACCCGTCAAAGTCTTCGAGGACCGAATCTCGGACGTGGACCCATGTGCAGATCCACAAAAGGCGCCGCAAGATAAGGCCTTTGACCCCAGCCTGTCACCATCTTTTTACCTACCGACAAGCCCGCCGAAAGGTACAAGGTGGGTCCTCCCCAGACAGCGACGCAGGACGCATGCAGGCTTCCCATTGGCTCGCACAGCTGGCTGCCAGCAGCAGCCTCGGACTTTAAGGAAACAGCCCCACGTGATAGGACGATCGCCCATATTATTCTAATATAGAATACGGCGGTCGCCCGCGATTGCCGGAGAGGACCCAACAACCTTGTCTCCTATAAATAGCAGGCCTCCAACAGTGGCCTAGGATCATCGAGAATACAGCAAAATAAACGTACAAAGAGAACAAAAACTCATCTGACGAATACTTATATATACACAGTGATATTCATTCACATATAGAATATCTGGTTCTTCCGGCAATCTTCACGCTCTACAGCTAAGATAACTAGAAGTCTTTACACTCATTGTAATATATTCTAACATTAATATTTGTACTCCAAAGTATCTATATTAATAACATCTCGCGAGAGCATTCAAGCCTGGGATTAACAACCCCGGCAAATCTTGTGTTATTTATTTTTCCACAGAAGTGTTCTCGCATTTGTGTGTTACTCGACCGTTCCAGCAATATCATCTCCGGATAATATTTTGGGTAACAACACTATGCTTCCGAGTTATTGGGGTAGTCATTCGGGGAGGAAAGATAAATTACCGGGAGCGCATGGATGCCTTCAGTTGGAGCAAATTTTATCCCTAGAAACCTGATAGGTTGCCGGATAAGATTCAATTGTGAAACTGATTTGCGTCGATGGTATAAACTTAACTTGTTCACAAACCATAGAAATCGTATAGGTTGAGGGGGAGTGAACAAGGGGAAAAAGAAGATCGAATCATCCATTAGATGGGTTGATGTTGGACACCACTTTATGAAAATTAATGGACTAGAAACCTGTTCGGTTGCCCTCTATTAATATTTATAAAGAACTCGATCACCACTATGAAGTAGAGCGACGATACTTACGGATTTCACATGGGAGTGTGTTATTCTGATAAAAATAGTGGGAGCTGGGTAACAAGAATAGAAAAGACCTTAATTCTATACTCAGAACATAATTGAATGAGTCACTAATTAATCTATCGTACTTAATGCAGACTCAAATCTCAATATGACAATGAATCCACTCGCAATTCTACTCGAAAAGAACACCCTGATTGGACCTAACTTTGTGGACTGGATCCGCAATTTGATGATAGTCCTCAGTATAGAGGCACTGGGATACGTCTTGGAGACGGATATTCCGGCGCCTCCTATGCGGACCAGAGCTAATCAGGAAGAGATCAAAAACTACGAAAAGTGGGTTAAGGATGACGTAAAAGTCCGTGCATACATGATGGCTTCTATGTCTAATGAGCTTCAGAGAGCTCATGAGAAAATGACTTCTGCTAGGCAGATTCTATCTCACTTAACCGAACTTTATGGTGAGCACAGCAGAACTGCTAGATATGAGATATCCAAGCAACTGTTCGGTGCAGGGATAAAGGAAGGTGAGAAAGTTGGGGAACATGTCCTCAAAATGATATCCGTGATCGAGAGATTGGAGGCTCTTGATTTTAAAATGGATGCTTCTCTCCAAACCGACCTTATCCTACAGTCTCTTCCTGATTCCTTCTCACAGTTTGTTATGAACTTTAACTGCAATGAGATTGCATGTAACTTAGCTAGGCTAATGAACAAACTGGTGACCGCTCAGTCTCAGATGAAGACTCCGCGAATGAAGGAGTCTGCCCTTGTGATTTCTTCTGGACTTCGGAAGTCTAAGAATAAGAAGAAAAAGACAAAGAAGCGGACTGGACCACAAGCTAAGGACCTTAAGGGAAAGGGCAAGGCCCCGATGGTTCCAAAGAACAAGAAGAAGAAGGATGCTTGTCTCAAGTGCGGTGAGCTGGGCCACTGGGCTAGAGATTGTCCGATTCTTCATGGCACTTCAGGTACAGAACTTTAGTTTTGGAAACAAATTATTCTCATCGTATTTTCTACTTCTGAATCGGATTCTGGTGCTAGTTCTCATATTTGTATCGTGAATCAGGATCTGGAACAAAGTAGGAAGCTTGGAGATAGAGAAGTTATGATCACAGTCGGAAGCGGGCATAGTGTCGAGGCGACTGACATAGGATCACTTCTTTTGGGTTTAGAATCCGGCTTTGTTTTGACTTTAGAATATGTACTTGTTTTGCCCAAAGGGCACAAAAACATTGTATCCATTCCGGTCATGGACCGAAAGGGCTTTTCATTTTTCATTGGTGATGGTTCCTGCAAAATTTATTTTAGAAATAAAATAGTGGGTACTGCTACATTGTTGAATGGATTGTATCATCTAAATCTCAGCAACAAAGTAGTTGTGAATACTATGACTAGAAAACGTGGTAGGGATGAAACCAATCAAGTTTTGAAATGGCATCTAAGACTTGGTCATGTTGGTCAGACCAAAGGTTTACAAGATGGAAAAATATGGACTTATGGGTCCATTGGGATCGGATCCCTTTCCTACTTGTGAATCTTGCCTTAAAGGTAAAATGACTAAGTCCCCCTTCACAGGGACTTTTGAAAGAGCCGCTGATAAACTTGGATTAATCCATACTGACGTTTGTGGTGATTTGGAAGCAGCACGTGACGGATATCAATATTTCATTATGTTTACAGATGATCATACTGGGTATGGTTATGTATACTTAATGAAACATAAATCCGAGGCTTTTGAGAAATTCCAGGAATTCAAGGCCCTAGTCGAGAAACAAACTGGTAATCATATCAAAGCACTTCGGTCGGACTGAGGTGGCGAGTATATGAGTATGGAGTTTGACGAGTTCCTTAAGGAACATGGAATAGTTTCACAACTAACACCTCCAGGTACACCTCAGTTAAATGGTGTGTCAGAAAGAAGGAGCCGGACCTTGTTGAACATGGTCCGTTCCATGCTGGGATATACTGACATACCGATTTACCTGTGGGGGTATGCACTCCTGACTGCTGCTTATATCTTGAACAGATGTCCTTCAAAATCCGTTCCTAAAACTCCACATGAGATGTGGGAGGGCATGAAACTAAGTCTTAATCACATTAGGATTTGGGGATGTCCCGCCTATGTCAAGAAGACTAAGGTGGAGAAGTTGGAAGCTGGGTCCGCGAAGGGACGTTTCATTGGATTCCCATCTGGGACGATGGGATATCTATTCTACATGCCCGAAGATCGAAAGATCGTTGTTGCTTTACAAGCACACTTCTTGGAAGATGAGTTCATTCAGGAAGGCGGAGCAGGTAGAAGTATTTCTTTAGAAGAATACAATTAAACTCCTCGGGAGACACCTGTGCAAGAAACTGGAACCAAACCTCCTGAAACACAAGTACAACCACCTCGTAGGTCTAGTAGGGTGTCTCATTTACCTGAGAGGTATGGGCTTGTGCACTTGGAGGAGCTGGGTCTCCATGAGGGTCCAAGTGATAGCCAAGAGACCGACCCGACGACCTATGACCAAGCGATGGTGGATGTAGACTCCGCGAAATGGCGTGATGCTATGGAAGCTGAGATAAACTCGATGCATGTCAATTAGGTATGGACTCTAGTATACCGCCCTAAGGGCATAGTGCCTATTGGGAACAAGTGGATCTACAAGAGAAAGACTGATGGTGATGGCAAGGTTGACGCCTATAAGTCCAGGCTTGTGGCAAAGGGTTATACCCAAAAGGAAGGGATCCATTACCACGATACCTTCTCGCCTGTAGCCATGATCAAGTCTATTCGCATGATGCTTGCTATAGCTGCCTACCATGATTATGAGATATGGCAAATGGACGTAAAGACGGCTTTCCTTAATGGATTCCTCGAGGAGGAAATTGATATGGAGCAGCCTAAAGGCTTTGTGTCCGAATTCGATATTCCGAAAGTGTGCAAGCTTCAGTGTTCCATTTATGGACTGAAGCAAGCGTCGCGTAGTTGGAACCTTCGTTTTGACGACGCAGTCAAAGAGTTTGACTTCGTGCAAAATGAGGAGAAACCTTGTGTATACAAGAGGGCTAGTGGGAGAAAGATCGCATTCTTAGTACTATATGTGGATGACATTCTACTAATATGTAATGATGTGGGAATGCTCAGTTCTGTGAAAGCTTGGCTTTCGAGTAATTTCTCCATGAAAGACTTGGGAGAAGCCACCTATATTCTTGGTATTCGGCGCTACCGGGATAGAACGAAGAGAACAATAGGTCTTTCCTAATCCCTCTATATAAATAAAATCTTAAAGTGATTTAAGATGGATGATTCTAAAAGAGGGTTCCTACCGATGCGACATGGAATAAAACTCTCCTTGAAGATGTGTCCTCAAAGTGAAGAACAACGAAAGGAAATGAGTAATATACCATATGCTTCGGTCGTGGGTAGCCTTATGTATGCTATGTTGTGTACGAGACCTGACATTGCGCATGCTGTAAGCGTGGTGAGTAGGTTTCAGGCAAATCCAGGTAGGGAACATTGGACTGCCGTAAAGAACGTTCTCAAGTACTTGAGAAGGACTAGAGATATGGTTCTGATGTATGGCGGTGGAGAATTGGATGTGGTGGGATACACTGATTCGGACTTCCAAGGACTGAAGGACGACTCGATGTCTACTTCTAGGTACATATTTACTCTTAATAATGGAGGAGCAGTATCTTGGCGTAGCGCCAAGCAAAGCGCGACTGCTGATTCCACCTGTCAGGCTAAGTATCAAGCAGCCTTGGAGGCTTCCAAGGAAGGGTTCTGGATTAAGAAGTTTCTGGGAGAACTTCAAGTGATACCATGTGCTGAGCTGCCTGTTCCACTGTACTACGACAACGACGGAGCTGTAGCACAGGCCAAGGAGCCGAGGTTTCACAACAGCACCAAACATATTGAGAGGAAGTATCATCTCGTAAGAGAATTTGTTCGCAAGGGATACATTGTGCTGCACAGAGTAGACTCGGCCAACAACATCGCCGATCCACTGACCAAGCCACTTTCTCAGACTAGCTTGGAGCGTCATCTGGAGAACATGGGTATTAGATACCATAGTGTGTGGCTTTGAGTGCAAGTGGGAGATTGTTAGGAGTATGCCCTCAAATGCCACTCAGAGGATGTTGAGTGAGGATATTGTACTTGTAATTATGTAAATCATTAATATAAGGCAATGGATGTTAGTTTATTTACTGGTAGTTACTGGCATTCCTAACTCGTAAATATACATATAGAAAATAGTCCGTGTATTTGAGAGCAAAACGTTCCACTCTTTATTGGATAAGGGGGTCGGCACTGGAAAGGTTTATAGCTGAAATACTTAATCGTTCGCAAGTCGATGAAACTTGACTGGGCGTTAAGTTTATGTGAAGACTTGTATGACGTGTTCTTTAAAAAGGAGAGTGCCTATCGAACACTAATGGTTAGTGGGAGCACACGTTATAGGTATGTTAATTGGATTAGTATACTCGAACTGACTCACCCTCGATTCGTCACACGGATTTCACTCTGGGACAGTCAATGATGGAATCGAAAGGTTGTGATAGGTATTCATGAACCTTCGACTTGAGGATTTAGTAGGGATGTGCTTGTGACGTCAAGATTTTCATTAGAGTAGTTCGACCCTATAAACCGGAAGGCGGGGGTCAACCTCGACGTGCATCTTGATGGGCAAGTAGCAGGTCCTACTGAATACCAAGATAGAATTGTTTCTCCCGTTAGTGAGTGAGTTATATGTCCTATGCGGTTATTGGCCGATGAGATCATAAGTCTTTGGCCAAAGCATTGGAGCTAGTTGTATTGAATATACGAGAGCTCGATGATCTCGATTTGCATTAACGCATGCATAACGTCAAGTACAGATGGGGTTTGACTGACCATGACTCTATAACTTGATCGGGACATTTGAAAGAAGGGTTTATACGTATACTGGTATTCATGACTCTATAACTTGATTGGGATCATTCGTTCTCAGTTGGGGTACAGTGTAGGCCGCCAGGCTGGCTTGGTGGTGCTACTACTCTTTGGTTCCTCCCATTGCTGACTGAGACGGACCTACCGAGTCGCGCAATAGGATTGACGACGGAATGAATCAAGCTAATTCTCTCATTATGAATATTATATATTGGATATCTAAATTTGGGACATTGGATGTTTAAATCGATTTATCGAATAAATTGATTTACGGCTTAATGAATTAAATATATCACTTGGTGATTAATTTAATTCATGAATATAATTATTTCTTGGAGAAATTAATTATGTTATTTTGTATTTTATATGTTTAAATTAATTGGATTAATTAATCGATACAAATACATCGGAACAGAATCGTAGTTTATCTGTTTGGACTCACGGGAGTCCGAAACGAACCGAATTTGTCCGTTTTTGCATAGTAGCCCCCCTTTTGTTTCCACTCACTTTCCTCTTGTCTGGTTGCTTTCATTTTATATGAAAGAACATGACATTGTGGGGTTTAAAATCATGTGGCATGATTTGTATTATTAAAGTGAGAGTTGAATAAAGGGAAGAAGACATCTCTCACTTCAAGATCCATTCCATTCCAACATGAGTTTTGAGAGAGAGAGAGAAAACTTTTCTCAAAGTCTTCATCATCTTCTTTAAGTGTTCTTGGTGGTTCTTAGAGGAAAATCAAGAAATAAAAAGAGAGATATATATTATACACTTAGAGTGTAATAATAAAAAGCTTCATCACTTAGCTCTAGCCGTATCCTCGGAGGATAGCAAGGTGTTGTCATTTCGTTCGTTTTTCCGGTGCGTGGCAAGTAGAGACGCGGTGCTTTCGGCATTGGATCGTTAAAGGGCTTGAAGCGGAATAGATTCGTAGAGATCAAGCAAAGCTTGGGGAATAGCTCAAGAGAAGGTTATCCATCTAATCAACGGACTACAAGGGTGAGTTTCTATATCTCTTGTGAATTCGTTTTTGATATTCGTATATACGTAGCTCGATCGATCCTCGTAGGGATTCAGATCGAATTAATTTTTGTTTTACCGCTTCCGCTGGGCCTTTGTTTTTGGCACCGAATCCCAACAGATTACTCGATAGCACACACTAATTTGGAATGTTAGCACATGCTAAGCTGTCCAGTATCTAAACTGGACAACAGTCGTTTATTCTCATTTCTTCCTCATTTCTCCTTCTCTCCGCGGGTTTGAGACGAGGGCGATTAGGGTTCGAGTTATTGGCCGATTTTGCTCTATCCAATGGTGTTTTGGAGAGTCTTAGGTGATTGTAACATCATTTAATCTGTTGTTCTTCACCAGATCGAGGTATTTTCCCATTTTTCCTTGAGTTGACCTTTTTGAAGTTTTTGTTATTGATTTCGATTCTAGTCCAATTTTGATGAATCGGTTGGTGTTATATGATGTTATTAATCGTGTTCTATGGATTGTATATCCATATTTCGAGTTTGTTTAACTTGATTTGAGTGTCCTTGGGAATTATTGAACATTTAATGTACGATTAAATGTTTTAATGAGCTTTCCTTTGATAGTTTGATGTGATTTTCGTTGTTATGGGTTCTTATCCTCGTTGTGATCGCATTTCATTGTTTCCTTTAGAAATTGTTGGTTTTGAGGCACTCCGGACAATCCGTGTTCGTCGGAGGATTTGTGTGCCGGTTTCGAGGCAAGTATCTTGCTTATACGACTTGTGTCTTGTGATTAGAAATTGCGTGTTGTGTTTTGATGATTGATTTGAATTCGTAAACATTGTTTGTGTGAGTTGGTTATGTGTTACGCACTATGAAGGCTTGATGATGAATGTATTATTTGGGTATATGTATTGTGTGGTGTGTTACGTGTACAGGATTGTGATAATCATGTTGATTTGGTTGTACACATGTTTGTGCAATGGATTGTGTTATGATGGTAGAATTATTGAGATTGTGTTATGTGTGCTTGGTACGTGAATTGTGGTGATCAATGTGATTGATTGACAGTGTTCATTGTTGATGGAATATGATTGTGAAAGTTGTGTGTGACCGTTAAGTTCACTCGTGTGGGTTCGACGGAACCTATGAGGATTCGTGGCAGAGGATCACGGGATCGGATCTTAATGAGGTGATGAGGTCCAATCGTGCGGGTCTGACGAGGCCTATGATAACACATGGCAGGAATCATGGGTTTAGGGCACAGTACGTCCAGCCTTATCTCGTAGTTCTTGTGGATTCGTCAACTCTCTTCATTACTCTTCATTTACTAAGGTAATCCTACCAATCCCTGGAGTAATTTTTCGATGTTGTTGATTATTACTCGTTAGATTACGTGTACTTGGGTAGATTTTGCTAAAATCTCGTAGACAATCTAAACGGACGAACTTGTAGTAATCGGAGTTATCATTGTTCGTATATTTCATTTTCATACAACTAGTTGTGACAATCACATGCAAGAACTTTCACCTTAATTTACATTTGGATCATATATAATCGAAGAATAAATTGTAGAAGGATTCGTAGGAATTCATCACCGTTTGATAACTAGTCGTAACTTACTCTTGCAATATGATGATCAACGTTAAACGTTAATAGGGGAATTAATTCGATAATATTAATGTCATTGATAATCGTATGCCAAAATCATTGTGTAAAATGATAGTTTACCAATTGAAGTACTTGTAATAGAGACTTGGATTAGGAGTATGGAATTTGGTTATGCTATGGTCATTTGTTGCCAACCAAATAATGTTAGGGATAATCTTGTTGAACAAATCGATGTATCTAGTGTTAACCGTAGAATTGAACGGTAAATGATACGTAATGCTTATAAACTTAAAAAAACGACACTAAGGTTGGTAATTAAGACTACGCTAGGGATCCGGTTAGGGAAGGGAGGCTAATTTTACTCATTATGATCCGTACGAGGCGTTAATCGGATATTACATGACTAGGTTGATCTCGAGCGGGCGTGGGGATTCCGGTTATCATAAAGCACCTACCGTCGAATCACAGGCAAGTGAAATCTTGCTCGAGAAATGCTAATATTATTGTAAAGTCCGTATTTATGTATGTGCCAATTTTGATGAATGCCTACTGTTGTCTTTCTCTAAAGTGTGTTATAAATGGGCTAATGTGTTGGGGATAAAACCTGTATGGTACCCGTGTGGAAATGTGTTAGGGGATAAGACCCGAATTGGGCACCTATGTTCCGGGGTATTCCCGTGTGGATACTTTCGTGACCATTGATTGCGACCTTGGGGTTTATGTGATAAAAAGAGAGAGACAACGTCGGTTGTGTGATGAGATATTCTCTGTTGGTTATGTGGTACTGTATTGGGTAAAGTTGCGTATATCGTTGCTAATAGTTGTTATTGATATATATTCTCTGACCCTGGTTATCTGACATGATTTGTCGTGCCAGGTAAATTTGTTAATCATGTGCAGGACATTCCCGAGAGGTCCGGTCAGACTTGAACGGTGTTGGAATAATCTCTTGCCGCTATTTAAATTAAATTTGATTTTTAAAAACCTCCGTTGTGTAATAATCGAACTTTGAATTATGTTTCTTCTTAGAACCTTTGGGCTCATGTTATGTAACCGTGGACTTATCGTGTTATGGTAATTTCTTTAAAATATATATTTCCTAAAACTAGCCTTGTGGGTCCCACACGGGATTCACGGCACTGTAATACCTCAGTTAATTTTGGGGGTGTTACATGGTGAAACTGACCGACGACATCTCTTTCTTCAAAATCATGCTTCCTCAAGTGGTCTCTATAGTTATAGATATGTCGTCTAGTCGGTTTATCCTCGGGAAATTTATTCTGAATAGCCGCCAAGATGGCACACTGCTTGACTTGAGCAGCACTCATCTCACGAACAACTTGTTTGGCCGATTTACTCAGTCCACTCATTTGACGATGCCCCTCCGGATATACAATAAATGAGTGATTGTGCATACCCTTACTCCCAGACATCGGTCTGATTATCCAACCACTCAAGTCATGCAATTATTCGGCCTTTATCTGAAATGTACACTTGCATGGTTTCGTCTTTGTGTCCTTTCGAGCAGCGACATCCAAATATCTTAATACCCCTTTATACCGTTCACCACGGTTACATCTCAATAGCTTTGTCTTTTCTTTATTCTTGTACGACGAAATGATCAACTCGAAACCAATTTGAAGAGCAATTTTTTTCGCCCAACCAATCGCATCACAATCACTATCGAATATTTCGTCATTGACGAAATAACCACTATAATCAATGCTGTCACCTTCAAATTCTTCCAATATAACCTGAAATTTTTAATTGACATAATGTTAATAATAATACTAATAATATTATTATTAAAATTTAAAATCATGTAAAAAAGGCAACCAGACGTCCAGAAATTGCGCGTGGCCTGTGGCAGATGCGTCTGGCATGGACGCCTGACCTAGGTACAGGCGTCTGAATCGGACGCCCAGCCAGTGGTCCACGCGTCTGGCCTAGATGCCTAGAACAAGGACTGAGCATCCGTTGAAGACGCCTGTACCATGGTCTAGGTGCTATTTGTGGACGCCCGGGCCATGGGTCAGGCGGAATATTCAGACGCCTGCGTCATTTTCTCCGAAAAATTATTTCCGGATGTGAATTTTCGCCCATTTTCATGGTTGTCGATGATATTGACGATATATATTTGATTGTGTGTTGGGTAGAATAAATGAAAAATTTCTTCTAGATTTCAATTCGAAAAACTTATGTGTTGGTAAAGAATTGTGTGTTGGGTAGAAATAATGAAAAATTGTCAAATGGGCAAAAAAGTATTTTTTAAGGGCGGTGTCTAGTAATTTAGGGTGGTGTTTAGTAATACCCCTCTTTAATTAGATTTAATAATCAGTTTTAATTTTTTCCTTTTATTTTATTTTCAATTATTATACTATAATAAAATTATAATGATTATAATTATTATTGGGATCTCTTTTTTAGTATCAAAACATAAAACTAATAAGTTTTATATCCCTATTCATAAAACTATAAGTTTTTTATACCAAAATGTGTTAAAAGACATTATTACCCTTGAAGTTGTAACACCCCCAGAATCAAACCGGGAATATTACATGCTGCAGACCCTCTCCGTGAGGATCCACCAGGCTAGACATCAAAACCACACAATAAATTACATACCGACATGATAAAATACTAAATCCGTAGACCAACTTGGTCTTTCGTCACTAACATACAAGTCAAAAATACACATTTCCATCTCGACTCATACTCATGCAAGGGTAAAATACGCTCATAAATAAAAAGTACGACAGCGGAAAAGACCATACACATACTCGACTAACTACACCCAAAACTGGCCTTCATGTGATTAGTATCATTTGCCTTCCATCATCCTTCGCGCCGATCCTGTATTTTGCTTCCAAACCTACATGTACCTGGATGCAAAAACAGACATCCACCCCCGAATACTCGGGGGTTAGCCAAACTCCACTGTTTTGCTAGTACAAGTATAAAGTGCAAATACAAGCCATACAAAACACATTCCGAGAATACAACAAAAGACTTCCCGAGCTATTTGATAATTAAAATAGTTCAAGTCTTGAAAGTAGAAACCAAAACAAGAAAGCACTTTGAAAACATTTTCAAATCTCGGGAGTTTTCGAAAACATTTGCGATAGTAAAGTTCTTAATTCTACAAAAGCCACTTAGGGTCACCGCCCCAATATTCATTTTCCAAAAATGCAAATCCGATTAACAAAACACGGGGTTCACAACCCAATTCATTCCAGTCACAAAACACAGGGTCCACGACCCAACCATTTCGATCATCAATACAGGGTCCACGACCCGATCATTCACTTCAATTCACTTCCAACGACACATTACACACAACACATTATTTTTATGCCATTTTAGCCAAACACCAAGGCTCGATATATAATGTCTCTCGAATCCGAGCAACAAGCATTGTGATACTCCGGACATATCACAATTAATCAACAGTACAAACACTCTGGCAATTCTCGCGACCCGGTCCAGCCTCCGGTCCCGCCGTAAGGCCACCAAGACCCTGTGTGCCCCGTCGAGCAATCCCCAGGTGAGAACGCCCACTCGAAGTAACTCTCGCGACCCGGTCCAGCCACTAAGCCATCAGGTCCCCGTGTGACCCCGTCGAGTCAATCCCCGAGTGAGAGTACCCGAGAAAAACTTTACAACTTTCATCAATTCACATTTCCAAAACCGAAATCCTCAAGAGTCAATCACAATATATATAGTCGAGGTATTTTGCTAAAATGGCCATATTATCCAACACATACTCACGACTCAAAATTAATACTGTCACCAAAGAAACACACTTATCTCAACAACACCGAACGACACAACCAATATCACACAACTCATATATCCACCGATAACCACATGAATCCATGCACCATTTATAACAAAAGGATTTAACTACAAATTACCGACGACATATTCACACCTAATGACATCATCCGAAGATAGAGAGTTCCTATACTCAACACTAACACATATAGTCAAATGAGCACATTAAGTCTCGAACACAAGAATCGTCCTTTAAGAAAACCATAATTGTAAATATACCGATTCTTTAGAAAAATGGTTGTAAACAATTCGTTTAGCACGTGTCGTCAATTTTCAATCATCATATTCACAAAACACGTAATGTATGGGCAATATACTTGCCTCAGTAGTTGATACCGGACACTCCGACGAACGTGGCTTAACCGGAAAACCTCGATTGCCCACAATTCTCCGGCGGAAACGACGGTAACACCACCGATCGGGAAACGGCGAACGGAAGGGTTCCGGCTCGAGTTCTTCGCAAGGAGCCTGACCCTAACATAATACCGTCAAAAATCAACGATCTTACGAGGAAGAATAATCGTAGAACGCCCAAAACCCCCCTCTAAGGATTTTCACCGGACACCTTCAAGGCACCGATTAGGAACTCAACAAAACGAAGAATCCTCGGTAATCCAACCATGGAAAAACAAGTAATTCGATATAAAACAACTTAATAATCATCAATCCCTCACTATTCTAAGTTATAACGAATCAAACGGACGAAATCAACAAAATCCCCAATTTTTCCCAAAACTAGGATTTTAGAAAAACTAACCTTGATTCGCTGGATTGAAGGATGTTATGGAGTGATTAATCCATGTTATCAGCTCCCAAACTTCGTGGATTAGTTGTATAATAACATGCATTCGTCACCTCCAAGACTCCAGCGGCGTACACGAAAGGAAGGAAATGAAAAATGAGTGCAAACAGGACTGCTCGGTCATATTTATACTGGTGCAGCCTAGCGTGCGCTAGACTGCCGAGCTAGCGTGCGCTAGCGGGCGCTAGCGGGCGGTCATGGTCGAGAATGTTCGGCCGGGCCCCGCCATCATGCGCTGAACACGTGTGTTGTCGGACCGGCCACTATCCAGAGACTTCCTGGCTCGACCAGAAGCGTGGCAGCCCTTCCGGCCAGAAGGCGTGCGCTACTCACGGCCGTAACGTGCGCAGTTGTCCGGCAAAGAGCGTGCGCTACCTGCCGATCTTCCCAGTACAGAACCTTTCTGCCCTTACTGCCTCGGCCGACTAGCGCGCGCAGCCAACCGGCCGTAGCGTGCGCTGCCTCCCGGCCGTAGCGTGCGCTACCTTCCGGCCAAAGCGTGCGCTACACCGGTTCCTGCCGCACCCGCCCGGCCGGTGCCTTCACCCGTCCGGCCAGTGCCTGCAGCCGTCCGGCCACCGTCCCCAACCGTCCGGCCAGTGTCCGACCACCATGATTCGACGACTCGATTTTCCGAAATCGCACGGAACAAACACGACAAAATACTCGGGGACAACATCATCGGTCCGAAATGAAAACAACGGATAACAAATCATCACCTACGGTCATGAACGCCAAAATCAATTGTCGAGAAAATAATATCGGGACTCGACAACCGGGAAATATCCGGAAAAAAAATCCAAAATAACCGGAACGAAAATCGTGGGTATTACATTCTACCCCCCTAAAAATAAGTTTCGTCCCGAAACTTAAAACAAAAGCAAGGCTACTCTCGACAACGCACCAGAGCTCCATGCAGAATAAAGCCACTACGATCCGGTTTAATACGCAAGAATGCTTACGAAAGGCAACGAGCATGGATCGCTGCGGTTGATAAAATCGAGCAATACAAAAATCAAGTCACGATTCCAACGCTGAAAGGTATGAAATACCAGTAACTCACAAATTTGGAAGATCAAATACGAAGACAATTTCCCAACACTTATGGAAATCGCAAAGTGGCCCAGATGTACAATATTCACGACTACGAGATCAAACAATAATGATTGTACAACGACGAACAAATAGCAATGATCGAACAACAATGATCAACTATGAAGTTCACACCTCAAATCAAAACATCAATAAACTTGTAGGAATCACGAGGTGTTAATTTCGAACACGGTTCACAAGAAATCGATCCGAATTTGGAAAGATCACAACGATATACACATCAATTTGGAACAATATCAGAACTCGCTCGAATGACAAAGGTGAGAAACAATACAAGGTCAGAAGCATTAACGAACACAATCGCCTCAATACGATCGAACGAAACAGAAACGAGAAGAAAAAAAATGTGGGTATTACATCATATCACCTTTAAAAGAGGTTTCGTCCCCAAAACCTAAACAACGAAAACGAAGTGCTTGAATATCAACCTTCCCGGCCATATCCTCTTGGTCCCACATCTAATCTCCATAACTAACTATACCGCGGTCACGGCCGCGTCCTCTGCCCCTCGGCATACTAAGCGGACTCTCACTCAATACGATTGCACCACTTCGCAAAAACAAATATGCTAAAGTACCAACTTAGCATGACATATCACATAAGGTAACCAATAACAACTCGGAAAGAAAATCCACGACGTATCCCTTTAAAGAAAATCTTTTGAAAATCATTGGATTTGTATGTTATTCAAAATAAACTTTAAAAGTACTTTTGGTACCTCGGGTTATTTCATCAAAACTTGTAATCAACATACTCTAACCGTCTCATTGGAAATCATTTGCCAAAATAATATTTCCTTGTAACCGGCGTTATCAAAATCGTCGTGCCTTTACTCATCACCATCACCGTTAACAACCAACAAGTTAACCATGCAAGATCATCAAACCATTCTTACATACACTAACATTTCCAAATCTGAGTTTGAACTTTACATCGAGTGAGATTTTTCATCTTTCACTATATATTTTTGAAAATAAAAAATTGTATTAGTTTTTGAAAAAAAAAATTTGAGTGAAAGATTTTTGAAAATCATATACTCGAATTATTCGAAAATACAATAGTACGTTAAAAGTCATTTCTAAAATTCTCCCAACACTACACAAGAATCAACGACGGTAACATTTTACAAAATGTTCAAGGTACTTTAAAACAACTCTTTCAATACCGTCGAGGTTTTATTTGAGAGTCCTAGGCCGGCTCGCAAATTTCAAACAATTTCCAAAGTTCATACGAAGCCGCCGAATTAATCGAACGTCAAATTAGTTTCAAAAATTGATTTCCACAACTTGCACAAACTTATGAAAGTTTCAGGAAAACATTTCCGAACACACACACAACAGACATTATTTAACAACTCACTGAGCAAAATCAATTATCACCTAGCGCGATGAAAGTCACCACACAAATTCACAAAAAAACAGTTGTCATCACTAGACAACACATATAGAATACAGTCACAGATGACTGACGGCAGAAAGTTAATCCTAACGGCTAAAAATGCGGTTCCACATCCTCTGCCCAGGCTCATTAGCGCACGTTACAACGACATTAGCGTGCGCTACTCATGCCACATTAGCGTGCGCTAGCTTTGTGCTTAGCGTGCGCTAACAGCTCTAATTCAGCAACGTGATTGCGAACATATATATACGACATTACTAGAATCGATGGTCACAAATAAACAACAACACGTTCGAGTCTCAAAGCCATTGATTCGACACTTCATGAGAAACCATCAAAAGACAATTGTTATTCAAAAACCGAAATCTCACCTCTTATTAAAGAGAGCTATCTCAATGCACACAAATCGAACGACCCAGCATTCACATCATAGTTTTAATTTAAAACTAGCAACACTGCCCGAACAACAAGAACATCATCACGTATTTTTCGACTAACAGTCATAAAACCGATAAATTGAAAACGAGAGTCACGTCTTGTCTACATTTTGTAGACTTCACTTGAGTTCAAAAATCGTGTTTTGAAAACTTATAATACAAGATGAAAATAAAATATCGGTAGTTTGAATTCTAAAAAAAATTTCGGCCCTCAGGTCATTATACAAAAATCAACTTTTTCCTCCCTTTGGAGGATGTTTTTAAACAAAAACATACGTGTCTCTCCAAAATCCTGTAAAGTTTTAAAATATCACATTGATGAATTTTTCTTTGCGTAACCACACCAAGGCTATTACTCTTGTAAAGACGACTTATATCAGGACGTGTGTATATATACATATACGTTGGTACCACTTCCATTCTAACATCATACGAGGATCAAACAACATAAGCCACATAATCAGAAATCACCTTTAAACTCCACACCATAACACAAAATCATACAAGCTCGTATATCACAAGGCACAATATAGTAGGGAGACTTACATCCACAAGCCGCACGAAGATGATGGCTGTACCTCGATACTAATCACGGCCGACATCACAGACGACGCGTCGCGACACGACTTAGACAGACACAATCTGACAGAACAAGACACGACAATACCCGACTGGACCCGACAGCCTAGGTTTCCGCAACCAAAGATCTGATACCATAAATGTAACACCCCCAGAATCAAACCGGGAATATTACATGCCGCAGACCCTCTCCGTGAGGATCCACCAGGCTAGACATCAAAACCACACAATAAATTACATACCGACATGATAAAATACTAAATCCGTAGACCAACTTGGTCTTTCGTCACTAACATACAAGTCAAAAATACACATTTCCATCTCGACTCATACCCATGCAAGGGTAAAATACGCTCATAAATAAAAAGTACGACAGCGGAAAAGACCATACACATACTCGACTAACTACACCCAAAACTGGCCTTCATGTGATTAGTATCATTTGCCTTCCATCATCCTTCGCGTCGATGTTGTATTTTGCTCCCAAACCTGCATGTACCTGGATGCAAAAACAGACATCCACCCCCGAATACTCGGGGGTTAGCAAAACTCCACTGTTTTGCTAGTACAAGTATAAAGTGCAAATACGAGCCATACAAAACACATTCCGAGAATACAAAAAAAGACTTCCCGAGCTATTTGATAAATAAAATAGTTCAAGTCTTGAAAGTAGAAACCAAAACAAGAAAGCACATTGAAAACATTTTCAAATATCGGGAGTTTTCGTAAACATTTGCGATAGTAAAGTTCTTAATTCTACAAAATCCACTTAGGGTCACCGCCCCAATATTCATTTTCCAAAAATGCAAATCCGATTAACAAAAGACGGGGTTCACAACCCAATTCATTCCTGTCATAAAACACAGGGTCCACGACCCAACCATTTCGATCATCAATACAGGGTCCACGACCCGATCATTCACTTCAATTCACTTCCAACGACACATTACACACAACACATTATTTTTATGCCATTTTAGCCAAACACTAAGACTCGATATATAATGTCTCTCGACTCCGAGCAACAAGCATTGTGATACTCCGGACATATCATAATTAATCAACAGTACAAACACTCTGGCAATTCTCGCGACCCGGTCCAGCCTTCGGTCCCGCCGTAAGGCCACCAAGTCCCTGTGTGCCCCGTCGAGCAATCCCCAGGTGAGAACGCCCACTCGAAGTAACTCTCGCGACCCGGTCCAGCCGCTAAGCCACAAGGTCCCCATGTGACCCCGTCGAGTCAATACCCGAGTGAGAGTACCCGAGAAAAACTTTACAACTTTCATCAATTCACATTTCCAAAACCGAAATCCTCAAGAGTCAATCACAATATATATAGTCGAGGTATTTTGCTAAAATGGCCATATTATCCAACACATACTCACGACTCAAAATTAATACTGTCACCAAAGAAACACACTTATCTCAACAACACCGAACGACACAACCAATATCACACAACTCATATATCCACCGATAACCACATGAATCCACGCACCATTTATAACAAAAGGATTTAACTACAAATTACCGATGACATATTCACACCTAATGACATCATCCGAAGATAGAGAGTTCCTATACTCAACACTAACACATATAGTTAAATGAGCACATTAAGTCTCGAACACAAGATTCGTCCTTTAAGAAAACCATAATTGTAAATATACCGATTCTTTAGAAAAATGGTTGTAAACAATTCGTTTAGCACGTGTCGTCAATTTTCAATCATCATATTCACAAAACACGTAATGTATGGGCAAGATACTTGCCTCAGTAGTTGATACCGGACACTCCGACGAATGTGGCTTAACCGGAAAACCTCGATTGCCCACAATTCTCCGGCGGAAACGACGGTAACACCACCGATCGGGAAACGGCGAACGGAAGGGTTCCGGCTCGAGTTCTTCGCAAGGATCCTGACCCTAACATAATACCATCAAAAATCAACGATCTTACGAGAAAGAATAATCGTAGAATGCCCAAACCCCCCCCCCCTAAGGATTTTCACCGGACACCTTCAAGGCACCGATTAGGAACTCAACAAAACGAAGAACCCTCGGTAATCCAACCATGGAAAAACAAGGAATTCGATATAAAACAACTTAATAATCATCAATACCTCACTAGTCTAAGTTATAACGAATCAAACGGATGAAATCAACAAAATCCCCAATTTTTCCCAAAACTAGGATTTTAGAAAAACTAACCTTGATTCGCTGGATTGAAGGATGTTATGGAGTGATTAATCCATGTTATCAGCTCCCAAACTTCGTGGATTAGTTATATAACAACATGCATTCGTCACCTCCAAGACTCCAGCGGCGTACACGAAAGGAAGGAAATGAAAAATGAGTGCAAACAGGACTGCTCGGTCATATTTATACTGGTGCAGCCTAGCGTGCGCTAGACTGCCGAGCTAGCGTGCGCTAGCGGGCGGTCATGGTCGAGAATGTTCGTCCGGGCCCCGCCATCATGCGCTGAACACATGCGTTGTCGGACCGGCCACAATCCAGAGACTTCCTAGCTCGGCCATGTAGCGTGCGCAGCCTTCCGGCCGTAGCGTGCGCTACCTGCCGGCCGTAACGTGTGCAGTGTCAAGCGATGGCGTGCGCTACTGGCGATCTTCCCGATCGTAACCTTTCGCCCCCTTACTGCCTCGGCCGACTAGCGCGCGCAGCCAACCGGCCGTAGCGTGCGCTGCCTCCCGGCCGTAGCGTGCGCTACCTTCCGGCCATAGCGTGTGCTATGCCGGTTCCTGCTGCACCCGCCCGGCCGGTGCCTACACCCGTCCGGCCAGTGCCTGCAGCCGTCCGGCCACCGTCCCCAACCGTCCGGCCAGTGTCCGACCACCATGATTCGACGACTCGATTTTCCGAAATCGCACGGAACGAACACGACAAAATACTCGGGGACAACTTCATCGGTCCGAAATGAAAACAACGGATAACAAATCATCACGTATGGTCATGAACGCCAAAATCAGTTGTCGAGAAAATAATATCGGGACTCGACAACCGGGAAATATCCGGAAAAAAAATCCAAAATAACCGGAACGAAAATCGTGGGTATTACAGAAGTCTACCATTAAAAGATAAAAAATATAAAAAATAGAAAATTATTAAAAGCAAACAACAATAATCTAAGCGGTCCCACAACTCAATATTTCTCTCTCTTGCAAAAAAACTCTCTCGCTGTATCTCTCGTAAAATCGAAACCCCCCGTGAAACCCTTTCGCCGGCCAGAAGATGTCGAACTCCGACTACGACAGAGAATCTGAAGACGCCAGGAGTTCCTCACACGCTAGTGACACTCCATATGAAGAGGAATTCGTCAATGAGCCGCCGGTTAGTGTATTTTTATTCACACACGATCATACCACGATGGTTGTTCATCGTCTCACGATGGTGCTGAAGAAGATGACACCATCATGTGCACGATGGTCTTTCGTGGGCATAATGGTTTACACACGACGGTCGTCGATCGTGTGTGCCGTCGTGGGCAAGAAGATCAAAGGCTTCTGCCTTGCACACGATGTCATGCACACGACCGATGCCCGTCGTGTTGCACACAATGGTCTTCACACGACGGGCATCGATCGTCTGCATGTCATCGTGTGCAAGGCAGAATCTTTTTTTCGTTCTCTTAAGCATTCTATCATATTCTTATGATTTGTATGTCTATATTGCAGACTGGTTGCGCATGGAAGAGACCTACATTGTGCTTTATTACACATCAAGTGAATCTTTACATACGGGAGGCGGTATTTAAAGAGATCATTGGGACACTAAGAAGTATGGGCCGTAATTCCGCAGTTGGTGATCGAGCTATCGAGAGCTTGACCAAGGGGGTCCTGGGGCGTTTGATTAAAGTTAGGAGAAATGGGAGTTCAAATACTGCCCTACATCACTTGATTGCCCGTCAGTTGGAGGGTGATCAAATCCCCCCGGATGAGTCGTGGTTCTAGGTTTGCGGGAGGACCATTCGTTTTACAGCCCGTGATTTTGCGATGATCACTGGACTGCATTTTGGAAACTCTACCTTCCATCCACAGGACGACCATCTCCTTCGGTATGACGGTATTTTCCATAAAATACTCCATGGCAAAAATATTAAGGTTAGTGTTCTGCGGAAGAGGTTCAATGCTCGATATTTTGGTAGAGACAAAAGAGATTATGTGAAGGTTGTCAATTTTCTTATATACTACTACTTTATCTTATGCTGTGACAACATGATGGTCGATACATGGGCATGGACATTAGTTGAGGATTTCGAGCAGTGGGATATGTTTCCTTGGGGTTCTTATGCCTTTGGGGTTTTATCATACTACATAGGCAACATTGCCATGAAGAAGGGACAGGAACATAAGGACTATCACTTCTATGGTTCTGTTTGGGCTTTACATATATGGTCGTATGAGATGATTCCTTCATTGGGAGAATTGTGTGGTATTCGAGATAAATCTGTACAAGTCCCCCGGTGTTTGATGTGGACTACGAGGAAGATGTTCTGTGATTTCACTCATTTCTTCGACGATAAGGTACATAAATTTGCAAACGTATTTTCTCCTGACTTCACTCATCTCTTCAACGTGAGCAGGGATGAGTACTTCGATAGTCGTTTGAAGGCGATCTTGTACGACGAGTCTGAGATAGGATTTATTGCTCGAGTTTCTCGAAAGGTGCTTTATGGGATTGTAGATTTCTCCGGATCTACGCATAGACGTTCTAGGAGCCCGGTGTACTACTCAGTTGGAAGCCATGATAGGTTTCCTGATAGGCCTCATCATTTGGCATCTGTTAGCAGCACCCAGCGGAGGATTCCTGACCCTCCACGTCACTCAGTCTCTGGTGCAGCCCACAATCACCATTCTCAGCATCAGCCTAGTCATCATTCTCAGCGCCAGCCTAGTCACCATTCTCAGCGTCAGCCTAGTCACCATTCTGAGGTCCAACACAGTCACCATTCTGAGATCCAGCACAGTCATCATTATCAGATTCATCATTCTTTTGAGCGGACTGAGCAGCCATGTTGGCCACTAAGTATACAGAATACAGATTAGAAAGTGTTTAAGCAACAAGCTGTATGATTTTCAAGTTAGAGTGCGTAGTGGAAGTCTTGTAAAAGTAAGTTGCTGTAAATACAGCAACTCGGTATGCAGTGTATACTTAAAATAATCACAGTTATGAAAACAGTAAATGCAGAAGGTAACTAACACAGTAATTAAAGTGGTTCGAGGTAAAGCCCTCTACATCCACTGGTCCTCCACACAGGAGTAAAAAGTTTATTATAAACACTACGTACACAACTACGTATCTATAATCAAACCTATTAATGTATCGTTCACACATATTGATACAAAGATCGTAGCTTTCAACTGTTCACACAGATTGGTCAAAGCTAACACTTGACTGGCTTTTTCACACACAGTTCTAAAGCTTCGTCTTTATTCATCCCACACAGGTTGGAATAACTTCTTTAATTCAGACAGAACTAGGTTTTTACTCAAAGGTAAAAGTAAGGTAACCAGGTAAGAACAACAGCTTGACTATGAAGATCTTGAGCTGATGATGGTTGTTATTGATTTGACTGAGTATATTTCTTCTTCTCAGATATAAATGATACTTGGAAGAAATATATGTTGCTCTTTGTAAGCTTGATCTGATAATGAATATTCAGTCAATAGATCGTTCATGTATAGCTTGTTCTCTTGTATATGTTCTGTATACTGATCTTCAAAGTCGGGGATATATATAGCCTCTGAATAGATCCGTTGAGAAACATCCGTTGAGCAAAAGTCTTACAACTGGATGGTAGACTTGTATAGATCAAGATCTGGATTTTGCGTTGTCTGAAGATCTATGTCGGTTTTAGTATTTAAATACTTTATCCTTTCATTATTTAAATACTTCTTTTCAAACGGGACTTGATTTTAGCGAATAGAGAAGATTCCGTTTCAACGGTCTTTAGTCCTGTTTTGATACGTATTGAAGATCTTAATACTTACAACTTGGATGCTGTATCCAATTATGCTGTATGCTGTAGTGAAACGGCTGTTGTATGGAATGTTGTTGTATGAAAGGACAGCTTCCATACTTAGTGCTATTTGACTTATGTTGCTGTATGATGGCAACGCGAAGGCTCGCTGTATGATGGCATTTGACGGCTCGTTGTATGTAGGCAGTTTACGGCTTGCTGTATGTAGGCAGTTTATGAAAACTTCGAAGAGGGTTAATTATCCCAACAATTTCCCCCTTTTTGATAATTGCTACATCCTCTGCTACATCCTTTTTGAGACTTCTTGATATTTGCCAAAGTTTCTTGATGATGCCAAAACCTTGATGTTGAAATTTTTTGAAACATCTTACAGGAGGGCAGTCTCCGTGGTCTTTTGTCGAATTTTCTGTCTTTTAGCAACTAGTATTAGTACTATGAACTGCTCGCCGACGGGTTCAATTTTGACAGGAAAGTGTATTACAACTTAAACTTATGATTGGCGCGCAGGCACAATCTTACAGTGTAATCTAGTTGAATATAACTTAACTTATGAACTGTTCGCAGACAAGTTCTTACAGCTTTATATATATTTAATCAAGTTTCATACTTGTATACAGCAAAATTAATTTTGGAATCATAATCAGACGAAAAACAGATACGTAGATTACGAGTTGTAATCTTTCAAAACAAAAATATATTTTATTGATAATGAGCAAAGATTACAATATTTGAAGTAAAATAAAGATACACGAAAGAGTCCTACAAGCTAACCCCTGTAGTTAGCATGTCTCCATGGCCTCTGGTCAGGATCATTCTCTATTCCTTTCCACCAGTGCTGTAGGAAATCATTGCCTCGATCTAAATAGATTGCTCTACCTTCGCTGGATTTGTCAAAGGCAAGGATCTAGTCCTCAGGGTGGGTGATCCGATCTCTTTTATGATGCTTGGATTTCATTTGAAGTTGTAGGGGTAGCTTTCCTTCTTGCAGCATATTTGTGAATTTTTCCGCAGCCTCCACCAGTGTTCGATACTTCTTGAAGATGGCGAACTCCCTGATAAGTTTCACAAAGTATATCATCAGTTCATTTTTCCTCTATATATTTACTTCTTCTGTTGTAGGATGGCAGTTGGTTGGCAAACGGATTTCTGAGGGCCTCTGCAGGTTGTTTTGCCAAGGGATGTTGGGATCGTTGAACTCTGGACGAGAACCAGAAACCCTGTATCTTTATGCAGGAATGGCCAATCGGTTTATTGCGGCACTGATGCTGTTTTCAACTGCAGCTTACAATTCCTTCTCTTGCTCCAGCCTTATTCTCCTTACAGCTTCCCGTGACTCTTTCCCCTTTTGGCCTCATCAAGATAAGAGACCTTTTCATCAAGGCGTTCCAGGATTTCCATTGCGTTATCCTGTTTGGTCTCGAAGTTGGAAAATTTTTCAACCAGGGAGTTGAGCACTTGCATCATATCTTGAATCTTTTTGTCGTGACCTAGGAGCTGGGAGCTGGTTTCGATAAGGGCTGATGCAGTTTTGGCCTCTGAGATGCGGAGTTTTTCTTATTCTTCCTTCAGGATCTGTTCCTGTCGCTGTTGAAGTTTGCTGAGTGCCTGTTTGAAGATGGTGGGCAAAATACGGAAGGCTTCTTCCACTTTTGATATTTCATGCTTGACACCGGTTATATCTTCAATGGCAGATTGATGCGACCAATTAACTTCTATCTCAACAGCGTGCAGGGCATTAACAGCGTCCTGCATGAAAACAGTTTGTCGGCTCAAAGCATACAGTTGCTCCTTCTTTTCAGTTATCCTGGGAGAGTCAGGATGGGAAAAATCTTCAACGCCATTGAGTTTCCTGACGACCACATGAGATCGTGGCCGTTGTGGTTCATCCTCAGGTAGAAAACCGTCGTCGGATTCCACTACAGTTGAAGATGCGGGAGCATCAGATGTGGGCTCGACAACAGGGGGGACTGAATCCTCCTGTTCCGGATTAGATGTGGTAGACATAGGTACAGGAGGGACTGATTCCTCCTGCTGTCTCTCAACTTCCGCCTGCTCCGGCAGAGAGACTGATTGATGGTGCGGGTCTGGTCGTCGGTGGCGATATGTCACATCCCGGGACCCCTCCGCCGTAGCATGATATTGTCCGCTCTGGGCTCTCTCCTTTGAGCCGGCCCTCACAGTTTTGTTTCTAGGAGCCCAGCGTGGAGCTTTCCAGGAGGTCACCCCTCCTGCGGTTGCTCCTCGCACCAGTACGCTTAACTTCGGAGTTCTCATCACCCCGAAGCCAATGGGCTCCCAGAAGGCCTCATGCTATTGGAGTTCCACATGCACATATAAGGCACTTCGCGCTGCTCTCTGCTAGTCGATGTGGGATATCATGATATCCCACATCGACTAGCAGAGAGCAGGGCGAAGTGCCTTATATGTGCATGCGGAACTCCAATAGCATGAGGCCTTCTGGGAGCCCATTGGCTTCGGGGTGATGAGAATTGATATCCCACATCGACAAGCAGAGAGCAGGGCGAAGTGCCTTATATGTGCATGCGGAACTCCAATAGCATGAGGCCTTCTGGGAGCCCATTGGCTTCGGGGTGATGAGAACTCCGAAGTTAAGCGTGCTGGCGCGAGGAGCAACCGCAGGAGAGGTGACCTCCTGGGAAGCTGCTCGCTGGGCTCCCAGAAACAAAACCGTGATGGTCGGCTCAGAGGAGAGCGCCCAGAGAGGACAATATCATGCTACGGCGGAGGGGTCCCGGGATGTGACAATTTGGTATCGGAGCCACTCTGCCGTGTCGTGCGAATGTGCCGACGAGGGCGTCAGGTCCTTTGAGGAGGGGTGGATTGTGATATCCCACACTGGCTAGCAGAGAGCAGGGCGAAGTGCCTTATATGTGCATGCGGAACTCCAATATCATGAGGCCTTCTGGGAGCCCATTGGCTTCGGGGTGATGAGAACTCCGAAGTTAAGCGTGCTGGCGCGAGGAGCAACCGCATGATGGGTGACCTCCTGGGAAGCTGCTCGCTGGGTTCCCAGAAACAAAACCGTGAGGTCCGGCTCAGAGGAGAGCGCCCAGAGCGGACAATATCATGCTACGACGTAGGGGTCCCGGGATGTGACACGATAGGCTCGAATGCTTGTTTAGATACTATTTGTTCCTCGGTGACAGAAGGGACTGATTCCTCGATGTCGCGAATAGTTTCTTGCTGTTGGGAAGGGGACTGATGTCGACTAGATGTCCCTTCACCTTGTTGTTGTTGAGTCCGGGAGAATTCTTGTTCTCTAGCTTCCTCAAGGCTCATTCTCATACCAGCTTGGAAGGCGTCATCGTCGTCTGAGTCGTGGTCAGATGTTGGAATCTTATGAAGTGGTTCCTCGGACTGAGATTTTCCTTTCTTTCGAGCATTGGATTTGCCCATTAGATGGCTCGAAATCAGCTCTTTAGAGCACAAGTTGTCCCATTGGATCAGGACTTCTACATTATGAGAGTCCGTCAAAACAAACGTTTCTTCTTCACTCCAATCGCTCCAATTGTACAAGGTGTCGTATGGAGCAAGCATGTAAGATTTCCATTAGACAAAACGATCGTATGCCTGATCGATTTGCACAGATAGTAATGTTTTGTTAATGATGGAGTCCGGGGAGGGGCTGCATACAGTGCATGGGTCCGCTGTAGGCATGGGTTCCACTATGGGTGTGGGATCCTGTATTGGAGAGGGATCTCGTACAGGGGTTGGTACCCTGAGGGGAGATGGATCCCTTACAGGTGTGGGTTCCCGTTCAGGAGTTGTGGCTATTGGCTCCAAAGAGGGTGCCGACTTTCCAGAATCTTTCAAGTTGGCAGACGTCTGTATATCCGTCATAGCCGCCAAAGGCTTGGGATCTACTATCAGGATAGTAGCATGCATCTCTTCTGCAGGGGTTGCGCCCTGGGGTGTCGATACAGTGGGTTGAGCCGCTGTTTTTGATTAAAAAAGCCTCATTAGCTTCCTTTTTGGCTTCTCACCAGCAATAGGAGTTTTGCTTTGAGATCACTTCCTTTTCTTCGAGGTCCCTTCGCTACTGGGCTTCAAAGATACGTCCCTGGATCAGCGGAAAGGGGCAAAGTTCGGACAAATGGCCTTTTAGCAATCAGAGGTCCTTTGTTGAAGGTGGAGGGCCTGATGCTTCTTATATATTTTCTTGAATTTATTTTCTTTGCATCCTTTGCTTGTGGAACACCGCATTTTGTCAGAATATAATTAAGAAATCATCCAAAGACTTCTTCTGAGATGCAGGTTTGGAGACTTCTTCCTGCAGCCTCTTGAGAATGATCTGGCACCAGTTGACCTTCTCGTAGGTCATGATGGCGACCATCATACTGTACCTCAAATTGGTGCACATCTCGAATGCACTTGTTCTATTTTCAATCACACGACAACAGAAATCGTGTAAGTAAACAAAGGGTAGGCAAAAATGTTTCTTGTGACATGAAGTGTGAACTGTTTCAACCGATGCTGAACCGGTGAATAAACCATAATATTTGGTTAGGACTTCTTGGGACCCAAAGGTCTCAAGGTCCTCCATGAACAGGCCATCGGCAGGGAGCCTGTAGAGATTCTTCAGCAGTTCCTGGTCAACGCGGATCTCCACTCCACGGACGACAGTAGTGATGTCGGCGACATTTCCTCCCTGTGCAAGTGAGAACAAATGAACAGCAGCGTTGAGGAAAAATTCCTCAACCATTTGAGCATCGTAGAGCTCAGTGGTGTGACTTCTAAGGCGATAGAGGCCGTGTTGACGAAGCCTCGAAATGATAATCTCCATGGATTCGACATCGTCTCCTTCAAAGTGAACACGTTCAACCACTACGGATCTGGCAAAGATCCATCCGTCAATGATGTTTGCAGTTTTCTTGAGCGATTGAGAGGAAGTCTACAAAGATGCTATTGTTATGTAGATAAAGGTTAAAAGAAGCACAGAGAATAAGTGCAGAAAATTTGTAAAAAGGCAATATAGGTTGTATGCTCTAAGACAATTTAATTTTGCAGAATGCGTAAAAAGTCGAAGGAAGCATGTACAGTCCTTATATATGTGTGGGCGGTGGAAGTTTTAGGGTTTTTGTAGACAGTGAATGGTCAGATTTAAGGGATGGAAACCGTCGTTTTAAAATGAACGTACAGGATGGACTGAGTGTAACCGGTACATCTTATCCATCAGATTTTGAAATTTTAGCGGGTCCCATTTCTGACGTTTAGTCTTCCTTTATTGCTCGAAACGGCGGTGAAAATATTAAATAATTTTGAAAAGTTCACTACGTTTGATATAAAATAGTCCAGATCTCGTGTAATGCATTTAATGAAAAAGACATTTGAATTTAAAACAGGGCACGTGGACTAAAAATTGTTTTACAAATGAATAAAATATTATTATATTATTAATTGATTTCCCATAGTATATGCTGTATCCGCGAAAATACAGCGTTCCCCCTTAAAAGGTACATACGGGATTCAATTCCATACAACAACTTTTGGATTACTGATGTATTCATGGGTCATACTGTATTCCCCTTAGTTATTGCACACGTCAGCTGTAGGATAAGTCATATCTCTTTGTCCCTACAGTGCTGTTCTGATAGTCCGAGTGTACAGATAATTAACGGTGGATACTGTATTCTTGGGTCTTACAGCATTCCCCCTCAATTGTTGTGTAAAAGCATTAAAAACTTATAGGGAGTCAGGCTGTAGCAATCCCAATTCTTGTCGAAGCATACAGAACCTTGCTGTGCCGAGAGGTTTGGTAAAGATGTCGGCTAACTGGATATCTGTATGAACTTTTTCCAGTCGAACATCCTTGTTCTCAACATGATTCCTGATAAAGTGATACTTCATATTAATATGATTAGTGCGCGAGTGCAATACAGGGTTGTGCGTTATTACGATTGCACTTGTACTATCGCACATAATCGGTGTTTCCTTGGCTTCAATTCCATAATCTGACAGCTGTTGTTGCATCCAAATGATCTGCATACAGCAACTACCAGCAGCATAGTATTCTGATTCTGCTGTTGAAAGCGAGTTTGCCAATTGCTTCTTACTGAATCAAGATACAAGTCTAGGTTCAAGAAAGTGACAAGTTCCGCTTGTACTCGTCCTATCTAGCTTGCAGCCTCCGAGATCCGAGTCACTGTATCCAACTAAATCGAATCCGCCTTCTTTAGGATACCACAGTCCTACATCGACTGTTCCTTTGACGTATTTCAGGATTCGTTTAGCTATTGTGAAGTGTGATTCTTTAGGTGATACTTGATATCGCGCACACACTCCCACGGCAAATTGGATATCGGGCCTACTAGCTATTAGGTACAGGAGTGAGCCAATTAGCTTCCTGTAGAGTGATTGGTCAACCGGCTTTCCAGTTTCATCAGCATTAATTTGCACGGAAGTGCTCATGGGGGTTGACGATGATTTGGAAGTATTCAATCCAAACTTGTTGAGAAGCTCCTTGCTGTATTTTTTCTGGTTGATGAATATCCCTGTAGGCAACTGCTTTACCTGCACACCTAGGAAATAACTAAGTTCTCCCATCATACTCATTTCAAATTTACTTTGCATGAGATGGGAGAACCTATGACATAAAGCAAGGTTAGTAGAACCAAATATTATATCATACTACATATATTTGAACCATCAGGAGGTCATCACCTTCCTGTATTTTAAATAGGGTTTTATCCATAACAACTTTCTCAAATGCATTATCGGTATGGTACAGGGACATGGTCTTATACCATGCCCTAGGTGCTTGCTTAAGTCCATACAACGCTTTCCTTAGCCTGTATACAAGGTCTTTGCCTTCTGTGTTGGCAAACCCTGGCGGTTATTCAACATAGACTTCTTCGGCAGGGTATCCGTTCAGGAATGCACTCTTGATGTCTATTTGATACACAATAAAGCTCTTATGGGCGGCAAAGGCTAAAAATATCCTAATGGCTTCTAGTCTGGCAACAGGGGCAAAAGTTTTATCATAGTCTATGCCTTCTTCCTGTCTGTAGCCTTGTGCGACTAGACGGGATTTGTTTCTAATAACAAGTCCATTTCCATCCTTCTTGTTCCTAAATACCCATTTGATTCTAATTACGGATTGATGCGTAGGTCTGGGTACTAGATACCATACATTGTTTCTTTCGAAATCATTAATCTCTTCTTCCATAGATGTAATCCAGTGAGAATTGTTGAGGGCTTCTATGGTAGAAACAGGTTCGGATTGGGCTAAGAATACAACAATAGTGCACATATTGAGTCTTCTAAGTTCATATTGAGACTTCCATACAGGGAATGGATAAATCTCAGGTTCTTCTGGTTCTTCTTGCGCACATAGTACATTTCCTTGTGTACTCGGTATTCTCCTACGGGTAGATACACCAGCATCAATGTTTCCTATGATCAATTTCTGTGGGTGATCTCTTATCCATCTTCTGTTAGGTTCTAATTCGGGGTCCCGTAGTGTATCTTGAGTTGCTGTAGTTTCAGCTTCAGCTTGAACAGCATCAGCTTCATCTACTTCAGTTTTTACAGCTGCGGGGTTGATTTCTAAGTCAACGACAGGCTCTATAGAAGTTGGTGGATCAAAGATGGAAAGTTGTTGGATGTTGCGAGTAATATCTTCTATTCATGTAGGATCATTGTGAGGTTCGTCGAACACTACATGAACTGATTCCTCAATTGTCAGCTTCCTTTTATTAAAGATCCTATAAGATTTGCTGACAGAGGAATATCCTACAAATATCCCTTCATCCGACTTATCATCGAAGGTTCTAAGTTGATCCTTTCCATTGTTCAACACATAACACCTGCATCCAAATATATGAAAGTACGAAACTAATGGAGTTTTGTTGTTCCATACCTTGCATGCTGTTTTGTTGTGGTGCGTGTTGATGATACAAAGGTTTTGAGTGTATCACGCTGTATTGGCGGCTTCGCCCCAGAAACGCTGTGGCAACTTGCTTGCGGCAATCATTGTCCTTGTTGCTTCTTTCAGCGTCCTGTTCTTTCGCTCAACAATACCATTTTATTGAGGTGTGTGGGCAGATGAGTATTCGTGATGTATTCCATTTTCCGAACAGTATTGCTCTATAAAGTGGTTAGTAAATTCTGTACCTCTGACGGAACGAATGGACACGATACTCAACCCTTTCTCATTTTGAGGTTTTCTCAGGTGCTCGAGCAGCTTTGATGTTGTTTTCTTCTGCTTGCTCCGGAAGATAGTCTAAGCATACCTGGAAAAGTCATTGACAATAACGAGATAGTATTTCTTACCTCCCAAACTTACTGGGTCTACAGGACCATATAGATCCATGTGTAGCATTTCCAAAACTCTGTGAGTGGAAAGGTAGGATTTTCTCTTCAGGGTGGTCTTGATTTGCTTGCCTTTCTGACAGGGTCCACAGACACTGTCTTTTTAGAATGACACATTTGGCAATCCTTCCATGTCTCGAGAGTTTGTTGATAGTCCTGAAGTTGACATGAGACATCCTCTTGCACCATAGCCATCTTAGATCTGCAGTGCCTTTGGCAACAAAACATAGAATTGAGGAGCTCATAGGCATCCAGTCAGCAATATACATGTTACCTGATCTGATTCTTGTGAGCACAACTTCTTTGGTCAGGATGTTCTTGACTCTACATTGATCTATATAGAATTTCACCGAGATCTGTTTGTCACAGAACTGGCTAATACTAAGTAGATTATACTGTAAGCCTTTAACATAAGCTACATCAGAGACTTTGAATTTTCCAATGAGAAGGGTTCCTTTCCCTCTCGTTCTTCCTTTAGATTTATCACCGAAGCGCACTTTTGGTCCGTGATCTTCTACGAAATCTGACAGCTTACTTTTATCTCCTGTCATGTTCCGAGAACACCCGCTATCGAAGTACCAAATGTCCTTCTCTAAGATGTCCTGTAGGCAAAGACATTAAGTATATTTAGGTCCCCTTTGATTGTTGGGTCCATGGATGTTAGTGCCTTTAGGTACCCAGATTTTCCTGACAGTAATTGGTTTACTGTAGGTTACATTTGCTATGTTTTGCGATATCTACATGGTGCAGGTACGTAGTCGCTATAACCATGTTAATTATTATGCATGTAAAATTCAGGGTTATTATTATTAATCCAGTACGAATGTCGTCTTGGAGGTGGAGCCATTTTCTTTGGCCTCATAGCTTGTCTCCTGGGTCTCCAATTGGATTCCCAAAGTTGTTTCTGATACTGTGTGGACACCTTCTTTCGCGATGGATAACGAGGCTCCTGTATCCAATACCTAGGCATGCTGTACTGAAAGTACTGTCGTGCGGGCCTTTGATATTTGGATACAGCCTTCTTTCTGAATGGCTGTTGGCATTGTTGATATACTCAGGGAGCATGTTGTTGGGTACGTCTTACAGGTCTGAATGGCTGGTGATTCTGCTGTATAGAATATGACTGAGGTGGCGGAATGACAGCCTTTGCTGTTCGCCGTGCAACAGGTACCTTCACAGGACTCGGGATTTCTTCCGATACAGGAATGGGTTCCACACCCCTGATGAACACAGTACTAGGTTTCCCTTTATTGGAAAATGAGCTATATCCTAAGCCATTTTTATCATGAGAATATTTCCCGGTGCTTAGAATTTCTTCCATTCTTTTAGATGATTTCTCGAAAGATTTCAGAATGGTCTCAAGTTCTCCTTCTCGATTTTCGAGAGTTTTTACTTTGGCTTGAAGCAGAACAAATTCATTTGTCTTGCTTTCACTGTGAGTCTTAGCCTCACTTAGTTCATGAGCAAGTCGATGATTGCTTTCCATGAGTTTTTCATGACCGACTTTGCTGTTTTCACAATCAACAGACATATTTTCATAATTTATTTTCAGCAAATCATTTTCTTCTTTCAGCTCTAGGTTAGAAATTTGGAGCTGTATGTTTTCATTTTTTAATGTCTCATGGACCTTTTGAATGTTTTTGAATTCATTCATCATATTTTCAAAAGTTGCGATGTATTCACGAGAATATTTGAGGTTGAGCTTACCTCATCATCGCTATCTTCATCTTCCGGAATGTCTTTTGCGATAAAGCACATATATGCTTTATCTTCGAATTCCTCATCAGATGAATCACTGTCAGTGACTATCTGAGGACATTCTTCGGACTTTGATGGTGCGAGGGAGGCTTCTGATTCTTCTATCAGGGCCTTGAGCTTGTTTTTCCAAGCACGTCTTCTTTCATCCTTTTCTTGTTGCTCGGCTTCCGACAACTTTTAGACTCGAGGATGAGGACATTTATTTGCATAATGTCCTAGTTTCATGCAGTTGTAACACAGGTTAGCATCACCAGATGAAGTTTAGGTCATTACCTTGTGAACAGGCTTGGGCCTTTATGGAGATTTTCCCGACTGCTTGATGAACTTTTTGAACTTGTGCATGAGGAGCGCCATTTCATCTTGTGACAGGATGTTGTCGTCGTTGTCAGCATTCTTGTGGGTAGGCTTTGATGAGCTAGGCATGCTGTGTCTTCGGTTGGATACAGCGGCTAGCGCTGTAACCTTTGCAGGGGATTCTTCAGCTTTCTCTCTTCTGTCAATATCATACTCAAAAGCTTTGAGGTCAGAGAAGAGATCAAAAGTAGATATTTCATTAATATTGCATGACACATGCATAGCTGTGGTCTTATTGTCGCATCGGGCAGGGAGAGATCTGAAAATTTTTAGATTCTTCTCCTTTTGGGTATAAATATTTCCCAACGCTTCAAGTTCAACAACAATGCCAGTGAATCTGAGGTCAAGTTCCACAAGTGTTTCAGTTGGTTTCATTTCAAAGGATTCAAATTGCTGAATCAATTTTGAAATTTTGTTTTCTTTTGAGAGCTCAATTCTCTCACAAATTAACTTGAGTTTATCCCAGATATCCTTGGCTGATTTACAGCTCTTTACCTTCGAGAACGTGCCTTTGTCAAGAGTGACAAATAACGCGTTCTTAGCAACATTGTCGAGGTTGGCGCGCTTTCAATCATCAGAGGTCCATTGTTCGCGCTCTTTCCTGAGCATATCTGCATGAGCTTGGCCTTCAATACTTGGGGCTAGATTTACCTTCATGATCTTTATGGGGCCATCCTGTATAACAAAAATCATCTCTTCGTGCATTGCTGCAAGATGAGCCTCCATCCTAATTTCCCTATCGTCAAATTTGTTAATAGAAAACATAGGAACTTTATTGATCATTGATGTATCCATATGAGAATATAGGAAAGAGAAAGATTGTTTTACAAAAATAAGTGATTTTGGATCTGCTTCGGACAAAAATACGACTGATTCTTTTTAGAATCAACCTCTATGATACCACTTGTTGGCTACTAAGTATATAGAATACAGCTTGGAAAGTGTTTACGCAACAAGATGTACGATTTTCAAGTTAAAGTGCGTAGCGAAGTCTTGTAAAAGTAAGTTGCTGTAAATACAGCAACTCGGTATGCAGTGTATACTTAAAATAATCACAGTTATGAAAACAGTAAATGCAGAAGGTAATTAACACAGTAATTAAAGTGGTTCGAGGTAAACCCCTCTACGTCCACTGGTCCTCCACACGGGAGTAAAAAGTTTATTATAAACACTACGTACACAACTACGTGTCTATAATCAAACCTATCAATGTATCGTTCACACAGATTGATACAAAGATCGTAGCTTTCAACCGTTCACACAGATTGGTCAAAGCTAACACTTGACTGGCTTCTTCACACACAATTATGAAGCTTCGTCTTTATTCGTCCCACACAGGTCGGAATAACTTCTTTAGTTCACACAGAACTAGGTTTTTACTCAAAGGTAAAAGTAAGGTAACTAGGTAAGAACACCAACTTGACTATGAAGATCTTGAGCTGATGATGGCTGTTTTTGATTTGACTGAGTATATTTCTTCTTCTCAGATATAAATGATATTTGGAAGAAATATACTTTGCTCTTTGTAAGTTTGATCTGATAACGAATATTCAGTCAGTAGATCATTCTTGTATAGCTTGTTCGCTTGTATATGTTCTGTAAACTGATCTTCAAACTCTGGGATGTATATAGCCCCTGAATAGATCCATTGTGAAAGATCCGTTGAGCAAAAGTCCGTTACACCTGGATGGTTGACTTGTATAGATCAAGATTCGGATTTTGCCTTGTCTGAAGATCTCTGTTGGTTTTAGTATTTAAATACTTTATCCTTTCAGTATTTAAATACTTTTTTTCAAACGGGACTTGATTTTAGTGAATAGAGAAGATTCCGTTTCAACGTTCTTTAGTCCTGTTTCGATAAGTATTGAGGCTCTTAATACTTACAGCTTGGATGTTGTATCCAATTATGCTGAATGTTGTATTGAAGCGGTTGCTGTATGGAATGTTGTTGTATGAAAAGACAGCTTCCATACTTAGCGCTATTTGACTTATGTTGCTGTATGATGGCAATGCGAAGGCTCGCTGTATGATGGCATTTGACGACTTGCTGTATGTAGACAGTTTACGGCTTGCTGTATATAGGCAGTTTATCAAAACTTCGAACATGGTTAATTATCCCAACAAGCCCCTTGAGCCGACTCTACGGTTTCAAGATTATGAGCATCAGTATCAGCCATTTGATGCGCCGTTTCAGCAGTATGAGATGATGTTCGATTGGTTTCAGGACGAGCATCATTATAGTGCGATGTTTCAATGTGAAGGTAGTAGTCCTCAACAACAGCCTCCATTTCAGATCGAGCAGCCAGTTTTTGAGATCGAGCAGCTGGTTGTACAGCTTTCTGATCGTTATAGTTCTGATAGGGATGCTGAGGGTGATGAAGTTGGTGAGAGTTCCGGGACGCAGCAGTTGGGTGAGCGTAGTCTTCCACCATGAGTGAGTCGACCATCTGCTGCTCTTCGGGAGCCTTTTGTGGCAGCGCCTCTAAGAGATAGCGAGGCTCTGAAGAAGTTGTACCTATATTTTAGGAGGGATCAGCCACGTGATGCTATTGTCGGGTGTTTGGAGACTAGGCATGCTCTCACCCAGGCGTTATTTGACCGGATAGAGCCTAGTCGTGAAGACTTTGATGCCGAGGTGGTAGATTATTATGTGCTTGCGGATCGAGCGAGTCTTTGGAGGGGATTCCGTAGTGTTGGTGTCGGTAGAGTTGGCACTGTACTTTCCGGCTCCCAATTTTATGTATGTTCTATAAATTACTCACTTGTATATTATTGGTGTGATGTGAATTTTTTTATTTTGTGGTTTGGCCTTTTGTAGTTAGTTATGGCCAACGAGTTTGCAAGACTCCATCCATATGATCTACTTGGTGGTATCAAGGTGACAGGGAAGCCGGTTTATAGGGATTGGAAAATTCCTAAATGCATCGAGGACTACATGACAGGTCTTGATACACCAAATGCGGTTCCATGGTCAAATTACGATGAAGTAAGATTGAAATTTATATTTATAAATGATTCGCTATGTTTAATGTGATGATCTTATATGATTACATATTTTGTTTCAACAGATCATTGCCATTTGTTGCCTCGACCAGAGCCACTGTGTGACTATCAAGATTAACATCATAACATGGACTATGGAGTTGTACGATTCCTTGTCACACCAACACCAAGATGGTCGATACCGATTCAACCAACTGCGACCAATTACTTGTCTGATGCCTCGTGTGCTAGCTCAATCCGGGTACTGGCTGAACAAATAATCGAAGAAGAAGTATGACACGGAGATGAGTTTCAAAATTATGCCACGAGAACTATAGTTCATACAAAACGACAATTACAGTTATGGCCCCTTCGTATGCATGTATTTGGATCGACTCATCTCTACAAACCCAGCAGGAAGGCACCAAATCAAGGAACTTAATGAGAAATATATTAAGAAATATCGATATGGTTTAGCTGCTAAAATATTTATGTTGTCGTTAGACATGTAAAATAGTTTTTGGTGTGTTGTGTTGTGTTGTGGCAAGATTAATGTGTCGTGTTGTTAAATCTTTATATTGTCGTTAGACAGTTTTGGCAATATTAATGTGTTGTGTTGTTAAATCACACGTAAAATGGTTTATGGTGTAGTTGGTAAACCCAGGCCAGCTCTGTGTTGCACACGATTGTGGCCATCGTGTGTTACGATCGTGTGCAATCTGCCCACGGTCATGGGTTGCTGGTGTCGTGTGCATCCTGCCATGACTGTGTGCACACCATCATGCACATGATGACGGCAGACGATCGTGCCCATCGTGGGTTACGATCGTGTACAACTTGCCCACGGTCATGGGTTGCTGCTGTCATGTTCCCACGATGGCTGCCATGATCGTGTAAACACGACCGTGTGTTCCATCGTGGGCACAACCGTGTGCACCATCGTGTGCACAAGAACTTTTGGTATTTTTGCCAATTTGATTTTTTGTGTTATCTAGAATGATGTTTTGTGATTCTAAAATTGCTTGTTCAAACATTAATTACTATATAACTTCTTATACAAACTCGTATTTGTCATTTCGTGTAATTCATTAGTATATGAGCTATTTCATACCGATGAACTTATCCTTACGAACTAATACATTGAGAACATATAGACTATACATGATTTACAATATATTATATTAATTCAATCAATAACTTTGTAAATAAGTGTATCGTTAATAAATATTTGTTAATATTTAAGTAATAACCCGTAAATTGACGAGTGATTTGAGAAATTAGTGAAAATTGTGGATGTTCTTGTGCATACGACCCTGTGTTCGTTGGCACGGCCGTGTGCACCATCGTGTGCACATGAACTTTTGGTATTTTTGCCAATTTAATTTATTGTGTTATCTAGAAGGATGTTTTCTGATTCTAAAATTCTTGTTCAAATATTAACTACTATATAACTTCTTATACAAATTTGTATTTGTCATTTCGTGTAATTCATTAGTATATGAGATATTTCATACAGATGAACTTATCCTTACGAACTAATACATTGAGAACATATAGACTATACATGATTTTCAATATATTATGTTAATTCAATCAATAACTTTTTTAAATAAGTGTAAAGTTATATGCTTTTGGTGTAAACTATTGCTCTTTAAAGTGAGCTACTTTGTTATGGTTAATGTTTGCCTCTATAATCACCTTTATTTGCTTTACATCACTGAACACTTAAATTTCAATTCAAAGATAAAGAAAAATAGACACAAAATTATGCATTTCAACTAATAATCAGAATAATGAATCAATACATGGTCCATCGAGGATCAAAATATCAGCACATGATTGTTGCTAGTAAGTCACAAAATATAAAAATACATAAGCAATTTAAGTTTCATGGTATGGACATCCCCTTATGTCATGGTCATCATTACGACAAATGCTACACCTCTTCTCCTGCCGGTGCCTTTGCCTCGTTTGTTCATCCATTCCTTGAGTTTCTTCTGGAGGGATATTCAAATACACACAACCTATGGGAATGAATTCTTTGCAAGATTTTTTATTGTGGCCGGTTCCTTTACACCTACCGCACACCTGATGTAACACCCCCAAACCACTCGGGAATATTACAGCGTCGTAGACCCTCTCCATGAGGCTCTACCAGGCTAAATACAGAAACACCACAATACAATACATACCGATATGGGTAATTAAGACCATTAGACTGATTTGGTCTTTTACCACAACATACACATCAACCATACGATACTCTTTCTCTCAACTCATACCCACGCAGGGGCTAACATAAATCAACATTCCCGCATAAGGGGAAAAATAAACACAACGGAAGGACAAAACAAGACATCAACAAATACTCAACACCGGTCTTCATGTGATTAGTATTGTCGTCTTCCATCATCCTTCGTAACGATCCTGTGAATTTCTCCCCAACAACCTGCAAGTACCTGGACGCAAAACAGACATCCACCCCGAATACTCGGGGTTAGCAAACTCCACTGTTTTGCTAGTGCAAGTATAAATACAAAGACAAGCCTTACATATCATACTCTAAGAACATAGAAATCGTGAATATACTTCCCGAGATAATTCACTTGATCAAAATAATTTGAATTACGAAAGATAAGAATAAAACCATTTTACAACTTACAAAATATTTTACGATCTCGGGAGTTTTTGAAAATATTTGGGGTTTAAGAAGTCTTAAGCCTTTCGAATACTTAGAAACACAGCCCAAAAACCATTTATTTCAAAATACAATTCCGATAACAAAATACGGAGTCCACGACCCAATCATAACATTCCAACCAAAAGCACGGGGGTCCGTGAATCAACTTATTCACATCACATACTCACAAGAATAACCCGACATAAACTACACCGTGTCAAACATTACCATGACAACAGTCTCACAGAACGACAACAGAGAGCACAACTTTGCAACTTGACCATACGGTTGAACTCAACACAGCACAGAGCTACAATACACATAGCAACCATAGGACTCACGTACCCTTACCAAATTATCACAGTCAAGGGACAAATCACACACAACACATTTACTGGTGCCATTCCAGCCAAGTACGATACCATTTGGACTGCCATTCTAATCAGACGAAATATGCGCCAAAAATCACAATTCTCCAACAAACATTTCAAAGTTAACCTTGGTACGAGACTCACAGCCACTGTACCCCGCAGAGCCTCATCGGACATCCCTGGGTGGTTAACCCTAGTTCGCGATACGCACACACACGGCAATACGTATCCCTAGAGGCCCCGTCAGACCGTCCCTAGGTGAACATACACATATCACCCACAACGCCACGGGAAGCCATAACTCGAATACTAGAATATGCATACAAATGATAGGTACTTCGCTAGAATGGACACTTTAACTGACATATACTCACAATTAATGTCACACAACAACAAGCAAATACCAATGCCAAACAACGCCAAGTGTCCCAACCTCCTTACGAAGGAGCAACAACTAATATAACACAACGTTACATATTCACCGTACAATTACACATCTCAATACACAATCCTCGGCAAATAATTACAGTCTACTAAATTCACTAAAATATGTTCAATATCTTCCATCACACAACACTGATACACATAATCAGAAAACTCCTAAATTTTACCGAAATAGGGTTTTGAGGATTATACCTTGATTCGGAGGAAAAGGATGATTAGATGTTGTTAATCCACACCAAGACTTGATGATTATGTTGTAGGATGAAAGAATGACGAACTCCCATGAGGAATCGCCCCGTAATCGCCTCCAAGAACTCAGACTGTCGCGAAGGAGAAGAAAGAGCAAAACTGCTATGAAATAACACTGCCCGCTGCCTAAATACATGCCTTTGTTACGACCATAAAATCAGGTCCATGACGTCCGTAATATGCTGGCCATTACGGCCATAACATGCTGGCCATTACGGCCGTAACATGCTGCATTCTGGCAACAGATTCCTTCTGCTGCCCGATCAGTTCCGAACAACCTCAAAATGCGACGACTCGAAAGGTGCGACATAGCGCTAATGAAGAGTCCTCAACAACGAGTGAAAGCGCTAAACAAACATGCAATTCCGGCAACTCGGAAGTGATAAAAAAAATGAGTATGAAAATAATTACCCAAAACTTTGGGAAATTACAAAATAGCCCGAACGTCCGAAAAGTCACGATACATGATCGAATAACCAAACCAAAGTTTACAACACGTATAACAAGGCTAAACGGACTTGCGAAAAACACAAAATGACAGTTTCGAACGAGATTTGTAAGAATCGAACTCAAATGCGGAAAAGTCATCCAAAAAGCATGGAACTCAGCAAAGCGACACCGAAACGAACTCGGATATCGAGAACTACAGGATTAATAATTCTCAGAATGATGGAACGGTCACAAACGAGCTGCTTAAATGGACTCCCGCCAAAAAGATGAAAATTACCGAAAATCGATATTGCGGGTATTACACCTGAGGTCATCCACCTGCGGGCAAATTTTCAACAACGGGCCATGCACGACTCATCCTTGGTCGGCCGGCTTGTAGTACCCCCTCTGAAGGTAAGCAAACTATGGATGAGATCTCCGGTGGGACATTCGACTCATCAGGATGTGGGATAGGATTAATATGTTCCTTATAAGTCTCTCTAAGGCCTTGTTGCTTGAAATAACGACTAACAAAATCATACACAGACAAACCATTGCCGTCGCGCCTGTTACAATAAGCAATTATGTCAAGGATGTGGTGTAGGATAATGTACTTTTGGTACTGATGAGTATGTATTTTACTTTTTTATCCAGATATATTCTGTTCGAAAACTGGACCAGCCCTGTGTTGCACACGATGGCAGCACACGATCGTGCCCATCATGGGTTATGATCGTGTGCATATTTCCCACGATCATGGGCTGCTTCTGTCGTGTGTATCCTGCCATGACCATGTGCACACATCATGCACACGATGGTAGCACACGATCGTGCCCATCGTGGGTTACGATCGTGTGCAACTTGCCCACTGCCATGACCGTGTGCACACGACAACATAGACAAAAACATTGAATGATGTGCACATTAGAGCAAAACAATTACCTTATAGCGGCAACAGCATGACGACATGCAGGGCAATACATGGTCCATCGAGGATCAAAATATCAGCACATGATTGTTGCTAGTAAGTCACAAAATATAAAAATACATAAGCAATTTAAGTTTCATGGTATGGACATCCCCTTATGTCATGGTCATCATTACGACAAATGCTACACCTCTTCTCCTGCCGGTGCCTTTGCCTCGTTTGTTCATCCATTCCTTGAGTTTCTTCTGGAGGGATATTCAAATACACACAACCTATGGGAATGAATTCTTTGCAAGATTTTTTATTGTGGCCGGTTCCTTTACACCTACCGCACACCTGATGTAACACCCCCAAACCACTCGGGAATATTACAGCGTCGTAGACCCTCTCCATGAGGCTCTACCAGGCTAAATACAGAAACACCACAATACAATACATACCGATATGGGTAATTAAGACCATTAGACTGATTTGGTCTTTTACCACAACATACACATCAACCATACGATACTCTTTCTCTCAACTCATACCCACGCAGGGGCTAACATAAATCAACATTCCCGCATAAGGGGAAAAATAAACACAACGGAAGGACAAAACAAGACATCAACAAATACTCAACACCGGTCTTCATGTGATTAGTATTGTCGTCTTCCATCATCCTTCGTAACGATCCTGTGAATTTCTCCCCAACAACCTGCAAGTACCGGACGCAAACAGACATCCACCCCGAATACTCGGGGTTAGCAAACTCCACTGTTTTGCTAGTGCACTTATAAATACAAAGACAAGCCTTACATATCATACTCTAAGATCATAGAAATCGTGAATATACTTCCCGAGATAATTCACTTGATCAAAATAATTTGAATTACGAAAGATAAGAATAAAACCATTTTACAACTTACAAAATATTTTACGATCTCGGGAGTTTTTGAAAATATTTGGGGTTTAAGAAGTCTTAAGCCTTTCGAATACTTAGGAACACAGCCCAAAAACCATTTATTTCAAAATACAATTCCGATAACAAAATACGAAGTCCACGACCCAATCATAACATTCCAACCAAAAGCACGGGGGTCCGTGAATCAACTTATTCACATCACATACTCACAAGAATAACCCGACATAAACTACACCGTGTCAAACATTACCATGACAACAGTCTCACAGAACGACAACAGAGAGCACAACTTTGCAACTTGACCATACGGTTGAACTCAACACACCACAGAGCTACAATACACAGAGCAACCATAGGACTCACGTACCCTTACCAAATTATCACAGTCAAGGGACAAATCACACACAACACATTTACTGGTGCCATTCCAGCCAAGTACGATACCATTTGGACTGCCATTCTAATCAGACGAAATATGCGCCAAAAATCACAATTCTCCAACAAACAATTCAAAGTTAACCTTGGTACGAGACTCACAGCCACTGTACCCCGCAGAGCCCCATCGGACATCCCTGGGTGGTTAACCCTAGTTCGCGATACGCACACACACGGCAATACGTATCCCTAGAGGCCCCGTCAGACCGTCCCTAGGTGAACATACACATATCACCCACAACGCCACGGGAAGCCATAACTCGAATACTAGAATATGCATACAAATGATAGGTACTTCGCTAGAATGGCCACTTTAACTGACATATACTCACAATTAATGTCACACAACAACAAGCAAATACCAATGCCAAACAACACCAAGTGTCCCAACCTCCTTACGAAGGAGCAACAACTAATATAACACAACGTTACATATTCACCGTACAATTACACATCTCAATACACAATCCTCGGCAAATAATTACAGTCTACTAAATTCACTAAAATATGTTCAATATCTTCCATCACACAACACTGATACACATAATCAGAAAACTCCTAAATTTTACCGAAATAGGGTTTTGAGGATTATACCTTGATTCGGAGGAAAAGGATGATTAGATGTTGTTAATCCACACCAAGACTTGATGATTATGTTGTAGGATGAAAGAATGACGAACTCCCATGAGGAATCGCCCCGTAATCGCCTCCAAGAACTCAGACTGTCGCGAAGGAGAAGAAAGAGCAAAACGGCTATGAAATAACACCGCCTACGCTAAATACATGCCTTTGTTACGACCATAAAATCAGGTCCATGACGTCCGTAATATGCTGGCCATTACGGCCATAACATGCCGGCCATTACGGCCGTAACATGCCGCATTCGCAATGATTCCTTCACGCCCGATCGATTCGAACAACCTCAAAATGCGACGACTCGAAAGGTGCGACATAGCGCTAATGAAGAGTCCTCAACAACGAGTGAAAGCGCTAAACAAACATGCAATTCCGGCAACTCGGAAGTGATAAAAAAATGAGTATGAAAATAATTACCCAAAACTTTGGGAAATTACAAAATAGCCCGAACGTCCGAAAAGTCACGATACATGATCGAATAACCAAACCAAAGTTTACAACACGTATAACAAGGCTAAACGGACTTGCGAAAAACACAAAATGACAGTTTCGAATGAGATTTGTAAGAATTGAACTCAAATGCGGAAAAGTCATCCAAAAAGCATGGAACTCAGCAGAGCGACACCGAAACGAACTCGGATATCGAGAACTACAGAATTAATAATTCTCAGAATGATGGAACGGTCACAAACGAGCTACTAAAATGGACTCCGCCAAAAGATGAAAATTACCGAAAATCGATATTGCGGGTATTACACCTGAGGTCATCCACCTGCGGGCAAATTTTCAACAACGGGCCATGCACGACTCATCCTTGGTCGGCCGGCTTGTAGTACCCCCTCTGAAGGTAAGCAAACTATGGATGAGATCTCCGGTGGGACATTCGACTCATCAGGATGTGGGATAGGATTAATATGTTCCTTATAAGTCTCTCTAAGGCCTTGTTGCTTGAAATAACGACTAACAAAATCATACACAGACAAACCATTGCCGTCGCGCCTGTTACAATAAGCAATTATGTCAAGGATGTGGTGTAGGGTAATGTACTTTTGGTACTGATGAGTATGTATTTTACTTTTTTATCCAGATATATTTTGTTCGAAAACTGGACCAGCCCTGTGTTGCACACGATGGCAGCACACGATCGTGCCCATCGTGGGTTATGATCGTGTGCATATTTCCCACGATCATGGGCTGCTTCTGTCGTGTGTATCCTGCCATGACCATGTGCACACATCATGCACACGATGGTAGCACACGATCGTGCCCATCGTGGGTTACGATCGTGTGCAACTTGCCCACTGCCATGACCGTGTGCACACGACAACATAGACAAAAACATTGAATGATGTGCACATTAGAGCAAAACAATTACCTTATAGCGGCAACAGCATGACGACATGCAGGGCAATACATGGTCCATCGAGGATCAAAATAGCAGCACATGATTGTTGCTAGTAAGTCACAAAATATAAAAATACATAAGCAATTTAAGTTTCATGGTAGGGACATCCCCTTATGTCATGGTCATCATTACGACAAATGCTACACCTCTTCTCCTGCCGGTGCCTTTGCCTCGTTTGTTCATCCATTCCTTGAGGTTCTTCTGGAGGGATATTCAAATACACACAACCTATGGGAATGAATTCTTTGCAAGATTTTTTATTGTGGCCGGTTCCTTTACACCTACCGCACACCTGATGTAACACCCCCAAACCACTCGGGAATATTACAGTGTCGTAGACCCTCTCCATGAGGCTCTACCAGGCTAAATACAGAAACACCACAATACAATACATACCGATATGGGTAATTAAGACCATTAGACTGATTTGGTCTTTTACCACAACATACACATCAATCATACGATACTCTTTCTCTCAACTCATACCCACGCAGGGGCTAACATAAATCAACATTCCCGCATAAGGGGAAAAATAAACACAACGGAAGGACAAAACAAGACATCAACAAATACTCAACACCGGTCTTCATGTGATTAGTATTGTCGTCTTCCATCATCCTTCGTAACGATCCTGTGAATTTCTCCCCAACAACCTGCAAGTACCTGGACGCAAAACAGACATCCACCCCCCGAATACTCGGGGGTTAGCAAAACTCCACTGTTTTGCTAGTGCAAGTATAAATACAAAGACAAGCCTTACATATCATACTCTAAGAACATAGAAATCGTGAATATACTTCCCGAGATAATTCACTTGATCAAAATAATTTGAATTACGAAAGATAAGAATAAAACCATTTTACAACTTACAAAATATTTTACGATCTCGGGAGTTTTTGAAAATATTTGGGGTTTAAGAAGTCTTAAGCCTTTCGAATACTTAGGAACACAGCCCAAAAACCATTTATTTCAAAATACAATTCCGATAACAAAATACGGAGTCCACGACCCAATCATAACATTCCAACCAAAAGCACGGGGGTCCGTGAATCAACTTATTCACATCACATACTCACAAGAATAACCCGACATAAACTACACCGTGTCAAACATTACCATGACAACAGTCTCACAGAACGACAAGAGAGAGCACAACTTTGCAACTTGACCATACGGTTGAACTCAACACACCACAGAGCTACAATACACAGAGCAACCATAGGACTCACGTACCCTTACCAAATTATCACAGTCAAGGGACAAATCACACACAACACATTTACTGGTGCCATTCCAGCCAAGTACGATACCATTTGGACTGCCATTCTAATCAGACGAAATATGCGTCAAAAATCACAATTCTCCAACAAACATTTCAAAGTTAACCTTGGTACGAGACTCACAGCCACTGTACCCCGCAGAGCCCCATCGGACATCCCTGGGTGGTTAACCCTAGTTCGCGATACGCACACACACGGCAATACGTATCCCTAGAGGCCCCGTCAGACCGTCCCTAGGTGAACATACACATATCACCCACAACGCCACGGGAAGCCATAACTCGAATACTAGAATATGCATACAAATGATAGGTACTTCGCTAGAATGGCCACTTTAACTGACATATACTCACAATTAATGTCACACAACAACAAGCAAATACCAATGCCAAACAACACCAAGTGTCCCAACCTCCTTACGAAGGAGCAACAACTAATATAACACAACGTTACATATTCACCGTACAATTACACATCTCAATACACAATCCTCGGCAAATAATTACAGTCTACTAAATTCACTAAAATATGTTCAATATCTTCCATCACACAACACTGATACACATAATCAGAAAACTCCTAAATTTTACCGAAATAGGGTTTTGAGGATTATACCTTGATTCGGAGGAAAAGGATGATTAGATGTTGTTAATCCACACCAAGACTTGATGATTATGTTGTAGGATGAAAGAATGACGAACTCCCATGAGGAATCGCCCGTAATCGCCTCCAAGAACTCGGGATCGCGAAGGAGAAGAAAGAGCAAAGCGCTATGAAATAACACGCCACGCCTAAATACATGCCTTTGTTACGACCATAAAATCAGGTCCATGACGTCCGTAATATCTTTGGCCATTACGGCCATAACATCTTTGGCCATTACGGCGTAACATGCCGCATTCGCAACAGATTCCCCTTCGCCGTCGATTCGAACAACCTCAAAATGCGACGACTCGAAAGGTGCGACATAGCGCTAATGAAGAGTCCTCAACAACGAGTGAAAGCGCTAAACAAACGTGCAATTCCGGCAACTCGGAAGTGATAAAAAAAATGAGTATGAAAATAATTACCCAAAACTTTGGGAAATTACAAAATAGCCCGAACGTCCGAAAAGTCACGATACATGATCGAATAACCAAACCAAAGTTTACAACACGTATAACAAGGCTAAACAGACTTGCGAAAAACACAAAATGACAGTTTCGAATGAGATTTGTAAGAATTGAACTCAAATGCGGAAAAGTCATCCAAAAAGCATGGAACTCAGCAGAGCGACACCGAAACGAACTCGGATATCGAGAACTACAGAATTAATAATTCTCAGAATGATGGAACGGTCACAAACGAGCTACTAAAATGGACTCCCGCCAAAAAGATGAAAATTACCGAAAATCGATATTGCGGGTATTACACCTGAGGTCATCCACCTGCGGGCAAATTTTCAACAACGGGCCATGCACGACTCATCCTTGGTCGGCCGGCTTGTAGTACCCCCTCTGAAGGTAAGCAAACTATGGATGAGATCTCCGGTGGGACATTCGACTCATCAGGATGTGGGATAGGATTAATATGTTCCTTATAAGTCTCTCTAAGGCCTTGTTGCTTGAAATAACGACTAACAAAATCATACACAGACAAACCATTGCCGTCGCGCCTGTTACAATAAGCAATTATGTCAAGGATATGGTGTAGGGTAATGTACTTTTGGTACTGATGAGTATGTATTTTACTTTTTTATCCAGATATATTCTGTTCGAAAACTGGACCAGCCCTGTGTTGCACACGATGGCAGCACACGATCGTGCCCATCGTGGGTTATGATCGTGTGCATATTTCCCACGATCATGGGCTGCTTCTGTCGTGTGTATCCTGCCATGACCATGTGCACACATCATGCACACGATGGTAGCACACGATCGTGCCCATCGTGGGTTACGATCGTGTGCAACTTGCCCACTGCCATGACCGTGTGCACACGACAACATAGACAAAAACATTGAATGATGTGCACATTAGAGCAAAACAATTACCTTATAGCGGCAACAGCATGACGACATGGAATCTGATCCAAATCAAACTCACGAAAACAACATGTCCAGGTTCGAAGGTCGACCTCATAAGAAACTTTGTTTTCTTCGACTTTATAAACAAGTGAGGTGGTAGCTCGAACGGTAAGAGTCAGACTTGCTTGCACAGAGTTAGAGAGCTTTTAAAAAGTGTGCATTGTCAACTCATGGTCTCTTGATGTAGCTTCTCCCCACTTCTCATCAAACCAATTCTCTAAAATTAGGCGAAATATATCAAGTAACGAGCAAACAGCTAAACGCCTCGCCCACAACATACGATTATTAAAGCATTCAACAACATTGGATGTCAAGAAGTTATAGCGTCGTACCGGATATTTCGACCTAGCCCATCTCTCTAGCCCAATTTCAGAAAGGCGTCTGGGAGCCCCATTAGGGCTTTCAATATGTAGTTTCGAAAAGTAATTTTCAAACACTTCTTCACGATGCGTATTGGCAGCAGTTCTAAAGAGTCCTATAGCATGAGCACCGTAGGAGGTCAGATTTTTTGCAAGATGGTGATAGCACAACCCATGGAATGCATTCAGATAGACAGCTCGAAAAGCATTCTGAATGCTTTTATATTGGTCACTCACAATTAGTAAATCTTCCATCGGATTGTAGCATATGCGCAGGTTATACAGAAAATAAGTCCAAGACTCGTCGTTCTCAATCGGACCGAGACCAACTGCAAGAGGAAATACTTGCTCGTTCCTGTCAAATGTGATGGCCGCAAATAGAGTTCCTTTATTCCCTCCCTTCAGGTGGGTCCCATTAACTATAATCACCGATCGAAGGCACATATCAAATGCCCTAATACTCTATCCGAGTGCAACGAACATGTGGCAAAACACTCCTCCACAAGTCGTCTGCAAATCATAAATTGTCCCTGGATTACATTGTCTTAACAAATGAGCCTCTGATACGACTCATCAAAGCCGTCATATGTATTCTCTATCACTATATTCCTCGTCCGGAGAGCAAAACTGTATAGCATGTCAATGCCGTACTCCCTACACATCTTTGCAATCATCTCCTTTGGCCTCAAAGTTGTAATATCCGCGATTTCGATTTCCGGTAATTTTCTTCTTTGGCGGAAGTCCATATTAGCGAATTTATTGTGACCGTTTCGTTACTCCGAGAATGATTAATTCTACACTTTTTGTCATCCGAGTTTATTTTGGTGTCATTTTATTGAGTCCCGTGTCCTTAAACGACTTTTCCACGTGTGAGTTCGAATTTGTAAAGTCGCCATTAATTCTTGGAAACTCCAAAAATTCTGAATCTTTTTAATATTATAGATCATCAAGTTAGATTTCCAATGGTTCAAACGGTGAGTCAATCAGAGTCCAGACGAAGGAGTTATGGTCGAAATAGCTAAGACTGCACTGTGTATCTTTTGATACTGGAGCGGGCTGTACCGCGGGTCGTGGCCCCTGCTGGCCGGGCCGCGGCACTAAGCCCTGGCTGGGCATTTGTTTTGGTTTTGGGTCGTGGCACACGATCCAAATTAGCCTATTTTTGCGAATTTTGTGAGGATCAAGCTCATTTCATCATTTTTCCTTCTTCCTCTCCTCCTTGGGCGATTTTTGGGCGGCTTATCTTAGGGAATTCATATTATTTAAGTTCTTGGTATGGATTAACAACACCAACAATTGTTCTTCATCCTTAATCCAAGGTAAATTCTTGAAACCCTACTTTTGGGTGATTTGGGGGATTTCGATGTTAGTGTTCGATTCATTCAGTGTCGTTGATTAATTCATAATGGGTATTATTAATCTTAGTAGTATTCATGTTTTTAACATCATTCAATCCCTTGTTCTGCACCGAATCAAAGTGTTTTCTTGATTCCCTAGAATTGACCTTTTGGGAGTTTTATTCTTGATTTCGGTTTCCCTTCGGTTTTGATAAACCGATTGTTGTTAAATGATGTTGTTAAACATGTTTATTGGATTGAATATACATATATTCGGTTCGTGTCAACCCAAATGATGATTTCGGTGTTCTTGAGGTGTAGTGAACATTTAATGTTTGATTAAATGTTCGAATGAGTTTCCTTCGATAGTTTGATGTGGTCTCCGTTGCTTTTGGTCGGGATTCTCGTCATAATCATATTTTTGTTGATTCTTCTGGAGAATTATAGGTACTTGAGGATTCCGAATTGATCTCCGTTTTATGTTGGTGATTCACGTGGTGTTATCTTCGTAGTGTTCGCGGTGCTATCGTATTCTTGATTGTGTACGGGAGTTCGGGGCTGCCCGACCGTTTTCCATTCATCGTCTCATTTCGATCGTGGTTTCGAGGCAAGTATTTTCTTATACGATTTGTGTCCTCCAAATAGAGTTTTACATGTTGGATTTACGATGGTTGGTTTACCCTCGTGAATATGATTTGTGTGAGTTGATTATGATTTGATTATCTTGAACGTTGAAGGTCTTAATGATACCCCCGCTTGTTTAATGTTGTGGAATCGTGTATTCCGTGTTTAATCGTGTTGTTGTATTGTGAAGAGTTCGATAATGGTGTCGGATAAGTGTCCATATCTAGTAAGTATTCTTAATGAACTTACATTCTTAGCATATTAGTATTGCATGAGTAACGTGTGTGTATGCTCACTACGGGTTAGATCCGACGGGGTCTCAGTAGGGGTCCATGGAGGTGTGGATCGACGGTTAATTGTGGTGCATTTTATAATGTGTTTTGGATTATTGGTGTTTCTATAAACGAGTGGTTTTGATCGGTTTTCATGATTGCATGCATTGACTAAGTGTGTAAGAGGTAAGTTGTTCGTTTGGCTTACTTGGCTAGGATGGCGCTAGATTATTTGTCGTTTGTGTTTAAACCTATGGTTGTGGATTTTGATGTTGGAAAACAGACTTTGTTATCGTTATCGTGTACTGTGATTTGATGAGATTTGGGGTGAGATCCCAACGATTTGTAAAGGTCGTTTTATGGAAAGTAATTTTGGGATGAGACCCATTCGTTTTGAAATGGTTATTTTTCAACTAAGGACTTGAGGACCAACAGGGGTTCCACTTTTAAAAATCCCCAAGATGGGGAATTTATTTTCAAACCCTTCGTTGATTGTTTTCTAATTAATAAAGCCTCTCGGGGAGGTTTTGGTGGTTATTTGTCGTATCCGATTGGTGATTTCTATTTGTTTGTTACATTTCGTATGATTACATACTTGCACTAGCAAAATAGTGGAATTTTGCTAACCCCCGAGAAATCGGGGGTGGATGTCTGTTTTGCATTAAGGTTTGGGGAGCATGACATATGGTCGGCATGAAGGATGATGAAAGACGATTGATACTAATCACATGAGGATCCATACAATGTCGTATTGGTTTGGTTGTACTTTATTTCCGCTGCAGTGTTTTACCCATTGTACGGGAGTGTGTTATGTTTTGACCCCTGCGTGGGCATGGTTTGAGATTGAGTTGTATGTATTTATTGAAAGACCAAATCGGTCTATTGAGTCTCTTTATCCTTAAATGCATTGTTGAGTTGTTCGATGTGGTTACCAACCTGGTAGATCCTTGAGGAAAGGTTCTACGGCGTGTAATATCCCTGAGCGGATTGGGGGTGTTACATAAATGGTATCGGAGCTTTAAGTTGTGGAAACCTAGGCTGTCGAATTTAGTAATGTCTGTTGAGTTTTTGTCTCGTTGGATTTTATCTGACTGAGTCGTGTCGCGATGCGTCGTCTGAGTTTGTTGGTCGTGATTAGTATCATGGGGCGATCATCATCTTCGTGCGACCTGTGGATGTAAGTCTCCCTTCCTTATATTGTGCCTCGTGTGACACGAGCTATTTGTATGATTATTCGTTAAGTGATGGAATCCTTCTATGGATTTTGATTCCGTGATATGTGGGTATTCGACTCTTATATTTTATATATATGAGGAGCGGTGTCGCTGCTAATGTATTTTCGAACTGTATTTTATCCGCTGCGTGAGTTCTTTCAAAATGACTTTCAGTATTTTGCAAACTGAGTTTTATTTCGTAAAATTGATTCCCTAAATCGAGTTTTGGCATTTTGGCCTTGAATGTTTTATGACGGTTTGATAAATAATTTTGTGAGTTTTGGGAAATACTACCGTCATCGTCCTTTTGGCGTATTTTGATATGGTTTTGTAAACGGTTTTTAACCTGGTGGGTTCTGGTGCAGAATCCATGGCGTGTAATATTATCGACTGTTTGTTTTCCAGTAAAGATATGTATTTTCTTGATTTTGAATGTTTTGATGCGTGTACTATGATGTGTTTAAGCATATGTCGATATGTGTGAGTTTTGGGCATTCTGGCCTATTGAATTTCTGAAAACCTTGAGTATCTTAGAAAATAAATTTCGAGACGTACTTTTCAAATGGGTTATTTTCTCGCGGTATTTTCAAGATGCCTACTAGTGCCACTGTAGGTTTCAAAAATTTTCCACTTTGAGGACCAAAATATTTTGAGATATTTTCAAAGATTTAAAAGCGCATTTGCTTAGACTCGAGGGTCGAATATTTCAGAAAGTTTTTCACCAAAAGAAAGGTGTCCTCATTTTTTTTTAAAATGCAAGATGGTTTTTCAAAGTCTCGATGACGATGTTTGAACTATTTTTTTCGATATATGATACTCAAGATCAACTGGTGTTTCCAAATTATTTTCAAAAGGTGGTTTTTGTTTTTAAAACCTATTATTTCCTGTTACGGTCGGGAATGTGTGTGTGACGTTAGCATTGTTGTTAGGGTGTTGACCCTCTGATTTGTGATTGAGCTGGTGGTGTGAGCGGATTGAGTCGTTCGCCACACATTTGTTGTGTTAGCCCTCTGTGAGAGGTGAGATGTTAGTGTTGAATGTTGTCGCCTCATGGTGATTTGTGCGTCATCGCACATGTGCAAGCTGTTAGAGCTTGGGTTTGTATGATTGTGTGTATCTGTGATTGTTCCATAATGTGTCGGTTGCTTGTTGTATTGTTAGTTGCTTCAGTTGTTTTGAGTTTCGGGGATGACATTTATTTTATAAGAGGTCGAATGTAATACCCATATTATTTTGACTTCTGCATTTTTCTCTTTCTCCATTCTATCGACTCGCTTGTGTTTGTTGGTACTTTCTGAACTTGTTCGGTGTCTCAGTTGTCATCGTTCGAACAGGTTGTGATCTTGTTTTGGATCGATCTGGTTATCGCTGTGACTTTTCCGAGTTCGGTTCGATTCTTGTGAACCTTGCTCGAAAGTAACATCTTTTGATTTCTACTAGCTCTTTTAATGCCTTGAGTTGAAGTGTGAACTTCGGAGTCGTTTGGCCAAAAAGATTGAAGGGTTAAATAAAAACCCGCCTAAAATAACTTTCACTCATTTGCACACATTTGTGGTTTCGAATAAGATACCAAGGCAAGTTCTAGAGTCTTAAAACGTGAATGATACACTCGACAATGAAACTTGCATATTTATTGATGCACGAAGGCTCAAAATCTCACAAGTTAAGATTTGTTCATACCTCCAAGATATTAAATCATTTATTTAATTCCACGCCTTTTTGATTATCTACAATTTTTCCTCGTCAAATTATCCTCGACTTATATATCAAAATAACAAAATAAATCCCGAGGTATCCAAGATAAGAGTTCATTCTTTCGAGTTTCATCAAAGTATAAGTTACTCAAAACACACCAAGTTCAATAACATCACACCAAAAAATTGAAAATTAAAACAAATAAAGAGAAACAACAAACAAAAACAAAAACAAACAAACAATATAACTATATCTTGACCCAATTTCTCCCCCAAACTTGAATTAAAGAAATGGCCCTGCTGGACATGCCATTCATGCGTTTGTAATATCCGAATTTATTACGGTGTATTTCATCTGTATTCAAACCCTGTATTATTCGGATTTGTGGTTTTGATTATTGGAGTATGATATTTCTTGCATTGATATCTTTGAACATAAGTATAACAACATGCAAAATTTCTCATGCAAACTCGTGATAGCGCACGCTAAGAATGTAGCTTAACGCGCGCTATCGAGCTACTACTAGCGCACGCTATGTGTGTAGGAGTTGCGTGCGCTAAGCACTCAATTATTGAGCGGGACGGCTAGCACATGCGCCAGCCGGGACATGGGTCCGGATAAGATTCCCGCGGACGAACCTGGACAGATTTGGAGTCAACGCTTATTAGCATGTGCTAAGTATTGTATGCTAGCGTGCGCTAATTAGCTAAAGTGCAGAATATTATAAATGAGACAACAACCCATTTTGGCTTACACTTCATTCGTCCATTCTTCATTCTTGAGAGGCCAGAGAGCTATAATAATCCTTCTACACACTTAGAACACATCTTATTGATCCTTGTATATTGGTTATCACTTGTGAGTGATCATTGAAGTGGAGTAGCACCTTGGACTGGCATACAACCAACCGGAGTCGGATTCTACCTTACGGTTCAGTGATTTTCATCATATTAAGGTATGTTCAACCTATCTCCAGACTTAGAGTTGGATTCTAAAGAATTGGATGATCATGTTAACGAGATATTGATTTTCATTAGTGAATTATCCAAAGTACATCATGTTTGGAATATTGAGATGAATAGGCCTTAAGTACCTTGATTATGAACATCATGATTCGAATCTTATTACATTGAACAAGTAGAGGAAGCTTCTATCATTGGTAATCCGAATCTAGTAGATGACTTCATAACAATCATGGACTTGACTTTTACATCATTATTGCTAGATGAATCTAAGGGATTGATCATGGAAGGATTTATCTAGTATAGATGGAATGTTAAACAACTACAGTATGATAATTTTGATTGATATAAAGGTGTTGATATCAACCGTTAAGCCTTTCGAATTGTCGTATGAAGATTTGTAGTCGAAATAGATTATGGTTTCATAATAGTATACTTATTCTTGAATCCGAAGTTGTTGTTATCCGTAAGATCATTCATAGCCATATGAACATGATATTCATGGAGGTAACATGAATTAACACTGAGGATTTCATTTGGTTTGATCATGTTAAGGTCCGTCTACTGCCCAGTAGTAAACTGCCATGCACAGTTAGCGCACGCTAAGCTATGTAAATTAACGTGCGCTATCGAGCATCAGTTAACGTACGCTACGTTTGGTACGTAACGTACGCTAGGCCATCAGACGAGTCAGTCAGCTGATCAGTGAAGTACTGACCATGCATAGTTAGCGTACGCTAGGATTTGTTGTTTGCGTGCGCTATCGAGTAGACTTAACGCACGCTATACAAAGTACTTAGCGTGCGCTAAGCAGTTCAGACAGATTTCATTTTATGAGCTTTTGGCCGTAAATCGAATTGTTAGACATTCGTACGACGTGAGATAAATCCTATATTATTTCTTTTGTTAAGGTTTGAGCTTGTTACGTGATTGATTGAGGGGGGACGACCTTCAAGTGTTCATTTTCGTGGAAGTATTGTTCTTGTCTTCATCGAGGCAAGTACCTTATTTGTTTTATGTATTGATGTTATACATATTGTCGTGCATGTATGTCGTTGTTGTATGTCCACCTCGTGTTGGTCCGACGGGATCATTGGGGGATCTATGCTAGCGTGCACTGGATCATCGGACGGGTTTTTCCACCACGGGTTGGTCTGACGGGATCATCGTGGGTTCTAAGCAGTGAACGCTGGATCGACGGAATTACCATATGTATGTTGTGATATCATGTTGTGATTATCAGTTGAGTATATTATGTATGAGTTTCTCGCAGGAGAAGACTCGTTTGACATTTTATAATTTACGTTATTATTATTCTGCGTGTGACGTTGAATAATATGTTGTGGTACTTGTACTAGCATCGTTGTGCTAACCCCTTCGGGGGTGAACATTTTATTTATGTTCAGGATCCAGGAGAGCGGGGAAACAACCACTGGAGCTGCATGACGACGAGGGTGCAGAGTGATGTTTTGGCCGGGTTCATTTGTCTGTTGTTTATTGGTTATTTCAATAAGTACTCGTGTACGAAGTCATTTATGATGAATTTGAATTTGGTGATGTATTATTAAGTTTTTGTTGAACAATTGTATTATTCCGTATTTGGTCAGAACTGTTGTATCTTAATTCCATTATTTCCATTCGTTAGTACCTTTTAATGTCTGTTCAATTCTTCAGCCTTGTAAATCCTTATGTAAAGGATTTACGGCGCTGTAATATTCCTGAATATATCGGGGGTATTACATAATATGGTATCGGAGCTAAGATTATGGATCTTGGCCATTGGGTTAAAATAGGGGTCACTTACGTCTTTTGAGGTAACCGGCCGTGAATGACGTCACTGCACTGCCTACGTCTTCATGCGAATGGTGGTTGTAAGTTCCTAAATTCTATCTCGTTCTTTACATGTCGTGTCTCTTTATACTCGAATATTAGAACGATGTTGTTTCCTGTATATTGAGTATTTATGCTTACAGTATGTTGAGAGGCGGACGTGGACGTGGTCGTGGATGCGGACAAAGAAATGCTGAAAGGAAAGCGTCGCCTTCTAATCAGGCCAGTCATAGCTCAGGCGAGCCGCAACAATCTATTAATAACGAACCAGAACCTGCTGTACCAGAGATCCTTCGTCAAGTGGTGAACCAGATGACTCAGTTCGCGCAACTCGTGGACCGAATGCAAGTGGCGGTGGGACTACAGCAGGGAGAAGGACAGCAAGGGATCCCAGACATGGGAAATCGAGGTGACCGATGGCTGCAAGAGGTGGCGAAGATGTAACCACCCAAATTCGACGGTATTTCTGAGACTCCCACCTGGGACCATTGGTTGAAGGAACTGGAGAAAATCTTTGCCGGAATTAACTACCCAGACGACCGGAGAGCCTCTATCGCGCAATACTTTCTGATAGGGGAAGCGTCCGAATGGTGGGAAGCCATCCGGTCTGTAGACCATGATGCTGATTGGACAGAATTTAGATTGATGATGGAAGCTCAGTATTGCCCTCGTCCTGTGAGGGAAGCCAAAGTTCGGGAGTTTTTCTCCGCTCAACCTTCAGATGTGCCAGTATCCCAGGCAATTAAGACGTTTAACCAGCAGCTGGCATTTGTTCGACATCTGGTCAGAACAGATGCAGAAATGATGATCCATTTCGATATGAGAATGAAACCATAAATCCAGAGTTACATGTCCGGATTTGAATGTACCACACTCCGTCAATACCAGGATAAGGCGTTGGCGTATGAGATCAAGGAAGCAGTTATGGAGAAATTTTCGGAATCCAAGAAACAGAAAGTCTATGGTACTTTTACAGAGCACAAGAACAGCGGGCCCCGTAAGGCCCAGTCATCCTTTCACTCTTTCAAGAAACCTCCGCACCCAGTTAAGAGCGGAAAGAACATCGGAGCAACATCAACTATTACTGATGTTACCAGGAAATGCTTTAACTGCGCCCAGATGGGGCACTATCGACGGAATTGCCCCCTACCTGCCGTGACTTGTTTTGATTGTGGTCGAGAGGGACATCGTGCGGTGTTTAGTGAAGAGGCTGCAAAGTCTTTTAGAGCCCGTACACCACAGCCAGTCCAGAAGGAAGCCAGTATCCAACAGACGCAGCAAAGTGTTCAGATGCCTCAAAATTTTGGCTGCGGACGAGGCAGAGGACAATGGGACCGAAAGGGGACATCGAGTGCCGGATCTGCTCCCCCACGTCTATACGAGATGAGGAGGACAGACGACCAGGATGCTGCTATCGCATCAGGTACTGTCCAGATCCTTTCCCAGCCAGTTAGCGTTTTATTCGATACCGGAGCTACGCATTCTTTTATATCTTTGTCTTGTGTAAATCGTTTGAATATTTCCGGTTTTCATACTTGTGAACCTTATATTGTTGGTTTACCGGTGGAGAGAGGATTGTCGGGAACTTAGAAACTAGAAATTTCCCTGTATCATTTGGAGGCAGAGAGTGGCTCTCAAATTTGATTGTAATAGAAATGCAAGGAGACGACCTGATACTCGGAGACGATTGGCTTAATCGATACAGAGCAATTGTAAACTACCGAAGGAGGAATATCTCGCTGATCGCTGACGATGGTTCCAAATTGCTTGAGGATGGAAACCGGAAGCTCGGGAAAATTGATCAAGGCGATGAAAGTCACAAATTGTTGAAACAAGGTCAGATCGGATCTCGGTGTTATGCAATGAAGAAAGAAGACGAAATTGCGGAACTTTCATCCATTCCTGTTGTGAACGAATTTCTAGATGTATTTCCTGACGAGTTACCTGGACTACCTCCACGAAGGGATGTAGAATTTACCATTGAGCTGGAACCCGGAGCTACACCAATTTCTAAGGCGTCGTATCGTATGGCACCTACTGAGATGTACGAACTGAAAAAGCAGCAGGAGGAGTTACTGGACAAAGGCTATATTCAGCCAAGCGTTTCGCCCTGGGGAGCGCCAGTACTTTTTGTCCGAAAGAAGGATGGATCGCTTTGACTGTGTATTGACGATCGAGAGCTGAACAAGATGACGATTAAGAATAAATATCCGTTGCCACAGATTGATGATTTATTTGACCAGTTGCAAGGAGAAATAGTATTTTCTAAAATCGATCTGAGATCAGGATACCATCAGCTAAGGATTAAGGAATCAGATGTTCCAAAGTCAGCATTCAGAACTCGCTACGGACACTATGAGTTTGTAGTGATGCCATTTGGTCTCACTAATGCACCTGCTGTATTCATGTAGTTGATGAACCGAGTGTTCATCGAATATTTGGATAAATTTGTGGTCGTGTTCATTGATGACATTCTGGTGTATTCTAAGAACCCGGAAGAACATGCGCAGCATTTGCGAATTGTATTAGAACTGTTGAGAAGCGAGCAACTGTACGCCAAACTCTCTAAGTGTGAATTTTGGCTGAAGGAAGTAATGTTCCTCGGCCATGTAGTATCATCTAAAGGAGTCCGAGTAGACCCTCAGAAAATCGAAGCAATTATGGATTGGAAACCTCCAAAGAATGTGAAAGAAGTCCGAAGCTTCTTAGGACTTGCTGGGTATTATCGTCGATTCGTGGAAGGGTTTTCTAAAATTTCCCGCCCACTTACTCGACTCCTGCAGAAAACTCAAAAGTTTGAGTGGAACGAGTCGTGTCAGACTAGTTTTGATGAGTTAAAGAAGAGATTGACGACGGCACCGATTCTATCACTTCCACAGGGAACTGGGGGATTTATAGTTTACAGTGATGCTTCGAACCAAGGACTCGGGTGCGTATTGATGCAGAATGACAAGGTGATCGCTTATGCGTCGCAACAGCTGAAACCTTATGAAGTGAATTACCCAACACATGATTTGGAGCTAGCAGCAGTAGTTTTTGCTTTGAAGATCTGGAGGCATTATCTGTACGGGACTCACTGTCAGATCTTTACGGATCACAAGAGTCTCAAGTACATCTTCAGTCAGAAAGAGTTGAACATGCGGCAAAGAAGATGGTTAGAACTGATTAAGGACTATGACTTGGAGATTTTGTATCATCCAGGCAAAGCGAATGTAGTGGCCGATGCACTCAGCCGCAAGCCTATTTCTATTCAGATGCTGGAGACTCTGACCTCCCAACTTAGCCTTCAACGAGAGATGATTCGAGAAGGAATTGAAGTGTGGTTACAAAGAGTCCAAGGACAACTGTGCGTGATGGAAATAACTTCATCATTAACCGAAGAAATCAAATCTAGACAGGCAGATGATCCTCTGATGATTCGGTTACGTGATGAAGTGATCAAAGTGAAGGCCCACGGATTCGTAATTCATGATGATGGAGTTTTGAGATTTCGAACCGACTGCTCCCGATGTCAATGTTCAAACAGACGATTATGAAGGAAGCTCGCGATTCGCCTATTCTATCCACCCGGCCCAAGAAATGTATAAGGACTTGAAGCAGAATTTCTGGTGGGGCAACATGAAGAAAGATGTAGCGGACTATGTTTCGAAATGCTTGACTTGTCAGCAGTTTAAGATCGAGCATCAACGGCCTGCCGGAATGTTGAAGCCGCTCCCAATTCCTGAATGGAAGTGGGAGGACATATCGATGGACTTTATCACCAGTATGCCGAGAACCAAGACAGGAATGAACATGATTTGGGTGATAGTTGATCGTTTAACCAAATCAGCTCATTTTCTAGGCATTAAGGACACGTGGGGACCAGAGAGGTTGGCACGAGTATTTATTTCGAAGATAGTTCGATTGCATGGTACGCCGAAGACCATTATTTCTGATCGAGATGGCCGTTTTGTGTCTCACTTTTGGAAAGCAGTTCATAAGGCCTTGGGGACCGAATTGAACTTCAGTACAGCTTATCACCCGCAGACTGACGGACAATCCGAGAGGACCATTCAAATGGTGGAGGATATGCTGAGGGCTTGTGCCTTAAATTGGTATTGGGAAGTTCATCTACCATTGATTGAATTTACCTACAACAATAGTTGGCATGCTTCCATTAAGATGGCACCATTCGAGGCATTATACGGGAGGAGATGCAGATCGCCCCTATGCTGGGACGATTCATCAGACTTGATCGGAACAGAACCAGAGTTGATCGTGCAGACTCGAGAGAAGATAGCCCTGATTCGTGAAAGGATGTTGACCGCCCAGAGTCGCCAGAAATCTTACGTAGATGTACTTCGTCGCCCATTGGAGTTTAGTACTGGAGACCACGTACTTTTGAAAGTTTCTCCTACTCGAGGAATTTTTCGTTTTGGAAGGAAGGGAAAGCTGAGTCCGAGATATATCGGACCATTTGAGATCCTTGAGAGAGTTGGAGAGTTGGCATACAGGTTGGCATTGCCGCCGTCATTGTGCCATGTTCATAACGTGTTCCACGTATCCCAGTTACGGAGGTATATACCAGATCCCAGTCATATCATTGATTTCGGCGAGATCGAAGTCGCGCAGGATGGGATGTTTGAAGAAAGACCGGTCAAGATACTCGAGAGTCGAGTTAAGCAGTTGAGGAACAAACCAATCATTTTGGTCAAAGTTCAATGGTCACGCCATGGAGTGGAAGAAGCCACATGGGAAACGGAAGCTGGTATGAAGTCCAGATATCCCGAGTTATTCTCGTCTTGAGTTTCGGGACGAAACTCATTTTTTGTAGGAGAGTATGTAATATCCGGATTTATTACGGTGTATTTCATCTGTATTCAAACTCTGTATTATTCGGATTTATGGTTTTGATTATTGGAGTATGATATTTCTTGCATTGATATCTTTGTACATAAGTATAACAACATGCAAAATTTCTCATCCACACTCGTGATAGCGCACGCTAAGAATGTAGCTTAACGCGCGCTATCGAGCTACTACTAGCGCACGCTATGTGTGTAGGAGTTGCGTGCGCTAAGCACTCAATTATTGAGCGGGACGGCTAGCACATGCGCCAGTCGGGACATGGGTCCGGATAAGATTCCCACGGACGAACCTGGACAGATTTGGAGTCAACGCTTATTAGCGTGCGCTAAGTATTGTATGCTAGCGTGCGCTAATTAGCTAAAGTGCAGAATATTATAAATGAGACAACAACCCATTTTGGCTTACACTTCATTCGTCCATTCTTCATTCTTGAGAGGCCATAGAGCTATAATAATCCTTCTACACACTTAGAACACATCTTATTGATCCTTGTTTATTGGTTATCACTTGTGGGTGATCATTGAAGTGGAGTAGCACCTTGGAGTGGCATACAACCAACTGGAGTCGGATTCTACCTTACGATTCAGTGATTTTCATCATATTAAGGTATGTTCAACCTATCTCTAGACTTAGAGTTGGATTCTAAAGAATTGGATGATCATGTGAACGAGATATTGATTTTCATTAGTGAATTATCCAAAGTACATCATGTTTGGAATATTGAGATGAATAGGCCTTAAGTACCTTGATTATGAACATCATGATTCGAATCTTATTACATTGAACAAGTAGAGGAAGCTTCTATCATTGGTAATCTGAATCTAGTAGATGACTTCATAACAATCATGGACTTGACTTTTACATCATTATTGTTAGATTAATCTAAGGGATTGATCATGGAAGGATTTATCTAGTATAGATGGAATGTTAAACAACTACAGTATGATAATTTTGATTGATATAAAGGTGTTGATATCAACCGTTAAGCCATTCGAATTGTCGTATGAAGATTTGTAGTCGAAATGGATTATGGTTTCATAATAGTATACTTATTCTTGAATGCGAAGTTTTTGTTATCCGTAAGATCATTCATAGCCATATGAACATGATATTCATGGAGGTAACATGAATTAACACTGAGGATTTCATTTGGTTTGATCATGTTAAGGTCCGTCTACTGCCCAGTAGTAAACTGCCATGCACAGTTAGCGCATGCTAAGCTATGTAAATTAATGTGCGCTATCGAGCATCAGTTAACGTACGCTACGTTTGGTACGTAACGTACGCTAGGCCATCAGACGAGTCAGTCAGTTGATCAGTGAAGTACTGACCATGCATAGTTAGCGTACGCTAGGCTTTGTTGTTTGTGTGCGCTATCGAGTAGACTTAACGCACGCTACACAGAGTACGTAGCGTGCGCTAAGTAGTTCAGACAGATTTCATTTTATGAGCTTTTGGCCGTAAATCGAATTGTTAGACATTCATACGACGTGAGATAAATCCTATATTATTTCTTTTGTTAAGGTTTGAGCTTGTTACGTGATTGATTGAGGGGGGGCGACCTTAAAGTGTTCGTTTTCGTGGAAGTATTGTTCTTGTCTTCATCGAGGCAAGTACCTTATTTGTTTTATGTATTGATATTATACATATTGTCGTGCATGTATGTCGTTGTTGTATGTCCACCTCGTGTTGGTCCGACAGGATCATTGGGGGATCTATGCTAGCGTGCGCTGGATCATCGGACGGGTTTTTCCACCACGGGTTGGTCTGACGGGATCATCGTGGGTTCTAAGCAGTGAACGCTGGATCGACGGAATTACCATATGTATGTTGTGATATCATGTTGTGATTATCAGTTGAGTATATTATGTATGAGTTTCTCGCAGGAGAAGACTCGTTTGACATTTTATCATTTACGTTATTATTATTCTGCGTGTGACGTTGAATAATATGTTGTGGTACTTGTACTAGCATCGTTGTGCTAACCCCTTCGGGGGTGAACATTTTATTTATGTTCAGGATCCAGGAGAGCGGGGAAACAACCACTGGAGCTGCATGACGACGAGGGTGCAGAGTGATGTTTTGGCCGGGTTCATTTGTCTGTTGTTTATTGGTTATTTCAGTAAGTACTCGAGTAAGAAGTCATTTATGATGAATTTGAATTTGGTGATGTATTATTAACTTTCTGTTGAACAATTGTATTATTCAGTATTTGGTCAGAACTGTTGTATCTTAATTCCGTTATTTCCATTCGTTAGTACCTTTTAATGTCTGTTCAATTCTTCAGCCTTGTAAATCCTTATGTAAAGGATTTACGGCGCTGTAATATTCCTGAATATATCGGGGGTGTTACAGAATATGGTATCGGAGCTAAGATTATGGATCTTGGCCATTGGGTTAAAATAGGGGTCACTTACGTCTTTTGAGGTAACCGGCCGTGAATGACGTCATTGCACTGCCTACGTCTTCATGCGAATGGTGGTTGTAAGTTCCTAAACTCTATCTCGTTCTTTACATGTCGTGTCTCTTTATACTCGAATATTAGAACGATGTTGTTTCCTGTATATTGAGTATTTATGCTTACAGTATGTTGAGAGGCGGACGTGGACGTGGTCGTGGACGCGGACGAAGAAATGCTGAAAGGAAAGCGTCGCCTTCTAATCAGGCCAGTCATAGCTCAGGCGAGCCACAACAATCTATTAATAACGAACTGTAACTCCGTACTGCAGATCCTTCGTCAAGTGTTGAACCAGATGACTCAGTTCGCCCAAGTCGTGGACCGAATGCAAGTGGCGGTGGGACTACAGTAGGGAGAAGGACAGCAAGGGATCCCAGACATGGGAAATCGAGGTGACCGATGGCTGCAAGAGGTGGCGAAGATGAAACCACCCAAATTCGACGGTATTTCTGAGACTCCCACCTGGGACCATTGGTTGAAGGAACTGGAGAAAATCTTTGCCGGAATTAACTGCCCAGACGACCGGAGAGCCTCTATCGCGCAATACTTTCTAATAGGGGAAGCGTCCGAATCGTGGGAAGCCATCCGGACTGTAGACCATGATGCTGATTGTACAGAGTTTAGATTGATGATGGAAGCTCAGTATTGCCCTCGTCCTGTGAGGGAAGCCAAAGTTCGGGAGTTTTTCTCCGCTCAACCTTCAGATGTGCCAGTATCCCAGGCAATTAAGACGTTTAACCAGCAGCTGGCATTTGTTCGACATCTGGTCAGAACAGATGCAGAAATGATGATCCATTTCGATATGAGAATGAAACCATAAATCCATAGGTACATGTCCGGATTTGAATGTACCACACTCCGTCAATACCAGGATAAGGCGTTGGCGTATGAGATCAAGGAAGCAGTTATGGAGAAATTTTCGGAATCCAAGAAACAGAAAGTCTCTGGTACTTTTACAGAGCACAAGAACAGCGGGCCCCGTAAGGCCCAGTCATCCTTTCACTCTTTCAAGAAACCTCCGCACCCAGTTAAGAGCGGAAAGAACATCGGAGCAACATCAACTATTACTGATGTTACCGGGAAATGCTTTAACTGCGCCCAGACGGGGCACTATCGACGGAATTGCCCCCTACCTGCCGTGACTTGTTTTGATTGTGGTGGAGAGGGACATCGTGCGGTGTTCTGTGAATAGGCTGCAAAGTCTTTTAGAGCCCGTACACCACAGCCAGTCCAGAAGGAAGCCAGTATCCAACAGACGCAGCAAAGTGTTCAGATGCCTCAAAATTTTGGCTGCGGACGAGGCAGAGGACAATGGGACCGAAAGGGGACATCGAGTGCCGGATCTGCTCCCACGCCTCATGCGAGATGAGTAGGACAGACGACTGTGATCTTCTTTGCCGCATCGTGCATCGTCCGATCCTTTCCCAGCCAGTTAGCGTTTTATTCGATACCGGAGCGACGCATTCTTTTATATCTTTGTCTTGTGTAAATCGTTTGAATATTTCCGGTTTTCATACTTGTGAACCTTATATTGTTGGTTTACCGAGTGGAGAGAGGATTGTCGGGAACTTAGAAACTAGAAATTTCCCTGTATCATTTGGAGGCAGAGAGTGGCTCTCAAATTTGATTGTAATAGAAATGCAAGGAGACGACCTGATACTCGGAGACGATTGGCTTAATCGATACGGAGCAATTGTAAACTACCGAAGGAGGAATATCTCGCTGATCGCTGACGATGGTTCCGAAATTCTGTTTGAGGGATGGAAACCGGGAAGCTCAAGAAAATTGATCAAGGCGATGAAAGCTGTCAAATTGTTGAAACAAGGCTGTACCGGATACTGGTGTTATGCAATGAAGAAAGAAGACCAAATTGCGGAACTTTCATCCATTCCTGTTGTGAACGAATTTCCAGATGTATTTCCTGACGAGTTACCTGGACTACCTCCACGAAGGGATGTAGAATTTACCATTGAGCTGGAACCCGGAGCTACACCAATTTCTAAGGCGCCGTATCGTATGGCACCTACTGAGATGTACGAACTGAAAAGCAGTGGAGGAGTTCTTGGACAAAGGCTATATTCACCAAGCGTTTACCACGGGAGCGCCAGTACTTTTTGTCCGAAAGAAGGATGGATCGCTTCGACTGTGTATTGACTATCGAGAGCTGAACAAGATGACGATTAAGAATAAATATCCGTTGCCACAGATTGATGATTTATTTGACCAGTTGCAAGGAGCAATAGTATTTTCTAAAATCGATCTGAGATCAGGATACCATCAGCTAAGGATTAAGGAATCAGATGTTCCAAAGTCAACATTCAGAACTCGCTACGGACACTATGAGTTTGTAGTGATGCCGTTTGGTCTCACTAATGCACCTGCTGTATTCATGTAGTTGATGAACCGAGTGTTCATCGAATATTTGGATAAATTTGTGGTCGTGTTCATTGATGACATTCTGGTGTATTCTAAGAACCCGGAAGAACATGCGCAGCATTTGCGAATTGTATTAGAACTGTTGAGAAGCGAGCAACTGTACGCCAAACTCTCTAAGTGTGAATTTTGGCTGAAGGAAGTAATGTTCCTCGGCCATGTAGTATCAGCTAAAGGAGTCCGAGTAGACCCTCAGAAAATCGAAGCAATTATGGATTGGAAACCTCCAAAGAATGTGAAAGAAGTCCGAAGCTTCTTAGGACTTGTTGGGTATTATCGTCGATTCGTGGAAGGGTTTTCTAAAATTTCCCGCCCACTTACTCGACTCCTGCAGAAAACTCAAAAGTTTGAGTGGAACGAGTCGTGTCAGACTAGTTTTGATGAGTTAAAGAAGAGATTGACGACGGCACCGATTCTATCACTTCCACAGGGAACTGGGGGATTTATAGTTTACAGTGATGCTTCGAACCAAGGACTCGGGTGCGTATTGATGCAGAATGACAAGGTGATCGCTTATGCGCAACAGTGAAACCTTATGAAGTGAATTACCCAACCCATGATTTGGAGCTAGCAGCGGAGTTTTTGCTTTGAAGATCTGGAGGCATTATCTCAGACGGACTCACCGCGGATCTTTACGAATCACAAGAGTCTCAAGTACATCTTGATCGTAAAGAGTTGAACATGCGGCAAAGAAGATGGTTAGAACCGATTAAGGACTATGACTTGGAGATTTTGTATCATCAGCAAAGCGAATGTAGTGGCCGATGCACTCACCGCAAGCCTATTTCTATTCGAATCTTGGAGACTCTGACCTCCCAACTTAGCCTTCAACGAGAGATGATTCGAGAAGGAATTGAAGTGTGGTTACAAAGAGTCCAAGGACAACTGTGCGTGATGGAAATAACTTCATCATTAACCGAGGAAATCAAATCTAGACAGGCATATGATCCTCTGATGATTCGGTTACGTGATGAAGTGATCAAAGGAAAGGCCCCCGGATTCATAATTCATGATGATGGAGTTTTGAGATTTCAGAACCGACTCTGCGTTCCCGATGTCGATGTTCTGAAACAGACGATTATGAAGGAAGCTCGCAGTTCGCCCTATTCTATCCACCCGGGCACCAGTAAAATGTATAAGGAATTGAAGCAGAATTTCTGGTGGGGCAACATGAAGAAAGATGTAGCGGACTATGTTTCGAAATGCTTGACTTGTCAGCAGGTTGAGATCGAGCATCAACGGCCTGCCGGAATGTTGAAGCCGCTCCCAATTCCTGAATGGAAGTGGGAGGACACGATGGACTTTATCACCAGTATGTCGAGAACCAAGACAGGAATGAACATGATTTGGGTGATAGTTGATCGTTTAACCAAATCAGCTCATTTTCTAGGCATTAAGGACACGTGGGGACCAGAGAGGTTGGCACGAGTATTTATTTCGGAGATAGTTCGATTGCATGGTACGCCGAAGACCATTATTTCTGATCGAGATGGCCGTTTTGTGTCTCACTTTTGGAAAGCAGTTCATAAGGCCTTGGGGACCGAATTGAACTTCAGTACAGCTTATCACCCGCAGACTGACGGACAATCCGAGAGGACCATTCAAACGGTGGAGGATATGCTGAGGGCTTGTGCCTTAAATTGGTATTGGGAAGTTCATCTACCATTAATTGAATTTACCTACAACAATAGTTGGCATGCTTCTATTAAGATGGCACCATTCGAGGCATTATACGGGAGGAGATGCAGATCGCCCCTATGCTGGGACGATTCATCAGACTTGATCGGAACAGAACCAGAGTTGATCGTGCAGACTCCAGAGAAGATAGCCCTGATTCGTGAAAGGCTGTTGACCGCCCAGAGTCACCAGAAATCTTACGCAGATGTACGTCGTCGCCCATTGGAGTTTAGTACTGGAGACCACGTACTTTTGAAAGTTTCTCCTACTCGAGGAATTTTTCGTTTTGGGAGGAAGGGAAAGCTGAGTCCGAGATATATCGGACCATTTGAGATCCTTGAGAGAGTTGGAGAGTTGGCATACAGGTTGGCATTGCCGCCGTCATTGTGCCATGTTCATAACGTGTTCCACGTATCCCAGTTACGGAGGTATATACCAGATCCCAGTCATATCATTGATTTTGGCGAGATCGAAGTCGCGCAGGATGGGATGTTTGAAGAAAGACCGGTCAAGATACTCGAGAGTCGAGTTAAGCAGTTGAGGAACAAACCAATCATTTTGGTCAAAGTTCAATGGTCACGCCATGGAGTGGAAGAAGCCACATGGGAAACGGAAGCTGGTATGAAGTCCAGATATCCCGAGTTATTCTCGTCTTGAGTTTCGGGACGAAACTCCTTTTTAGTAGGATAGTATGTAATATCCGGATTTATTACGGTGTATTTCATCTGTATTGAAACTCTGTATTATTCGGATTTGTGGTTTTGATTATTGGAGTATGATATTTCTTGCATTGATATCTTTGTACATGAGTATAACAACATGCAAAATTTCTCATGCACACTCGTGATAGCGCACGCTAAGAATGTAGCTTAACGCGCGCTATCGAGCTACTACTAGCGCACGCTATGTGTGTAGGAGTTGCGTGCGCTAAGCACTCAATTATTGAGCGGGACGGCTAGCACATGCGCCAGCCGGGACATGGGTCCGGATAAGATTCCCACGGACGAACCTGGACAGATTTGGAGTCAACGCTTATTAGCGTGCGCTAAGTATTGTATGCTAGCGTGCGCTAATTAGCTAAAGTGCAGAATATTATAAATGAGACAACAACCCATTTTGGCTTACACTTCATTCGTCCATTCTTCATTCTTGAGAGGCCAGAGAGCTATAATAATCCTTCTACACACTTAGAACACATCTTATTGATCCTTGTATATTGGTTATCACTTGTGAGTGATCATTGAAGTGGAGTAGCACCTTGGAGTGGCATACAACCAACCGGAGTCGGATTCTACCTTACGGTTTAGTGATTTTCATCATATTAAGGTATGTTCAACCTATCTCCAGACTTAGAGTTGGATTCTAAAGAATTGGATGATCATGTTAACGAGATATTGATTTTCATTAGTGAATTATCCAAAGTACATCATGTTTGGAATATTGAGATGAATAGGCCTTAAGTACCTTGATTATGAACATCATGATTCGAATCTTATTACATTGAACAAGTAGAGGAAGCTTCTATCATTGGTAATCCGAATCTAGTAGATGACTTCATAACAATCATGGACTTGACTTTTACATCATTATTGTTAGATGAATCTAAGGGATTGATCATGGAAGGATTTATCTAGTATAGATGGAATGTTAAACAACTACAGTATGAAAATTTTGATTGATATAAAGGTGTTGATATCAACCGCTAATCCATTCGAATTGTCGTATGAAGATTTGTAGTCGAAATGGATTATGGTTTCATAATAGTATACTTATTCTTGAATGCGAAGTTGTTGTTATCCATAATATCATTCATAGCCATATGAACATGATATTCATAGAGGTAACATGAATTAACACTGAGGATTTCATTTGGTTTGATCATGTTAAGGTCCGTCTACTGCCCAGTAGTAAACTGCCATGCACAGTAAGCGCATGCTAAGCTATGTAAATTAACGTGCGCTATCGAGCATCAGTTAACGTACGCTACGTTTGGTACGTAACGTACGCTAGGCCATCAGACGAGTCAGTCAGCTGATCAGTGAAGTACTGACCATGCATAGTTAGCGTACGCTAGGCTTTGTCGTTTGCGTGCGCTATCGAGTAGACTTAACGCACGGTACACAGAGTACGTAGCGTGCGCTAAGTAGTTCAGACAGATTTCATTTTATGAGCTTTTGGCCGTAAATCGAATTGTTATACATTCATACGACGTGAGATAAATCCTATATTATTTCTTTTTTTAAGGTTTGAGCTTGTTACGTGATTGATTGAGGGGGGGCGACGTTCAAGTGTTCGTTTTCGTGGAAGTATTGTTCTTGTTTTCATCGAGGCAAGTACCTTATTTGTTTTATGTATTGATATTATACATATTGTCGTGCATGTATGTCGTTGTTGTATGTCCACCTCGTGTTGGTCCGATGGGATCATTGGGGGATCTATGCTAGCGTGCGCTGGATCATCGGACGGGTTTTTCCACCACGGGTTGGTCTGACGGGATCATCGTGGGTTCTAGGCAGTGAACGCTGGATCGACGGAATTACCATGTGTAGTGATATCATGTTGTGATTATCAGTTGAGTATATTATGTATGAGTTTCTCGCAGGAGAAGACTCATTTGACATTTTATCATTTACGTTATTATTATTCTGCATGTGACGTTGAATAATATGTTGTGGTACTTGTACTAGCATCGTTGTGCTAACCCCTTCGGGGGTGAACATTTTATTTATGTTCAGGATCCAGGAGAGCGGGGAAACAACCACTGGAGCTGCATGACGAGGAGGGTGCAGAGTGATGTTTCGGTCGGGTTCATTTGTCTGTTGTTTATTGGTTATTTCAATAAGTACTCGAGTACGAAGTCATTTATGATGAATTTGAATTTGGTGATGTATTATTAAGTTTCTGTTGAACAATTGTATTATTCAGTATTTGGTCAGAACTGTTGTATCTTAATTCCGTTATTTCCATTCGTTAGTACCTTTTAATGTCTGTTCAATTCTTCAGCCTTGTAAATCCTTATGTAAAGGATTTATGGAGCTGTAATATTCCTGAATATATCGGGGGTGTTACAGCATTTGTCTAAATAAAGTCCACATCTCATCCTGTTTCTATCGGGTCTCCTCTCAGAAAGCCTCAAACTCCTCTCTAAGTGTTGGGCGAGATGGCATGTCTTGCTTCGGCCTATCTGGATGTCTCAGGTCGATCACTTTCTTCATCTCCATCGTCATCTGGCCCCCTTTCATAGGCCTCCTCTTCTTCCATGCTCTCGGCTTTATCCTCTTCTTCCATCCTCTCAGCTCTGTCCTCATCTGTCGTGCGCCGAGGTCGAACATTACGATCAAGAAGACTGTGACCTGGTGAGACCTAGCATGCTACTATCCAGGCTGATTTGTGCGCATTCATGGCCATCTGTAGGTTTCCCAAATCCCGAATACTATCAATCGTCGTCAGAGGCGGAGGAAATGATCATTATCATTTTGGAGGAATATGGTACATGAGTCATAATCTAGGATGTTCATTATTTTCATCACCGATAAGGATAAAAGCTTTTTTCCTGGCAGAGGAGTTCTTTGGTCCAATGATATATCATAATGAAGTGTTATAGGTGTAATCAAACCCCCTATCTAAATCTCCCCTCTAGGTTTCGTATCGAATCCTCAAAATGCTCGGCTAGTATTGCCCCAGTCGCTAGTTTTGTCCCATCGAGCATGTGCGTCAGAATGTATAGTTCTCGCTGGGTAATCGACACTATTTCTTTTCGACCAAAAAAAGTATTTACAATCACTTTGTGAAGATATCTGAGTACTGGATTGCGAAGAGATGATCCTTTGGCCGACTTTGGAATACAAGGACGTGACTCACATCCCAGATATTCCACCATTGCTCGCCAGTAAGTTTCGCACTCGAATCTATTTATGCGGTATTCTCCGTCATTTCGCGTACCATAAATATTTTCCAACTCTCTCATAGATAGCCTCTCATCATCATTGTTCAGTCGGAATGTTACTGCGGTAGGTCCACGAGTGACTTGATCTCTTCTAACTGTTAAAGTTCTTAGAAACTCCATTGTGAGGCATCTATAAGTGGGCTATTGTTGTGTCATCATCCAGTCCCACCTGACCCTTTTCAGCATTTTCATCACGCCATCTTTGATCCTCATTGCTGCCATGCACTCATTGTCGGGCCATCGCGTTGGAAGCATTTTTTCTGACCCAACATCGCCCACCTAGCTTGTCGTATTTCCATGAGCTCAATTCCGTATGTTTCAGGTGTTTCAACGGCTCCTTAGACCGGTGCTCTTGCCGGTTGCTCTGGTTCGAATGTTTGTCTCCCTCATCCTCTTTAGGCATCACCGCGTCCTCGTCCTCTAGCCATTATTCCTGCAAGAATTTCTCAATTATCATTCGTTCCAATTGTTTAATCAATCTATCATGGATTAATGATTTTCACTGATATTTTCTCCCCCGAACTTATAGCAAATTATGCATTTACCCCAAAATAACCATTGATAATCCAAAATGACCGCATGTAAAATTGATAACACAAATCTTATTGAAACAATTATCTCCATCATATACAACATACCTTTAATAACAAGAATTTCCACAATTCAACTCATGAACCCTATATTAATCAAGAATTCACAATTCACACAATCTTATTATACTTATAGACAAGAATTAATCATCCCAAATCAGAAGAAATACCTTTAATTCAGAGAAAATGATGAAAAAAATGATAAAATTCGCGACCCAAGAGGGGTGATTTTTCGTCCGATTTCTACTACTTTGGAGCACTTAGATGGTGGAATAATGATGGGATTGTGTTGGGATTCTTATCTATATGTTTGATTTAGTACAATTTCTCTTTGATTTTGAAGATTGGTAGGGCTATGGGGGTTAGGGTTTTCGGAGAAAGAAAAAGAAATTTTGGGGAAGAAGATGAAGTGAGGGACACGGCCGAGTGTCCCTTTTATATCCCCGATCGACACGGCCATGGTAAATGACACGGCCCGTGTCTTACATATTTAGTTTTTGTAAAACTCTCTGCCCACCGGACCCGACCATGTCATATGACACGGCCCGTGTCGCATCTGCGTAGATTTTCAATTCAACTGGTCTCCTGACCCGACCGTGTCAAAGGACATGGCCCGTATCGTACTTGCTTGGAAAAGGCAAAACTTTCTGCCTACCGGACCCCATTGTGTCAAATGACACGGCCCGCGTCATACCTGTTAGTCTGTTCAGGGATCATTTTCTGCAAATTAGACGCCTACAGTTGAACCGGTCAGTTCCACACCAAGTACAAATAAATAATAAAAATAAAATACGAATGACAAAAATAAACTAACAAAAACCATTGGGTTGCCTCCCAATTAGCGCTAAGTTTAATGTCTTCAGCCAGATGCTTAAAACAGGAAGTTCTACGGCTCGGTCAATGTCATCATGGATACGGCTTCCTTTTGATTTGGATGGCAATCGTGTTTGACTCGTTGTCCGTTAACTTTGAAAATCTCACCATCTCTACTCATGAGCTCGACCACTCCGGGCGGAAGTACTTTCTTGATCACAAATGGTCCCGACCATCTTGATTTTAATTTTTCGAGAAACAATTTTAATCTCGAATTATAAAGAAACACTTGTTGTCCCGGAACAAATTTACGCCTTAAGATCATCTTGTCATGCCATCTTTTTTATCTTTCTCTATAGATTTGAGAATTTTCATAGCATTCATCACAGAATTCCTCCAGTTCGTTTAGCTCCAATAGTCTCTTTTTTCCAGCAGCCTCAAAATCCAAATTTAATTTTTTTATCGCCCACATTGCTCTATGCTCCAACTCTAAAGGTAGATGATATGATTTCCCGAATATGAGTTGGTAAGGAGATGCACCCAAGGGCGTTTTATATGCAGTGCGATAGTGTAACACCCCAAAGGCGGCTATTACAGTGCCGTGGACCCCACACTGGGACCCACTAGGTGATACCAAAATACAGATTAAATAAGTATTACTTTGTGATACCGAACCACAATAAATAGTCACTACTCCGATTAGGAGTTTACAAATGGTATGGCCAACGGCCTTATGATATACAGGATCCCAAAATACAAGTATAAACCATATGGAGATGGAATATACTTCAAATATCAATACAATCTGGTAATAGTTTAAATAAAGCGGAATAAAGTAACATTACACGGTTTGAACATAACCGGACACGAAAGACATGGGGGCCCCGAACTAGTATCCTTCGAACCCTTCGCCGTCACTGTGCTCTTCCCGTGCCTTGCCTCGACCTAAATTACAACACAAGTATTTCGCCCAAAACACAGGGTCAGATATACATGATAAATGATTCTCCTGATATTATACAATTCACATATTTTAGAACTCAAAGAAATCATCCCGACTATTGAACATACCCCTCGGCGTATGAAAAATCAGTCACAAATCGTCGAACATATCGAATCATACATGCACTACGAATGATCAAATAATACGGCTCAAGATGGACATCACAGTATGCCCGATCCGGAAATATGTCCGTGTACATGTCCACCCCGTATATGGAATCCAGAATATACGTGTGACAATGTACCTAATTAGCCTCACAAACTACGTCTCGTGTGCACAGTCCAATACGAAAACATCCACGTAAGACTATATAAGTGTTGTTGGAACGGGATTAGATATTGCGCCGTGTTGCGGAAGCATAAATATTAAGTGCAGAAATTTAAAGCACACAAGGACTTATAGAGGTTCGGCTATAAACGAGCCTACGTCCTCTCTCGGTATCTTTTTCAATAGGCTAAAGAAAAACCTCTTCTCCTCTCTTCTATCGGTCGAGGTATAACCGTTACAATCACGTCTTCTAATGGTCGGTGATAACCCACTCGTACTTATCTTTGTGTCGGTCCAAGTTAAACCGTTTTCCTTTTCGTAGGACAAGGAATCAACCTCTCTAGCTTTCTATGGGTACTAGATAAACCTCACGAAGATACCGATTGAGATTCTAACAATGCCGGATCCTTGATCCTAATAACACTGAATCCAATCGTATCTTTTCTTTTACTACTCGTGTATGATTTTGTGTATAACACTCAATCACTCAATGTAAGCTCAATATTACAACAACAATACAATGAATATCAATCTCAGATGAATGTGTAGTATGCTTGAAGTTGTTGTATGAATCACTACCATAGACATGGTATTTATAGGCTCCATCATCAAACTAGCCGTTAACTTCTGCAGACTTGTTTACGTATGCTATCCTCTACATATTATGTACGTAAGCTTCATTACGTATGCTAACCACCCCAGGTTACGTACGTTAGCCTAGTCCAGTTTCAGTCCAGTGAGCTTCGTTTCTTTGGTTACGTACGTTAGCATTGACTTCGTTACGTACGTTAACATTACGTCACTGAGGACGTCGTATATCCGTTGCATGCTTTTCTGACTTTGACTCGTCCAACGTTCACTTGGTTGAACTCCTTTACGTACGTTATACAACCTCCATTACGTAAGTTAGCTTGCCCATATTACGTACGCTAACATACCCTTGTTACGTACGTTAGCTTTGATTTATCCAGCATTTTGCACTTCGTTTTCCTTCGATGCTTGTTTCGCCTCGTCGTTGTTTTGTTTTGTTTATCGCCTTTAATCATCAAAACACTTTTAATTTATGTATGGAACAAAATGTTCCAATAATCTCCCCCTTTTTGATGATTACAAAACAAAACTTCGTCAATAGGATTTACCTGAAAAAAATACAAATATATGTATATGTGTACAGACCAAAATTTTCGACTTTGTCCGTTTCGTTAGTTCTTCTCCCATTTATTTTTCAACTCCTTCTTTCTTTTCTCCTTTTCTTTTCTCATTTTTAAATTTTTCATCGTCTTTTTCGACGTCTCCTCATTTTTCTTTTCCTGTTATTTTCGACTTCTCCTTTTTATTTTTTAACTCCTTCATTTTTCCAATTCTTTTGGTATGCTTTCGATTTTCTTCGATTTTTCTCCACCTTTCGAGGTTAATCCCGTTTTCGACTTATTTCTCCATTCTCCTATCTCTACCCCTTTTTGTATTCATCAAAAAGTGCAATAGAATACCAATTGAATAAAAATATGCAAAAAAATTAAAATATGCATGATACTAATTAAATAAATGCATGAGTGGGATGGAGTTTATACCCGTTTTTCAAAAAAATATACTCCCCCTGAAAGTATTATCTCCCCCTTTGTAAAATATCAAAATTTATTTTTTTGGGGATCCAACCGATAGTTGGTTTTTGTTTCGAGACGTAAACGATATTTGAAATAATTGTTCCTTTAGGAACCCAAATTTTCTTAATTTTAATCGTTCATCTATGGCTTTTACAATTTGAAATATAATGCCCGATTTTTAAACACTTTACGCAATGGGGTATTTTGAAATTAACGGATTCGTTTTTCGAACGTGTTTTGAATCTTAACCCCTCTTTATTCAAAGTAAACTTTTGAACACCATGTATTTGTTCAAATTTCTCGTTTCCGCACGAGAATTTCTTTGTCAAAGATTTAAGCTCGGTTTGAATTTTAGCGAGATCATACTTCAAAATATTTTCATTTTCAATACACTTTGAATGATCAATTTCAACAAATTTTCCCTTCTCGATAATTTTGGAATTTTTAATTTCCAAAAATTTAATTTTAGACTTGAGGGATTTTATTTTGGATAAAGCGTTTTGAAAATCCATATGCACTAATTCAAATGCATCAAAAAGTTCATCAAGGGAGGATGTACTTACTTGGCTTTCGACGTCGCTGTCGTCGAACGAACTTCGGGCCATGAGAGCGAGATTATTTTGATCGATAAATTCGTCGTCTTCGTCTTCATCGCTCCATGTTGCCACGAGGACCTCCTTTTTGGGTTTAACACGGCAATGTTTAGCGAAGTGGCCTGGTTTTCCACATAGTCGACAAGAGTTGTCGAACTTCTTAGATTCGCTCGAGATGTCCTTCTTCCTCCGGTTTAATAAGGTTTGGAACTTATTAATATTTTTGGCATAATATGTTGCTTCTTCGTCGCTTTCTTCCACCGGGATTTCTTCTTTCTTTTTTGACATCTTAGCCTTCATGGCTAATGATCGTTCTTTCGACTTTGACTTGACACTTTGTGATTTTAACACGATCTCATAATTAATTAGCGAACCAACGAGGGCGTTAAAATCGAGCATATTGAGATCTTTGGATTCCATAATCGCGGTCACGGTGCCGTCCCATTTGCTAGGTAGTGATCGTAATATTTTCTTGACTTTTTCACTACTAGACAATGGTTTTCCGAACGAAGCAAGTCCATTAGTGATAACCGAGAATCGGTCGAGCATATTGGTGATGGACTCATCACCTTTCATCATAACTAGCTCGTAGTCATGGAGAAGCATATTGATTTTCGTCTATTTGACTTGAGTTGTCCCTTCATGTGTGATTTCGAGAATTTTCCATATTTTTTTCGCACTCTCACACGATGAGATTCGATTGACCTCTTTCAGATTTAAGGCACAAAATAAGAGTTGAGTAGCCTTACAATTTAGATGGTCATTTTTCCAATCGGCATCTTCGTATTCTTCGAAAGATTTGAGCATACCGTCGGATTTGAGAGGGATTTTCGGGCCAAGGCAAATAATCTTCCAAATCTCTATATCGTAGGCACGAATAAAGATCGACATCTTTTTCTTCCATGTCAAATAATTTGAGCCATCAAAGAATGGTGGTCGATTGAGAGGAAGGCCTTCGACAGGAGCAAATTGAAAGGCCATTGGATCTTTTCTCCTCGGATGTTAAGTCGTGTATTGGAGTACCGCTCCGATACCAATTGTTGGAACGGGATCGGATATTGCGCCGTGTTGCGGAAGCGTAAATATTAAGTGCGGAAATTTAAAGCACACAAGGATTATAGAGGTTCGGCTATAAACGAGCCTACGTACTCTCTCGGTATCTTTTTCAATAGGCTAAAGAAAAACCTCTTCTCCTTTCTTCTATCGGTCGAGGTATAACCGTTACAATCACGTCTTCTAATGGTCCGTGATAAACCACTCGTACTTGTCTTTGTGTCGGTCCAAGTTAAACCGTTTTCCTTTTTGTAGGACAAGGAATCAACCTCTCTAGCTTTCTATGGGTACTAGATAAACCTCACGAAGATACCGATTGCGATTCTAACAATGACGGATCCTTGATCCTAATAATACCGAATCCAATCGTATCTTTTCTTTTACCACTCATGTATGATTTTGTGTATAACACTCAATCACTCAATGTAAGCTCAATATTACAACAACAATAGAATGAATATCAATCTCAGATGAATGTGTAGTATGCTTGAAGTTGTTGTATGAATCACTACCATAGACATGTTATTTATAGGCTCCATCATCAAACTAGTAGTTAGCTTCTGCAGACTTGTTTATGTACGCTATCCTCTACATATTACGTACGTAAGCTTCATTACGTACGCTAACCACCCAGGTTACGTACGTTAGCCTAGTCCAGTTTCAGTCCAGTGAGCTTCGTTTCTTTGGTTACGTACATTAGCATTGACTTCATTACGTATGTTAACATTACGTTACTGATGACATCGTATATCCGTTGCATGCTTTTCTGACTTTGACTCCTCCAACGTTCACTTGGTTGAACTCCTTTACGTACGTTATATAACCTCCATTACGTATGTTAGCTTGCCCATATTACGTACGTTAACATACCCTTGTTACGTACGTTAGCTTTGATTTTATCCAGCATTTTGCACTTCGTTTTCCTTCGATGCTTGCTTCGCCTCTTCGTTGTTTTGTTTTGTTTATCGCCTTTAATCATCAAAATACTTTCAATTTATGTATGGAACAAAATGTTCCAACAAGTGTAATACCCGTGATTTTCTCTTTCGGTAATTTTTTGTTTTTGGCATTTTTCTGGTTTCCAGAATTCGCTTGCGAGCGTTTTGACATTTTGATAATTTTTTGTTCTGCGTATTTGGTCATCCGAGTTTGTTTCAGGGCTGTTTTACCCGATTTCGTGTTTTGAGCGACTTTTTCCATTATTTGGTCCATTTCGTGTAATGGTGGTTCGAAACTATGGTTTCGTGTTTCCTATAAGTCCGTTGAGCTTTGTTATGTGTGTTGTGAGATTTGGTTTGGTTGTTTGATGTCTTATTGCGATCTGCGGACGTTTTGGGCCATTTCGTAATTTCCCAAAGTTTGGGGGTAATTACTTCTGTTGTCGTATTCCGAACCTTCGAGTAGTCGGAATCGTATTTTTCCTTTAATGCTTGAGTTCGTCGTTGTGCACTCTTCGTATGCATGTCCTCATCTTGTGTTGTTGTTGTCGTTTCCTGGTTTTGTCGCGCTCGTACCCGACGAGCTGAACTTAGCAGTTCTGGAACTGCTAAGTGACTTACGTATGTTGTGCTATAAGCATAACATACGTTATCATCATGTGCCTTACGTACGCCAAACCTTCTCATTACGTACGTAAGGCTATTTCAGTTCAGACAGTGAGTTCTGGCTGTCGATAGCGCACGCTACGTGTTGGCCCTAACGTGCGTTAACTGTGCGCATTACGTACGTTAAGCCCTTGCCATAACGTATGTAATGGTCTTCGTTATTTCGGTCAGGAGGTTCTGGGATTCGATTACGTACGTAATGTGTCGTGCCTTATGTATGTAATATATATAATGTGCGTTATCCTTCGTGTATAACGTACGTAATGCTCGCGCGGGTTTATATACCCAGGGGTTGACTGTGTTCGTCATTTCTTCATCCCTCCGCGGCTAGGGCGACTTGTGGGCGATTGGAAGGCGATTTTGGAGTCTTGTAACTCCAAGTTTACATCTTCCTTGTTCTTCATCGGATCGAGGTAATTTCTTGAAATCTCCTAGGGTTGACTTTCGGGATTTCTTCTTGATCTTCGTTGTTTGTCCGATTTTGATGAATCGGTTGATGTTATTGAGCATTATTAATCGTGTTCCTTTGGTTGTATATCCGTATTTTGAATTTGTTCAACTCGATTGGGGATTCAAGTGTTCATGGGAATGATCGAACATTGAATGTTCGATTAAATGTCCTAATGAGTTCCCTTCAATAGTTTGTTGGGATTTCCGTTGTTTTTTTGCCTTGATTCTTGTTGTGATCGTAACTTCGTTGTGTTTGTTGGAGGATTATAGGTGTACGAGGATTCCGGTTGAGCTTCCCTGTTGTTTCGCATGCTTTGGACTTGAGGCGAGTATCTCGTCTATAGTCTTTATACTTCGAGAATGTGACGTGTCGTGAATTTAACGTGTACATGTTAGTGATTGAACGTTTAACCATAACTCACTTCTAAATGAATATGTGATTCTATGAAAGTAAATACGAGCTTAAACTTGAAATTCTTGGAGAATGATAACCACCATTTCATGTGTATTGTGTTCGAGACGGATATATATAAGTCAGTAATTATTCGAGGAATTGTGGAATATTTGTATTGTTTACTTGTTAGAATGTTTATTAAATGATGGTGTGACGCGAATGTATACCTTGTGAAAACGTTTGTTGATTAACTCATGATTTTACGTGTTTGTAATTGTGGAGAATGTTACAACCTTGTTGTTGTGAAATCGGTGAAATAAAGATATTGACCAGGTAGGGACCCGTGAGGCCTCCGGCGGCGCGTACTTGCGAGTACGGCCAATTTATTTGATTTGACCATAAGGTTATTGAATCGGCTAGGTCTGGAGAGGGCTCCGAGAATCGTCACTTGCGAGTGCGATGTCACGATAACTTGTGGGCGTGTTTGAATGATGTTAACCGGGTAGGGACCCATGAGGCCTCCGGCAGCGCGTTAATTGCGAGTACGGCCAGTTTATATGTTTTGACCATAAGGTTATCTAATCGGGTAGGTCTGGAGAGGGCTCCTAGAATCATTACTTGCGAGTATAATGTCAAGATAACTTATGGGTGTATTTGAGTTTGTTTTTGATAATTAATCCGGGTTGGGTCCCATCGAGGCTATGGAGGCAATTTGAGTATTTGATTGGATATATCTGAACTGTGAATGTATGAATCTTGGATTCCAGTTATATTGGTGTTTGTGGTTCCGCCTTTGAGGCTCGTTTGTGAATTGAACCATCTATATGATTTTGAAAGAAAACTCTTTTGAAAAGGAGAATTACTGATCTTTTCATGATTTTACACTGAGACCCCCGATGTCCTCATTTATTCTTTCAAATGTGTTTTGAGGTTATCTTTATGATCCTCCTTAATGGGAACTATTTTCGAAAATACTTTAGACTCGGGGATCATGTTACTACCTTGTCGAAAGGTTATTTTCATAACGGTTGTATTCTTGACGTATAACTTTATAGCTTGGTTACTTGCTAGCGATTCCATCGCTAACCCCCCGTTGGGGATTTTGTTAATTATTCCAGGTGTTCTGACTGGAAAGTGACCAACCACAGGATTGGCTCAGAGGATGATGTAAAGCGGCGATACTAGTCACAGTTGCAGTCTGTTGTCCGTCAGTGGTCTGTCGGTCTGAGTCTTCCTTGTCATCCTTGGGATGGACGTTCTAAGTAATATGTGATCGAATTGTATTTTGATTTATCATATGTACGGATATGTTGTGTTTTGAGAGACCTAATCGATCTACGGTATTATGTTTTGGTCGAGTTAACCGCATGTGGGATTTGCTTTGTAGTCTCCTGCCTGGTAGATCCTTGCGGAAAGTGGTCTATGGCATGTAATATCCCTGAGTGGATTAGGGGTGTTACATAAATGGTATCAGAGCCCAGGTTTGTGAAAACCTAGGCAGTTGGGTCCAATTGGGTCTTGTCGAGTCGTGTCTTGTCGTGTCACCCGGGTGAGCAATTTTGACAAGTGTGATCGTGGTGATCCGTTGTGATTAATTGTAATTCGTTGTGATTATTATCGTGGTGCAGCCATCATCTCCGTACGACCTGTGGACGTAAGTCTCCTCCTTTATGCGAGGTATGTGTATTTCATGATTTCACCTGTGCGAATTAATTGTGGTGCACAATTTTATTTGCACGGTGTTGTGTAATGGAGTTGTATTCGATACTTGTGACACACTCTATGTGTATACAGCTGGACGTATTGACGTCTTGACTTTGAACCGCCGTGAGGGGTGGTATGATGTGAAATTGGTGAACCTTGATGGGTTTTGAAAAGGGCACTGACGGTAGAGTCGGTGAGAAATTCAAATGAATGATTTTGTTGTATGTTTAAACTTGATGCGCACGAGATGTATTTGGTTGAATTTGTGATTCTGTTTGCCGTTTGTGCATGTGGTTTTAAGTTTGATTATTTTTGTTTAGACTATCGTAATTGTGCTGCCGCGAGTAGGTTTGAGAACGTGTTTCTGAGGTTCTTTAAGGTTCTGAGCATTTTGTGGAAATCGAATTTTTAAAATATTTTGATGGTGCGATTAAATAACGGCCTATATGAATTTTGAAATCAGTTGGGTTTTGTCAAATTGATCCGGTATTTTCAAACTACACCATCAGACAGTATTTGGAAAAATGTATTATAATGTATTTCGGGCACTGCAAAATATTACCGTCATCTGCGATTGTGATCAAAAGAATTTTGAAAAATTCTGTTTTGCCAACGACTTTGGGGTTCGAAATTTAAAACCTTATGTGCTTGTTATGTTGTTATACCTTCGGAGCCATTTTGAGACTGTTGAGTTGATTCTTTCCATCTTACAGTTAGTGTTACGAGTGTAAGCTTCTGACTGTCGTGGCAGTACCTTTGATGTTACAATTCTCCCTATGCTCATTGTCTGTCGTTTAATCTCTACCGACCTAGTCATATGGTCCGTCTGTGACGATTGTGAACTCTGATTGCGGTGTCATTATTGCACTTAGTTGCTTGTCCTATGTGGATATTATTGACATATTATGAGTTGTCACTGTTTTTGTTAGCGAGTTGTGGGTGTATGCCCGGATGTTACGATTTCATAATTCGGTTTAATTGTATTATTCTTTGACGTTATCCGGATGTGGTAATTGATTGGTAGTAATGATCATATTCATTGACAAGGTTATTTTGATGATATCGTTTATCGAATAGACTGGTGTTTCAAGATGTTTTGAAAATGATTTTCAAAACGAAACAGATATGATAATAGGTTCATAGTTTTGATCAAATGACCGAGGTATTAAAAACATTCTTTTCAAAATTTCATTTCAGCAAAAATTTTCAAATTCAGGAATTTTAAAATGCTATCATTTGAACAAGTGCCTCAGATTTTATTTTTTTAAAATATTACCCATAGTTGACTGCGACGGTGTGTTTATGGTTTTGACCGTGATTGCTTTGGTAAAGGTCGTACGTTGTGTTGACATAGCTAAGTAAATGATTTATGAATTTGAATTCTATCGTTGCGTTGATAGTTCGTGTATTCATTTTATGACTCAGAATGAGTATTTTATTGTGTTACTATTGTTTGCCCTATATTGATTATGTGGTGTTTGTTTTGTCGTTCTGAACGGGTGTCCGTTCAGTATGCTGAGAGGTCGGGGTCGTGGTAATCAGTCGCGTGATCAGGATCATGCTACTGGTAATGGCATTAGTATCGGTGTTGCTACTATACTCCAGCAAGTGGCAGACCAGATGACTCATTTGGCTCAGGCGGTTCAGCGTAACAATGCCGCGAATGAGGATGTCGGGTCGACTCAATGGCTTAGAGAAGTGGTTCTATGCATCCTCCTCGCTTTGCGGGCGCGGGTGATACTTTGGGCTGGGACGGTTGGCTTTTCCAATTGGACAAGATCTTCAAGGCGGTTGCTTGTCCTAAGGAGCGGAGGATTCCTATCACTCAGTTCCTTCTCGCTGGTGATGCGGCTAATTGGTGGGAGGCCATTGAGCCTCAGGATCATGCTGTTACTTGGTAAGAGTTCAAGAAGTTGATGGAAGCGGAGTTCTGTCCGAAGCCGATCCGAGAGTAGAGGATCCGAGATTTTTTCCTATCCGAGCCACAGGATATGCCCGTGTCTCAGGCTATTATCGATTATAGTCGACAGCTCGCTTATGTGAAAAGGCAAGTGAGAACCGAGGAAGACAAAATCTGTCATTTTGACATGCGGATGAGACCAAAGATTCGACATTACATGTCGGGTTTCACTTGTGTTACTTTGAGAGAGTATCAGAATCGAGCTATGGCGTACGAGATGGCATCGTCTTTACTGGGCCTTCACATGAGCCGAAGAGGCAGAGGACGTCCAGAGATTTTTCGGATAATGTGGGAGTCAGAACTTCTTCTCGTCGAGTTTTGCGTAGTCTTTCGGTGAAACCTCCATTTTCTTCGTTCGTCGGAACCAAGAGTTCCAAGTCGTCTTCTTTGACTCCTAGTCAGACTGGGAGGTGTTTCAATTGCAATGTTGTGGGCCATGTGCAAGCTAATTGTCCTTCGCAATCGATTACTTGTTATAACTGTGGACATGAGGGCCCCAGAGTTCAGCATTGTGAAATATTCCATGAAGTTTTCCAGAATCGTGCTTCGGCATCAGTATCTACTACCAAAAATAACACTTTAGCCGACGACTAGCCGGAGAATGGCTGACGACCGGCCAACGTCGTCGGCTAAAGTCAGCAAGTTTAGCTGACGGCTAACTTGTTGTCGGCTAAAGTAGTTTAGCCGACGACTTTACTATTGGTCGTCGGCTAAAGTCAAATTAGTCGTGGGCTAAAGTTATGTATGTAACACCCCCAATCCTCTCAGGAATATTACACGTCGTAGACCCTTTCCTCAAGGATCTACCAGGCTAGTAACAGCATCGAACATCTCAACAATGCCCTTAAGTCTAAAATGACTCAATAAACCGATTTGGTCTTTCAATAAAACGTACAACTCAATCTCAAAAAACGCCCACGCAGGGTTCAAATACAAAATGCTCCCGTACAACGGGGAAACAATACTGCATCGGAAATAAAATACAACTGAACCAATACAACAACGTACGGATCCTCATGTGATTAGTATCGATCATCTTTCATCATCCTTCGTGTCGATCCTGTGTTATGCTCCCCAAAACCTGAATGCAAAAAAACAGACATCCACCCCTCGAATACTCGGGGGTTAGCAAAACTCCACTGTTTTGCTAGTGCAAGTACAAAGCGCAAAAATATGAGTCATACAATTCACATTCCACGAATAACAATAAGCAGGAATCCTCAAAAATTCAACATAACGAAAAGTACATTCCGAGGCAAGAGTTTGGGGTAAAACCTTCCAAAACCGAAAGATCACAAATCGAGAGAATAATTTATAAAACCTTTTAAAATGCTCTCGGGAGTTTTCAACGTAAAACCATTTAGGATTATCGAATCCTTCTCTTTCCAAAATCGACAGGGGTCACAGCCCAAAAGTTTTGTTTTCACAAATAAAGCCAGCAACAAATTCACAGGGTTAAAACTCACATCACGTGTTGTCAATCAAATTTTCCTAGGACTGGGACGAAGCCACAAATCCCACTCGAGGCCTCTAAGGACCCTCCCGAGCTGGACATATCATAAAACAAATCACGCACAGGCATCGACTAGGACCAGAATGAAGCCACAAATCCCACTCAAGGCCTCTAAGGACCCTCCCGAGCTGGCTAGCGAAACAAATCACATGTCTCCATGACACGAACATCACAACCAAATCACAACCATAAGTTATCCCAGCATCGGGATAACAAGCCACGAACCTCGGAGTCCCCGCAAGACATACCCGATGATAACCCCACCAGTTATCCCGGCATCGGGCTAACAAGCCACGAACCTCGGAGTCCCCGCAAGACATACTCGAATTGGATAACCCTACGGTCTCGCCCGACCCATACTAATAAGTATGGATCCCGGAGATTCAACAATCCTACCCGGAGGCATATCACATATAACAAGCACACAACAATGATCGATTATCAAGCCAAACAACATTAAGCATCACAACCTCATTTCAAATGAGTAACAACTATTATCACATCATGTCAAATAGCCACCGAACAAGTATACAATTCGATACGCAATCCTCGGCAAGTGATCACGGTCTATTATATTCACGAAGTATGGTTAAAACATCTAACCTCATACCACACATACTTACATATTCCAAATACATACTTATCCACGATTCATACGAGTTATCTTGAAGGGAAACCTTTTTATCGAGAATATACCGATTCTTTAGAAGGTTCATTAAATCATTCAAGTTCCACATATAACCAATTACCAACTATCGCGTCTATGAAACATGAAGTGTATGGACAAGATACTTACCTCGATACCACGAGCAACGGAACCACGAACGGACACGGTCGGTTAGTCCCCGAACTTCAAAAAAAACGACCAAGAATTCGACAACCTCACGAACGCTATGAAAATAACACCACACGAATCATCAATCACCAACGAGATTCAACTCGGAATCCTAGAGCACCTATTATCCTCCGGAAGGAACAATAAAACATGATTACGACGAGAATCAAGGCCAAAAACAACGGAAATCCCAACAAACTATCGAAGGGGACTCATTCAAACATTTAATCGAACATTAAATGTTCAAGACCCTCCAAGAACAAAGAAATCGCCCTTCGAGTCGAACGAATCAAAGATATGAGTATCCAATCCATATAACATGTTAAAAACAATGTTTATATAATAATTAATTGATCAAAAACGGATTGGAATCGAAATCAAATGGAAAAATTCCCAAAATCTTCAAAAACAAGGGTTCAAGCCAAAATACCTTGATTCGGACGAAGAACACGGATTGGATGATGATATAATCAACAAGAATCTTCCAAAACGCCTTGGAATTGATTAGAATCGGCCAAGAACCTGATATCTCGAGTCCCCTGTCGCCAGCCGTCACAAAAACGGGGAAAGAAGGTAAAAATGAAGTTTGGCCGAGCCAGGCCTATAAATAGCCGGCAGTGTTACGGCCGTAACCGGAAGGGCCTTACGGCCGTAACTCGATCAACGCGCGTTGGCGCGCGCAGTGGCCGACAGCTTGCGTGCGCAACGATCACACGTTGCGGCCGTAATCGGCATAGCCTTACGGCCGTAACCGAACTCCCAGTGGTCCCTGATCGAAATCTGCCGAGACGTTACGGATGTAACCGGCCAGCGCTAGCGTCCGTAACAAGCCTTACGATCATAAACGGTTAGACCTTATGGCCGTAACCGAGTCCTCCCAGGGCAGTCTGCTTGGCAGCCTTACGGCCGTAACTCAGCCAGGTGTGCCAATGCCCCAACACGTGCGGCCGTAGCCAACTCCGACGGCCCGGACGATCCCGAAACCCGAACCTGAATATGAATCGAAGATACGGTTACGTAGTACTCGCAAAGACGAATCCAAACACTAAGAGAACACACGATTCCGACCACCTGAAGGCTCGAAATTCGACAACGAAAAGTAATTACCCCAAACTTTGGGAAATTACGAAAATGGCCCAAAACATCGGAAATACACGATACACGATCGAAACACCAAGACAAAGCTCGCAACATGAATAATAACATTAAATGAACTTGCGAGAAACTCGAAACAACAGTTTCGGACGAGATTCACAAGAATCGAACTCAAGTGCGGAAAAGTCGCTAAAAAGCACGGAACCCAACAAAACGACACCAAAACGAACTCGGACGTCGAAAAGTGCAGAATTAAACATTCTCATAATGACGAAATGGTCATAGGCGAGCTGTCAAAACGGACTCTTGCCGAAAAAAAGGAAAATTATCGGAAATAGAAATTGCGGATATTACATACTACCCTCCTTAAAAGAAGTTTCGTCCTGAAACTTAAAACAAGTAGGGAGATGTAATATCCCGCCAGGAAAACTCAACAAGAAAAACAAGAACCAAAAACTCGCGCCCAACGGTGAAACATTACATGGAACGCAAAGGGACATACGCCGTGGAAACACGCTCAACGACAACCATCACAATGCCCTAAGCAGGCCATAACACGAACAAGTGCCAAGCACTATCAAACAGATAACGCAACCAAGTCAATTGTTCGAACCATCAAAATACAAAAGGCACCTATTACAAGAAAACACGCACAGTCGGAAAACAGAAAATAAACACAAATGATGCACAAGGACAAACACAAACAATTCGGACTAACGGTGAACGACAATTCTTTGCAGTACGAGACAGTCAGACAACCCCGATTGAACCACAACGATCGAACAACAACGACCGAACAACAATGATCGAACAACAATTATCAAATAACAATGATCGAATACAAACGGTCGAACAATGACTCCGAAGTTCACACTTCAACTCAAGACATTAAAAGAGCTGGTAGAAAGTAAAAGATGTTACTTTCGAACAAGGTTCACAAGAATCGAACCGAACTCGGAAAAGTCACAATGATAAACAGATCGATCTGAAACAAGGTCACAACCCATTCGAACGATGACAACCGAGACACCAAACAAGTTTGAAAAGTATCAACGAACACGAGCAAGTCGATAGAATTTAGAAGGAGAAAATGCAGAAGTTAAAAATCTATTCGACTTCCTATAAAAGAAATGTCGTCCCCGAAACTCACAATCAACGAAATCAAGGTGACAACACAACAAGCAACCGACAGAAACGTCCTTCAAAGGCCTCTCAAAGCCGATCTTGAACTGTGCTGAAATTCGTACCCCGACACACTCGGTAACCAACTCGTAAAACTGGATTTCTGTGTCCCTCGAGTCCACACTTGTAATCTGCTACTGGAGGGGAAAGACAATTTGCACGAACATGTCCCGACACATTACAAATGGAGCACCTCGGCATACCGCAAATACAACTGCTAGGTACAATGGGATATAACATCGCAAAACAGCATACCATAGATACCAATTCAACACAACATATCAACGTAAGGTAATTCACGTACACCAAATAACAACAACAACGACATTCATTCGGCGATTTCAACGGCCCGAACGATAACCGGCACAAAATCACAAACATCATGAAACAATAACGGATGTACACAATCATACAAACCCAAGCTCTAACAGCTCGCACGGGTGCGATAACACGCAAACCACCACGAAATGACAACATTTAAAGATCAACTTTACACCTCTCACAGGGGGCTAACAAAACATATACGTGGCGAACGACTCAACGCTCACACTGTCAGTTCAATCACAACTAGGGGGTTAACACCCTAACGAAAGTGCAAATATCATACATACATTACCGGACCGCAAACAGGAAAGATAGGTTTTAAAAACGAAAACCACCCTTTCGCAAAAAAATTTGGAAACAATAGTTGATCTTGAGTATCATATTTCAAAAAGTAATATAAACATGAAACATCGTTATCGAGACTTTGAAAAACCATCTTGCGTTTAATAACAAAATGAGGATACCTTTCTTTTAGTGAAAGACTTCCAGAAATATTCGGCCCTCGGCTCTAAGCAAAGCATTTCTAAATAATTGAAAATGTCTCAAAATATTTTGGTCCTCGACTGGAATAATTCTGAATCATACTGTGGCACCTTGAAAGTACCACGAGAAAATAATTCATTTTAAAATGTACATCTCGAAATTTATTTTCTAAGATATTCGAGGTTTTCAAAAAATCAATAGGCCAGAATGCCCAAAACTCACAAAATCCTTCATCAAAGCGTCATAAAACATTCAAGGCCAAAATGCCAAAACTCGATTTAGGGAATCGGTTTTACAAAATAAAACTCAGTTTGCAAAATACTGAATGTCATTTTGAAAGAACTCACGCAGCGGATAAAAATAAAGTTCGAAAATACATTAGCAGCGACACCACTCCTCATATAAATAAAATATGACAGTCGAATACCCACATATCACGAAATCAAAATCCATAGAAGGATTCCATCACTTAAGGAATAATCATACAAGTAACTCGCATCAGACTAGGCACAATCACAAAAAAGGGAGACTTACATCCACAGGTCGCACGAAGATGATGATCGCCTCACGATACTAATCACGACCAACAAACTCAGATGACGCGTCACGACACAACTCAGTCAGACAAAATCCGACAAGACAAAACTCAACAGACACAACTAAACCCGACAGCCTAGGTTTCTACAACCTAAGCTCCGATACCATTTATGTAACACCCCCAATCCGCTTAGGGATATTACACGTCGTAGACCCTTTCCTCAAGGATCTACTAGGCTAGTAACAACATCGAACATCTCAACAATGCCCTTAAGGCTAAAATGAATCAATAGACCGATTTGGTCTTTCAATAAAACGTACAACTCAATCTCAAAACACGCCTACGCAGGGGTCAAATACAAAATGCTCCCGTACAAGGGGAAACAATACTGCAGCGGAAATAAAATACAACTGAACCAATACAACAACGTAAGGGTCCTCATGTGATTAGTATCGATCATCTTTCATCATCCTTCGTGCCGACCCTGTGTTGTACTCCCCAAAACCTGAATGCAAAAAAACAGACACCCACCCCCCGAATACTCGGGGGTTAGCAAAACTCCACTGTTTTGCTAGTGCAAGTACAAAGCGCAATAATACGAGTCATACAATTCACATTCCACGAACAATAATAATAAGGAATCCTCAAAGATTCAACATAACGAAAAGTACTTCCGAGGCAAGAGTTTGGGGTAAAACCTTCCAAAACCGAAAGATCACAAATCAAGAGAATAATTTATAAAACCTTTTAAAATGCTCTCGGTAGTTTTCAACGTAAAACCATTTAGAATTATCGAATCCTTCTCTTTCCAAAATCGACAGGGGTCACAGCCCAAAGGTTTTGTTTTCACAAATAAAGCCAGCAACAAATTCACAGGGTTAAAACTCACGTCATGTGTCATCAATCAAATTTGCCTAGGGCCGGGACGAAGCCACAAATCCCACTCGAGGCCTCTAAGGACCCTCCCGAGCTGGCCATATCATAAAACAAATCACGCACAGGCATCGCTAGGACCGGGACGAAGCCACAAATCCCACTCGAGGCCTCTAAGGACCCTCCCGAGCTGGCTAGTGAAACAAATCACATGTCTCCATGACACGAACATCACAACCAAATCACAACCATAAGTTATCCCGGAGTTGGGCTAACAAGCCACGATCCTTGGAGTCCCCGCAAGACATACCCGATGATAACCCCACCAGTTATCCCGGCATCGGGCTAACAAGCCACGAACCTCGGAGTCCCCGCAAGACATACCCGGATTGGATAACCCTACGGTCTCGCCCGACCCATACTAACAAGTATGGATCCCGGAGATTCAACAATCCTACCCGGAGGCACATCACATATAACAAGCACAAACCAATGATCGATTATGAAGCCAAACAACATTAAGCATCACAACCTCGTTTCAAAGGAGTAACAACTAACATCACATCATCTCAAATACCCACCGAACAAGTATACAATTCAATACGAAATCCTCGGCAAGTGATCACAGTCTATTATATTCACGAAGTATGGTTAAAACGTCTAACCTCATACCACACATACTTACATACTTACATACTTACATATTCCAAATACACACTTATCCACGATTCATACCAGTTGTCTTGAAGGGAAACCTTTTTATCGAGAATATACCGATTCTTTAGAAGGTTCATTAAATCATTCAAGTTCCACATATAACCAATTACCAACTATCGCGTCTATGAAACATGAAGTGTATGGACAAGATACTTGCCTCGATACCACGAGCAATGGAACCACGAACGGACACGGTCGGTTAGCCCTCGAACTTCAAAAATACGACCAAGAATTCGACAGCCTCACGAACGCTACGAAAATAACACCACACGAATCATCAATCACCAACGAGATTCAACTCGGAATCCTCGAGCACCTATAATCCTCCGGAAGAACAATAAAACATGATTACGACGAGAATCAAGGCCAAAAACAACGAAAATCCCAACAAACTATCGAAGAGGACTCATTCGAACATTTAATCGAACATTACATGTTCAAGACCCTCCAAGAACAAAGAAATCGCCCTTTGAGTCGAACGAATCAAATATATGAGTATCCAATCCATAGAACATATTCAAAACAACGTTTATACAATAATAAATTGATCAGAAATGGATTAGAATCGAAATCAAATGGAAAAATCCCCAAAATCTTCAAAAACAAGGGTTCAAGCCAAAATACCTTGATTCGAACGAAGAACACGAATTGGATGATGATATAATCAACAAGAATCTTCCAAAACGCCTTGGAATTGATTAGAATCGGCCAAGAACTCGATTTCCCGAGTCTCCCGTCGCCAGCCATCACAAAAACGAGAAAAGAAGGTGAAAAATGAAGTATGGCCAAGCCAGGTCTATAAATAGCCGGCAGTGTTACAGCCGTAACTCAGTCAACGCGCATTAGCGCGCGCAGTGGCCGACAGCTTGCGTGCGCAACGATCACACGTTACGGTCGTAATCGGCATAGCCTTATGGCCGTAACCGAGCTCCCAGTGGTCCCTGATTGAAATCTACCGAGACGTTACGGACGTAACCGGCCAGCGCTAGCGGCCGTAACAAGCCTTCCGGCCGTAACTGGTTAGACCTTACGGCCGTAACCGAGTCCTCCCAGGCCAGTCTGCTTGGAAGCCTTACAGCTGCAACCGGCCAAGCCTTATGGCCGTAACTCGGCCAGGTGTGCCAATGCCCTAACACGTGCGGCCGTGGCCAACTCCGACGGCCTGGACGACCCCGAAACCCGAACCTGAATATGAATCGAAGATACGGTTACGAAGTACTCGCAAAGACAAAATCCGAGCACTAAGAGAACACACGATTCCGACCACCCGAAGACTCGAAATTCGACAACGGAAAGTAATTACCCCAAACTTTGGGAAATTACAAAAATGGCCCAAAACGTCCGAAATACATGATACACGGTCGAAACACCAAGCCAAAGATCGCAACATGAATAATAACATTATATGAACTTGCGAGAAACTCGAAACAACAGTTTCGGACGAGATTCGCAAGAATCAAACTCAAGTGCGGAAAAGTCGCTAAAAAGTACGGAACCCAACAAAACGACACCAAAACGAACTCGGACGTCGAAAAGTGCAGAATTAAACATTCTCAAAATGACGAAACAGTCAGATTCGAGCCGTCAAAATGGACTCTCGTCAAAAAAAAGAAAATTATCGGAAATAGAAATTGCGGATATTACAATGTAATTTAGCCAACGACTAGTATACGTTAGCCGACGACATGACGTCGGCTAAAGTCAAGTTTAGCCGATGGCTAGTATACTTTAGCCGACGACATGCTGTCGGCTAAAGTCTTACATGTATTTTTGTGCAGAATATATCACCATCTAACACTTGAAGACTTTTTTTACAACACATTCGGAAATTACAGAACAAGAAAACGAAAAACAACAATTTTCTCTGGTTTGATCATTCAAGAAATCATATTGAAGGTATGTTTATTGAATTTTAATATCAGTCATAATTATATTACGCATATAATATATCTATTTGGATGATTATGAAAATGTTTAAGAATTAGTTCGTTTTCTCGAATATTTCTTTATGTGTGTGTGTGTATATATATATATATATATATATATATATGGATTTGACATCTTGAATTCGATCTATATATGATGATTTTAGTCGTAATTTTTGTATGTTCTTGATAAATACGATGTGTAATATTGTTGTTATTTTCGTTATAGGATGGATAGAAGTTGGATTGGTCTGCAAAAATGGGATCCAAGGGTCATAGATGGAATGCGAGGGTTTATTCGATTTGTGAAGGAGCATGATAATGATAGTATGATTCATTACTCTCCATGCAATAAATGTATTATTGGGATAAATATATTGGGTTTATTCGATTTGTGAAGGAGCATGATAGTGATAGCGATATGTACCGTTTTACACTTGATGTCGTATAGGAGCACTTGAAAAAAAATGGATTTTGGAATAAATATACATGTTGGATTTACCACGGTGTGCTTGAATGCTGACTGCGCAAGGTATCATTGTCGGAAGGTTATCAGAATGCGTCACCGTATATGGCTTGAGAGGACGCATGTCTGGCGTACGGATGCTGCAGCATTTGATGGGACTGAAGAGGTTGGTGATCCACCACGGGAGTGTGGCTAAAGTGTGTATATTATAAATTTTATTAAATATATTTATAATTAAATATATATATATATATAATTTCATTATATAAAAATTGTATAAATATATACAAATATATAATCATTGTATATATATTGATAAATATATATTTATAATCAAATTCAAAGAACTTAAAATATTAATATATGTATAATAAATACATTTTTAGAATATAGTTTAGCCGACGACTGTCGTCGGCTAAAGTGTGTATATTATAAATTTTATTAAATATATTTATAATTTAATATATATATATATATATATATATATATATATATATAATTTCATTATATAAAAATTGTATAAATATATACAGATATATAATCATTATATATATATATATTGATAAATATATATTTATAATCAAATTCAAAGAACTTAAAATATTAATATAAGTATAATAAATACATTTTTAGAATATAGTTTAGCCGACGGCTGTCGTCGTCTAAAGTGTATTATAAATTTTATTAAATATATTTATAATTAAATATATATATATAATTTCATTATATAAAAATTGTATAAATATATACAAATATATAATCATTACATATATATATTGATAAATATATATTTATAATCAAATTCAAAGATTTTATTATAGATTTTATTAAATATAGTTTAGCCGACGGCTGTCGTCGGCTAAAGTAACACGGCCCGTGTCAATTGACACCGCCCGTGTCGAAGTGTTCTAAATTTCCAAAAGGTTTCTGTACTTGTAACCCGATCGAGTCGTCCGACACGGTCGAGTCCTAATAGTTTAGCCGACGGCCGTCGTCGGCTAAAGTCCGAAGCATTTAGAGTTTAGCCGACGACGGTTTTGTCGTCGGCTAAAGTGTCCTTATACATATAAAAAAAACGGGACAGGTTGTTATATTTTTATTTCTTCACTTCCATTCTTCCTACAGACCCTAGCACAGCTGCACCGATTGTTCAATTACCTCACCAGCACCAGCACCGACCGCCGCACCACCACCGATTATTCCATTCTTTCTTCACGACCGATTGTTCAAGCCGACCGACCGCACCAGCACCGACCGCCGCACCTAGAACCGAAGCTGTCATCCGTCGTTTCGCCTTCATCCGTCCGTCATTAGTCGTGCGCTTCGCCGGTTTTCTGTCGTTTCGCCTTGCACCGTCCGCCGAATTGATTTTGAAGGTAAACGATTTGGCGATTTTCCTAGTTTTTTTGAAAGTAAATTCTACATCTATTTCAGAGGCTATTGATGTTTATGCTATCCTGCCATCTTCTAACTTGATTATTTTTGTTCAAGTCATTTATCGTCAACATGATGAATTTGTTAGTTGAGTTATAAAAATGATGTTTCAAGTCTATTTGACATGATGTAAGTAAGTTTGTAGTTATATGCTGCACCTCAAGTTTTTTTTTGTGGTTAGAGGTCTCCTGCTGCAAACAAAATACCTCCCTATTTTATGGTTAAATTGTGTTGAGAATGTAATATCCGCAATTTTTGATTTCGGTAATTTTCTTTTTTCGGCGGAAGTCTGTTTTGACGACTCGCTCATGACCGTTCGTCATTTCGAGAATGATTAATTCTGCACTTTTTGTAATCCGAGTTCGTTTTGGTGTTGTTTTGTTGAGTTTCGTGTTTTTAGCGGCTTTTCCGCACTTGAGCTCGATTCTTGCGAATCTCGTCCGAAACTGTTGTTTCGAGTTTCTCGTAAGTTCATTTAATGTTAGTATTCATGTTGCGAGCTTTGGTTCGGTGTTTCGATCACGTATCGTGATTTCCGGGCGTTTTGGGCCATTTTTGTAATTTCCCAAAGTTTGGGGTAATTACTTCCGTTGTCGGATTCCGACACTTCGGGTGGTCGGAATCGTGTGTTCTCTTAGCGCTTAGATTCGTCTTTGCGAGTACTTCTTAACCATATCTCCGATTTTTACTTAGGTTCGGGTTTCGGGGTCGTCCGGGCCGTCGGATCAAGCCACAGAAGTCACGGCGGAGTGCCGGCTTTGGCCGAGTTACGGCCGTAAGGTGCCGATTACGGCCATAAGGTGTGCCATTACGGCCGTATGTGTGATCGGGTACGGCCGTCGGGCGCTGGGCATCTTCCGGACGAAGGACGGTTCTGGCCGTAATGTGTGCGATTCACGGCCGTAAGTGCCCGGCGATTCTTTGGATCGATTTTTGACGAATGCTTACGGCCGTAAGGCTGCCGAGTACGGGCCGTAAGGGCCGAGTTACGGCCGTAAGGCACCGCCGATTCTGATCGTAACCTCGCGCTATATATAGCACGGGCTCGGCAGACTTCATTTTTACTCGATTTTTCTCCTTCTTTCGGTACGATGACGGTGCGACGGGAAATGGAGTTCTTGGTCGATCCTACTCAATTACAAGATGTTTTGGAAGATCCTTGTTGATTATATCATCATCCAATCCGTGTATTTCGTCGAATCAAGGTATATTTCTCGATTTTCCTTCAAGTTGACTTTTCGGAGAATTTGTTCTTGATTTCGATTCTAGCCCGATTTTGATACATCGGTTGGTATAGTATGATGTTATTAATCGTGTTCTATGGGTTGTATATCCATATATCGAGTTTGTTTAACTCGATTGACGATTCGAGTGTTCTTGGGAATTATTGAACATTTAGTGTTCGATTAAATGTCCCAATGAGTTTCCCTTCGACAGTTTGTTGGGATTTCCGTTGTTTTGGCCTTGATTCTCGTCGTAACCATGTGTTATTGTTCCTTCCTGAGGTTTATAGGTGTTCTAGGATTCCGATGTTGAATCCCGTTTGGTGATTGACGATTCGTGTGGTGTTATTCACGTAGTAATTGCGGTGCTATCGCGTTCTTGATAATGTTCGGGAGTTCGGGGCCGTTCGACCGTATTTCATCCATCGTCTTGTTGCGATTGTGGTTTCGAGGCAAGTACCTTGCCCATACTATTCTCGTTTTGTGGACATAATAATTGGTGATCGTCTTGGTGTATTTGTTTGTTTGTTTGAAATGTGTTTTCAAAAGATTTCGGTTTGGCCTCGTTAAAGGCTCTCTTTCAAAATGCGCGTGTGTTTTGTGAATGGTGTGTTCCGGGAATTGATTATGATTTGATTATTTTGAACGTTGAAGGCTTTGATGATATCCCTGTTGTTTAAAGTTATGGAATCCTGTATTCCGTGTTTAATCTTGTTATTATGTTTTGAAGAGTTTGGTAATGGTGTCGGATAAGTGGCCATCTCTAGTAAGTATTCTTGATGAGCTTACATTCTTAGCATATTAGTATTGCATGAGTAACGTGTGTGTGTGTGTATGCTCACTACGGGTTAGATCCGACGGGGTCTCGGTAGGGGTCCACAGAGGCGTGGGTCCGCGAGCTTGCTTTTAACCACTACGGGTTAGATCCGACGGGGTCTCGGTAGGGGTCCACAGAGGCGTGGGTCCACGGTTAATTGTGGTGCATTTTACAAATGTGTTTTGAGATTGGCGTTTCCGGAAACGAGGGTTTTGAACTGTTTTCATGATTGCATGCATCGACTAAGTGTGTAACAGGTAAGTTGTTCGTTTGGCTTACTTAGCTAGGATGGCACTAGAGTATTTTGTTGTTTGTGTTAAATCCTTTAATTGTGGATTTTGATGTTGGGAGACGAACCTTGTGGTCGTTCTTGTGTATTGTGAGTTGATGAGATTTGGGGCTAAAATCCCAATGGTTTTGTAAAAGTCATTTTACGGATTTGGGGCTAAAATCCCAACGGTTTGATAAAGGTCAGTTTACAGAAAGTAAACCTTTGGGGCGATGACCCCCTTTCGTCTTTTAAGTTTTGAAAAGTGGGATTTGATAATCCTAAATTGTTTTCTATTAAAACTCTCGATGGAATTCTAAACTGTTTTATAAATTATTTCCATTGATTTGTGATCTTTCGGTTTTGGAACGTTTTCTCAAATTCTTGCCTCGGGAAGTACTTTTCGTTTCGTTTGGATCTTTGAGGATTCCTGGTTATTGTTATTCGTGGAATGTGAATTGTATGGCTCGTATTTGCACTTTGTTCTTGCACTAGCAAAACAGTGGAGTTTTGCTAACCCTCGAGTATTCGGGGGGTGGATGTCTATTTTTGCATTCAGGTTTTGGAGCATAACACAGGGTCGGCACGAAGGATTATGAAAGATGATCGATACTAATCACATGAGGAACCGTACATTTGTTTATTGGTTCAGTAGTACTTTATTTTCTGCTGCTATATTTTTCCCGTTGTACGGGTGTGGTTGTGTTTTGACCCCTGCGTGGGTATGAGTTGTATTTGAGTTGTATGTATTTATTGAAAGACCAAATCGGTCTACTGAGTCTTTTTAGCCTTAAAGGCATGGTTGAGTTGTTATATGTCGTTACCAGCCTGGTAGATCCTTGAGGAAAGGTTCTACGGCGTGTAATATCCCTAAGCGGATTGGGGGTGTTACATAAATGGTATCGGAGCTTAGGTTGTGGAAACCTAGGCTGTCGGGTCAGTGGTGTCTATTGAGTTTTGTCTCGTCAGATTTTGTCTGACTGAGTCGTGTCGTGACGCGTCGTCTGAGTTTGTTGGTCGTGATTAGTATCGTGGGCGATCATCATCTTCGTGCGACTTGTGGATGTAAGTCTCCCTCCTTTGTGTTGTGCCTCGTGTGACACGAGCTATTTTTATGATTATTTGTTAAGTGACGGAATCCTCTTATAGATTTTGATTTCGTGAAATGTGGTTATTTGACTCTAATATTTCGTTCATATGAGGAGTAGTGTTGCTGGATTGTGCATGTTGAACTGTATTTCTTTTATCCGCTGCGTGAGTTCTTTTGTAATGACTTTCGGTATTTTACCGACTGAGTTTTATTTCGAAAATCGATTCCCTTAACCGAGTTTTTGGCATTATGGCCTTGATCGTTTTGGTGAAATTCTTATGACGGTATTTAGTATTTTATAAATGGATTTTGTGAGTTTTGAAATATTACCGTCATCGACCTTTTTGGCATTTTGTAAATGGTTTTTAGCCTGATGGGTTCCGGCGCGGGACCCACGGCACTATATTTCCGTGTAATTATCTGAAATTTTTGGGCATTCTAGCCCATTGAATTATCTTTGAAAACCTTGAGTATCTTAGAAAAATAAATTTCGAGACGTACTTTTCAAATGAGTTATTTTCTTATGGTACATCCAAGGTGCCACAATATATTTCAAAAAATTTCTACCTCGAGGACCAAAATGTTTGAGATATTTTTAATGTTTAGAAACACTTTTATTTAGACCCGAGGGTCGAATTTCTGAAAGTTTCCACTAAGAGAAAGTGTCCTCATTTTTTTATCAAATGCGAAATGGTTCTCCAAAGTCTCGATAACAATGTTTCACGTTTGTACTTTTTGAAAGGTGATACTCAAGATCAACCGGTGTTCTTATAAATTATTTTCAAAATGAGGTTTTCGTTTTTAAAACCTATCCATTCCCGTTTGAGGGCTGGGTATGTATGTGTGATGTTCGCGTTGTCATTTTGATGTTTGCTCCCGAGTATGATCGAATTGGCGGTGTGAGCGTTGAGTCGTTTTCCACACATTTGATGTGTTAGCCCCCTGTGAGAGGTGGGATGTTGGTGTTAAATATTGTCGCCTAGTGGTGATTTCTGCGTTGTCGCGCATGTGCGAGCTGTTAGATCTTGGTTTGGTATGACCGTGTGCATCGGTGATGGTTCCGTTATGTGTCGGTTGTTTAATGTCTTGTTACCTTGCTCCCGTTTTTGTGAATTTCGTGGACGAGGTCGGAGGTAATGCCCGTACTATTTTGACTTATGTATTTTCTCTTTCTCCAGTCTATCGATTCGCTCATGTTCGTTGATACTTTATGAACTTGTTCTGTATTTCGGTTTCATCGTCCGAACGAACTGTGATCTTGTTGTGGGTCGACCTGGTTATCACTATGACTTTTTCGAGTTCGGTTCTATTCTTGTGAACCTTGTTCGGGAGTGACATCATTTGGTTCTATTAGTTCTTTTTTTTCGAAGTGGATCGGATTTGAAACTCTTGTGTTTTCGACTTTGTCGACTCATTATGTTTGTTGACATTTCTGAGCTTGTCCTGCCCCTTGCTTTTGTTGATCGAACAAGTGTGGTATTGTTTCGGAATAACTCGTTTGTCGTTGTGACTTTTCAATCGCTATTCCCTTTCCGGTGGATCTTATGGGAATGCATGTCTTGTAGTTCTCACCAGATCGTCCTGGGAGTTGTTGTTTGAATTTTATTATCCTTCGTGTTTCGGACATGATTGTTCGATTTTTGTTGTCTCGGTCGTTTGTTTGTTCGGTTTTTGTCCTCGTTTCGTGATTGTTGAGCATTCAGGCTCCTTACTAATTCCCTTAAGTTCGGGAAATTAGTCTCGTTTTCGATTTTCCAACCCTTGGGCGGTGGAATTCCGTATTTGTTCAGCGATTGGCTCGCGTTTTAATTGATGTACCGTTGGGTTGGTCAATCGTATTGATTTTCGTTCATTGTGTTTTGTGATTGTTCGGATAATTGACTTGATTGTATTATCCATTTGATGACGCTTGTCACTTGTTGGTTTTATTATATCCCTAACGGCGACGTTGTGTTGGTCGTCGTGGAGCGTGTTTTCACGTCGTATGTCTCTTTGCGTTTCTTGCAGCGTTTCGCCGATGGGCGTAAGTTACGCATTTCCTTGCGTATCTCGTTGAGTTTTCCTGGCGGGATATTGCTACTCCCTACTTGTTTTAAGTTTTGGGACGAAACTTCTTTTAAGGAGGGTAGAATGTAATATCCGCAATTTTCGATTTTGGTAATTTTCTATTTTCGGCGTAAGTTTGTTTTTACGACTCGCTCTTGACCGTTTCGTCATTTCGAGAATGATTAATTCTGCACTTTTTGTCATCCGAGTTCGTTTCGGTGTTGTTTTGTTGAGTTCCGTGCTTTTTAGCGGCTTTTCCGCACTTGAGCTCGATTCTTGCGAATCTCATCCGAAACTGTTGTTTCGAGTTTCTCCTAAGTTCATTTAATGTTATTATTCATGTTGCGAGCTTTGGTTCGGTATTTCGATCACGTATCGTGATTTCCGGGCGTTTTGGGCCATTTTGTAATTTCCCAAAGTTTGGGGTAATTACTTCTGTTGTCGGATTCCGACACTTCGGGTGGTCGGAATCGTGTGTTCTCTTAGCGCTTAGATTCGTCTTTGCGAGTACTTCGTAACCATATCTCCGATTTTTACTCAGGTTCGGGTTTCGGTCGCCGTCGGATCGCAGCCGAAGTCACGCCACTACGAGGCACTGCTCGCCGAAGTTACGGCCATAAGGTGCCGGATACGGCCGTAAGGTGTGCGACGGCCGTATGTGTGATCGGTACGGACGACGGGCGCTGGGCATCTTCCGACGAAGGCTTCTGGCCGTAATGTGTGCGATTACGGCCGTAAGTGCCCGACGCTTGCCGGATCGATTTTGACGAATGCCGGTTACGGCCGTAAGGCCTGCCGAGTACGGCCGTAAGGGCCGAGTTACGGCCGTAAGGCACTGCCGGTTACGGCCGTAACCCTGCCGGCTATATATAGCCTCGGCTCGGCCAGACTTCATTTTTACTCGATTTTTCTCCTTCTTTCGGCAGCTGGCTGTAACATCCCCAAAACCGTATGGGAATATTACACGCCGTAGACCCTTTCCACAAGGATCTACCAGGCTAAACATCCATAAACAACCAAATGCTTGCCCGACCAGGGTCAAACAATAAAATGATACGGACCGATATGGTCACTTACACGTAATACACAGACCGATGAGGTCACACAACCCAATCGATAAAACTGACTTAAATAACATTACCCACACAGGGGTCGAAATACAATACAGCGGAAGACTGAAATCAACTCTGACAACACAACAAAAATCAAAATAACTCTCGACTCATGATTAGTATCGCAGCTCGTCATCCTCTTGTGCCAATCCTGTGTTGCTCCCCGAACTGCATGTACCGGACGCAAAGCAGACATCCACCCCCGATTACTCGGGGGTTAGTAAAACTCCACTGTTTTACTAGTGCAAGTATCAAATCATACGAAATGTAACAAGCAATTAATAATCGTGATAAAATATAATAATCAAGTATCAAATATTCCCGGGAGGTTTTCACAAGAGAAGATAAGCTATGAAGCATTCGAAAATAAGATTATCATCTCGGGAATTTTTAGAATTTCAAAACCTTAAGACCTCAAGTCCTGATTCACAAAACCTTTCGAAAAACTTAAGGGCCTTAACCCAAAACTTGTTTCATAATTCAACAGTTTACAATACCGGAAACATTTCCATAAATCTCGTGGGGCTCGGCCCAACATTCTTTCTTAAAACTTTTCCTGTAAAAACTTTGATTTGAAAAGTATCATGCTCATGACACCGTGATCCACTGTCACGTGTCTCCGTAGGTTCAACAACCCGCACGGACTACATCACGCACAATTAAACAAACATAATCAATTCCGACACCGTGATCCACTGTCACGTGTCTCCGTAGGTTCAACAACCCACACGGACTATTAACCAAACATAACCAATTCCGACACCGTGATCCACTGTCACGTGTCTCCGTAGGTTCAACAACCCACACGGACTATTAACCAAACATAACCAATTCCGACACCGTGATCCACTGTCACGTGTCTCCGTAGGCATAACAACCCGCACGGACTATATCAATCACAACAATCACACACACAGTCCTGACACCGTAGTCCACTGCCACGTGTCACCGTAAGCCCCGTCGAGCTCACCTTGGCTGACGACCGTGTCCGAAACTCATGGTCCACCGCCACGCGTTATCGTAGGCCTCGCTGGACAAAGCACGATTGGACCTCAGTACCTCACTAAGTTCTGATCCCGTAGTCCACTGCCACGAATCCTCGTAGGTCCCGTCGAACCAACACGAGTGAACTTAGCGGTCACACACATATTCACATTCACATTACATACAACAATGAGCTCAATTAATCAATCACCTTGATCACCACAAAATCGTACATTGCACGCAAATAACACAACCTCGACACTCGCAACAACTATCATCAATCAACGACATTTAACCAACATAACACACATTCGGTACACAATACATTGTACAACCAAGTGTACAACCATCCCATATGTACGTCGCATTCCTGCACAAATGGCACAACGCCTAACACGTATACTGATATAACACCATTATCACAAAGCATTCAAATTGCGGAAAACACAACCAACTCAAACGGAACATATTTACGAAGGCAAGCGAAGTCATTATACATCTCATACGTAATTACTAGTCGCAAGATACAAGTCGTATAGTAAGATACTTGCCTTAATAACCGCTACCGAACGCTCCGAAGAACACGGTTCGACCGGGAAGCTCGAACCCCAAGGAAGGCAACGAACGGAAGGGTTCCGACTCGAGTTCTTCACAAGAATTCGCTCCTAAGTCACAACGATGTCAATTCAATCACAATTCTACGAAAACGTATGGAACTTCCCAAGTTCTACTCATTGAAGCATTTTATCGGACACCTTGAGGGCATAGTCCAATTCAATCGATTATTCAAGGTAATACTCAAATTCGTTTCACAAAACTTCAGGGGTAATGAATGATTTCGAGTATACAACCATGTTCTAACAATAATCTAAACTAAAACGAATCAAATCGCCAAAACATCAAGAAACCTCAAAATTCCCAAAACCAAGAGTTTAGGTGTTCTTACCTTCGATCCGGGTGGAATCTGATGTTAATCCATGAATCAAACTTCCAAAACGTGTTGTTCTATGATTCTCTTACTCAAATCCATCCATTTATGTGAAGAATCGCGAAGGAACGAAGGAAAAATGAGAAATGGCCGGATAACTCACCTGTGCCATTAAATAGGCTTATTCGCCTGTGTGCCGCGGCACAGACAAGTGTGCCGCGCCCGTGGCCACCAAAAATGCCCAGGAATCAGCTTAGTGCCGCGGCACGGCTGAGTGTGCCGCGGCACACGGCATGCACCCCTTCAACACCAAAAAGGCACACCGTGCAGTCTTGGCTATTTCGACCATAACTCCTTCGTCCGGACTCCGATTGACTCACCGTTTGAACCATTGGAAAGCTAACTTGATGCTTTATAATATTGCAAAGATTCAGAATTTTTGGAGTTTCCAAGAATTTATGGTGATTTTTACAAAGCCGAACTCATACTTAGAAAAGTCGTTTAGTAATCCTGAACTCCACAAAACGACACCGAAACCCGAACCTGAATACGAACCGAAGATACGGTTACGAAGTACTCACAAAGACGAATCTAAGAGCTAGTAGAACACACGATTCCGACCACCCGAAGGCTCGAAATTCGACAACGGAAGGTAATTACCCCAAACTTTGGGAAATTACGAAAATGGCCCAAATGCCCGAAAATCACCATACGACAACGAATAATCAAACCGAAGCTCACAACACGTATAACAACGTTAAATGAACTTACGAAAAACCCCAAACGATAGTTTCGAACGAGATTCGCAAGAACCGAACTCAAGCGCGGAAAAGTCGCTAAAAGCACGGAACTCAACAAAGCAGCACCGAAACGAACTCGGATGACAAAAAGTGCAGAATTAAATATTCTCCGAATGACGAAACGTCAAAAGCGAGTTTTGAAATGGACCTCCGCCGAAAATGAAAATTACCGGAAACTGAATTGCGGATATTACATTCTACCCTCCTTAAAAGAAGTTTCGTCCAAACTTAAAATAAGTAGGAGAAGCAATATCCCAACAGAAACCTCAACGAGATACACAAGAACGCATAACTTTCGCCCATTGGCGAAACGTTACAAGCAATGCGAAAGAATATACAACAGTGGAAACACGCCCACGACGACCATAACAAAGCCACCGCAATGATTCAAAACAATAATACCAATTAACGACGCATCACATACCACATCATATGCACACATTTAATCAATGAAACGTACGCGACAACAAGTCGCACCCGACTAAAACGGCTATGCGACAGAAACAAATAGAGTATTACGATAGAAATCATTCTGATTCTCATCAACAAGAAAATGTCTGATGTCAAAACACAAACAATTCAAGATAACGGAAAACGAGAATACCGGATATTACATTCTATCCTATTAAAATTAAGTTTCGTCCCGAAACTTAAAATAAAACATCATGATAGAATAGAAACAAAACCAAAAAGTTCACGCAACAAATATCAATCTCTACACGAATTACAGCACAAAGTACGATACACAACTACATCACTCGACACCACCGGGCCCTCCCCGAGTAGGAACGAAAACCCGATTCCCGAACATCCTGGCAACGGTCTCACAATGCACCGCTTGGTGCCCCAGTTGGCCGCACTTAAAACAATTAACCGGTGGCGAACGACAATAATGTATCGCATGGCCTACACGACTGCAGTTAAAGCAGGTCTTCACACTGATCGTCTTACTCGCCTCTGGGGTAAGGTTCTTAGACTGGTCAACCGAACGAGGAGTGCTCCCAGAAGGAAACTGCGAAGCAACAGGCTCACGGATCTCACTCCTCTGGCCTCTTGAAAAATTTCTCGAGGTCTTCTGTCTCTTACTCTCTGAACCAGATTCCGTCACAGAAACGGCCATCTCAATGGCTAAAGCTCGGTCCTGATATTCCTTCAGGGTGGTACACATGAGCGGAGCCATACTCTCACGGATATGGGGTTTCATGCGCATATTGAAGTATCGGACCTTGTCCGCTTCACTTCTCACTTGATCACGAACATAAGCCAACTGTCGATTATAATCGACTATCGCCTGGGATATTGACACATCCTGGGGCGTAGCCGAGAAAAATTCAACGATTCTGCGTTCACGAACAGGCAACGGCAAAACTGACTCCATGGCGGTCTTAAACTCAGCCCATGTAGGTGTACGGTCCGCAGCACTACAACGTGCCACCACCTCAGCCTTCTTTGTCGAGTAGGTACTGAGCAATGGGTACCCTCCTATCATCCGGACAAGCTACAGCATCAAATATTATGTCCAACTGGAAGAGCCAGTTTTCCCAACCTAACAAGTCAGACGAACCCACAAAACGGGGCGGCTGCATCTTCATCACATCTCGTAACCACTTACTAGTTCCGTTATCTCTATTTGGGTTCTCATCCCGACGTACGGCCTGATTCATCTGCACTAACTGATCAACCACCTGACGAAAGATGGTGGCGGCGCCAACGTCAACATTAACGCTAGTCGAATATCCCCGATGCATCGAAATGATTGGTACTCGGCAAGGAGGAGTCGCCTCTCCGCTCCCGATTACGACCACGACCATGACCACGGCCTCGACCTCGACCCCTTAGCATACTGAACGGAAATCCAATCAGAATAACAAGATAAAACAAACCTCACATAATCGACATAAGCCCAAAATCAGCAGCACAATGCAATATTCACACGTTCACATTGACAAAGATGAACGACCTATACCTCAGCATACACGGTTAAAACATTAAGCATACCATTGTGGTCCAACACCGGTAATATTTTAAAAAAAAACAAGTTTAACGAGGTATTTGTTCGAATGATAATATAAAAAAAATTCGCGAGTTCGAAAGATTTTGCTGGGGTGAAATTTTGAAAGTACTTTGTTTAATACCTCGGTCATTGAAGTGGGGAACGATACCTAACAACGTATCCCGCCACTTGGGCATACAACCCAGATTTTCTGACGAGAATAATAATATAGCAACTCACTGCACGACTTAACCTCAATACATAAACACATAACGTTCTAATTTACGGAAGCCAAAGTTGTTTTGCAAAACAGAAATTTTCCAAAATCATTTAGTTCATAAGCAAAATGACGGTAATATTTTACAATGTCCGAAGTATTTTAAAACACATTTTTCAAATACCGTCTGATTGTGTCATTTGAAAATACACGGCCCATTTGTCAAAATTTAACAAATTTTAAAAATCCATATAAACCATGGTTTGACCGCACCACCAAAATATTTTTCAAAAATCGATTTCTACAAAATTCTCAAACTGTAAAGTCCTTCAGGAAACATTCACAAACTTACCCATAGCGGACAAAAATTACAACATTCCAAAACATAATTTAAAACCACATACTCAAATGGCAACCAGGGTCGCCAATTCAATCAAATGCATCTCGTGGTATCAAGTTTAAACACACAGTAAAATCATTCATCGGAGTTTCTCACAAACTCTACCATTGGTACCTTTTCGAAACCCATCGAGGTTTACAACCTTCACAACATACCACCCCACCCGGTGGTTCAAAGATAAAATAATAACGTGCCCAGTTCTATACACATACTATGTGCCACAAGTATGAAACACAACTATATTACACAATACTGTGTAAATAAAATTATACACCACAATTAACTAACTAAAATAAAATCGAGATACACAGGCATAAAGGAGGAGACTTACATCCACAGGTCGCACGGAGGTGACAGTCGCCCACGATACTAATCTCGTCCGACAACATAACCGACACGTTGTGACCACGCACAACTCAACTTGTCACCTGACGACTCGAACGACAAGACAACACATTACTCGACAAAACACGACTTGAAACGACCCGACAGCCTAGGTTTCCGCAAACCTAAGCTCCGATACCATAATTGTAACATCCCCAAAACCGTATGGGAATATTACACGCCGTAGACCCTTTCCACAAGGATCTACCAGGCTAAACATCCATAAACAACCAAATGCTTGCCCGACCAGGGTCAAACAATAAAATGATACGGACCGATATGGTCACTTACACGTAATACACAGACCGATGAGGTCACACAACCCAATCGATAAACGACTTAAATAACATTACCCACACAGGGTCGAAATACAATACAATGGAAGATCAAATCAACTCGACAACACAACAAAAATCAAAATAACTCTCGACTCATGATTAGTATCGCACTCGTCATCCTCTTGTGCCAATCCCGTGATCGCTCCTCGAATCTGCATGTACCTGGACGCAAAGCAGACATCCACCCCCCGATTACTGGGGTTAGTAAACTCCACTGTTTTACTAGTGCAAGTATCAAATCATACGAAATGTAACAAGCAATTAATAATCGTGATAAAATATAATAATCAAGTATCAAATATTCCCGGAGGTTTTCACAAGAGAAGATAAGCTATGAAGCATTCGAAAATAAGATTATCATCTCGGAATTTTTAAATTTCAAAACCTTAAGACCTCAAGTCCTGATTCACAAAACCTTTCGAAAAACTTAAGGGCCTTAACCCAAAACTTGTTTCATAATTCAACAGTTTACAATACCGGAAACATTTCCATAAATCTCGTGGGGCTCGGCCCAACATTCTTTCTTAAAACTTTTCCTGTAAAAACTTTGATTTGAAAAGTATCATGCTCATGACACCGTGATCCACTGTCACGTGTCTCCGTAGGTTCAACAACCCGCACAGACTACATCACGCACAATTAAACAAACATAATAAATTCCGACACCGTGATCCACTGTCACGTGTGTTCGTAGGCATAACAACCCGCACGGACTATTAACCAAACATAACCAATTCCGACACCGTGATCCACTGTCACGTGTCTCCGTAGGTTCAACAACCCACACGGACTATTAACCAAACATAACCAATTCCGACACCGTGATCCACTGTCACGTGTGTCCGTAGGCATAACAACCCGCACGGACTATATCAATCACAACAATCACACACACAGTCCTGACACCGTAGTCCACTGCCACGTGTCACCGTAAGCCCCGTCGAGCTCACCCGGTTGGACGCACTGTGTCCGAAACTCATGGTCCACTGCCACGCGTTATCGTAGGCCTCGTCAGACCAGCACGATTGGACCTCAGTACCTCACTAAGTTCTGATCCCGTAGTCCACTGCCACGAATCCTCGTAGGTCCCGTCGAACCAACACGAGTGAACTTAGCGGTCACACACATATTCACATTCACATTACATACAACAATGAGCACAATTAATCAATCACCTTGATCACCACAAAATCGTACATTGCACGCAAATAACACAACCTCGACACTCGCAACAACTATCATCAATCAACGACATTTAACCAACATAACACACATTCGGTACACAATACATTGTACAACCAAGTGTACAACCATCCCATATGTACGTCGCATTCCTGCACAAATGGCACAACGCCTAACACGTATATTGATATAACACCATTATCACAAAGCCTTCAAATTGCGGAAAACACAACCAACTCAAATGGAACATATTTACGAAGGCAAGCGAAGTCATTATACATCTCATACATAATTACTAGTCGCAAGATACAAGTCGTATAGTAAGATACTTGCCTTAATAACCGCTACCGAACGCTCCGAAGAACACGGTTCGACCGGGAAGCTCGAACCCCAAGGAAGGCAACGAACGGAAGGGTTCCGACTCGAGTTCTTCACAAGAATTCGCTCCTAAGTCACAACGATGTCAATTCAATCACAATTCTACGAAAACGTATGGAACTTCCCAAGTTCTACTCATTGAAGCATTTTATCGGACACCTTGAGGGCATAGTCCAATTCAATCGATTATTCAAGGTAATACTCAAATTTGTTTCACAAAACTTCAGGGGTAATGAATGATTTCGAGTATACAACCATGTTCTAACAATAATCTAAACTAAAACGAATCAAATCGGCCAAAACATCAAGAAACCTCAAAAATTCCCAAAACCAAGAGTTTAGGTGTTCTTACCTTCGATCCGGGTGGAATCTGATGTTAATCCATGAATCAAACTTCCAAAACGTGTTGTTCTATGATTCTCTTACTCAAATCCATCCATTTATGCTGAAGAATCGCGAAGGAACGAAGGAAAAAATGAGAAATGGCCGGATAACTCGATCCGTGCCATTAAATAGGCCGATTCGCACCGTGCCGCGGCACAGACAAGTGTGCCGCGCCCGGGGCCACCAAAATGCCCAGGAATCAGCTTAGTGCCGCGGCACACTGAGTGTGCCGCGCACACGGTACACCCCTTCAACACCAAAAAGGCACATCGTGCGCTTCGCTATTTCGACCATAACTCCTTCGTCCGGACTCCGATTGACTCACCGTTTGAACCATTGGAAAGCTAACTTGATGCTTTATAATATTGCAAAGATTCAGAATTTTTGGAGTTTCCAAGAATTTATGGTGATTTTTACAAAGCCGAACTCATACTTAGAAAAGTCGTTTAGTAATCCTGAACTCCACAAAACGACACCGAAACCCGAACCTGAATACGAACCGAAGATACGGTTACGAAGTACTCACAAAGACGAATCTAAGAGCTAGTAGAACACACGATTCCGACCACCCGAAGGCTCGAAATTCGACAACGGAAGGTAATTACCCCAAACTTTGGGAAATTACGAAAATGGCCCAAATGCCCGAAAATCACCATACGACAACGAATAATCAAACCGAAGCTCACAACACGTATAACAACGTTAAATGAACTTACGAAAAACCCCAAACGATAGTTTCGAACGAGATTCGCAAGAACCGAACTCAAGCGCGGAAAAGTCGCTAAAAAGCACGGAACTCAACAAAGCAGCACCGAAACGAACTCGGATGACAAAAAGTGCAGAATTAAATATTCTCCGAATGACGAAACGGTCAAAAGCGAGTTTTCGAAACGGACCTCCGCCGAAAAATGAAAATTACCGGAAATCCGAAATTGCGGATATTACACTGGCGACGGGTGCGATGGGAAATGGAGTTCTTGGTCGATCCTACTCAATTCCAAGATGTTTTGGAAGATCCTTGTTGATTATATCATCATGCAATCCGTGTATTTCGTCGAATCAAGGTATATTTCTCGATTTTCCTTCAAGTTGACTTTTCGGAGAATTTGTTCTTGATTTCGATTCTAGCCCGATTTTGATACATCGGTTGGTGTAGTATGATGTTATTAATCGTGTTCTATGGGTTGTATATCCATATATCGAGTTTGTTTAACTCGATTGACGATTCGAGTGTTCTTGGGAATTATTGAACATTTAGTGTTCGATTAAATGTCCCGATGAGTTTCCCTTCGATAGTTTGTTGGGATTTCCGTTGTTTTGGCCTTGATTCTCGTCGTAACCATGTGTTATTGTTCCTTCCGGAGGTTTATAGGTGTTCGAGGATTCCGATGTTGAATCCCGTTTGGTGATTGACGATTCGTGTGGTGTTATTCACGTAGTAATTGCGGTGTTATCGCGTTCTTGATAATGTTCGGGAGTTCGGGGCCGTTCGACCGTATTTCATCCGTCGTCTTGTTGCGATTGTGGTTTCGAGCCAAGTAACTTGCCCATACTATTCTTGTTTTGTGGATATAATAATTGGTGATCGTCTTGGTGTATTTGTTTGTTTGTTTGAAATGTGTTTTCAAAAGATTTCGGTTTGGCCTCGTTAAAGGCTATCTTTCAAAACGCGCGTGTGTTTTGTGAATGGTGTGTTCCGGGAATTGATTATGATTTGATTATTTTGAACGTTGAAGGCTTTGATGATATCCCTGTTGTTTAAAGTTATGGAATCGTGTATTCCGTGTTTAATCTTGTTATTATGTTTTGAAGAGTTTGGTAATGGTGTCGGATAAGTGGCCATCTCTATTAAGTATTCTTGATGAGCTTACATTCTTAGCATATTAGTATTGCATGAGTAACGTGTGTGTGTGTATGCTCACTACGGGTTAGATCCGACGGGGTCTCGGTAGGGGTCCACAGAGGCGTGGGTCCGCGAGCATGCTTTTAACCACTACGGGTTAGATCCGACGGGATCTCGGTAGGGGTCCACAGAGGCGTGGGTCCGCGGTTAATTGTGGTGCATTTTACAAATGTGTTTTGAGATTGGCGTATCCGGAAACGAGTGTTTTGAACGGTTTTCATGATTGCATGCATCGACTAAGTGTGTAAGAGGTAAGTTGTTCGTTTGGCTTACTTGGCTAGGATGGCACTAGATGTAACACCCCCAAATCCTATTGGGTTATTACAGTGCCGTGGACCCCACACCAGGAGATCCACCAGGCTAACACGACCAAAAATACAACTAACTGACCAAAAGGGGAATCACAATCCCTACACTGACATCCAACATAATATTCCGATATGGAATTTCAATGACAACAGTGGGCCTACATGGCCCAAATAAATTACAACGACATCCACGAGCCTTGCTCGGATAATACAAAATGACAATAACTGACAAAACTAGAGTACTCCAACTGTCTGACTGACATGAACACCAAAACATCTCGGACTAGTATCGCTTGCATGCCTCGTCGCCACGTCATGCCCCTGTGTCTCAACTCTCTCCTCGCAAACACCTAAAACATGAAAACATGTTCCGCCCCCACGGGGTCAGTCATCCAGATAATGATTATCAAATACATGTACAACATGATATGCATCCAAAGGGCAGAATGAATAGTATAGTAATGGTAATACGAGATGCTCACAAACCAAAGTAAGAATCGAGCTTTCGTGGAATACTATGCCCACGGCATCCGATCAATACCTGCTCAACAGGTTAGAACACAAGTGCCCAACGGCGAATCATCAATACAGAACACAACAATACATCACCCGAAGGTAACCCAAGCCAAACACTGAAATAGATACGAATCACAATGCCCGAAGGCTCCGACAGGAATACCGATACATCACAATGGACTTAACAGCCGAACAGCCCGAAGCCGTTTATCATCATAATACCCTGAATGTCACTCACCAAGTCATTAATCACCACAATGGCCCGAAGCCAAAACAGCCCAAAGCTGTATCAATGAGGGCCGAAGCCACGGCATGAAGCCGTATCACAATGAGGGCCGAAGCCACGGCACGAAGCCGTATCACAATGAGGGCCGAAGCCACGGCACGAAGCCGTATCACAATGAGATCATCCAATGACCATGACCTGCTGAATTGCAGGTGCTGGGAAACCAACCGCGAAGGTTCAAGCCCCAGACTTACCCATAATGAGATCACCCAGTGACCGTGACCTACTGAACTGTAGGTGTTGGGAAACCAACCGCGAAGGTTCAAGCCCCAAACTTACCCATCGAGCACTAGCCGAGACTAGCCTCCAAAACACAATCAATCACAATAGTAATGATCCCAAGACTACCAAAATCACAAGAATAATAGCGTGCTGCCTTGAGTCGGCCAACACGACAACAACAACTCATGGATGGGCACCGTCCACGGCGGTCCCAATTCAAATACCTCGACTGCCTTGGAATGGCCAATCGATCACAATGATACAACGGATGGGAACTATCTTCGATAATCCCAATTAAATACATAGATTACCTTAGAACGGTTAATCGGTAACCAATGATACAACGGATGGGAATTATCTTCGATAATCCCAATTAAATACATTGATTACCTTAGAACGGTCAATCGATAAACAATGATACAACGGATGGGAATTATCTCCGATAATCCCAATTAAATACATCGATTACCTTAGAACGGTCAATCGATAACCAATGATACAATGGATGGGAATTATCTCCGATAATCCCAATTAAATACATCGATTACCTTAGAACGGTGAATCGATAACCAATGATACAACGGATGGGAATTATCTTCGATAATCCCAATTAAATACATCGATTACCTTAGAACGGTCAATCGATAACCAATGATACAACGGATGGGAATTATCTCCGATAATCCCAATTAAATACATCGATTACCTTAGAATAGTGAAAAGATAACCAATGATACAACGGATGGGAATTATCTTCGATAATCCCAATTAAATACATCGATTACCTTAGAACGGTCAATCGATAACCAATGATACAACGGATGGGAATTATCTCCGATAATCCCAATTAAATACATCGATTACCTTAGAACGGTCAATCGATAACCAATGATACAACGGATGGGAATTATCTTCGATAATCCCAATTAAATACATCGATTACCTTAGGACGGTAAATCGATACACAATGATACAGTAGAATGGATGTCCCGGCATCTTAAACCGACCACCGAAACAGATATGATAAACGAATATATCAAACGCCTTCCATCGGCCAATGCAACACCATAGCAACAGTTCCAATTCGATAATAACGATTCAACGATGCCTCAGAACGACATTAACGTCAACAATAATAATAGATACATCGATGCCGCGAACCGGCTATCTACAACAAGAATCTCAATGCCTTAAACCGGCCGTTAACGAATAACAATCACAACTGGCATAATCACCGAAGGGTATTGCATCAAACAATTCCCGAATATCAACAAATCACGAAGAGACTAAGTCTCGAAATGATACAATACATTCATACACATATATGATAACATTAATCTCATTGACCAGTACAAGTATAAAACTTGCCTCAAACCGAAGGCGAACAAGTCCTTCCACGATCAAGGTCCTGGCACGAAACGACGAACGGCGCCTCCCGACGATCACAAACATTCGAACAACCTTGAATGAAAACGATTCATTCAAAAACACAAAATCAATAGAAAACAACGACAAAGACAAAGCCCGATTCAAACACGAATCGATCACACCGCACGAACGAATATCATAGTTCTCAACTATGAATTCTAACGTCCTCCAACACCTCGATGATCAATTAACATAATCATTACGTTCTTAACACTTGTGAAATCCATTCAACAAGATTCACTTAAGAACAATCATCAAAACAATCATCTCAAGATGATAATATCACCAATATCATCAAATTGATCCTCCTACAATGATAATATTATCACTATTATCATTATCACCCCAAGAACATCATCAACTCAATAACCATGATGTTTGAAATAAAAATCCTTCATCATAACCTCATGAATTCGGATTAAACCACAAGATCCACTCAACCATTTCCAAATTATGATAATCATCTCCTAAATCATCATAAATCCTTACTAAAATGGTTAAAATCTTTCAAGAACACCACCAACAACAATAATCATCTCAGGACTTATGTTAATCATATAACAATCTTAACATAATCCTTCCTAGACATGATTAAAAACCTCCCAACAATCTAAAACATCAAGAACATAATCAAACTCAAGCTATACCAACATGTTCTTCATCAAAAGTTTATCAAAACCATGAAGAATCATGATATACTCCATGAATCAAACAATACCCGAAGAAAACAACAACAACAACTCGAAAATCACTTGAAGAACAAGAGATTGAGGGAACTTACCAAATAAGAACAAGAAGAAGCCTCCAAACACCAAAGGAGCACCAACAAGCTTCCAACTTCAAGCTTCAATCCAAGCTAGGATGATCAAGATCGAGTTGGAAGAGGCTAAACATCAATAACAAGTCCAAACGGATGATTCTAGGGAGAGAAAATGTGTTTTGGTTCGTGAGGAAATGAAAGACGAAAGCAAGATAAATAGACTGACCAATTCATTACGTACGTTATACACTATGGTTAACGTACGTAAGAGGCATTACGTACGCTATGCTAAGACATTAACGTACGTAATGAAAAATCCGTAATCGATCGACTAAAATACGAAGGCCTTAACGTACGTAAACAAGAACTTATTACGTACGTTAACAAGACCTACATTACGTACGTAGAGCTCACCTCTTAACGTACGTAAGGGTCCGTTGACTGCAATAGTGAGATCCGATCGGAAGATACTCGGGACCCACTGGCCGAAAGCGACTACGAGGAAGGTTCCTGCCACCTACCAAGCATTACGTACGTAACCTTACAGGCATAACGTACGTAATACTCAGCCCATAACGTACGTAAGTCTACCCATGTAGCGTACGTTAAGGCTAGTGTACTTAGCCAAAAATCCAAACTCTCCAACCAACATCCAGCAGCGAAACTAACCCGACGACAAGTATAATATTTCGATCCTGAAATATTCCAATACAATATACATTGTATCAGTCCAAAACAACAACACTTGTACAATTCCAAATGAATATGTACAACTCAACAGTAACACGAAAAAAAAATTATCCCCGGATATTACATACTCCCCCCCTTAAAAAGAGTTTTGTCCCCGAAACTCAGGGTGCAAAAACACGGGGTACGAACTATCCATCAGGATAAGAAAACAACATCTCCAGGAATACTCCTCACTGCGAACCACTTCGCCTGAGTAATCGGGCCAACCCCACGGGTTCCCGCGTCTCCTCTGCCCGAACACGGCGAAAAACAAGGGATAAAAACACTCAACTAACTGCGAGATCAGCCGAAACATAACTCTCCCGCTAGAGACCAGCCAGGAAGTCGTACCAATCGCAAGACTCGTAACACCGGCGTACACACCCCGCGGGTGCCGCCGATTATACATGTCTACAATCATCGGTTTACACTCCCCAGTTCTCATCGGCATTAAACGCTCAAGCAAACACTGACTCAAGCCACAAAAGGAAAATAACAACGCATATGTGGTCCTCGGGACCATATCAACTGCACACCCAAGTCCTCACGACTCGGCGTCTCGGATTGAAATGAACAATTACCCAGATTATTACAAAATCTCGGGTATAACACCAAAAAGGAAGGAAAAACACATCACACGACCTCAAATCTCAAGATTCTCAGATACAATCATTACAAGATAGATCAACCATAAATGGTTCGCAACCACAGTACTAAAGTACAGACCGAGTCAAAATAAAGAAAGAAATTAAGGCTACATCTCAAATGTATCCAAAATCAACACCCTCCGGGTCATCGAACTCATCGATCTCATCGACTCGAGGAAGACCCAAATCTAAGCTCGCCGCTCCTCCTCGAGTGTCCATACCTCTGGCTCCCGAAGCCCGATATGACCCCTTGGATGGAGTACGGACTGAAGCAACAAAATCTCTCGAGGCCCGTGAGCTTCCTTGAGATCTACTGGCACTAGAACTCCTATAGTATTTCTGAAGGTGTCCCGGCTTCCCACACAGAAAACAAACAATAGCTGGCACAGTACAACGGGTGCTAACGTGCCCCGCTGAATCACAATTAAAGCAAACAACAGTCGAACTCGTCGCCGGAGAAGAAGATGATTTCCCAGCACGAAGACGACTAGAAGACGACCTCTTGTACGTCGGAGCCCGATGTCCTTCTGAACGAACTGGCATCCTAGTCCTCTCACCAGAAGAAACTGAAGGGTTCTTCCGAGCAAGCTCCTTGATCAAAAGCTCTGCTCCAAGAGCCTTCTCGATGAATTCACCAAGTGAATTGCAATTATGGTTGAACAACTGCATCCTAAACTGCGGGTTCAGTCTCTTGCTAAAATACTTGATCTTATCCGCCTCAGTACGGATAACAGATGAAGCAAATCAAGGAGTCCACAAACTTCTCCGCAATAACAATAACACCCTCGTCCTCGACGGATTTGGGGTTCAAAACCTCTGACAACTTGGCTTCACGGAGTGGAGCCGGATAATACCTCTCTAACATGAGAGTCTGAAACTCGCTCCAAGCACAATCACGATCGGTGGGTTTCACAGAAAGCCACCAAGAATAAGCGCCTTTACTCAAATAGTAAGCCGCTACTGCCACCTTACTCTCTTCCGGACATTGGACCATGTCGAAGAGTTTATCAAAATGTTCAAGCCAATGAACAATATCAGCTGGTTCCGACGAACCCTCAAAAATAGGCGGCCTCTGACGAGAGATGTCGTCGATAATCTGACTCACTCTCCTGGACTGTCCATAAAACGGCACCTGGGATCCCTGCTGCGGTGGACCACGAACCACTGAGGTCTGTATGGTTTCCATTATCTGCGTCATCTGAGTCATCTGGGTCATCATGCCCTTCATAAGTAAGAAAGGGTCGATGTCAGTCTGATCGACTCCTCGAGTATGACGTTAGAAGGAACGGTCGCATAAGTCACATCTCGGCTGAATTTTGATCCATATCGGCACCCGTGACGCGTATAAACATGAGGTTACGGGTTTCGGCTGCTCTGCGCCTTTACCCTCTGCTACGTCCTCGGATTCCTCTTTCCATACTGAAAGAATAACGTTCGATCATGAACAAAGCTCAAATATGCCTCAACGGCCAATCCACAATGCTAAGTCATTAGCCAAACATGAATATACATACTCAACAAATAAACAATCACTTCATACATGCTAATTATAGCCAATACTGAGCCGACACGCTCCAAAGCAATTAATCATGAATGGGTCGTAACACAATGTTACATACAGAACAAAACATGCATAATCAATGGCATATTGAATGTATGAACATACAAGAGAATCGAGTCCTTACACAGGTCATACGAAGCTTCGAGGTCTTGCGATACTAGTCTTCACCGACGACGACTCGATGAAAGAATGACTCATACAGTCGTTCAACTACCACGACTCACAAGGCCTGACTGTCCAGATTGTCATAACATGACAGTCCACTACTACCGCGTCGGTAGAACCACATAACTCACATATCAGGGTATATCACAACCCAATTCTCTGATACCATCTTCTGTAACACCCCCAAATCCTATTGGGTTATTACAGTGTCGTGGACCCCACACCAGGAGATCCACCAGGCTAACACGACCACAAATACAACTAACTGACCAAAAGGGGAATCACAATCCCTACACTGACATCCAACATAATATTCCGATATGGAATTTCAATGACAACAGTGGGCCTACATGGCCCAAATAAATTACAACGACATCCACAAGCCTTGCTCGGATAATACAAAATGACAATAACTGACAAAACTAGAGTACTCCAACTGTCTGACTGACATGAACACCAAAACATCTCGGACTAGTATCGCTCGCATGCCTCGTCGCCACGTCATGCCCCTGTGTCTCAACTCTCTCCTCGCAAACACCTAAAACATGAAAACATGTTCCGCCCCCACGGGGTCAGTCATCCAGATAATGATTATCAAATACATGTACAACATGATATGCATCCAAAGGGCAGAATGAATAGTATAGTAATGGTAATACGAGATGCTCACAAACCAAAGTAAGAATCGAGCATTCGTGGAATACTATGCCCACGGCATCCAATCAATACCTGCTCAACAGGTTAGAACACAAGTGCCCAACGGCGAATCATCAATACAGAACACAACAATACATCACCCGAAGGTAACCCAAGCCAAACACTGAAATAGATACGAATCACAATGCCCGAAGGCTCAGCGGGAATACCGATACATCACAATGGACTTAACGGCCCGAACAGCCGGCCGTTTATCATCATAATACCACGAATGTCACTCACCAAGTCATCGATCACCACAATGGCGAAGCCAAAACGGCCGAAGTCGTATCAATGAGGGCGAAGCCACGGCATGAAGCCGTATCACAATGAGGGCGAAGCCACGGCACGAAGCCATATCACAATGAGGGCGAAGCCGCCATGGCACGGCCGTATCACAATGAGATCATCCGATGACCGTGACTCTTGAATTGCAGTCTTTGGGAAACCAACCGCGAAGGTTCAAGCCCCGGACTTACCCATAATGAGATCACCCGGTGGCCAGTGACCTCTTGATCGTAGGTGTTGGGAAACCAACCGCGAAGGTTCAAGCCCCAAACTTACCCATCGAGCACTAGCCGAGACTAGCCTCCAAAACACAATCAATCACAATAGTAACGATCCCAAGACTACCAAATTCACAAGAATAATAGCGTCTTGCCTTGAGTCGGCCAACACGACAACAACAACTCATGGATGGGCACCGTCACGGCGGTCCCAATTCAAATACCTCACCGCCTTGGAATGGCCAATCGATCACAATGATACAACGGATGGGAACTATCTTCGATAATCCCAATTAAATACATAGATTACCTTAGAACGGTTAATCGGTAACCAATGATACAACGGATGGGAATTATCTTGATAATCCCAATTAAATACATCGATTACCTTAGAACGGTCAATCGATAACCAATGATACAGCGGATGGGAATTATCTCCGATAATCCCGATTAAATACATCGATTACCTTAGAACGGTCAATCGATAACCAATGATATCTGACGGATGGGAATTATCTCCGATAATCCCATTAAATACATCGATTACCTTAGAGCGGTGAATCGATAACCAATGATACAACGGATGGGAATTATCTTGATAATCCCGATTAAATACATCGATTACCTTAGAGCGGTCAATCGATAACCAATGATACTGACGGATGGGAATTATCTCCGATAATCCCAATTAAATACATCGATTACCTTAGAACGGTGAATCGATAACCAATGATACTGACGAATGGGAATTATCTTCGATAATCCCGATTAAATACATCGATTACCTTAGAGCGGTCAATCGATAACCAATGATATCTGACGGATGGGAATTATCTCCGATAATCCCGATTAAATACATCGATTACCTTAGAGCGGTCAATCGATAACCAATGATACTGACGGATGGGAATTATCTTGATAATCCCAATTAAATACATCGATTACCTTAGGACGGTCAATCGATACACAATGATACGGTAGAATGGATGTCCCGGCATCTTAAACCGACCACCGAAACAGATATGATAAACGAATATATCAAACGCCTTCCATCGGCCAATGCAACACCATAGCAACAGTTCCAATTCGATAATAACGATTCAACGATGCCTCAGAACGACATTAACGTCAACAATAATAATAGATACATCAATGCCGCGAACCGGCTATCGACAACAAGAATCTCAATGCCTTAAACCGGCCGTTAACGAATAACAATCACAACTGGCATAATCACCGAAGGGTATTGCATCAAACAATTCCCGAATATCAACAAATCACGAAGAGACTAAGTCTCGAAATGATATAATACATTCATACACATATATGATAACATTAATCTCATTGACCAGTACAAGTATAAAACTTGCCTCAAACCGAAGGCGAACAAGTCCTTCCACGATCAACGTCCTGGCACGAAACGACGAACGGCGCCTCCCGACGATCACAAACACTCGAACAACCTTGAATGAAAACGATTCATTCAAAAACACAAAATCAATAGAAAACAACGACAAAGACAAAGCCCGATTCAAACACGAATCGATCACACCGCACGAATGAATATCATAGTTCTCAACTATGAATTCTAACGTCCTCCAACACCTCGATGATCAATTAACATGATCATTACGTTCTTAACACTTGTGAAATCCATTCAACAAGATTCACTTAAGAACAATCATCAAAACAATCATCTCAAGATGATAATATCACCAATATCATCAAATTGATCCTCCTACAATGATAATATTATCACTATTATCATTATCACCCCAAGAACATCATCAACTCAATAACCATGATGTTTGAAATAAAAATCCTTCATCATAACCTCATGAATTCGGATTAAACCACAAGATCCACTCAACCATTTCCAAATTATGATAATCATCTCCTAAATCATCATAAACCCTTACTAAAATGGTTAAAATCTTTCAAGAACACCACCAACAACAATAATCATCTCAGGACTTATGTTAATCATATAACAATCTTAACATAATCCTTCCTAGACATGATTAAAAACCTCCCAACAATCTAAAACATCAAGAACATAATCAAACTCAAGCTATACCAACATGTTCTTCATCAAAAGTTTATCAAAACCATGAAGAATCATGATATACTCCATGAATCAAACAATACCCGAAGAAAACAACAACAACAACTCGAAAATCACTTGAAGAACAAGAGATTGAGGGAACTTACCAAATAAGAACAAGAAGAAGCCTCCAAACACCAAAGGAGCACCAACAAGCTTCCAACTTCAAGCTTCAATCCAAGCTAGGATGATCAAGATCGAGTTGGAAGAGGCTAAACATCAATAACAAGTCAAACGGACGATTCTAGGAGAGAAAATGTGTTTTGGTTCGTGAGGAAATGAAAGACGAAACCAAGATAAATAGATCGACCAATTCATTACGTACGTTATACACTATGGTTAACGTACGTAAGAGGCATTACGTACGCTATGCTAAGACATTAACGTACGTAATGAAAAATCCAGAACTGACTGGACTAAAATACGAAGGCCTTAACGTACGTAAACAAGAACTTATTACGTACGTTAACAAGACCTACATTACGTATGTAGAGCTCACCTCTTAACGTACGTAAGGGTCCGTTGACTGCAATAGTGAGATCCGATCGGAAGATGCTCGGGACCCACCGGCCGAAAGCGACTACGAGGAAGGTTCCTGCCACCTACCAAGCATTACGTACGTAACCTTACAGGCATAACATACGTAATACTCAGCCCATAATGTACGTAAGTCTACCCATGTAGCGTACGTTAAGGCTAGTGTACTTAGCCAAAAATCCAAACTCTCCAACCAACATCCAAACGACAAAACTAACCCGACGACAAGTATAATATTTCGATCCTGAAATATTCCAATACAATATACATTGTATCAGTCCAAAACAACAACACTTGTACAATTCCAAATGAATATGTACAACTCAACAGTAACACGAAAAAAAAAATTATCCCCGGATATTACACTAGAGTATTTTGTTGTTTGTGTTAAATCCTTTAATTGTGGATTTTGATGTTGGGAGACGAACCTTTTGGTCGTTCTTGTGTACTGTGAGTTGATGAGATTTGGGGCTAAAATACCAATGGTTTTGTAAAAGTCATTTTACGGATTTGGGGCTAAAATCCCAACGGTTTGATAAAGGTCAGTTTACGGAAAGTAAACCTTGGGGGCGGTGACACCCTTTCGTCTTTTAAGTTTTGAAAACAGGGATTTGATAATCCTAAATTGTTTTCTATTAAAACTCTCGATGGCATTCTAAACTGTTTTATAAATTATTTCTATTGATTTGTGATCTTTCGGTTTTGGAACGTTTTCTCAAATTCTTGCCTCGGGAAGTACTTTTCGTTTCGTTTGGATCTTTGAGGATTCCTGGTTATTGTTATTCGTGGAATGTGAATTGTATGGCTCGTATTTGCACTTTGTTCTTGCACTAGCAAAACAGTGGAGTTTTGCTAACCCCCGAGTATTCGGGGGGTGGATGTCTCTTTTTGCATTCAGGTTTTGGAGCATAACACAGGGTCGGCACGAAGGATGATGAAAGATAATCGATACTAATCACATGAGGAACCGTACATTTGTTTATTGGTTCAGTAGTACTTTATTTTCTGCTGCTATATTTTTCCCGTTGGACGGGTGTGGTTGTGTTTTGACCCCTGCGTGGGTATGAGTTGTATTTGAGTTGTATGTATTTATTGAAAGACCAAATCGGTCTACTGAGTCTTTTTAGCCTTAAAGGCATGGTTGAGTTGTTATATGTCGTTACCAGCCTGGTAGATCCTTGAGGAAAGGTTCTACGGCATGTAATATCCCTGAGCGGATTGGGGGTGTTACAGAGAAAAAGATGTTTAGACTTTAGAGCAATCCCCATCTTTTTGTTGGGTTGTGGAGCCGGAAGTACTATATATATCAAAGAAATATATTTGCAAACCTTAGGTTGTTGATCTAAGAGAAACCTTAGGTTGTTGATCTGGATTTGGAAACTGCCGAATGTGTACATTTGCGAGTAACAAAATCAAATGCTCCTTTTGATTTGCTACATTATCTTTCTGCAAATTAACATAAGAAAAATTTAAAGTAAAATATGACTTTATAATTTTTGAATTGGCCCCAAGTTTAATTGCCTCAAGTTTTGTATACAATTTTTGTATTGGCCCCAAGTTTTATATACAATTTTTGTACTGGCCCCAAGTTTTATTGCAAATTGGCCCCAAGTCCTAATAGGAAATGTTGTGTATGATGTTTTACTGATTTTCTTAATCCCTAGGGTTTCTATTTAGGGTTCATGTATAAAAATAATTGATTTATGTTTTTGAATTTATATAGGTTAAATGGATAAATTTAAGATACTGGCGTGTGGTAAGAAAAAATCGAAGACTCCAGAGTCGGGAGATAGTTCCGTAGCTTCCAATCGTGCGGATCCTGTCGGTAAATATTTGGATCATAGTAACGCTCACATATGTGGGCTAGTAGAGAATAGTGGACTGAAATTTAAGGATGGAAACTTGTATCCGGCGGATGACGCACATACTATTGCGAGGCGCTTATCGTATCAGACTCCCAGATCGCAGACGACCCCCACTACTGTCGAGAACGACTCATCCTCGTATGCCTCATATACACCGCATTCCCTCCCCTCCTACTACATCTGGGAGTAGTCGATCTACACCGAGCACGTCATCCGAGGTGCCTTCCGGTCCGCCATCGACTCTATTTATGCCCCCTATGGTACCATCGATTCCAGGTGTCGAAGAGAATGGAGTCCCCGGCCATATAGCTTGGTTAACCTGACGGAGGCGTATGTGTTCCAGGCGTGGCCTGAGAAAATGATTTGGCGCACATGTCGGATATCTAAGACAAAGTTGTACGCATCGCTTGCGGAACTTGAGAATGAGGAGGGTCGTATCGAAGACGAACTGAAAAAGAAGAAGAAGACTCGTGGCCCACCGAAGGGTCTATCACTTGACGCATATGTTTCAAAAAATAGCCGTCACAAGATAGCAGTAGATGAAAAGTATCGACGACCCATTTTGGCTTCGGATGCTTGTACGGCATATTGTCGTAATGTTGGGTTTGTCATACGCGATAGAGTTCCGGTACTGTGGGCTGAGTGGAAGGATGTGCCAGAAAGTGTGAAGGATGCATTGAACAATGTTATGTCGGTAAGTTTATCTCAATTCTGAAAGCTACTTTGTATATTTAAATTCGGAAAAAAATTAGTAATATATATTATATGCTAATTGTAGGTTTGGTTTGAGGTTCCTTCTTTCCTACTACATACTTGGTGTGATAAGGTGCAAACAACCAAGTAAGTAATTTTCACAATACGTAGTTGAGTAATTACTCGAGAAATTTTTGCATCATTTAGTTATTGTTAAAAATGTGTATTTGTCAAATGTTTTAATAATTTATTTATTAATACAAAACAATTTGTAATTTAAAATTCACAACTTGTATAAATGGAAGGTAATTTGATTTATAAATTTAAACATGGTAAACATTCTAATTTACTTGTAATTATGAGTATTATAACATACACTTTTAGAATATACATAAAACATTATAATATTAATTATACATAAAAATAATAAAACTAACACATTAACACTATATAATCATACACAAACAACAAATATAAAATGACATGTAACATAATCACTAAACTTAAATCTTAACATTTAACTGCATAATAACAACTGTATACACACAACAGATTATTTATGAATAACATAATAAACAAATAACATTATGAATTAGAATAAAACAATAACACAAAATCACAGTAAATAAATATATAAAATTTACAAAATACTTTACAAATATATTTGACTAATGTTTGATTATTATTTATAAATATTTGTTATAGGTACAAATCTTGGAAAAATGAGCTACACATATTTTGGTCAGCTTGGGGTAATTCCCGCGAGGCTACTCCCAAGGAGTTCAAGTATCGGGAGTACGAGTGGAGGTGGCTATGCGCACATTTTAGCGACCCGGACTATATTATATGTAATCGAGCTCTAAATATTGTCGTAATGCTATTGTTGTTTAAAGATATGTAACATATATGAAACTTGTGGTAATTTCTCTCCTTGTTAAATGAAAATTACATGTTTCTATGTGTAGGCGAGCAGTTCAACCAACACTGTTAACCATAAGGATTTGACGGAGCACCACAGCTTAGGTTCGCGGTCGTTAGCGAGAGTTTCGCACGAGGCCACTTCTGATGAAAATGTGGCGAATGCCTTTATCTACGTGACTTGACACGGTCTTAAGTGTAACTATCGCAAGTGCACGATATCGTATCAAGTAGTAAGTGGACTTTTTGAGTCCGGTTTATCGATCCCACGAGGAAGTTTGGTTATAATTTGAATTATACACTATTTAACTATTTTTATAGATACTAAGATGAGTGAAACACACAATTAAAGAGTTTTGTTTGACAATTGCAAAGAAAGTTGCAATAATAGTTCTAATATTCAAGGAAATGAAAGATTGCACTAATAATAGATTAATGAAAGATAAAATGAAATAGTTGGGATTACAAACTTAGTTCATCATTAGTTATAGAAGATGTATAGGAGATCATAAGATGAATTTACTTATTATGTTGTGTAGATTCGATTTTCCTTAAAAAGACGGTTTCTCTTTCGAACTATAAAACGCCCCTTATATATTGAATCAATCCACTATATTTCTATATTGATTGGATTCAATACATAGCATTAGGTTTTATGAAAATAACTCAAAGAATCATCTAAGGTCTAGAGGTATATTTCTATCCCCTAAAACAACTTAGAGTGAAGATCATTTGATCTAATCAAACATATTTTCTTTCGAAACATATGAAGACCATAAATATCGTCATTTATTGGCCAAATAAATAAAGATTGGTAAAACAATGAAAATCACACACAATAATAAGTAATTCATAATAGATCTTTATACAAACTTAAATAACATGACTAACCTTGTTTATAATCCCAACTTAAGTAACTTAGCCCATGAAGGGTTTAATAAACATAATACAAGCTTGAGTGGTCATTATTAGTTGAAAAAGAGAAAGAATTGATCCTAACTCCCTTAGTAGATAAAGGAGAAAGAAGCAATAAACTCCCTTAACAACATATGCTATACCACTATTACACAAGTCACTCAAGAACACAAGTGTGTTCTTCACACAAAAAGAAAATATTACAAAAAGTGGAAAAATATAAGCTGAATGATGAATGATGATGGATCTAAGGGGTGTATTTATACACCTAAAGTCATCTAATAGCTCCAAAACTCCAGCATTATTACATTAGATCGGATCAATGCTATTCATCCCCTCAATAATAGACCAAAAGTATAAAAAATTAGGCAATGATCAATAATCTGCCAAGAGTTACGGCCGTAACATTGAGGAGTTACGGCCGTAACATGGCTACGGCTTTTTGCTTTGTGAATTACGCCCGTATGGAGTTTCAGACTTCATTTTCAGCCCAGAATTTCTTAGACTTTGCGTTTTTGCCCCAAATCTTCTTCGAACGATAACTTTTGATATATAACTCTGATTTTGAATCCGTAAAGACTGCCGAACTCGTCTCGGAAAGCCCTACGACATGAATACATAAAAATTTCAACAAATAGAATATTTTATAAACATGTTATTTCTTGAGTAAATCAGTAATTCAATCCGATTAAGACTAGATTTACATCTTCATCCGACAAAAATAAAACTGTTAAAAGCTAATTAATTCTAAGCAAAAACGAGTAGACTAGCTCAATTATGGGTGAAATATATCGATACAAACCATGGATAAGTGTATAAAATTGACACTTATCACACCCCCAAACTTTAATTCTTGCTAGTCCCGAGCAAGACTCTTTATTATTCACGCTCAAAATAAAAATAAGACACAAAATAAGAAAAATAATACACACATAATTAAGAAAAATAATTATATATATAAAGAGAAAAGGAGATCAAAATGCCATTAATACACAACAACCAGCTTTATACAGTAGATAGAAATGAATCAAGATTCAAAATAAATCTACTAATGATTTTGAAGTTAAAACATGGCTTTATTTTGTAATTCCAAAATGCAAGGTTTTCCCCCAAAAGGTTGATTATTTCTTTCCCACTCGTGACTCACACGACTCCCTTTAATGGTTGCTCTCGATCAGTCATTTATTTTTCGACTCAATATGAAGAAGAATTTCATTGGCGTCATCAAATATTGTGATTTTTCACGAAATTGAGTGTATTGAAATTCAGCCGCTAATTAATTCAGATCTGCTCATAAACTACATCCCTTAGTGATAGCTTTCATACTGTTATTTGCTAACGTGTAGCTCTTTTCACCAACACAATTTCTATCTCTTTTTTTTAAGGTGATAGCTTTCATACTGTTATTTGCTAACGTGTAGCTATTTTCACCGACACAATTTCCATTTTTTTTAGGTGATAGCTTTCACACCGTTATTTGCTAACATGTAGCTCTTTTCACCAACACAATTTCCATTTCGTGTGAGACGGCAGCTACGCACCAACAATGGTTAGTTCTTTATTTTTTTCAAAATTTTAGGACCCCCAAAATTAGGCAGCTGTTGCTGCTCAACACCTTTTCAACTAGACTCCTTTCACCAATGACTTTTTTTTAGGGAATAGAATTTTTGCAGAAAATCATTTATTAGTTAAGCATGAAAAATCAAAAACTCCACAAATTAAGTAAATTTCAGTTCTATTTTTCATCAACCGACTAATTCTTCTTTTCTCAAGATAACGAATGACTCGATTTTATATGATAACTACAAGGCTTGGAAAGAGCGATTAAGGCTCAAAAATTTTGGAATATACAATTTTTTTACCGGTTAAAACGATTTTAGAAGCTTGTATATAGCTAACTTATTGGTGTTATGGCCAGATCTAGAAATCTCACAAATCAAAATAATATATATATATATATATATATATATACTAAAAAAATTTTAAGGCGAATAACCAAAATAATCAAAACACACCAAAAATACCAACACACCAAAATAATTAAACATACCACCCCCAAATTTGAAAATAAAATTGTCCTCAGTTTTAAAAAAAAAAAAAAAGCAAGGAGAAAAACAGAATACTCCATGTTATGAAAGTTGATGCTTGAGCTAACGCCTTTTAGAATATGCAAGAGAATAAATATACGAGGCACACAACAAAAGAAAATAAAATATACTCGGAAGTATAACACAATTTTTAAGATGCGCTTCAAGAAAGTCTGAAGAGTCGCCTTACGCTGCCATCAATGCTTTTATAAAAAAAACAATAAAAATTACAGCAATAAAATAACAATACATAAATCGCGAATAGATGCGCATCAAGAGATCAAGAAGAAACTCCTTAAGCTGCCATCATTTAGCACGATTTTTACACACAACAGAAAGTAAAAATGCAAGAGGTCCGACATGGGTTATCAAAGGCAGAGGAATGAATCCACTTTTTATTTTCTCACGGTAAAACTTCCATCCAGACAATTTTAGCTAGAGTTGGATCTGGTTGAGGAACAAATTCAATAAGTTTTTTGATTAGTTCTCCTGATGTTGGTGCAATGACTATGATTCGTTTAGCACGCTCGGAAATAAAACCTTTTTCAGCAGAGTAGTCGATGAAAGATAGTAAACCATCAAAGAAACCATTGACATTAAGCAGACCTATTGGTTTTTGATGAACATTTAGCTGGGCTCTGGTAACCACATGAAAAAGTTCCTCAAGAGTGCCAAAACCACCGGGAAGGGTGATAAAGGCGCTAGAATTATTTATCATGTGGGTTATGCGATCTTGCATATTTACAGATCTAAACTCATCTCCAATAGTTGCCCCGGTGATTTTACTTTCAGCCAAAGGTTTTGGAATTATTCCCAACACTCTTACTCCTTCCATATAGGCAGAAGCAGCAGCTCGTCCCATTAATTCTAGACTTCCTCCTCCGTAAACTACATGAATGCATTTTTCTCCTAAGGTACGACCCAAGTTGTGGGTCTTGATAAAGCATGCCTCTTTTCCATAACTAGCTCCACCAAAAATGCAGACTGTGCTAAATTTTTTTGTGGAAGATGATGATTCCATTTTTGAAAAGAAATTTATTTGAGAGAAAAAGAAGAAAAGTACAAGTTTGAGGAATGAATAAAAAACAAGCACAATGTTTATTTATAGAAGAAAAATGAGGTAAAATTGTTTAACAAGTTTGTGATTGCGTTTATTGTGCTTCAACTACTCAATAGAATAATGAATGCATTTATCGCGTATCACATTTTTTATTCAGAAAATCTCACCATACGACAAAAATAAAAGATACTTACGTGTATGTACAGTAGTTGTGATTGTGGCTCACATCTTCCTCTGATTTTACGTTCAGAAATGGCTTAAACACCTTCTAAGAGTCGGGGAGAAGCTTCCCATCCAATTTTCTTATAAATTGGCAAACTGGGTCTTTTAACGTCAGATTCCCAAGACGTTGTTCATATTCTGGCATCAATTGCATCAATTTTTAGACAATAATCATCTGTGGAGGGATGATTCAAAGTTTTTAGGACATTGAAGGTGGCATGTTCGTCTTGCACTCTAAGATTTAGCTTTCCTTCGTAGACGTCAATAAGAGTATGTCTGGTTGCAAGAAATGGCCGTCCCAAGATAATAGGAATATCCTGATCTTCCTCCATGTCAAGGATGATAAAATCTGCAGGAAATATAAATTTATCAACCTTGATTAGCACATCTTCTATTATCCCATGTGGATATTTGATTGACCGATCGGCTAATTGCAGTGAAACTATTGTTGCTTTTGCTTCTTCCAAGTTTAGTTTGTTGAAAATTGACAGGGGCATCAAACTGATACTTGCCCCTAAATCACAAAGAGCTTTGTCAATATTTAATTCACCAATTGTACACGGGATTGTAAAAGTTCCCGGATCTTTTAGCTTGGGTGGCAACTTCTTTTGTAGTATTGCGCTACATTCCTCTGTTAGCACGACAGTTTCATATTCTTCAAGCCTTCGTTTGTTAGAAAGAATATCTTTTATAAATTTGGCATAGCTTGGCATTTGTGCTAGAGCATCGGCAAAAGATATGTTGATGTGTAGCTTTTTGAAAATTTCCACAAATTTGCCGAATTGCGCATCGAGATTGTGATTCTTCAACCGTTGAGGAAAAAGGATAGGTGGAACATAAGATTTGGCAGCAACTGGACCTTTTTGAGATGAAGGTCCTGATTCAGATTCTTTTTCTGTTTCTCGACTTTGTTTATTTTTTTGTTTTGTCAGATGATTTTCCACAGAAATCTCAGGCAATTGCACTCCACTTCTTGTTGTGATAGCCTGGACACTCTCCCTTGGATTTACCTCGGTATTGCTAGGTAACATGCCATGGGATCTTTCGGAAAGTATTTTGGCCATTTGGCCAACTTGAGTCTCCAGATTTTTAATTGAAGCATCATTGCGTTGTTGATACTTCAGTTGTTGTTCGGCTAGCTTCGTGATTGCTTCTTCCCACCCGAGCTTCTTTTCTTGATGCGTTAGATTCAACACATTGTTGTTGTTTGCATAAGAAAAATTTGGATGATTTTTATACCCTGGATTGTATGTTGGCCCGTAAGGATTGTATGCCTGCCTTTGGAAATTCTGAGCATAGGCCACTTGCTCTGGTGGTGGGAATGACTGCTCCTGTTGCGCTAAGGGACACATAGTGCTGTTGTGAGTTGCTCCACAAATTTCACATGAAGGAGCTGAAACTTGTGGAGTTTGCACTGTCTTCACAAATTGAGGAGTTGAAAAAGACATGTCCTCGACTTTCTTTGATAAAGCTTCAATTTTTGCCAACATAAGTGAATAAGAATCCACTTCAAAAACGCCATTTGGTTTCTTTTGGATATTTCTGTCTGGCCATCTTGCACTTTGTTCACTTATAACCTCAAAAAGATTATAAGCCTCTCTCATAGTTTTGTTTCCAAGTTAACCATTTGATGATGAATCGACATTGGCTCGGCATATAGGTAAGAGTCCTGAATAGAAGTAATTGACTTGTGCTCCCAAATTGAAACCATGGTTAGGACATTTTCGTAGCATATCTTTGTATCTCTCCCATTATTCGTGAAATGACTCCGAATCTTGTTGACGAAATGTAGAGATTTCATATTTGAGTTTCGCCACTTTTATTGGTGGAAAGTATTTAGTGGTGAATTTTTGAACAAATTCGGGCCAATTTGTTATGCTTCGTGGTGGCAAAGTATCTAGCCACTCTCTTGCTCTGTCCTTCAAACTGTGCACGAAAAGTCTCATTTTTATCGCCTCGTCATTTACATTTGGATATTTGAAATTTCCACAAATCTCCACAAAACGGTTAATATGGAGATATGGATTCTCATCGGTTCTTCCATAGAATGAGTTTTTGTTGGATAAGAGATTGATGACATCGGGGCGAATTTAAAAATTGTCCACTCCAAATGGTGGATAGATCACACTTGATTGCACGCTCAAAGATGGGGGGTTCATGAATTCCCCAAAGAGCATGTTGTCTTCATCTATTTCCGGCACAATAGGATGTTGATGATGTTGAATGTTTTGAGCATTGGGTATTCCCCCTACCGGAGGAATTCTTTCGTTATCATTTTCTTGGAGGACTGGTGGGTTTGGTTCGTCCGCCATTGATGGTGAAGAAATACGGCTTGTTTTTTGTTCTCTTCGCCTTCTTCTAAATGTGGCTTCAATCTCGGGATCTAGTGAAACTAAATCGCGATTGTACGTCCTTCGCATAGACAAGAGAATTAACAACAAAGAAAAAGTTGTATTTATAACAATAGTTAATAATGTAATACTTCAAAATAACTCTTATACTTCCCCGGCAACGGCGCCAAAAACTTGACACGGTCTTAAGTGTAACTATCGCAAGTGCACGATATCGTATCAAGTAGTAAGTGGACTTTTTGAGTCCGGTTTATTGATCCCACGAGGAAGTTTGGTTATAATTTAAATTATACACTATTTAACTATTTTTATAGATACTAAGATGAGTGAAACACACAATTAAAGAGTTTGGTTTGACAATTGCAAAGAAAGTTGCAATAATAGTTCTAATATTCAAGGAATGAAAGATTGCACTAATAATAGATTAATGAAAGATAAAATGAAATAGTTGGGATTACAAACTTAGTTCATCATTAGTTATAGAAGATGTATAGGAGATCATAAGATGAATTTACTTATTATGTTTTGTAGATTCGATTTTCCTTAAAAAGACGGTTTCTCTTTCGAACTATAAAACGCCCCTTATATATTGAATCAATCCACTATATTTCTATGTTGATTGGCTTCAATACATAGCATTAGGTTTTATGAAAATAACTCAAAGAATCATATAAGGTCTAGAGGTATATTTCTATCCCCTAAAACAACTTAGAGTGAAGATCATTTGATCTAATCAAACATATTTTCTTTCGAAACATATGAAGACCATAAATATCGTCATTTATTGGCCAAATAAATAAAGATTGGTAAAACAATGAAAATCACACACAATAATAAGTAATTCATAATAGATCTTTATACAAACTTAAATAACATGACTAACCTTATTTATAATCCCAACTTAAGTAACTTAGCCCATGAAGGGTTTAATAAACATAATACAAGCTTGAGTGGTCATTATTAGTTGAAAAAGAGAAAGAATTGATCCTAACTCCCTTAGTAGATAAAGGAGAAAGAAGCAATAAACTCCCTTAACAACATATGCTATACCACTATTACACAAGTCACTCAAGAACACAAGTGTGTTCTTCACACAAAAAGAAAATATTACAAAAAGTGGAAAAATATAAGATGAATGATGAATGATGATGGATCTAAGGGGTCTATTTATACACCTAAAGTCATCTAATAGCTCCAAAACTCCAGCATTATTACATTAGATCGGATCAATGCTATCCATCCCCTCAATTATAGACCAAAAGTATAAAAAATTAGGCAATGATCAATAATCTGCCAAGAGTTACGGTCGTAACATTGAGGAGTTACGGCCGTAACTATGATGACTTACGGCCGTAACATTGAGGAGTTACGGCCGTAACATGGCTACGGCTTTTTGCTTTGTCAATTACGCCCGTACTTTATGATGTTACGCCCGTATGGAGTTTCAGACTTCATTTTCAGCCCAGAATTTCTTAGACTTTGCGTTTTTGCCCCAAATATTCTTCGGACGATAACTTTTGATATATAACTCTGATTTTGAATGCGGAAAGACTGCCGAACTCGTCTCGGAAAGCCCTACAACAGGAATACATAAAAATTTCAACAAAGAGAATATTTTATAAACATGTTATTTCTTGAGTAAATCAGTAATTCAATACGATTAAGACTAGATTTACATCTTCATCCGATAAAAATAAAACTGTTAAAAGCTAATTAATTCTAAGCAAAAACGAGTAGACTAGCTCAATTATGGGTGAAATATATCAATATAAACCATGGATAAGTGTATAAAATTGACACTTATCATGACTCAGAAGGCATATCCTAACTATCCGTATAGACTTGTAAGTTGTAAATATATCCTAACCATTTTAATACTGCTATCAGTCTTTACCTCTGAACTTAATTAATATTCGGTTACTTTTTTTGTTCCCACTTAATTAGGAGAGAGTGACTGAGGAGTCTGAGAGGATGTTGATAGAGATGGCGAGGGTGGAGCATCCGGATTTGGACGAGACTGGTCTTGAGTTAGCACGCCGAGAGATCGATCAGGCCGATCCCTACATAAGGGTAAGGGTACCCTCCTATAAAGGGAGTCATCACTCGACGCTGATGATGGGAGCTGAAGGGGCCGGATTATTGAAGAATACTACAGGGTTTCAGCGGAATCAAAGGGGCAACATTCAAAAGGCCTATTTGGAGGAGCAATTGAGGATCGAGAGGGAGCTCCGAGCTGAGGAGCAAAGGAAGTCTCAAGACCAGCTCCAGAAATTCCAAGAGGAACAAAGGAAGGTTCAACAAGAGATGTTAGCTCAGCAGCAGGACATGATGCAGTATATGATGTCATTGAGTCAGACCGTGTGTCAATCTGGAATTTCGATACCACCACCACCTCAATTCTTCAATTCACAAACACCCCCCTCTTCTTCACAGCCTCGGGATGACGACATGCAAGACGGTAGTAATCATTCTTCTATCTTTAAGAATTTGACAGATCTTTGAGGATTTTAGTTGTCATTGCAGTAGTTCTTTTGCTAAATATTTTTTATTTAGATACGTGTTCGTTAATGTTGGTATTTATAGTGATTTTGTTGATGTTGCTACATGACATGTTGATATGGTTTGTATTTAAATTATGCTTTTCGTAATTGATTTATGTTGACTGTGATGTATGGTGGTGTATTGTACATTTGGAATAACAGGTTATCTGAGCAGGTTTGGTGATTCCGAAATCTGAATTTTTTTTCACTGGACTTTAGCCGACGGCATTTGCACAGACCGTCAGCTAAAGTATTTATTTAAAAAATAAAATAAAACACTTTAGCTGATGACTATGTAACCGTCAGCTAAAGTATTTATTTTAAAAAAATAAAAAAACACTTTAGCCGACGACTATGTAATCGTCGGCTAAAACCTATAATTTTAGCCGACGGTAACTTTCCGTCGTCGGCTAAAATGTAGAACTTTAGCCGACGACTATCTAACCGTCAGCTAAAACTGGAACTATTTTAGTCGGCGACTGTGTAACAGTCGGCTAAACTGGAACTTTAGCCGACGACCTTCTCTATTTGACGTCGGCTAAAGTTTAGTCGACCGACCTCGGCCGACCAACTTTTAGCCGACAACTAACCACTTTAGCCGATGATTTTTGACTTTAGCCGACGACTTTTTACTGTCGGCTAAAGTATAAACATTGGTAGTGATCAGGGTCGATTCGTCGGAACTGCTGAGACTTTGTTGTCCGTGCTTTCTTGTTTGTGACTTCACCCCTTCCTTATTTTAAGTTTCGAGACGAAACTTCTTTTTAGAGGGGTAGAATGTAATACCCGTGATTTTCTCTTTCGATAATTTTCCATTTTTGGCATTTTTCTGGTTTCCAGAATTCGCTTGCGAGCGTTTTGACATTTTGATAACGTTTTGTTCTGCGTATTTGGTCATCCGAGTTTGTATAAGGGCTGTTTTACACGAGTTCGTGTTTTGAGCGACTTTTTCTGTTATTTGGTCCATTTCATGTGATGGTGGTTCGAAACTACGATTTCGTGTTTCCTATAAGTCCGTTGAGCTTTGTTATGCGTGTTGTGAGCTTCGGTTTGGTTGTTTGATGTCTTATTGTGATCTGCGGACGTTTTGGGCCGTTTCGTAATTTCCCAAAGTTTGGTGGTAATTACTTCTGTTGTCGTATTCCGAACCTTCGGGTAGTCGGAATCGTATTTTTCCTTTAACGCTTGAGTTCATCATTGTGCACTCTTCGTATGCATGTCCTCGTCTTGTGTTGTTGTTGTCATTTCGTGGTTTTGTCGCGCTCGTACTCGACGAGCTGAACTTAGCAGTTCTGGAACTGCTAAGTGACTTACGTACGTTGTGCTATAAGCATAACGTACGTTATCATCACGTGCTTACGTATGATAAGCCTTCTCATTACGTACGTAAGGGTATTTCAATTCAGACAGTGAGTTCTGTCCGTCGATAGCGCACGCTATGTGTTGGCTCTAACGTGCATTAACTGTGCGCATTACTTACGTTAAGCCCTTGCCATAACGTACGTAATGGTCTTCGTTATTTCGGTCAGGAGGTTCTGGGCTTTGATTACGTACGTAATATGTCGTGCCTTATGTACGTAATATATATATATATAACGTGCGTTATCCTTTGTGTATAATGTACGTAATGCTGGCGCGGGTTTATATACCCACGGGTTGACCGTGTTCGTCATTTCTCACCATTTCTTCATCCCTCCGCGGCTAGGGCGACTTGTAGGCGATTGAAGGGCGATTTTGGAGCCTTGTAACTCGAAGTTTACATCTTCCTTGAGTTCTTGGCGTTGATTAACATCATCTAATCCTTGTTCTTCGTCGGATCGAGATAATTTCTTGAAATCTCCTAGGGTTGACTTTCAAGATTTCTTCTTGATCTTCGTTGTTCGTCCGATTTTGATGAATCGGTTGGTGTTATTGAGCATTATTAATCGTCTTCCTTGGGTTGTATATCCGTATTTCAAATTTGTTCAACTCGATTGGGGATTCGAGTGTTCTTGGGAATTATCGAACATTGAATGTTCGATTAAATATCCCAGTGAGTTCCCTTCGATAGTTTGTTGGGATTTCCATTGTTTTTGGCCTTGATTCTCGTTGTGATCGTATCTTCATTGTTTTTGTCGAAGTATTATTGGTGTACGATGATTCCAATCGAGCTTCCCCATTGTTTCGCGTGCTTTGGACTTGAGGCGAGTATCTCATCTATAATCTTTACACTTCAAGAATGTGACGCGTCGTGAATTTAACGTGGACTTGTTAGTGATTGAACATTTAACCATAACTCACTTCTAAATGAATATGTGATTCTATGAAAGTAAATACGAGCGTAAACTTGAAATTCTTGGAGAATGATACCCACCATTTCATGTGTATTGCATTCGAGATGGATATTTAGAAGTGAGTAATTATTCGAGGAATTGTGGAATATTTGTATTGTTTACTTGTTAGAATGTTTATTAAATGATGGTGTGACTCGAATGTATACCTTGTGAAAGCATTAGTTGTATTAACTCATGATTTTACATGTTTGTGATTGTGGTGAATGTTATACCCTTGTTGTTGTGAAATCTGTGAAATGAAGATATTGACCGGGTAGGGACACGTGAGGCCTCCAGCGGCGCGTACTTGCGAGTACGGCCAATTTATTTGATTTGACCATCAGGTTATCGAATTGGGTAGGTCTAGAGGGCTTCGAGAATCGTCACTTGCGAGTGCGATGTCACGATAACTTGTGGGCGTGTTTGAATGATGTTAACCGGGTAGGGACCCGTGAGGCCTCCGGCGGCGCGTTACTTGCGAGTACGGCCAGTTGATATGATTTCACCATAAGGTTATCTAATCGGGTAGGTCTGGAGAGGGCTTCGAGAATCGTTACCTTCGAGTACGATGTCAAGATAACGTATGGGTGGATTTGAGTTTGTTTTTGATAATTAATCCGGGTTGGGTCCCATCGAGGCCGCAGAGGCAATTTGAGTATTTTATTGGATATCTCTGAACTGTGAATGTATTAATCTTGGATTCCGGTTATATTGGTGATTGTGGTTCCGCCTTTGAGGCTCGTTTGTGAATTGAACCATCTATATGATTTTGAAAGAAAACCCTTTTGAAAAGGAGAATTACTGATCTTTTTATAATTTTACACTAAGACCCCCGATGTCCTCATTTATTCTTTCAAATGTGTTTTGAGGTTATCTTTATGATCCTCCTTAATGGGAACTATTTTCGAAAAGACTTTAGACTCGGGTATCGTGTTACTACCTTGTCGAAAGGTAATTTTCATAATGGTTGTATTCTTGACGTATAACTTTATAACTTGGTTAGTTGCTAGCGATTCCATCGCTAACCCCTCGTTGGGGATTTTCTTAATTATTCCAAGTATTCTAACTGGAGAGTGAGAAACTATAAGATTGGCTCGGAGGATGATGTAAAGCAGCGATACTAGTCACATTTGTAGTTTGTTGTCCGTCAGTGGTCTGTCGGCCTGAGTCTTCCTTGTCATCCTTGAGGGGATGGACGTTTTATGTAATATGTGATAGAGTTTTATTTTGATTTATCAGATGTACAGATATGTTGTGTTTTGACAGACCTAATCGGTGCACGGTATTATGTATTGGTCGAGTTGACCACATGTGGGATTTGCTTTGTAGTCTCCTGCCTGGTAGATCCTTGCGGAAAGGGGTCTACGGCGTGTAATATCCCTGAGTGGATTGGGAGTGTTACAACAAGTGCCCGGCTAAAAATCCTACACAATAACCAGTCGGCACGCAGATATGATTCCAGATATGTCACGATACAATATGACAACAAATTTAACCATTCACGTATCTGATTAAGGATCAAGAAAAACTCACCGAAGTGATAACAAGGACCAACGAGATCAATGATTCAAAGTGACGTACTTGAGAATGCAACCCCATGATGAAAAACGGAGCAACGTCAAGGATAATATCAAATTACGATAAGCATTTCATTAACATTCCATACACATGAAATGTATAAACTTCGCAAGAATCTAATCATCATTATAACCAAGCAAGATAACTTGCCTCAACTCCGTAGGCGAAAGATAGTCCTTCTCCAAATGATCAAACAAACGATATCCTCGGTTAAACACTCAATTGAACAAGCAACCTTGACTAAAATGTAATTCATTCAATAACATATTCACATAGTATTAACATTAATTCAAAGGAAACGACGCCCGCAACCTACTCGAATAATTCATTCCACCCTAATGAATATCCTACCGATTAATGAAGGGTTCCAATACATCTAGTTCGTCTTCCATAATCGTATTACTATACTAAATTGTCCTTTAATACTCTAGTTACCACTTATGAATGATGAATACATTAAACCTCTGCAATTTACCATCATCAATCGATTTTAAACAAAGTTTCTTACGGTTCTTCACCGTCGTCTATATCTTTTCACCAAGATTAAATGTGAAAGAATTCGACCAATCATCCAATTATGGCTTTAACCTCTAATATCGTTGTAATTCCAGAAGGATGTTATTTGCTTATGAAACAAGGTGACTAACACATTCTTAAGTCATCAAATCCTCCGATCACCTTGAATATATACGAATTATAATTGTGTTCATTAAAACCCATTTATATATCATAAGGCTTTCGTTAACTCTCAAAAGTGTAAGGTTATAATAATCAAAATGTTTAACACTACACACCTGCTCGGTTTATCATTCGAAAGCAATAGATTCTTTACCATATTTCCTAAGAATCGTTCATCAACCAAGCTACCTTAACCAACTTATGAGTTCAATAAGTAAATGTTATTAATATCATTATGTTTGGACTAAATCATCATCTCAGACAAGAAATCTTTAATATCAATACGAAATTAACACAAGTTAGACAACCAACCTCTTGGAAATGAATAAAAACACCAAGATTATCAAGAACACACTCCAATCTCTCAAAAAAACCTTCTACACTTCAAACCAATGAGCTCCACTTCAAAAGAAAGTTGGAGGAGGGTAATATCTAGTTAGGGACGTAGGGGATGTTATTTGGAGAGAAAATCGGGTTTGGATTGTGAAGGAATGAAAAACAGGCTATGTCTTTAAATAGACTGCACAGCCTTAACGTACGTTAACAAAAGAATTTAGCTTACGTTAACGCCTATTATGTACGCTATCGCAAAACTGCTACGTACGTAACCATCTGTCAGTGGCTCCTGACTCGGTTTCCACAAGCCATTACGTACGCTAAAAACAAGACGTTACGTATGCTAATTATGGTTGACTTGATCGTCTCGACAGCCCAACCCTTCACGTGCATGGGCAGAGCACATGTAGAAGTCAATGGGTGTCTGATTCCTTCTTTAACGTACGCAACGGATGACAAATTACGTACGTTAAGGTCCGAGCTTACGTACGTTAATCAAACCATGTAACGTACCCTATGTTGTGTCGAGATTTATACACCTCATCAGGCGATCGGCACAAATGTCAGGCGACCGATCCAGAGTCAAATAGACCAAGGCAGACTCGCCTATTGAAGGACCCAGAACAGGACCCAGCGCCGAGCGATCGACTGCTAAGGCGATCGTCTCCCGGCAACTAGCGATCGTCCCAGGTGCCCGATCATGGACGACCACCTCATGCCACGTAAGGCCAACATCCGCCAAGTCGGCGAAGGCCGAAACTCAGAATAGAGACCCACATGCAGATCCGGAAAAGGCACCGCAGGATAAGGCCCTTTGACCCCAGCCTGTCACCAATCTCACCTACCGACAGACCCGCCGAAAGGTCTAAAGTGGGACCTCTCGGGACAGCAACAAGAGACGCGTGTGGTCCTTTCATTGGTCCGCACAGCTGGCTGCCAGCAGCAGCCGCGGACTTTAAGGCAACCAGCCCATGTGCACAGAGACGATCGCCCCCTTATTATAATACAGGAAAGGCGATCGCCCGTCAAAAAAAGACATCCCAGCTCCTCCTATAAATAGAAGGCATCCTGCACGTGGAAAGGAATCGGCTTTTCTCTGGACTTAGACTGGATTTTCTGGCTGCTTATCTCTCGGCTTTTCTCTTTCAGAACCTCTTAACCAAAAGACGGTCGGCAGAGACAAGAACTCCCTGCAGTTCAAGAACACACAGAGCAGCACTCAAGAGCTAGATAACTAGGGTCTTTTACACTCATTGTAATCGCACTCTTACATTAATATTTGTACTCTGACGTATTCGTATTAATAACATCTCGAGAGAGCATTCAAGCCCGGGCCTAACAAACCCGGCAAATCTTGTGTTATTTACTTCCCCCACGGACGTGCTCTCGCATTTTTGTTTGCTACTCATCCATTCCAGCAATATCATCTCTGGACAGTATTTTGGGTAGCAAAAATTGGCGCTAGAAGAAGGGCATCTAAACCTTCATTTTCATTTCGACCGTCTCGAAGAACACTCACTGTTCTCCGGGGCATATACTTGAAGAAACACTCACTGTTCTTCAAAGAAAAACCTTCAGAATAATGGTGTCTGCCACCACATCGAAGAGAGCCATTCTCAGAACCGTCGGACGTCATATTCCGGCTCAATCCGAGCCCCAACCCACAACGGAGGTAGCCACGGCGGCCAGAGACTCTCGATCCCGCCCCCGAGGGACGACCCTAGCCTTTCGCTCGACCAGTTCCAAACCGCGGAACAGATCGAGGAGGCTATGGCCATCCTAAGGGAGCGACGGAGAGCATTCGACGCACCCGCAATTACCCCCATCAGCCATCCGCCGCGCGGGAAAACGGAAGCTCAAGGGGTTACTTGTCGAGCGATCGTCAGGAAGCCCCAATTCGCAAGCAGAAGCACTCGCGAGGAAGGACGGTTCCGTTTTCAGCCGCCTAGGCAGCGACCTATCTTGGCGACCGTGGCATTCTGGCCCCAGCCACGAGACGACGGAGCCCGAATCCATCACCAGGAGTTCAGCTTACCCAACTCCCAGAAGGCAGACCAGCCATCTGGCTTCTCTTCACCGAAGAACCGAGATCGGCGACGAAAACCTCATCGCCTACCACGGAGTCAGGAGATCGGTACACGATCGCCTCGGCTCTCGCTCCGAGAGCCAAACCACGAGCGACCAAGCTACGGCGATGGCCTCAATGCAACGCCAGTTCGATGGCATGAAGGCGCTCCTAGAAACTGGTGTAGGCGCCAAGAGAAAGGTCGCTGGGCCGAGCGAGCCGCTCGCGGTCCAGATCGAACTCACCCCCGTGCAGCCAAGGATCACTCCTCCTCAAACACCTTTGTACGAGGGGAGATCGGACCCCGAGACTCACCTGAGCAAGTTCCGGATCTACATGACCGGATGCAGGGCATCAGACGCGACCAGGTGCCGAATGTTCCCGTTGACACTGGGCGACCTGGCCCATAGGTGGTATGTCTCACAGCCACCGCGATCCATCAGTTCCTTTGAACAACTGGCGAACGACTTCACTTCGTACTTCGCCGCCAAGGTCGCTCGACCAGAAGGTCCCCACCACATGATGAAAATCAGGCAGGGGGAAGAAGAGACCGACGCAGACTACATCGACCGGGTGGATGAGATAATCCTCAACGGCGAGCCTGTAAACGACGAGATCGCCCTCTACTCAGTCCTAGGGGGATTCAATGGTCTTTTGCCCATGTTCAGGCACCTTACGAAGGACATCCCCCCGACCTACGCAATATTCCGCGCCAAGGCCGCAGACTTTTTGGCCAGGCGGAGGATGCTCGCCCTTCGCCAAGATGAGGGGGCAGAAACGGCGACGCCAATTCCAACAAGGCAGTCGCCAAGCCACCCGGAGATTTCAGGACCTTCGAGGATGTGGAAGCCCATCTCTACCACAACCTCAATCTATCTCCGGCTCATATTTTCTACTCCATCCAGGGGCGCGAGCATCTAAGCAAGCCGAAGGCAGTAAGGGACCACGGTCATCTAGACCGCAACAAATTTTGTGCTTACCACAAGAGTCCTGACCACAACACCGATCAATGCCGCAACGTCCTTAGACAAATCTGGAGATTGTTCGAGGAGGGCAAGCTGGATAGTCTAGTAACTTAGCCGGAGCCCCGGGTGGAATGGATCAAGTGCTGTGATCGGTGTCAGAACGACGATCGCCAGTCTCCCAGTCTGATCGCCAGAATCAAACACGGTCGCCCGAAGGCTAAAAGTACAACAAAGGCTATTGCCCAAGCAACATCTCCAAAAATGGAGGACTCTCTCTCCATCTAAAGTCCATCATCTAACATGATGGACCTAGGCATGAGATTTCCTCCCTCAGCACAACGTATACCGTCGAGGATCGCCATCTAACATGACGATCAGAGGTAGAAGAGTGCAGCCATGGACCTGGAAGTCGATGGAACCGACAGCTTCGTCCATGCAAGGTTTCTTTGGGCTGCGATCGCTCGCCCTTCATTTAAATACGAGTCGCGCGTAGCCGAAGGACCCTCCAAACAAATCTGTGGACACGCTCGCTAGCCCTCAAAGGTTCATCATCTAACATGGTGGACCCGGACAATGCGACGCGTCCCTAAACCCGTCACAACGTATACCGTCGAGGATTTCCATCTAACATGACGATCCGAGGTAGAAAAGTGCTAACAAGCCGCGGACGTGGAGTCGATTAATCCGAAGACGCCCCGTGCAAGGACTCCTCCAGACCAAGACCGCACGCCCTTTGTTTAAATACGAGGCGGGCGCAACCTAACGGAGGACCCTCACAATAAAGTGAGTCGCGAGACAAACCTACAGGTGGAATGCCCCTCGCGCACAAGACACGGTCATGGAGGTCGGTCCATCGAACTCCGCGACCGTGCACGGTTCCTCAAAGTTGAAACAATCAGCCTTCCACGAGGGATCTGCAAAATTGAAGTTCACAAGAACAAGATCGAAGATAGCTCGCCAAACGATTAGGTCGCCCAAATCCGAGACCAAAGTCCACTCAACGGATCACCCGTCTTTGGCCTAAATGATCGCCAGTGGAACCACCTCACTCCATGTCTTCGACATCGGAGCAAGCTGGGGGGGAATTGTTGTGTCGAGATTTATACACCTCATCAGGCGATCGGCACAAATGCCGGGCGACCGAGCCAGAGTCAAATAGACGAAGGCAGACTTGCCTATTGAAGGACCCAGAACAGGACCCAGCGCCGAGCGATCGACTGCTAAGGCGATCGTCTCCCGGCAACTAGCGATCGTCCCAGGTGCCCGATCATGGACGACCGCCTCATGCCATGTAAGGCCAACATCCGCCAAGTCGGCGAAGGACGAAACTCAGAATAGAGACCCACATGAAGATCCGGAAAAGGCGCCGCAGGATAAGGCCCTTTGACCCCAGGCTGTCACCAATCTCACCTACCGACAGACCCACCGAAAGGTCCAAAGTGGGACCTCCCGGGACAGCGACAAGAGATGCGTGTGGTCCTCTCATTGGTCCGCACAGCTGGCTGCCAGCAGCAGCCGCGGACTTTAAGGCAACCAGCCCATGTGCAAACAGACGATCGCCCCCTTATTATAATACAGGAAAGGCGATCGCCCGTCAGAGAAAGACATCCCAGCTCCTCCTATAAATAGAAGGCATCCTGACGTGGAAAGGAATCGGCTTTTCTCTGGACTCAGACTGGCTTTTATGGATGCTTATCTCTCGGCTTTTCTCTCTCAGAACCTCTTAACCAAAAGACGGTCGGCAGACAAGAACTCCCTACAGTTCAAGAACACACAGAGCAGCACTCAAGAGCTAGATAACTAGGGTCTTTTACACGCATTGTAATCGCACTCTTACATTAATATTTGTACTCCGACGTATTCGTATTAATAATATCTCGCGAGAGCATTCAAGCCCGGGCCTAACAAACCAGGCAAATCTTGTGTTATTTTCTTTCCCCACGGACGTGCTCTCGCATTTTTGTTTGCTACTCATCCATTCCAGCAATATCATCTCCAGATAGTATTTTGGGTAGCAACACCCTACACCACCAGAATAGGTCAAAAAAATGCAACTCTCCAATTAACATCTAACCATCAAACATGAAGTGGATAACAAATTAAGTAACTCAATTCTATAACATCTCAACAATATAGTCATATACTAAATACAACATGATTCAATGATATTCAATTTATCTGAACAATACAACAGTAAGGATGAAGAATTACAGTCGGATATTACATACTCCCCCCTTAAATGGAGTTTCGTCCTCGAAACTAAGGGGTAAATAATTCGGGATATCTCACTCGCATGCTCTCCTCGGTTTCCCACGTAGCCTCCTAGACTCCGTGTCGTGACCACTGAACCTTCAGCAGGGGAATCATCTTGTTCCGCAACTATTTGATCCTCCTCTCGAGTATCCGCACAGGACGCTCCTCGTACGAATGATCCTCTGCTATTTCAATATCTTCAAACTGAAGTATATTACTCAGATCAGCAACATACTTCCTCAACTGGGAGACATGAAATACGTTGTCAACCCGACTTAAAGCTGGTGGTAATGCCAGTCGATAGGCCAGATCACCTACACGCTCCAAAATCTCAAACGGCCTAATGTACCTTGGGCTCAGCTTGCCTATCTTCCCAAAACGAAAAACACCTCGGGTAGGAGACACCTTCATTAGCACATGGTCACTAACCCTAATCAGGTCGATCTTCTCACGGGCTTCTAACAACATATCGGGTTCCGTACCCAAGGATTCTGACAGTTCGTCCAAACACAAAGGGGACCTACAACGACAGCCATACAATGCCTCATATTGTGCCATCTGAATCGAAGCGTGCCAACTATTATTATAAGTAAATTCCACCAAACGTAGTTGGGTTTCCCAATCGTCCTTCCAACCAAGAGCACATGTCCTCTAGAGTTTGGATACTTCTCTCAGACTGACCATTGGTCTGCGGATGAAAAGCCGTACTGAAATTCAACTGTGTGCCCATCGCACGATGGACTGCCTTCCATAAATGCGAAATGAATCACCCGTCATGATCCGATACAATACTCTTGGGGGTACCATGTAGCCTTACAATTTCCTTAATAAATAGCTGAGCCAATTTATCGGGGCCCCACATGTCTTTGATCTCCAAAATGTGGGCTGATTTGGTCAGTCGATCCACAATCACCCAAATCGCATTCATCCCTCGACGACTCGTCGTCAAACTAGTAATAAAATCTATAGATATGTCCTCCCATTTCCACTCGAGAATCGGGAGCGGTTTCAGCATTCCTGCGGGTCGCTAATGCTCAATCTTAACTTGCTGGCAGGTTAAACATCTCGAAACGAACTCTATAACTTCACGTTTCATATTTCCCCACCAATAATATTGTCTAAAATCCTTATACATCTTACTGGACCCCGGGTGAATAGAGTATGGAGTAGCATGGGCTTCTCTCATGATAGAGTTCCTCAACTCTTCGTCTGCGGGTACACAAACTCGGTTCCTGAAGCGTATCAATCCATCCTCGTGGATTACAAATCCAGGGGCTTTCCCTTGAGTTACTTCATCCCGAACTCGAGATAAGAATGGGTCTGTATCCTGCTTCAATTTGATTATATCATCAAGAGACGAAGAAATCTCAAGTGTGCAAAGTTTCCCCTGAATGCGCTGTAACCAAACTTCAATCTCTGGCCTCATAAGATCTAGCTGCAATTCTCTCCGAGCTGTCAAGCGGCTAAGCATCTGCTCCTACACTGTCTTACGGCTCAAGGCATCGGCAACCACATTTGCCTTACCCGGATGATAAAGGATCTCGATATCATAGTCTTTGATTAATTCTAGCCATCTCCTCTGCCTCATGTTCAACTCATTCTGAGTAAAAATGTACTTTAGGCTCTTGTGATCAGTAAAGATCTGACAGGTAACTCCATACAGACAGTGACGCCAGATTATCAAAGCAAACACCACGGCTGCTAGCTCCAAATCATGGGTCTGATAGTTAAATTCATAGGGTCGCAATTGTCTCGATGCATAGGCAATCACTTTCCCTTTCTGCATCAGTACACATCTAAGGCCCTGTCTCGACGCGTCACTATACACCACGAATCCTTCCGTTCCTTTTGGTAAAACCAAAACAGGTGCTGAAATCAATCGACTTTTGAGCTCATCAAAACTTTTCTGACATGACTCTGAGCACAAATACTTCTTATCCTTCCTTAGTAGGTTAGTCATCGGTTGCACAATTTTTGAATAGCTAGGCCGAGAAAACTATTCCTTCACGTTCTTCGGAGGTAGCCAATCTCGAATAGCTTCTGTCTTTTATGGGTCTACTCTCACCCCTTCGGCTGATATCACATGCCCAAGGAAGATAACCTCAGGCATCCAGAATTCACATTTAGAAAACTTCCCATAAAGCTGTTCCCGCCTCAATGCATTGAGAACTTGGTGGAGATGACACTCATGCTCCTCGTGGTCACGAGAGTAAATCAGAATGTCATCAATGAAAACGACTACAAAGCAATCTAGATAGTTAATAAAAACCCGATTCATCAATTCTATGAATACAGCCGGTGCATTAGTCAATCCAAATGGCATCACCACGAACTCATAATGCCCATAGCGAGTACGGAAGGTTGTCTTCGAAATGTCAGACTCTCGAATCCTCTACTGATGATAACCGAACCTCAAGTCGATCTTAGAAAACACATCAGCTCCCTGGAGTTGATCCAATAAATCATCAATATGAGGCAAAGGATATTTGTTCTTGATGGTTATCCTGTTCAGCTCACGGTAATCAATACATAAACGCAGAGGTCCTTCTTTCTTCTGTACAAATAACACTGGTGCTCCCCAAGGGGACGCACTAGGTCGAATATAGCCCTTCTCAGATAACTCCTCAAGATGGTTCTTCAACTCCTGCATCTCAGTCGGAGCCATACAATACGGTGCTTTTGAAAGTGGGGGCGTACCTGGCTCTAATTCAATAATAAACTCTACCTCACGATGTGGAGGTAAGCCTGGCAACTCGTCTGGAAATATGTATGGTAGTCTCGGGCTACCGGAATGTCGGCAAATTCAACTGGTCGATCCGTTGTTTTGGTCATGTAGCACCAATAACCAATGCACCCCTGATTAAGCAGTTTCACTACTTTCATAGCGCTGATGACTCTCCCGGAACGGCTGGAATTATCACCTCGAGAAATACACTCGAAACCATCATCATAAGTGACGGTTACCATTCGCTTGTGGACACTAAGTATGGCATCATGACGATCCATCCAGTCCATACCCAAGATTATATCATCCTTATGTAAACTGACTACAATCAGATTTGACAACCACTCACGGTCGTTCATACGAATCGGACAGTCCTGGACTTCACGATTTCCAATAATTCTTCTACCATCGGGTAGACCAATCACATAAGCACAATTGATAACATGATCCAGGGGTAAACAACTTAAACAAGAAGTAGATATAAAGGAGTGTGAAGCACCAGTATCAAAAAGAACACACACAGGCTGAGAGTGGATCTCGAGTATACCTGCAATCATGCTGGCCTCGGGATCATCAGCTTTCTTCATCTCATAAATCCTGGGTTTATGAGGCGCTACTAGTTCACGTCCGGGTCCATTCCTACAAAAACAAGCATGATACCCATTCTTCCCACAAGTATGGCATGCGACGGCTGGCTCCGGGCACTTGGAGCTGACGTGCCCCTGGTCTCCACAATTATAGCACACAACAGATGAAGGGACCGCTCGAGAGTGCGATCCGGCTGGCTTCGATGCCATGGGTGGTCGATCAGAAGGGCTTGACAATGACTGGGGCTTCCTGAATGTCCCCCGGTTACTCTCCATCTGGTTCTGGTTCCTGGATCTTTTGTTGTTGGACTATGGTTGCTTCTTGGAAATCTCCTTCGCGGTGAATTTGTATTCCAGAGCTTTCTCGATGAACTTCGGTAGGATCGTACAGTGGTGATTCAACCTCTGCATTCTCATTCGGGGTTTAAGCCTCTTGAGAAAATATTTGATCTTATCAGCCTCCGTTCGGACAATCGACGAGGTAAAAGGAAGAAGTGCCTGAAATTTCTCGGCAACAGATAGTACGTCATCGTCTTCAGAAGGGTCCGGGTTCAGCAATTCTGACAGCTTGGCCTCACGAAGTGGCCCTGGATAGTAACGGTCAAGCATGAGGTTTTTAAATTCCTCCAAAGTATATACACCATCAGCTGGCCTCACTGAAATCCATCAGGTGTGAGCGCCCTTGCTAAGATAGTAAGGTGCTATGGAGACACGATTCTCTTCAGGACAGTCCACCATCTCGAATAATTTCTCAAAGTGTTCAATCCAATGCACAATGTCAGCAGGCTCAGAGGAGCCTTCAAAGGTCGGAGGTCGCTGGCGAGAGATGTCACTCATGATCCGACTCACGGGTCCTCCAAGCACAGGAGGTGGAGGATGAGGCCCCTGTTGCTGGCTAGTAGTAGCTCTCTGCATAGCTTCCATTAATTGAACCATCTAGGTCATCTGAGCCATCATGCCCTGCATCACAACATAAGGATCGACACGCACATCCTCGTGTCCAATGTGGTGCGATTGGTCCCTAGAAGGCGAACCACTGCTTGCGGAACTATGCTCCACATTCGCGCGTCTGTTAGCTCGTGGTATCGGGATTCGGCCCCTCCCGTGGCCTCGTCCCCTCTGCCACGGCCTCTCAGATTTCTTTCCATACTGAAAGAATCAAGTCATAATGATAATTATAAGTATAGTTCATGGTACCAATCAAAATTCATGCTAAGTTAATAGCAGCAAGGAATTACATATTCAAGAAAACAGCTCACAATGAATTATCGACACCACGAGTGTCACACAGAATATTACATCGACGTTGAGTCGAACAGTTTTAATCATATAATCAATCCAGAATTTACCTCGAATTATCAATCAGATAAATCTTGCCACAGATCCTCGAAATAACAAGATCAACAAAGAGATCCCATCCGATATCAATATCATGCCAGTAATTAAATCATGGCTCGTAAAGTACATACCGTATTTGGCTCGTAGGGTCAGGCGCTTGCACAGGTCACACGTGACACGAAGGTCTCTTGATACTAGTTCATTCCACAATGAATCATAAAGAGAAAACAACACTCTCTGATACCATCTTCTGTAACACCCCAAAAGGCGGCTATTACAGTGCCGTGGACCCCACACTGGGATCCACCAGGCGATACCGAAATACAGATTAAATAAGTATTACTTTGTGATACGGAACAACAATAAATAGTCACTACTCTGATTAGGAGTTTATTAATGGTACGGCCAACGGCCTTATGATACACAGGATCCAAAAATACAAGTATAAACCATATGGAGATGGAATATACTTCAAATATCAATACAATCTGGTAATAGTTTAAATAAAGCGGAATAAAGTAACATTACACGGTTTGAACATAATCGGACACGAAAGACATGGGGCCCCCGAACTAGTATCCTTCGAACCCTTCGCCATCACCGTGCTCTTCCCGTGCCTTGCCTCGACCTAAAATACAACACAAGTATTTCACCCAAAACACAGGGTCATGTATACATGAAAAATGATTCTCCTGATATTATACAATTCACATATATTAGAACTCAAAGAAATCATCCCGACTATTAAACATAACCCTCGCGTGTATGAACAATCAGTCACAAATCATCGAATATATCCAATCATACATGGACTACGAACGATCAAATAATACGGCTCAAGATGGACATCACAATACGCCCGATCCAGAAATGTGTCCGTGTACATGTCCACCCCGTATACGGAATTCATAATATACGTGTGAAAATGTACCTAATTAGCCTCACGAACTACGTCTCGTGTGCACAGTCCAATACGGAAAACATCCACATATGAATATATAAGTGCCCGGCTAAAAATCCTACACAATAACCAATCGGCACGCAGATATGATTCCAGATATGTCACGATACAACATGACAACGATTCAACAATTCACGTATCTGATTAAGGATCAAGAAAAACTCACCGAAATGATAACAAGGACCAACGAGATCAATGATTCAAAGTGATGTACTTGAAAAAACGAACAACGTCAAGGACAATATCAAATTACGATAAACATTTCATAAACATTTTCATACACATGAAATGTATAAACATCACAAGAATCTAGTCATCATTATAACTAAGCAAGATAACTTGCCTCAACTCCATCGGCGAAAGATAGTCCTTCTTCAAATGATCAAATGGACGGTATCCTCGGTTAAACACTCAATCGAACAAGAAACCTTAAATGAAACGTAATTCATTCAATTACATATTCACATAGTATTAACATTAATTCGTAGGAAACGGCGCCCGCAACCTACTCAAATAATTCAGTCCACCCTAATGAATATCCTACCGATTAATGAAGGGTTCCAATACATCTAGTTCGTCTTAAACAATCGGATTACTATACTAAAATGTCCTTTAATACTCTAGTTACCACATATGAATGATGAATACATTAAACCTCTGCAATTTACCATCATCAATCGGTTTTAAACAAAGTTTCTTATGGTTCTTCACCGACTAGTCGACTACTATATCTTTTCACCAAGATTAAACGTGAAAGAATTCGACCACTCATCTAATTATGGTTTTAACCTCTAATATCATTGGAATTCCAGAAGGATGTTATTAGCTTATGAAACAAGGTGACTAACACATTCTTAAGCCATCAAAGCCTCCGATCACCTTGAATATGTACGAATTATAATTGTGTTCATCAAAAACCATTTATATATCATAAGGCTTTCGTTAACTCTCAAAAGTGTAAGGTTATAATCATCAAATGTTTAACACTACACACCTGCTCGGGTTATCATTCGAAAGCAATAGATTCTTTACCATATTTCCTAAGAATCCTTCATCAACCGAGCTACCTTAACCAACTTATGAGTTCAAGAAGTAAATGTTATGAATATCATTATGTTCTTCATAAAGTTATCATAATCTTCATGATTATCAGGTTATACTGGACTAAAGTATCATCTCAGATAAGAAATCTTTCATATCAATACGAAATTAACACAAGTTAGACAACCAACCTCTTGGAAATGAAGAGCAACACCAAGATTATCAAGAACACATTCCAAGCTCTCAAAAACGCCTTCTACACTTCAAAATAATGAGCTCCAGTCCAAGATAGAAGGCTCAAAAGCAAGTTGGAGGAGGGTAATATCTAGTTAGGGACGTAGGGGATGCTATTTGGAGAGAAAATCGGGTTTGGATTGTGAAGGAATGAAAAACAGGCTGTGTCTTTAAATAGACTGCACAGCCTTAACGTACGTTAACGAAAGAATTTAGCGTACGTTAACGCCTATTACGTATGCTATCGCAAAACTGCTACGTACGTAACCATCTGTCAGTGGCTCCTGACTCGGTTTCCACAAGCCATTACGTACGCTAAAAACAAGACATTACGTACGCTAATTATGGTTGACTTGATCATCTCGACAACCCAACCCTTCACATGCATGGCCAGAGCACATGCAGAAGTCAACTGGTGTCTGATTCCCTCTTTAGCGTACGCAACGGATGATAAATTACGTATGTTAAGGTATGAGATTAACGTACGTTAATCAAACCATGTAGCGTACGCTACACCACCAGAATAGGTCAAAAAATGCAACTCTCCAATTAACATCTAACTATCAAACATGAAGTGGATAACAAATTAAGTAACTCAATTCTATAACATCTCAACAATATAGTCATATACTAAATGCAACATGATTCAATAATATTCAATTTATCTGAACAATACAACAGTAAGAATGAAGAATTACCCTTGGATATTACAGATAGTCCCAAAGTGCATCGTCAAGCTTTGACGACCAATCTTTTCGGGATGTACTCACCGTTTTTCCAGAATTAGTTTAATCTCTTTATTAGCTGCTTCGGCTTGCCCATTTGCTTGCAGATGATAAGCCAAGGATTTCTTCGATCGGACCCCATACTTTTGAAGAAGTTTATCCATGATTTTTTTTTACAAAGTGTGATCCTCGATCACTGATTAAAGCCCTTGGCGTTCCAAGCTAAAGATGTTTTTCTTTAAAAATTTCATCACCATTTTAGCGTCATTTGTTGGAGAAGCAATTACCTCGACCCATCGAGATACATACTAGACTGCTAATAGAATATACCTATTCCCAAATGATGAGGAAAAGGGGCCCATGAAGTCAATGCCCCAGACGTCAAAAAAGTTCAACCTCAATTATATTGGTCATGGGCATCTCATGACGCCTTGAAATATTCCCCACTCATTGGCATTGATCGCATTGTTGAATAAAGAGATAACAATATTTGTATAACGTAGGCCAATAAAATCTGCTTTGCAACACTTTTTCAGCACTCCGAGTTGCTCCGAAGTGTCCTCCTGTTGGTGAAGAATGGCATTGTTAAAGAATCCCTCCCACTCTTCTTGCGGCACACACCTCCATAGTATCATGTCTGCACATCTCTTGAAAAGTAGTGGGTCATCCCACATATAGAACTTGATATCATGGAGAAATTTCTTCTTTTGATAATGAGACAAGTCCGGAGGTAGTACGCCTGCAACCAAAAAGTTAACAATGTCGGCATACCAAGGAAATTTAGCTTCAACTATAAAAAGTCGCTCGTCCAGAAACTCTTATTTAATTCCTTCAATTTCGGGCTTCTCCTCCTTCTTGTACTCAAGGCGAGATACGTGGTCAGCCACCACATTCTCACAACCCTTCCGATCTCGAACTTCCATGTCAAACTCTTGCAGAAGAATAATTCATCGAATCAAGCGAGGCTTGGAATCTTTTTTATCGAACTGGTACTTGATAGTTGCGTGGTCCGTATGTATTAATTAAGTATTATCGGAACTTATCAAAAGCAAATACCACGACAAGCATTTCTTTCTCCGTTGTTGTGTAATTTTGCTGAGCTCCGTCAAATGTCTTGCTTGCATAGTAAATAGCCCGAAAGAGTTTCTCACGATGTTGTCCCAACACAGCTCCAACTGCAAAATCACTTGCATCATACATGATCTCAAAAGGTTGAGACCAATACGGTACTACGAGGATAGGAGGACTCACTAGTGTTTTCTTTAAATTTTAAAATGCCTGTAAACACTCATTAGAAAAAATGAAAGCAATATTGTTTTCTAACAATTTACTCAAAGGTTTAGTAGTTTTTGAAAAATCTCGAATGAACCTCCTATAAAAACCGGCGTGACCAAAAAAGCTCCTAATGGCCTTTTCATTCTTCAGATGGGGGAGTTTCTCAATGGCGATAATCTTCGCTCTATCCACCTCTAATCCTGCAGCGGATACTCTATGGCCTAGGACAATCCCTTCTTGCACCATAAAGTGGCATTTTTCCCAATTTAGCACAAGATTAGTTTCTTCACAGTGCTGCAAAACTAAAGTGAGATTGTGCAAGCAATGATCAAATGAATTACCGAACATAGAAAAATCATCCATGAATATTTCCATTGTATTTTCAATTAACCATGGAAGATAGCCATCATGCAATGCTAAAAAGTGGCTGGGGCATTAATAAGCCAAACGGCATTCTACGATAAGCATAAATTCCATAAGGACATGTGAAAGCTGTTTTTTCTTGATCTTCTGGCATTATGTAAATTTGATTAAATCCTGAATAGCCATCAAGAAAATAGAAAAATTCATGCCCCGTCAATCTATCAAGCATTTGATCAATGGAGGGGAGAGGAAAATGATCTTTGCGAGTTGCCGTATTCAACGCCCTATCATATATACACACTCTCCATCCCGTAACTACCCTCATAGCAATTAATTCATCTTTCTCATCTTTAGTCACGGCCATCCCCCCCCCCCCCCCTTTTTATGCACTACTTGCGTAGGACTCACCCACTCATTATCGGAAATTGGGTAAATCATTCCAGCATCTAACAGTTTGAGCACTTCCCTTGTTACTACTTCTTTCATTATAGGATTGAGTCTTTGTTGATTTGCACTTTAGGTTTATAATTTTCTTCAAGCAAAATCCTATGCATGCATATTGAAGGGCTGATTCCCTTCAAATTTGAGATAGACCATCCTATGGTAGACTTATGAGCTCTCAAAACACGAAATAGTTTATCTAATTGAGTAGAGGAAAGAGAAGAGGATACAATTACCGAATTTGTATTATTACAACCTAGAAATGCATACTTAAGGTATTCTGGAAGGGTGTTAAGGTCTAGGCTTGGTTGTGATACACCCGACTGAGATGAAATGGACCGTAAGTTTTGGACGATGTCAGTTGACATGATCGAGCCACCGGTCGTGTCATTTGACAGCTTGATTTCATAAACTATTGCATGCTTCTCTTGTTCCGTTTCTATTTCTAAATCGTCGAATTTATTGAATTGTGGTTCTTCCTGTAGGGAATTTAATTCACAAACATAATCAAACAAGTCAGAATCATCAAAATCCAAGGTTGAGTCACTAGAAAAGCATGAGTTAACAAGTGCAAACTCTAATGGATCTGAAGATAATGAGTGAAAGACTGTATTCTTTCCATACGAATTTATACTATCAATAACATTGCAATATTCAATATCATCATGAAATTTCATAGTTTTGAATATGGAAAATAGAACATACTCATCATTAACACGTAGTGTAAGTTCTCCCCTTTCAACATCGATAAGAGCCTTTTTCCCGTTACTAGAAACGGACGCCCAAAGATAAGTGGTAAATATTCATCTTCCTCCATGTCCAGAATGACAAAATCCGCTGGAAATATAAATTTGTCAACCTTTACGAGTACGTCTTCAACAATCTCCTTGGGGTGTGTTATTTATCGATCCGCTAATTGTAACATTATCGCTGTTGCTTTCATTTCCCTAACTACTAATTTTCTGAAAATAGATAAAGGCATAAGGTTAATTGAAGCACCTAAATCACACAAAGCCTTATCGAATGAAACTTTTCCAATGGTGCATGGAATGTTTAAGCTTCCAGGGTCCTTAAGCTTTTGAGGTAATTTGCGTTGGATAATAACGCTATATTGTTCGGTTAATTTAACTGTCTCATGTTCTTCCATCCTTATTTTTATTGACATCACATCCTTCAAGAATTTTGCATAATTAGGCATTTGTTCCAAAGCATCTGTAAAAGTAATATTGATGTTAATTTTCTTGAAGATGTCTAAAAATTTTGCAAATTGGGCATCTAACTTTTTCTTTTTAAAACATTGAGGAAAAGGGAGAGGAACTTTAAAAGTAGAAGTAGAGTTAGAAGGTATTAGGCTTCTCAGCCCCCTCAGATGTGTCAAGCTTCACTTCTTCCTCCACAAGTTCGATTTGATCCTCTGTGGCTTTCTTGCTTTGTTGGTCCGTTGGCATCTTTGGCCCTTCATAATTCATTCTGCTTCTTAAGGTGATAGCTTGATAAGATTCTTTTGGATTTACTTCGGTATTACTCGAAAATTGTCCCCGGTGATGTTGACTCCCGACAATCTTAGCCAACTATCCAATTTGAGTCTCAAGGTTTTTCATTTGGTTTCCCATGGTAGTAGCTAATTGAGTCACATGGCCCTCGATTTTATCTATTTTTTTCTCATCTCGACTAAATAGACTCTTTGTTTCCATCATAAAGGTAGCTAAAATATTCTCGAGATTTGAAGTAGGCTTCGATTCTTTATTTATTTTACCATTTGACACATTGAATCCGGCCGGCGGTTGTAAAGCATTTTTTGATTAGCATAGCTACAATTTTTATGATTTCTGTTGGAGGGATGATAGAAACCCGGAGGTGGATTATTCCGGAAATTATTGAATTCCGATTATTAATGTAATGAGCCTCTTTCAATGAGTCGGGCAGTAGTGTACTTCCTTGAGGAGCTATTTTTGCATCTCTTCCCTTTGTTATGGCCGCCAGTTGATTAGTTAACATCGTCATTTGCGTGGTTAGTGCCTTGATAGGGTCCGAATTGGATACCTCAGCCACCCTTCTAACATTTGCCCTTTCCATTGGCCATTGATAACTGTTCATATCCATTTCATCTATTAATCCAAAAGCTTCTTCAGTGCTTGTTGCTAGCAATGCCCCTCCCGCGGAAGCATCAATGAAATTCCTCGTTTCTCCCATAAGACCATTGTAGAAGAAACACCTTTGTTGGTCTTCTGGGAAACCATGTTGAGGATATTGCCTTAGTAAATCTTTGAAACGTTGGATAATTTAGACAGTAAATGCAAAGAGGCATGGCCCAATTTACGATGCCAAATAATTGCGTTTTCGTCATAAGAAATTAAACGTTTTTATTAAAAGATGATTCATCTTGAAGATCCATAATATATATTTCCATATCTTAAACCAATAAACACGATTTTACCATTCCTCATAGTCGTACAGTGAGTTAGTTCAAAGATTAATTTTAATCTTGTATCATATAATTTGGAAATACAAATTATGAAATAAGCTATCGACAAAGAGAACATTTTCAATAGTTGATAAATATTTCTTACCTACCTTATCTGTACCTTTGATTTTACCCTTTTTATTATCACTAAAGGTGACAAAGCCTTATTTTTCCTTTTCGAGCTCTGTGAGGAGATGTTTGTTTCCAGTCATGTGGTTAGAACATCCACTGTCAGTATACCATTTCTTTGATGGCGCGATCGTCCTTGCTTATACCTACAAAAACGATTTTCCTTCATTTTATAGGTATCCAAGCTAATTTGAATACTATCAAGTTATACAAGTATAAATGCTTCATATAACGGTTCGGAGTCCAACTGATGAAATTGAGTAATCTCACTTTTTAGCTTCATCATCTTGTTAGGTTGGAAAAATTTGAATAAGAATTTTCCGCTCAAATCCTCCCATGTACTTATACTTCCCGGAGCTAAAGTCCCAAGCCAGTTTCTTGCTTTCTCTCTCAAAGAAAATAGAAATAATCGTAAGCGTATTGCATCATCCGAGACCCCATTCATTTTGATAGTATCACAAATTTGCATGAAATGTGTGAGATGAGCATGCGGATCTTCGATAGAAAATCCTCTTAATTGATTATATTGAACCATTGAAATTAGATCGGGCTTCAACTCGAAATTCAGAGCGTTGGTTGGAACATGAGTAATTCTCCCAAAGTTCTGGTCAAGCTTTGGTCGGAATCCATCCCGAATTAATTGCACCCTAGTTGCTGGATTTTCAATCTGTCTGCCACCATTGTCCTGGATTATTGCATTTTCGTTTCTTGTGTTTGTGTTATTCATCCCCGTGTTGTCTCTTGCTCTCTCCATGTCTTCAAAAAGATCCCTTCTTAGTTTCCTTGAGGTAGCACTTGTTCTTCAGGCAAATGCTTCTACTTCCGAGATAAAAGTTTCTAAAGGCACTCGAGATGAACGTGTGTTCATGCACTCCTTGAGTAGGAGACAAATTTGCACAACATGAGTTATGCAACCAAAAAAAAGGAAAATGTCTAAAGTAAGACTAGAAGCACTTAACGAAATATCAATACTAATAAAAATAAAATTAGTCCCCAGCAACGGTGCCGAAAACTTGTTCGCTCTATTTTTTAACAATCTGCAAGTGTACGGAGTAAATGTAGGAAGCGGCGAGCAAGTCGTATTCCACAGAGATTAATTATTCTTATTGTATTAATTACTAGATTATAGTGATCCCAATTTTATCTAGACGATTATTGAGGTGGATGAATGGTTAACTAAAGGAAATAAAATAATGAAAATTAATTTAAACAAGTGTAATATTCGAATCAAAAAGATTTTAAGAGTCTTGAAAGATAGATTCCAAGGCTAGGTTTCCGTTGATTACTAAGTTTAGTCGGGATTGATTTCAAAGAATTCTATGTGCGTTTCTAAAATGATAACCACAACAATATTTTAAAGTCCCTCTCGAGATGCAATAAAACGTAGATTAAACAACATATAACCACGCCTCCATCTATTATAAATTATCTAACTCCAAATGTTCATAAGATTAAAGATCATCATAGTTTATCACTGATTTCTCAATCTCATAATTAACTATGCCAAATACTCAAAAACCTATTAATGCCCTCTTCTCTCGAATTATGAGCAATTAAGTTAAACATGTAAAAACATTGATCAAGTGTTCTAACATGAATCAAAACCAAGTATTTGATAAAGAAATCACACTAGATATATATAATCATCAATCTTTCAAAACTGTAGTGAATCAACGTACTCCCATGCCCGGAATCTAACAAGTTTAGCCGGACATGGTAATAAAAGAAAGATCAATAATTATCATGTTCATCATGTTCAAGCTAAATAAAACAACAAAATGAGTAAAAGATAGGAAGAAGATAAAACTCGGATAATATCGTGAGTGGTCTCGATCCAAGCCTTGAAGTGTTCTTGGTGTGTTCTTCCTTGAGCTCTTCCTTGATTTCCTCCTCTTGATGAGTTTTTCTTCTCAATCTTGTGTTTTCAATCCTCACCAACTCTCCAAGTCTGAATGTCCCTTCAAGTCCAATAGACCTGGCAAACTCGGCCTAGGCCCGCGGGCTAGACCAGCCTGCCCGTTTTTGGGCGGGCATTGGGCTTTACTTTTTAGGCCCAAAAAAAACGGGCCTTTTTAGCCCGCCCAAAATTTGGCCCGGCCCAGGATGGCCCAGCCCGTGGGCGCCCGGCCCAGCCAGAAGAATTAGTCAACTAGGTCTAGGTTAACATAAATAACATCATCAGCAGCCGACTCCCTCTCTCATTTATTTCATTTACAACATCCGCCGCCGACTCCCTCTCTCTCATTTCATTTCATTTCCCCCTCCCGTCCTTCTCTCCTTCTTCAATCTCCTTCTTCAGTTTCAAGTTCTCAAATTCCCGACTGAGCTGACTCCATCCTTTCAGATTCTCCTTCGTCTCTCCCAGATTGCCGCGGCCATCAGATTCTCCTTCGTCTCGGACTCTCAGATTAAGTTTCAGGCCGCCGCCGCCACTGAATTTTCGCGTCAGATTTAGAGCGCCGCGGTCATCATTAGTCCCAACCACGCCATCAGGCCGACTACCGATTGTCAACCTGAAAAGGTAAAAATTTAGGAATTTCTTCCTTTTTCTTTCTCACCCATCATGAGTCCATTTTTTTTTCTTTCCTTATTTCTAACGTCTTTGGTCCAGATTTTTCTTCTTCCTATATTTCTTCCGAAACAAGTCTGTTTATTTGTATGCTATACTATGAGATTTGAACACTAATCATGGGGTACCTACTTCCGGTTAAAAACATTTGAGATAATACTTAAATAAATATAATTTTGACTTTGATTTGTATCTCTTCAGCACATTTTATATGCTAGAAATAATATTAGATGATTTGTTCCCTTTTATATCTTCGTTCATTTTTTTAGGACGAGATTAAGGCTAAGTTGGTCGAGTCGACTCTAACTGGGTTGAAATTGAACTATTTCGGAATATATATTATATAATTTGAAAAAAAAAGATATAGAAAAATCTGAAAAATAAAAATGTACTTAGAAAAAATTAGAAAAACTCGTTATGAATAAAATGAGATATGAAAACCCGTACTGTGAAAGCATAATTATGAAAAAAATTGCGTTGTTACTGTAATACCCGAGATTTTGATGTGTATTTGGACCTTGTGATATGGTATTTGTTGCATTTTAATCTGAGTATTATTCTCCGTAGTTTATGATCCGGTGTTGTTGAGCGCACGATTCCATGAATGTGTTCTAAGTGGTGCTTTTTACACATGTAGCGCACGCTATCGACTAAGTGTAGCGTACGCTAATTTGGATTCATAGCGCACGCTATGTATGAACCTTAGCGCACGCTACACGTAGTCAACATGATTAAGACAGGGTGGTAGGTGAGATCAGCTGTGGATCTTGGTTGGATCATGTCGGGATGAACCTGGACGGCTTTCGGGAAAAGCTGAGTCAACGCAGTAGCGCACGATACGGATATGAGGATAGCGCATGCTAAATGCTGAGTACAGTGAAGTCAGTAAGCTTCGTATGGCCGTTAGCGCACGCTATAGATATGGACTAGCGCGCGCTAATAACCATTTTCTATATATAGGACATCATCCTTTTTTATTTTTTCAGACTTTTCACTTCCCAAATCCGAATTCTTAGACTTGGAGAGTTACGTCTTCCATCCTCCACCTCTCATATCATCATCCTAGCACGAGTTGGAAGATTGTAGATCATTGGAGATCGGTGTTCAAGCCTTCGCCGTTGGATTTATTCAAGTTCCTCCTTGTTCTTCACTACTTTGAGGTAGGTGATTCTTCACCAATATTAAGTAATATTTTGAAGGACGTTTTGATCATGATTTAGGATTATCTAGTCAGTTAAATTCGTACGTAGTCGAACATCTTGTTGTTAGAAGTATATTTTCGATGTTTCGGTACTTCTTCACCGTATAGACCATTGAACCTTTTAGTGTTTGAACTCCTAAGCACATTCATGTAACTACAAAACCGATTGTGGCCAGCTTATGGAGATTATCAAGTTCTTATGTACTTACATAATGGAATTATACATTTTGGGACATAAAATGGATTGAACTTAGGATATCTTCTTGAAGATCAAGATGAATTATGGTGTTGTGATGATTATACGTATCCTTGTATCTCGAAGTCGTTTAATCCATAAAGATCTTTCACAAACTGTATGAGTATGATATGCATGGAGATGACATGTATTAACTCTGAAGATTTCTTGAGTTTCATCACTATAAGATCAAGTCTACTGCCCAGTAGTAAACTGCCATGCACGGTTAGCGCACGCTAAGATATGTAGATTAACGTGCGCTATCGGGAATGAGTTAACGTATGCTATGTTTGGTACGTAACGTACGTTATGTCATCAGTCGAGTCAGTCGGCTGATCAGAGAGGACTGTCGGTACATAGTTAGCATACGCTAGACTTCGTTGTTTACGTATGCTAACGAGCAGGCTTAGCGCACGTTACGTAGAGTACGTAGCGTACGCTAAGTAGTTCAGGCAGATTACATTTTTAGAGCTGTCGGCCGTAGACCGGATTGTTAGACATTCGTACGACATGAGATGAATTTTTTATTATTTCTTTTGAACAAGGTCTGAGCCTTGCATAGGGGACGATCGAGAGGCGGTGGCATACGGACACGTGACATTTGTTGGAGTATTTCATTCTTGCCATTTTCGAGGCAAGTATCATATGTTGAGTTTGGTTTGTATTGGAACTTTGAACATGCATATGGTTTTGTTCATGTTGTCGAGTATGAGATTAATTTCTTTTCTCGTGGTATTCATTGTTAATTATTCGTATTAATGGACATATTTAAATGCATATTTGTATGCATGATTGCATGGTTTATATTGTAAATGACCCGAGGGGGTCATGAGGATCTATGCTGAGGGCGCTGGATCGAATGTCCACCATGCGTTGGTCCGACGGGATCATCATGGGGATCTATGCTGAGGGCGCTGGATCGTTGGATGGGTTTTCCACCATGCGTTGGTCCGACGGGATCATCATGGGGATGTATACTGAGAGCGCTGGATCATTGGATTACCCTGTATTGTGTTGATGGAATCGTGAGGATTCGCATCGTTGGATTCCAGTGACGGAAGTCCGTTTTGTATGTTTTATAATGCATTGATGAAATTTGTATTGTGATACTTGTACTAGCATTGTTTTGCTAACCCCTTCGGGGGTGGACATTTGTTTTGATGTTCAGGTAGCCGAGGAGCGGGGAAGCAGCCATAGTACCGGCATGACGATGAAATGGCTCAGTGATGTGGTTGATGTTTGCTGTTTTTGTGATTTGTCTTCTTGGTTCATTTTCAGTACTCGAGTACGCGTGTCTTATTAATATCATTTAGATATGGTTGTATTAATTAACTCAATTGATCAGTTGGAACCGGTTTTGTAATTTGAATTTCTGTGGTATTGTTGGATTATATTCACATTTCTTTTAATTAGCCTTGTAAATCCTTACTTAAAGGGTTTACGGCGCTGTAGTTATTCTGAATATCTCGGGGTGTTACAGAATATGGTATCGGAGCTAAGATTCATGGATATCTTGGCATTTGGGTTTTGGTTGGGTCTGTTTACGTCATTTGATTACGGGTCGTTTGTAACATGACTGCTGAGCCAGCATCGTCGTGTGGACCGTGGTTGTAAGTCTCCTAATCTCAATTACCACCATTTTATTTAATTCCTTTTTGTGAATATTGACGGACTTTCTTTTAGAAAAGTTGCCCTGGATATTGATGAGTTGTGTTTACAGTATGTTGAGGGGAGGTCGTGGAAGCGGACGTGGTCGTGGACGCAGACGTGGAAATGCGAGACATGAAGATTCGGTGTCTACCCTAGAATTAACTGCTAGTCGAACCGATTCCCATTCCGGAGGACAGCAGGGATCAGCAAATAATAATGCAGATCCTAACGTGCCGGGAGTACTTCAACAGGTGGTTGCTCAGATAAACCAGTTTGCTCAGGTTGTTGATCGCATGCAGATGGCGATGGGACAGCATCATAACGAGGATAATCGGGGGGACAAATGGCTTACTGAGGTGGTCAAATTGCACCCTCCAAGATTTGACGGTTCTTCGGAGACAATTACTTGGGACCACTGGCTGAAGAAGTTAGAAAAGATCCTTGCAGGGATTAACTGCCCTGACGACCGAAAGGTTCCAATAGCCCAGTATCTCCTGACTGGGGAGGCTTCCGACTGGTGGGAGGCCATTCGACCTGAGAATCATAACGCTGACTGGACGGAGTTCAAATTAATGATGGAAACACAATCTTGTCCTCGCCCAGTTAGAAAGGCCCGAGTCCGGGAGTTTTTCTCACCACAAAATTTAGAGGCATCTGTGACAGACGTGATTAAGACTTTTAATCACCAGCTGACTTATGTGCGCCACTTGGTCAGGACCGAGGCGGAGAGGATTTTCTATTTCGACATGCGGATGAAGCCGGAAATTCAGCAGTATATGTCTGGATTTGAATGTACCACCTTGCGACAATATCAGGACAAGGCACTGGCCTATGATATGAAAGAGGCGGCAGTAGAAAAGTCAACGGAAGCAAAGAAGCAGAAAGTGTCTGGCAACTTCATGGAGAATAAGAGTAGTGGGCCCCGCAAGGGCCAGTCCTCATTTCATTCGTCCAGGAGGCCTCCGCATCCTTCTCGAGGTGGACAGAAGTTCCGGGCAGCACCAACCGTTTCAGACGCAGGGAGGAAATGTTATAACTGTGGCAAAACAGGGCATGTTCGACGTGATTGTTTCGCACCTGCTATGACCTATTTCGAGTGTGGACATGAAGGACATCGCGCAACATTTTGTGGAAATGCGACTCGATCTTTTGGTACTTGCACTCCAGTGCCAGTTCCGAAGGAGATAAGTGTGAACCAGACGCAGCAGAGTGGATTTCAGCAGCAGAATGTTGGGAAGAGAGAGACATCCAGTGTTGGGTCCGTTCCTCCGCGCCTGTACGAGATGAAGAAATCTGACGATCAGAACACTGCTGTTGCATCAGGTACGATTCAGATCCTTTTGCAACCAGTTAGTGTCTTATTCGTTCGGAGCTACACATTCTTTCATATCATTGAACTGTGTTAATCGTTTGAAAATCTCGTGTTTATTTGATTGTGAACCATATGTTGTGGGTTTTCCGAGTGGAGAGAGAATTGTGGGAACCCTAGAAACTAGAGATTTTCCAGTGTCTATAGGAGGGAGAGATTGGCCATCGAATCTTATTATAGTTGACATCCATGGTGACGATTTAATTCTCGGAGACGATTGGCTCAACCGTTATGGAGCTATTCTGAATTACCGAAAGAGAGTCATTTCTATCATTGTCGATGACGGATCTGAACACTTATTCAGAGGATGGAGACCGGGAAGCTCGGGAAAATTGATCAAAGCGATGAAAGCTGTGAAATTACTGAAGCAGGGTTGTCACGAATTTTGGTGCTACGCCATGAAGAAAGAAGGAGGAGTAGAGCTCTCGTCTATTCCAGTTATGAATGAATTCTCAGATGTATTCCCTGACGAACTACCTGGGTTACCTCCGCAGAGAGAAGTGGAGTTTAATATCGAATTAGAACCTAGAGCTACTCCTATTTCCATAGCACCATACCGTATGGCGCCAACCGAGATGTATGAACTAAAGAAGCAACTGGAGGAATTATTACAGAAGGGTTATATTCAACCTAGCGTTTCTCCTTGGGGAACACCTGTTCTCTTTGTCCGGGAGAAAGATGGATCCCTCCAATTATGTATTGATTACAGGGAGCTAAACAAGGTGACGATCAAGAACAAGTATCCTATACCTCGGATCGATGACTTGTTTGATCAACTGCAAGGGGCGAGGGTATTCTCGAAGATTGATTTGCGATCAGGATACCATCAGTTGAGAATTAAGGAATCGGATATACCAAAATCTGCTTTCAGATCCCGGTACGGGCACTATGAAATCGTGGTGATGTCACTCGGACTTACCAATGCTCCTGCGGTATTTATGCAATTGATGAATCGGGTATTCTTAGAATATCTAGATAAGTTTGTGGTCGTTTTCATTGACGACATCTTGATCTATTCGAAAGACACAGAGGAGCATGCCGAGCATTTGCGTGTGGTTTTGAGCACCTTGAGGAATGAACAGCTTTATGCGAAGCTTTCCAAATGTGAGTTCTGGCTTAGGGAAGTAACCTTCCTTAGGCATGTGATATCAACTGACGGAGTTCAGGTGGACCCGAAGAAAGTCGAAGCAATCTTGGAATGGGAAGCTCCTAAAAACGTGAAGGAAGTCTGAAGCTTCTTAGGACTTGCTGGATATTATCGCCATTTTGTAGAGGGATTTTCCAAAATTGCTCGTCCACTCACTCAGATGTTACAGAAAACTCAAAAGTTCACGTGGGATGAGAAATGCCAGGCTGGTTTTGATGAACTTAAGAAGAGACTGACGACAGCACCTATATTAGCATTACCAGATGGAACTGATGGATTCATGGTATACAGCGATGCTTCAAATCAAGGTCTGGGATGTGTGTTGATGCAAAAGGATAAGGTGATTGCCTATGCTTCTCGGCAGTTGAAACCGTACGAAGTTAATTACCTGACTCATGATCTGGAGTTAGCAGCTGTGGTCTTTGACTTGAAAATTTGGCGACATTATTTATACGGCACTCATTGTCAGATCTTTACAGATCATAAAACCCTCAAGTACATTTTCAGCCAGAAAGATTTAAACATGAGGCAGAGAAGGTGGCTAGAATTGATCAAGGATTACGATTTGGAGATTCTCTATCATCCGGGTAAAGCAAACGTAGTAGCCGATGCATTGAGCCGTAAACCTGTTTCTCTTCGAGTGTTGGAAGCACTTACGTCCCAAACCAGCATTCAACGAGAACTGATCCGCGAAGGGATTGAAGTATGGGCACCAGGAATCCAAGGACAACTATATGTGATGGAACTGACTTCGTCACTAGTCGAGGAAATCAAATCTAAGCAGTTGAACGATTCTCTGATCCTTCGGTTATGTGACGAAGTAAAGAAAGGAAATGCCCCAGGATTCGTGATACAAGATGATGGAGTTCTGAGATTTCAGAGTCGACTTTGCGTTCCCGATGATGATGATGTGAGACGGAAAATTCTGAAGGAAGCTCACAGCGCTCCCTATTCTATTCACCCGGGCAGCAGTGAGATGTATAAGGATCTAAAACAACACTTCTGGTGGGGAAATATGAAGAAGGACGTAGCAGAGTATGTTTCGAAGTGCTTAACTTGTCAGCAAGTTAAGATTGAACATCAGCGACCTGCCGGAATGTTAAAGCCGCTTCCGATCCCTGAGTGGAAGTGGGAGGATATCTCGATGGATTTCATCACCAATATGCCAAGGACCAAGACGGGAATGAACATGATTTGGGTTATAGTTGATCGATTAACCAAGTCGGCTCATTTCCTAGGAATTAAAGACACATGGGGACCCGAGAGATTGGCGCGAGTATTTATTGCAGAGGTAGTCAGATTTCATGGGACGCCGAAGACCATTATTTCGGATCAAGATGGTCGCTTCGTATCACATTTTTGGAAAGCAGTTCACAGGGCTTTGGGAACCGAGCTGAACTTCAGCACGGCTTATCATCCTCAAACGGACGGTCAGTCCGAAAGGACTATACAAACAGTAGAAGACATGCTTAGAGCTTGTGCTTTGGATTGGTCAACTGATTGGGAAGTTCACTTGCCGTTGATTGAATTCACCTACAACAATAGTTGGCATACTTCTATTAAGATGGCACCATTCGAAGCTTTATACGGGAGAAGATGTCGATCACCCCTGTGCTGGGATGATTCTTCGGACTTGATCGGGACGGAACCAGAATTGATAGTTCAGACTCAAGAGAAGATAGCCTTGATTCGGGAAAGACTGTTGACTGCCCAGAGTCGACAGAAGTCTTATGCAGACGTGCGTCGTCGCCCGCTAGAGTTCGACATTGGGGACCACGTACTATTGAAGGTGTCTCCTACACGAGGAATTTCCCGTTTTGGGAGGAAAGTTAAGCTAAGTCCGAGATATATCGGACCATTTGAGATCCTCGAGAGAGTTGGGGAATTAGCATACAGGTTGGCCTTACCGCCATCGCTGAGTCACGTTCACTATGTGTTTTACGTATCCCAATTGCGGAAGTATGTACCAGATCCCAGTCATGTCATTGAGTTCGATGAGATCGAGATATCTAATGATGGCACCTTCGAAGAGAGACCAATCAAGATACCTGAGAGTCGGATCAAACAATTGAGGAATAAACTAATACCCTTGGTTAAAGTATAATGGTCACGACACGGAGTTGAAGAGGCCACTTGGGAAACGGAGGACAATATGAAGACTAGATATCCGGAGTTGTTTTCATCTTAAGTTTCGGGACGAAACTTCTTTTTAGGGAGAGAGGATGTAATACCCGAGATTTTGATGTGTATTTAAACCTTGTGATATGGTATTTGTTGCATTTTAATCTGAGTATTATTCTCCGTATTTCATGATCCGGTGTTGTTGAGCGCACGATTGAATGAATGTGTTCTAAGTGGTGCTTGTTGCACATGTAGCGCACGCTATCGACTAAGTGTAGCGTATGCTAATTTGGATTCGTAGCGCATGCTATGTATGAACCTTAGCGCACGCTACACGTAGTCAACATGATTAAGACAGGGTGGTAGGTGAGATCAGCCGCGGATCTTGATCGGATCATGTCGGGATGAACCTGGACGGCTTTTGGGAAAAGCCGAGTCAATGCAGTAGCGCACGCTACGGATATGAGGATAGCGCACGCTAAATGCTGAGTACAGTGAAGTCAGTAAGCTTTGTATGGCTGTTAGTGCACGCTATGGATATGGACTAGCGCGCGCTAATAACCATTTTCTATATATAGGACATCATCTTTTTTCATTTTTTCAGACTTTTCACTTCCCAAATCCGAATTCTTAGACTTAGAGAGTTACGTCTTCCATCCTCCACCTCTCATATCATCATCCTAGCATGAGTTGGAAGATTATAGATCATTGGAGATCGGTGTTCAAGCCTTCGGCGTTGGATTTCTTCAAGTTCCTCCTTGTTCTTCACTACTTTGAGGTAGGTGATTTTTCACCAATATTAAGTAATATTCTGAAGGACGTTTTGATCATGATTTTGGATTATCTAGTTAGTTAAATTCGTACGTAGTCGAACATCTTGTTGTTAGAAGGATATTTTCGATGTTTCGGTACTTCTTCACCGTATAGACCATTGAACCTTTTAGTGTTTGAACTCCTAAGCACATTCATGTAACTACAAAACTGATTGTGGCCAGCTTATGGAGATTATCAAGTTCTTATGTACTTACATAATGGAATTATACGTTTTGGGACATAAAATAGATTGAACTTAGGATATCTTCTTGAAGATCAAGATGAATTATGGTGTTGTGATGATTATACGTATCCTTGTATCTCGAAGTCGTTTAATCCATAAAGATCTTTCACAAACCGTATGAGTATGATATGCATGGAGATGACATGTATTAACACTGAAGATTTCTTGAGTTTCATCACTATAAGATCAAGTCTACTGCCCAGTAGTAAACTGCCATGGACGGTTAGAGCACGCTAAGATATGTATATTAACATGCGCTATCGGGAATGAGTTAACGTACGCTATGTTTGGTACGTAACGTACGTTATGTCATCAGTCGAGTCAGTCGGATGATCAGAGAGGACTGTCGGTACATAGTTAGCGTACGCTAGACTTCGTCGTTTACGTACGCTAACGAGCAGGCTTAGCGCACGTTACGTAGAGTACGTAGCGTACGCTAAGTAGTTCAGGCAGATTACATTTTTAGAGCTGTCGGCCATAGACCGGATTGTTAGACATTCATACGACATGAGATGAATTCTTTATTATTTCTTTTAAACAAGGTCTGAGCCTTGCATAGGGACGATCGAGGGGCGGTAGCATACGGACACGTGACATTTGTTGGAGTATTTCATTCTTGCCATTTTCGAGGCAAGTATCATATGTTGAGTTTGGTTTGTATTTGAACTTTGAACATGCATATGGTTTTGTTCATGTTGTCGAGTATGAGATTAATTTCTTTTCTCGTGGTATTCATTGTTAATTGTTCGTATTAATGGACATATTGAAATGTATATTTGTATGCATGATTGCATGGTGTATATTGTAAATGATCCGAGGGGGTCATGAGGATCTATGCTGAGGGCGCTGGATCAAATGTCCACCATGCGTTGGTCCGACGGGATCATTATGGGGATCTATCTTTGAGAATTTGGATCGTTGGACGAGTTTTCCACCATGCGTTGGTCCGACGGGATCATCATGGGGATCTATACTGAGGGCGCTGGATCGTTGGATTACCCTGTATTGTGTTGATGGAATCGTGAGGACTCGCATCGTTGGATTCCGGTGACGGAAGTCCGTTTTGTATGTTTTATAATGCATTGATGAAATTTGTATTGTGATACTTGTACTAGCATTGTTTTGCTAACCCCTTCGGGGGTGGACATTTGTTTTGATGTTTAGGTAGCCGAGGAGCGGGAGGCGCCACGATCTGCATGACGATGAAATGGCTCAGTGATGTGGTTGATGTTTGCTGTTTTTGTGATTTGTCTTCTTGGTTCATTTTCAGTACTCGAGTACGCGTCTTATTAATATCATTTCGATATGGTTGTATTAATTAACTCAATGGATCAGTTGGAACCGGTTTTGTAATTTGAATTTCTGTGGTATTGTTGGATTATATTCACATTTCTTTTAATTAGCCTTGTAAATCCTTACTTAAAGGGTTTACGGCGCTGTAATTATTCCGAATATCTAGGGGTGTTACAGTTACTGTTATGAATAAAAATGTTGCGCTGTTTGTTACTGTTATTCATAATGTTTTTATGAATAAAAATTTTGCGCAGTTAACTCACTATTCTACCATTTTTGTGTAGATTTGATATGGATCGTGTGACAATAGACTTGTTTGATCCTGAACATGAAGGCTCGGACAATATTACACAGTTAGGTGATAGTTTGTCAAAAAAAGTACAAAAGGAGGACACTTCTATTTGGCGTCGATATGAAAAAAAGAAGATCCGGTAACTAAAAAACTTAGAGCATATTGTAAAACATGCACAAAGAGTTATGCCATTGAAGATGGTAGTGGTTCTCATGGAACTAGAAACTTGAACTCCCATGAGAAGTCGTGTCCTGGTTTAGTCAACCAAAATGTGTCTCAAATGCATATAGATCTTGAAGGGAAAATGCGTAGTAGAAAAATTAGCCAGCTTATTTATAGGGAAAAAATGGCCGAAGCAATCATGAAGCATAACTACCCATTTTTGGTTGTTGAACATGAGGTTTGCGAAAAATACATTACTACTTGAATTCGGATGTGAAATCATATACTAGAAACACTGCAAAAGCGGATTGCATTAAAAAATTTAACCATGAAAAGGTGAAATTGAAGAATTCATTTCAAAATATACCCGATCGAATTTGTCTCACTTCCGATTTGTGGTCATCCGGTACGAGTGAGGGTTATATTTGTTTGACTGCTCACTTCATTGATAATGACTTTGTGTTGCATAGTAGAATCATAAATTTTTGTCATTTTCCCCCGCCACATAATGGCACTCTTTTATCAGAAAAAGTCTTTGAGTTTTTGAAGGATTGGGGAATTGAGAAGAAGATATTTTCTATCACTTTAGACAACGCCTCAAATAATTTTAACATGCAAAACTTTTTGAAGGCTCATTTGAGAGGTAACTTGTTGTGTAAAGGTAGTTTTTTCCATGTTCGATGTTCGGCCCACATACTAAATCTCATTGTTCAAGATGGTTTGAGAATTGCAAGTGAATCTTTGTGCAAGATTAGGGAGAGCGTGAAGTATATTAAGGGGACTGAAGGTAGACGGATAAAGTTTGTAGCATGTTGTGAACAATTGAACGTGTCGGTACATTTGGGTTTGCATTTAGATTGTATAACTCGATGGAATTCTACATGGATGATGCTTGAGTGTGTTCTAAAATTTAAGGAAGTATTCTATCAATATGCCATGGTTGAATCTGGTTTCATTACTTGTCTATCAAATGAAGAGTGGCAAGTAGCAGAAGCTATCACTATATTTTTGAAATCATTCGCGAAAATTACTGAATTTTTTTCGGGCACCAAATATACGACATCAAATATGTATTTCTTACATGTTTTGAGAATTCAAGAGCTTCTAATGTCTAATAAGATTTGTGACTTGGAGGTTATTAAAAATATGGAAAATGAGATGTTGCCGAAGTTTGAAAAATATTGGGACGACTATGTTGTCATCTTGTCTATGGCTACTATTCTTGATCCGATATATAAGGTGAAATTTGTCAAATTTAAATTGAAAAAAGTTGAGCCGATTGAGAGTGTCATTGATAAAAAATTAGATCAAATTTTGAATGCAATGAAATCTTTGTTCGCGGAGTATGTACTGGAGTTTTCCGAAGATAGTTCACCAAAAGAAGATGGTGTTGGGTCTTCCACTATTGGCACCACTAAGTTGAGTGAACATAGCGATGATGAATTTGATGTAAGTGAAAATCTATGTTAGATTATTATTAGTTTTGTTTCCATAATTATCTTTGGATGTATTACTTGTTCAAAATTCGAAAACTTTGCAATTTTTTGTAGCAGTTCGTGAGGGAAGTTCAAGGAAATGCGTCAACAAGAACAGAATTGGAACTATATTTGGACGAGAAGATGATCACCAACAAGGGTTCGTTTAATATTCTTCAAGACTGGAAAAAACTTTCTGAGAGGTACACGTTATTGTTTTTTTTTTTCAAACTTGTGTTGTGTATTTGAATTTTAAGTATTAGTAATCATTTTGGCATATAATATCTTCAAATTGAATGTTACTAGATACCTAATATTAGCTAGGATGGCATATGATATTTTATTGATTCCGATTACAACGGTTGCTTCGGAATCGGCCTTTAGCATTGGAGCAAAAATTCTCACAAAATACCGTAGTTCGCTTCTACCAGATAATGCCCAAGCTTTAGTTTGCGGGCGTAATTGGATTTGTGGTTATGAAATTCAAGGTTTGTTGGATTTAGTTAATTGTAAAGCTACTTTTTTTAGTTTAGATTCTTGTTGATATTTTGCAATTTGATGCAGATGATGGGCCGAGCGATGAGTTGCTTTCTGTGCCGCTAGTTGCAACACAAGAGTCAAATGGTTCCAATAGTATCGAAAATAAGGAATCGGGAAATGCTAGTGGTTGATGAAGTTTGAAGCAAAGCGGAACTCTAGTTTAATTTTAATTATGTCGATGTGTTGATTGTTGTATACTTGTGTTCCTTGTGGGTTGCTGTTTTTTACTTGTGTTTCTTGTTGCTTTTTTAATGTCAGCTTTTTGTAATACTTTTTTACTGTCTTTTTTGGGCTAGAGCAGTCCTGGAGCATGGATGTGTTGGATATTATGTTTTTGGAATGAATATTTTTACTTGAGTAAGTTTTCAAAAAAAAAAAAAGAAAAAACTGGGATAATGTGCTCGAGGCCATGGAGGCCAATGGCCGCAATATTTAAGCCCAAAATTTCCGGGCCTTATCACCACCCAAGAAAAGCCCGTCACAACAAATTTCGGCCGTTTGGGCTTGGCCCGCCCGTTTGCCAGGTCTAAAGTCCAGTCAAGAGCCCTTTTTATCAAGCCAAAACCCCATTTTTCTTGTTCAAACCGTGTAAAAACGTCAATCAAGGGACTTTGCACCGAAAAGTGACACGGCCCGTGTCAAATGACACGGCCCGTGTCGAAGTGCTCTAGATTTCCAAAAGTTTATGGACATGTTACCCGATCGGGTCGATGGTCGTGCCAATTGATATGTCGAGTTGCCCGACATGGTCGACTCATCCGACACGGCCGAGTCCGTGTTGATCTGTTCTGACTTCATTTTTTAGTCTTTTCGGCTGCATTGCTTGATATGTATTGGGGATTGAGACTTTATTCTTGCTTGATAATGTCCTTAAAAACATCTATAAAATCAACAAAATGTACCCAAGCGTGATCGAGTCCAATAAACATAATTTAAGCACAATTAACACTATACTACACATGTTAGGATCTTAAAATTCGGAAAAACCTTATAGAAATATGTGTAAAAATGAGTGCTACCAGTAACCAATCTAGATTAGTAGAAGAATTGTTCCTTCATTATTTAACATAATAACTTATTAAATAGTCCCACATATTGCGTGGTAATATATATTTTGTGCGGCGATTTATATGCCTCGACGGCGATCGGCATAAGGGCCGAGCGACCAAAGACAGCATCAAATAATCCAAGGCAGACTTGCCAAGCAAAGAGTCCAGACCGAGATCAGGTACCGATCGATCGACGTCCAGGGCGATCGCCTCTTGACACCTAGCGATCGACTCTGGTGTCCGACCAAGGACGACCGTCCTATGCCACGTGTTAGGCCATCATCCATCATATCTACGAAGACCGGATCTCGGAGCGAGGACCCACGTGCAGATCCGCGAATGGCACCGCAGAATAAGGATCTTTGACTCCAGCCCATCAACAGCTGTCAACGACAAGGCTGCCTCACCTACCGACAGACCCGCCGAAAGGTCCTAGGTGGGGCCTCCCAAGACAGCGACTCCGGACGCGTGTGGTCTTCTCATTGGTTCGTGCATCTGATTGCCAGCAGCTGCTTCGGACTCTAAGGAGACCAACCCATGTGCTAAAGACGATCGCCCGCTTATTATAATACAGCAGAGGCGATCGCCCAGCTACCTCCACTCCTATAAATAGGAGACCTCCGGCAACTAGAAAAAGGGTTCAGAAGATCAAAAACTGTTATTTTCATACGAGAGTTCAGCTAATTCACACAGTGAGAGACAGTCGATTTCTCGCAGTTGACACAACACTCCATCATTGTTACAAGAACTCACAGAGCATCAACTCTGGTTCTTCCAGCAATCAGCAGCACTCAAGAGCTAGATAACTAGGGTCTTTACATTCATTGTAACTGTACTCTAACATTAATATTTGTACTCCCAAGTATTGGTATTAATAATATCTCGCGAGAGCATTCAAGCCCAGGACTAACAACCCCGGCAAATCTTGTGTTATTTACATTCCCTCGGACGTGCTCTCGCATTTTGTTTGTTACTTATCCATTCCAGCAATCCCTTCCGAATAATATTTTGTGTAACAACAATTGGCGCTAGAGGAAGGGGGATTTACCTTCATTTTCATTCTGACCGTTTCGAAGAACACTCACTGTTCTCCGAAGCATATACTTGAAGAAACACTCACTGTTCTTCAAAGAAAAACCTTCAGAATAATGACGTCTGCCGCCACTTCGAAGAGAGCCACTCTCCGATCCGCCGGACGTCTTATTCCGGCTCAATCCGAGCTCCAACCTACGGAAAAGGGTAGCCGCGGCGGCGCGAGACTCTCTATCCCGCCCCCGAGGGACAGCCCCAGCCTCTCACTCGACCAGTTCCAAACTGCGGAACAGATCGAGGATGCTATGGCCATCCTAAGGAAGCGACGGAGAGCATGCGAAGTGCCCGCTATAACCCCCTCTGCCATCCGCCGCGCGGGCAAACGGAAGATCAAGGGTTTACTGGTCGAGCGATCGTCAGAAAGCCCCGATTCACGAGAAAAGGCGCTTGCGAGGTGGGACGGTTCCGTCTTCAGCCACCTAGGAAGTGATCCATCATGGCGACCGGGGAATTCTGGCCCCAACCACGAGACGATGGAGTCCGAATCCGTCACCAGGAGTTCGGTATATCCAACTCCCAATCAAAAACAGGTCAGCCGTTTGGATCCCATCCGCCGAAGAATCGAGCCTCGCGACAAAGACATCATCTACAACAGAGCCAGGGGATCAATACTTGGTCGCCTCGGCTCCCGCTCCGAGCTCCTAGCCGCGAGCAGCCAGGCCACGGCGATGGCCGCTATGCAACGCCAACTCGACGAGATGAAAGCGCTCATGGAAACTAGGGCAGATGCCAGGGGAAAGGTCACCGGACCAAGTGAGCCACTCGCGGTCCAGATCGAGCTTGCCCCCGTGCAACCAAAGATCGCTCCTCCTCAAACGCCTTTGTATGAGGGGAGATCGGACCCCAAGACTCACCTAAGCAAGTTCTGGATCTACATGACCGGATGTGGGGCATCAGACGCGACGAGATGCCGAATTTTCCCGTTGACATTGGGCGATCTGGCCCATAGGTGGTACATCTCACTGCCACCGCGATCAATCAATTCCTTTGAGAAACTGGCGAGAGGCTTCACATCATTCTTCGCCGCCAAGTTCGCCAGACCAGAAGGTCCCCACCGCATGATGAAAATCAGGCAGGGGGAAGACGAGTCCGATGCAGATTACATCGACCGGGTGGATGAAATAGTTCTCACTGGAGAGCCCATTAGCGACGAGCTCGCCCTCTACTCGGTCCTGGTGGGATTCTATGGTCATTCACCCATGTTTAGGCACCTCACGAAGGACACCCCCCCGACCTACGCGATCTTCCGCGCCAAGGCTGCCGATTTTCTGGCCAGGTAGAGGCTGCTCACCCTCTGCCTAGGCGAGGGGACGCCGCCTCCCGTCCAAAAGACGGTGATCGTCAAATCGAACAAGGCGATCGCCAAGCCACCCGGAGATCTCAAGGCCATCGAGGATGTGGGAGCCCATCTCTTCCACAGCTTCAACCGAACTCCGGCCCATATTTTTTACGCCATCAAGGGGCGCGAACCGCTAAGCAAGCCAAAGCCGATAAGGGACAACGGTCATCTGGACCACAATAAATATTGTGCTCACCACAAGAGTCCCGGTCACAGCACCAACCAATGCCGCGACCTCCTCAGACAACTCTGGAGATTGTTCGAGGAAGGCAAGCTGGACAGTTTATTTTCTTAGCCGGAGCCCCATCAATCTCCCAAACCGGTCGCCAGAGTTGAACGCGACAGGCCGGAAGTCTCATATGAGTCGACCCCCCCGATCAAACTCGGCGGCTGAATCTATATGCTTCAATCAAGAGGTGGGAACTTCGGAAGTCTTTCCCCGATTCCCACCACGTCAAACCAAAGGCTACTGCCTAAGCAACGCCTCGAAAAAGAGGATGACTCGCTCGCCCTCTAAAGCTTTTCATCTAACATGATGGACCTAGGCAAGCGATCGCCTCCCCAGCACAACATATACCGACGAGGATCACCATCTAACATGACGGTTCGAGGTAGAAGAGTGTCGCCATGGTCGCAAAGGTCGATGAAACCATTCTCTGCGACCATGCAAGGTTCCTTTGGACAGCGATCGCTCACCCTTCGTTTAAATACGAGGCGGGCATAGCCAAATGACCCTTCAAAACAGATCTGTAGACACGTTCGCCCGCCCTCAAAGGTACATCATCTAACATGCTGGACCCGGACAATGCGACGCGTCCCTCCCCCCGTCACAACGTATACTTTCGAGGATCGCCATCTAGCATGACGATCCGAGGTAGAAAAGTGCTATCAAGCTGCGGTCGTGGAGTCGATTAATCTGACGACGCCCCACGCAAGGACTCCTCCAGACCAAGACCGCTCGCCCTTCGTTTAAATACGAGGCGGGCGCAGCCTACGGAAGACCCTCACAATTAAGTGAGTCGCGAGAAGTTGGCCATCAGACGGAATGTCGCTCGCGCACAAGACATGGTCGCGGAGGTCGGTTCCATTGAACTCCGCGATTGTGCACGGTTCCTCTAGGCCGGGATGGTCGGCCTTCCTCGAGGAATCTACAAAATTGAAGACCGCTCACTAAACGATTTATTTTCGTCCCCTTACTTTCACTAAGTAAACAAAAATAAGGGGGAAGAGCGGAGCTATATATACCACGATCGTATTTACTCAAATACACGTACGACGATCGGCATTGTTCAAATATGTGTGCAACGATCGACTTTGTTCTAAAGTTACCAGTACGAGTTTATCAATTCACTTGGAGCTGTACGCACGATGATCGTTCCTCAAACACTCGTATAAATTCATGCAAGAGACTCAGAAAGACAATCATACAAGCAAGAAATCAGAGAAGCAAATATTCATTTCATCACTTGAAATACAAGTACAAACAGGGTCGCCCGAAGGCAAAAATACAACGAAAGCTACAAAAAATTACAAGTGAAAAGCAGAAAAGTTTAAGGATCGGCGCCCGTTCCATCGCCAGCAGCAGGCTCTGAACCCCCATCCTCCGGGGCACCCAGATGGACAAGGTTGTCCGGCAACGGGTACCAGCTCAAGTCGATTCCAAGATCCGCGGAAAGGTCGAGGATCGGCACGGTGAAGTCAGGCTGCAGAGGATGCTCCAGCGCATAGGCTTTGAAATTTTCAGCCAAAAGGCCGACCTCGAGCCCTCCCTTCTTATCGGCGCGGATCACGTCAGCATAAGCCATATAGTAAGCAAATTCACTGACGTACTCCACCTTAACGAAGGGATGGGCCTCAGTCGCCTTCAGCTTTTCCTTCAACTCCGCAACCGTTTGGCTCACGCCCTCGAGCTCGGCAGTTTTGGCGGCCACCTATTCCTTCGAGGACGCCAGCTCACTAGTCAGTCACGCGAAGGTCACCTTTAGCTGGTCGGCCTCCTTCTGTGCGGCCGCGTGCGACCTGCGGGCTTCTGTCATTTGGTCCCGCATCCGGTCAGTCGCCGCCCGCGCCCGATCAACATCCTGCCTCGCCTGCTTAGCCGCATCCACTGAGCTCTTCTCCATGGCCGCGAGCTTGTCGGCAAACTCAATATTTTGCTTCCGTGCGGTTTTGAGATCCGCATGGAGACGGGTGGTGGACGGTCGCCCCTCATAGTCCCGCACGGCCTGGACAGCCATCGTCGCCGTCTGGAGGGCCAGCGCAAAAGTAGTCTGCATCGCATCAGCAGATCGCCGGCGCGCGATCGCATCCAGATCGGTCGTCCAGGCCCTCGGGAGGGTAGCGGTAGCCCGAGAAACATAGGAAGGGATATCACTGACCTCGCGAGGAGCTTTGCTCGACAGGAAGTCCAACACCATCGGCGAGCAGTTCGGGTCGGAATGGCGGATCCTGCACAAATGGCAAAAGAGTTTAAGTGTGTTTCCTACACAAGTTTCATAAACCAGCAAAGCGACTAGGCTTACCTCTCGACCTTCTCTGGGTCATGGCCGAAGAACGGCCTGCCACGTGAAGTCTCGGCCTCAGCAGTCGCCATGGACTGAAGGAAAGCCGAAGATGGCGTGGATCCCTCCACCAGAGGAACCGCGGAAAGTGGAGGCACGGAGATCGGCGGCTCGTCAACAGTGGCACGGACCGAGGGCTCCACAACCCTCTGTTTCTTGCGGTTGAGCCGAAGTTGCTCCTCCTCCCGAGGCTCCCGCTCTTCGACGACAGGCTCCTGGAGAGGTCTTGCCTCCGGGGTCGGTCATGGCGGAGCAGCAGGAGCTCGGCTCACCTTTTTTCCTTGGCGAAGACGGTTCATGACCCCCAGATTAGACATGGCAATCGCAGCAGGGGGCTCTGGAAAACAAGGGAAGCGAATTTCTGCAAAAGAAAACAATCGACAATGTTAGTAATCTTCCTCAATCAAGACGATCGGCATGTCAAAGAAGATCGCGAAAGTTCATACCCGAAACCTTTAGATGGCGAGGGTAGTGAAATAGCCGAGTAGCCAACCAGCAGGCTTCGTTGTTAATTTGGCGTGCGTCTATATGGTCGTCAGGAAGACTCCGTATCTTCTCCCAGACGATCGCGAAGTCAAAAGCAAGGTCGCCCGTTGCCGGAACAATGACACCTGCAAAAAAAAGGCCAAAATCAGATCAGTTCAGAATGTATCCGAACAAAGGGAGAGTCTAAATCCTTACTCGGACTCCTCTCCCGAAAGCCAGTGGGAATATCCAATTCATCGGTCGGGTTGTCGCTCGCTGCCGACTTCCACGCGCCGCCGACCCAGAACCACTTCGATGGATCGCCCCTCACTTTGTTCGGAACCCCAAGAATCACCCGGCCTGAGCGACCTCGGATGTGGTATCCGCCGACAGAGCCTTTTTGAACCATCAGTTTGAAGAGATTGTTCATCCCCAACGGCGAGGGAAGATGATACAACCGATGGCCACCAAACAAAGTGAAGGTTCAAATGATCTGCAACCAGGCGTTCGGTGTCAATTGAAGCGGCGCCACATTCCATATGGTCAACAGATAGGAGACAGCAAACGGCAATGGGAATCGCAGTCCAGCCTCCATTATCGCCTCGTTAACGGCGACCATGCCCTCGGAAGGTTGATCGGCTCGCTCGTTCTCGGCAGGCACGTGGAGGCAAACATCCGAAGGAACATGGAACCTCGCCCTCCAACGGTCCAGATCCTTCCTGGTCGCCGAGCTCCTGATCTGTCCAAGGGTCCACGGAGAGCGGCGAGCAGCCCGGAACAACGTCCGCCTTACAGGCTCATAAGGATGGGCGATCGAGTATTCCGTGAAGTTAAATTTGGGGAGTGGACCGGCCAATCTCTCCATGAGTTCGGCAAATTTTGTGAAGGCTTGGCCGAACGTGCTGGTCAGCTCCCAGTGCGCCGTCGTATCTGCCTCCTCCCGTTTCAATGAACGGATCCGCTCGGCCTCCGCCGTCTTGGCCGCGTCAGGCTAATTAAAAAGTTCTTCGATCTCCACAAGGTCAATCCCGGCGCGGATGGCCTCGGCGGCGGTGTCCACATGGAATTCCGCAGAAGGTTCATCCCGGGCGGTTAAAGCCCCGGTGGTGGAGGTACTACCCGCCTCATGCGCATTTGGTCTTCCTCCGGACATTTTCAAAGAGAAAGAAGGGAGAAGAAGTTTTTTGTTCTTACCTAAAGAGTCTGAGTTGATCGACGATCGTCACACGAAGCTTCAAAGGAATTCGGCTATGTATTCTCCGCAGGCAGAAATGCATAAGGTTTCTCACCTTGTAACCCTAGTCCTTTTTATAGGCAGGAGCGGGGGCTTCTGAGCAAATAAGTGGAGTCCCGAGGATCGAAGTGCAACCATCAGATAGGCCACATTTAATGCTGCCCTCGAATCCCGCGTGCGTGTCGTTTCAAGGGCACGCCAAAGGACAGCCTGACGAAACCATCGGACTCCTCCAATAGGATCCTAACACGTGCCCCGATGACGTTTCAAGACCGCTGTCATTTCCCACTCATTTCAGCGATCGATCAGGTCGTCCAAATTCAAAATCAGTCCGTTCGAGAGACGATCGTCTGTTCCATAAAATGCTATGTCGCTCGTCTAAGTCAAGCGATCGCCAATAGAACCACCTCACCCCACGTCTTCAACATCGGAGCGAGCTGGGGGGCAATTGTTGTGCGGCGATTTATACGCCTCGACGGCGATCGGCATAAGGGCCGAGCGACCAAAGACAGCATCAAATAATCCAAGGCAGACTTGCCAAGCAAAGAGTCCAGACCAAGATCAGGTACCGAGCGATCGACGTCCAGGGCGATCGCCTCTTGACACCTAGCGATCGACTCTGGTGCCCGACCAAGGACAACCGTCCTATGCCACGTGTAAGGCCATCATCCGTCATATCTACGAAGACCGGATCTCGGAGCGAGGACCCACGTGCAGATCCGCGAATGGCGCCGCAGAATAAGGATCTTTGACTCCATCCCATCAACAGCTGTCAACGACAAAGACTGCCTCACCTACCGACAGACGCGCCGAAAGGTCCCAGGTGGGGCCTCCCAAGACAGCGACTCCGGACGCGTGTGGTCTTCTCATTGGTTCGTGCATCCGGCTGCCAGCAACTGCTGCGGACTCTAAGGAGACGAACCATGTACTAAAGACGATCGCCCGCTTATTATAATACAGCAGAGGCGATCGCCCAGCTACCTCCACTCCTATAAATAGGAGACCTCCAGCAACTGGAAAAAGGGTTCAGAAGTTCAAAAACTGTTATTTTCATACGAGAGTTCAGCTAATTCACACAGTGAGAGACAGTCAATTTCTCGCAGTTGACACAGCACTCCATCGTTGTTACAAGAAATCACAAAGCATCAACTCTGGTTCTTCCGGCAATCATCAGCACTCAAGAGCTAGATAACTAGGGTCTTTACATTCATTGTAACTGTACTCTAACGTTAATATTTGTACTCCCAAGTATTCGTATTAATAATATCTCGCGAGAGCATTCAAGCCCACGACTAACAACCCCAGCAAATCTTGTGTTATTTACATTCTCTCGGACGTGCTCTCGCATTTTGTTTGTTACTCATCCATTCCAGCAATCCCTTCCGAATAATATTTTGGGTAACAACAATATATACTAGGGTAAGGAGTTGGAGTGACTTGGAGATCTTAATATGTGATAAAGCAGTTCGATACTACATCAAATGTTGTCAATTCAGTTCGATACTACATCATTCGATTCGATTCGATTGGGCCTAATTCGATTGATTCAATTCGATTTGATTCATTCAGTCCAAAAGAACAGAGCTTAAGTCTAAATCTTTAGACGTAGTAATTTGTATTTTCGTCTATAATTTTGATATTGATTATGAACTCTATATTTGTTTCTTACTATTATTTATTCTCATAACACATATATAATTTTGATATGGATTTCATATATGGTAAGTTGGATTTTCAGTTTTTTCATATTTTTATTGTTAAAAATACTATTTAACTCCTTTTTTATATAGACATGTAGTGTAACATTAAATATTCGTAACTTATGCATTAAAAATTGAAAATTATACATCAATTTATTGCCTATCATTATACATTAACTAATTAATTTAAATTCTTATTGAATATAGCAAATCTATATAATATTATATTTATCAAAAAATGATTCTTTTTCTAGAGTTATTAAAAAATTTATATCAGTACTCAGTTATCATTTTGTTTTTAATCAATCCATATATCTTTAATAGTATTATTAATATTTTTATAAATTTTATCAAATTTTATAATATATAATAACAATGCCATATCTATTTATAATAACTTTCATTTTCTATTTTTTATTATTATTATTTTACAAATAATAGTATCATCTTATCGTATATACTAAAAGCTTAAGTTGTCTTATAAATGCAAAGTGCTCACAATAAATGTTTCATGAATTGAAAGTGAAATGTGAAAGCTTCATGTGTTAGTACATTGATTTAATAGTCATGCATAAGGGTAAGTACATAGGAATCGTGCACAAAAGTTTGTACGGTACAACATGTTTCAAGCCATCTCTAAACCTCAAAGAATACAAACCAGAAATGCCATGAATGCATAAATTAAACACACCAATTAGTGGTTAGTCTTTTTACCTTCCCGTCCATGAGTTACAAATATTTTATCAACTATATAATGTGTCAAAAATCACACACAACAAACCACAACTTCCTCCACACCGCGTGCACATTGGGCTACAACTTATTATGGTGGTAAAGTAAGCATCATATCGTCTTACTTATTTAGCATATTGATTTATATTATTTTATATAAATTTCACGTGTGTTTTTTGTGTGTAACAATGTAGGACATAAAGATGGTAGCTTAGGAGATTTGGTAGTAACATCATCTTTTGTAATGGTTTAAGAGATCCTACACATCGTTGTCTTATCAATTAAGTGGAACATGCACGAACATTTTTACTTTGATCGAAAATGCAATATATTGATTAACTGTATTTAAGTTACTAACGATCAACTATATCTATTTTTTTGTAGCGCATCAAGAAGCATTAAAGAAAGAGATCGAGAAGTCACAAAAATTATGTCAAGAACAAAACATGCAAAAGGCCAATGAACAACAACGACAAAGACAACAACAACAAAAACAATAACAACAACAAGATCAACGCTGTACACGGTGGGATGAATACTTAGCATTCGTATTAATGAGTCGTTACAAATTAAACATGCAATATTTTACTTCATGTAATACCGATAAACGGGCTAATACTATTGATTCGTTAGCAAGTAAGTTTATTGAAAATAATGTGACGAGCATTCAATTTTTAGTCAATAATTATTACTACACTTTGTTGGTGCATTTTAATATTTTCGCTCTTAATGTAGTTTTTTGTCTTGCGTTGTGTTAATGTCACTTTTTTAATTAAACGTCTTGGAATATTGTGTGACTTTGATATTTGATATGACTGTGTAAATTATGTCGATGTTACATATTGCAAATGATAGTATATAATAAAAATATCTTCACACTATCATCATAACAATGAGAATCTTCTAAATCGAAGAAGTATATAAAGGAGAAGAAAATTGTATTTCAAATGTTATCCACATATCACGAGGTAAGCATTATTCATTTGAGTTTGAGATCATGTGATTCATGTCGTCATCAGTAAATACTTAGAATGAGTTACTAATGAATGCTCCAAATTCGATATTATAGTTTATGGAAAAATGTTGTAATAATGCATTAATTAAAAAATAATTTATGTAAGTTACTCACATTAAAAGATTACATATGAAAAGCCTCATTTAAATATAACATTTTGCAAAAAACCTCTTCACATTAAAGAAAGAGATTGACAAATCACGAAAATTGTATCAAGAACAAAACATGCAAAATGCCAATGAACAACAACGACAAAGACAACAAGAAGAACAACAACAACAAGAACAACGCCACGGCCACCGGTGTCAATATAGATGAATACCTGGCATTCATATTAATAATACGTTACAAATTAAACATGCAATATTTTACTATACGAATTATAATTTATTATACGAATTATAATTTATACTCTTGAATATACTAATCACTTTAATGTTTTATGTTTTTATAGTTTTGTTAAAAAGGAAATTTGTTTTATAGTTCGCTTTTAATAATATAATTTATTTGAACAACGAAGTCCGTCTTTCACAAAAAAAATGAGAGTTTCAAACATGAACCGAAAATTAGTCCCGAAGATTACGAAAAAAACAATTAGATCCAACCTGAGTGCATCGCATGGGTCCTGAGGCAGTCCAAACATGTGTGCATTGCACGTGGATGAATATAAAAGGTCTCCAACATTAATGTCATCGCTTCATATTTAAAATAATTTATGTAACATCTTAAAAAATTACATGTGAATAGACTCTTTTCAATATAACATCTTGAAAAAAATCTCTTCACATATACTCTTTTAATGTCAATAAACTATTTTAAATGTGTGTCATGCTTAGAAATGTGATACCATCACAGCTTAGATATATAATGACGAAAATAAGTTCTGAAGATTACGATATAAAAACTTATATACAGCCCATGTGCAACTCAATAAAGTATTCTAAGTACGTATAAAGCTTAGCAAATGTGTGACACCATGAAAACTTAAATATAAAATGACGAAAATAAATGCCGAATATTACGCTATGAAAACTTCTATATAGCCCATGTGCATCGCACATATTTTAAATCTATGAAAACTTCTATACAAAGACACGTGCATCGCACGGGCATCGTTGACTATCATAAGAAATAGTTATAACTTAGTCCAATGTATTAATATTAGTTAGTTCCAATTAAAAATGATAGAGTCAATACCAAAATAAATAGACAAAAAAATATTACGTAAAAAATACATCTTAAAAGATTACATGTCAATAAACTATTTTAAATACGTATCATGCTACAAAATGTATGCTACCATGACAACTTATATATACAATGACAAAAATACGTTCCGAATATAAAATGACGAAAATAAATGACGGATCCATGATCAAAATGACGAAAATTTGTGCTGAACAATAACAATTTAAATATATAATATCATCATATACAACTCGGGGCATCGCCCGGGTTTGAATGACTCGTTATTAGTAATCATTGACAATATAATTAAAACTATATGCCATTGGAATTTCTATAAAGTCAACAGCTCAATCAAATCAATTGTTGTGTCCTTGTGCTTGAATTTAACCATCAATTAATTTGCACTTACATTAAAAGTTGGAAATTTGAAAATATATCAATCAATTTAGAAGGGTCATTGTCTCCTAAAAATAGAAACGCCACTAATTAATCAATCAATTGTATTTATAGAAACTAAAATAGCAATATTTTTCTTTGCTTTTGGCGAGATGTAAAAAGAATATATTTATAACGGCAAAAAGTTTAATAATATTTTTCTGTTATATCATATCCAATTGATTCCATATAGAAAATTGGAATGGAAATCCTCTTGAGTACAGGGTGCAATGGGTGGGTGTGTGGAAAACAGAGGGTGCAAATCCCCTTCATTCCTCTCCAATAAATGGAGAGGATCCAATCTCAGAAAATTGTTAGTATGGATGCAATGATTTGTGATAGCATGATTAACTTCATGTAATAATTCGTACTGATAATTATTCTTTTCCATTTATTTTTAAAAAGATTATCATAAAAATATACTCTCCTCCTTCCACGCAAAATTGACCAATTTTGCCATTTTGTTCTATTCACGATCCATTTCTTTTCTTAGTGAGTGGATCCACCACACATTAAGTTTATATTCTCAATACACCACTTTACTTAGACTCACCTACTCCTTTAACACTTTATCTACAAATAATAATTTAAAAATATAATTTAAGTGGGACTCTTTATCCACTCACAACGCATCCCATTAAATTATTAAAATTTGTGTTGGACACAAATGGGTCAATTTTTCATAGACAGAGGGACTATAATACAAAAATCAAAGTGAGAATCAATTTTTTAATACCAAACCATAAAACTAATAAGTTATATATCATCATTCATAAGAGTGTAAGTTATTGATACCATTTTGCTTAAAAAGACTAAAATGTCCTCCAAAAAGGTGTTGATGTTGACTTTCCTTTTTTTACCTTTTAGTGATAGATTTAAGGGTATTAATGTCTTTTGGTATCAAAAACTTATACTATTATGAATGAGGATATATAACTTGTTACTTTTATGGTTTGGTATTATAAAAGATAGAACCCAAAATCAAATGTATCATATATGAATATAAGTTTTTTTTTTTGTAATAATGTATGTATTTATGTTATATTACTGATAATATTCTGATTACAATTCAGTATATTTTGTTTGATAAGGATTCTATCTTCATAAAGTAATTTGATTCCAATTCATGTGTTTGGGTTTTTACAAAATGGATAAATATTAAGAATCCTATGAAAATAAGAAAATTAGTCACATTAATCTAGAATTCTTATTCACCAACAAATTTTAGGTATTCATTCATTTTTTTAAACCCATTGTGGTTTAAAAAATTTATATTTTATATGGTAGTTCAATACATTTTCACTGAAGAACATATTTTAGTGTTTAAGAAAAATGCATGGGCTTTTGCGTAAATCTACTAATTATGTGGGCCTTTATGCAAATGTTCATCAATGTCTTATAAAATTATACGTTCTCCATCTCCCATAAGTGATCGTCTGTCCCTCATAAGTGTACTAATTTCTTTTTTGGAAACCCAATTAACAAAAAGTCGACAATTTCCAACTAATATACCACTATTTTTCAAAAAATGGAACTCTTGCTGCACTTAAATTCACTTTTATCTAAATCTTATTAAAACACGTGCCTCTAAGGTATAAACACACTTATGAGGGACGAAAGGAGTATATTATACATACGTATAATAATACTTACATAAAATGAAAAAATAAATGACCGCAGGATACAATAATTTACTATTTTAATTAAACTTTATTAAGACATACTCCCTCCCTCCCGCCCAAAGGTTTACATTTCTATCAAAAAGTAGTCCCTTTAGTAAGTTTACATATATCACTTTTTACAATCAAATCAAACAATCACTTTTTACTTTTTAATCTCCTCCACTCATTCATCATCAATACCTTTTACTTTTTAATCTCCACCACATATTTAATCATCATTACTTATATCAATCATTACCTAAAATATACCAAATATACACCCTCTGTCAACCTTTGGCTGGGACAGAGGGAGTAATATTTTCATGAGACCTGCCATTCCCCCCACCCCCCACCCACACCCGCCGTCTCCCCCCCCCCCCCCCTCTTTTTTTTTCCTTTCTATCCTTAAACTATTTTTTGGTATATTTTGATTTTTTAGCAATTTTATCTTAATATATTTAACATTAATATTATTTTTTTGTTATTATTAAAATTAATAGTTTCTCATATTTTATATGTTATTTTAAAATATATTGTTAGAAACTTTATTTTTTTCCTTTTCTATCCTTTACTCCTTTGCACTTTAAATTTTTTTCATATTCTTTATTTATTTGTTTTTTTTATTTGAATTTTTATTTTACTTTATTATTATCAAAATTAAAAATTTCTATTATTTATTTATTTATTTATTTATTTTTATTTATATTATTTATGATTAAAAATAACTACGACACAATATAATAAATAATAAATGCGGAAAATACGATCAACATTGATAAATAAATTATTCAATTACATTATCTGGTCATCAAATCGAACCAAGATTGTATCCTTTCTCCATATGGATCAGCCCATCTTTTACAATCTTCACTCACATTATTCCACCATAAAATTGGAATTGGTGGTACAGGATAATCGGAGTTCAAAAAAACTTGTACAAAGTGATTACCATTAACTAATGCAATTGCTATATGTTGACGTTGTTGAAATGGAATTGGAGCTGACCTTAATGACAAGTGTGTAAAACAACTTTCACTAAGAGGAGTAAATGCATGCAGCACAATATTATATCGTGTTGCAATGACAGCCCCATACATAATGTCCATCCAACTCCACTGTGGTGCCGGAGATTCGAAGAAATTTAGTGCTCGCATCATATTATTGACAACACCTCGTTCAAGATAAACACGATCGTAGAACTCCATATTTTGTTCAATTTCAAAGTAAATATCTGCCCGAACCTACTTCCAACCATCTTCTGAATTATACCCGACTTGTGCGGCTATCGCTCTGTATCCGCAGTTACCATCCCCAAGAACATCAACTGTATGACTGACGTGACTCTGATATGCACCTGGCATTTGTGTGATATATGGATCATTGATTCCTTTTCCTGAATTTCGTGTACGAGTGTTCGTAGACTCAAAGCAAGAGCGCATCCTCGACTGACTTTGCTCTTTTTTACTAGGCCGGCCTTTGTTTTTTGTGTTGTAGGGTGGTTCTTGATATTTGCAGTTAGATGGATCTACCATGTCAATCAAGAACCACCCTAGATGGATCTACCATGTCGATGAATTGAAGTTTTCTCTAAATTTTCTTGAAATTCTTAGATCGGTTGAATCTAGATCCGTTCGAACATATTTTCTAAATATTTTTTTTAAATATAAATATATTGTATAGAAATAAATTTATAAATTAGTAAAAAAATTATCGAAAAAATATCAGTAAAAAATTGAAAAAAAAATTAAAGTATTATATATATATATATATATATGTGTGTGTGTGTGTGTGTGCGTGTGTGTTTTAAAAAAATAGGAGGAATAAAAAAGACATTTTAGTCTTTTTTGTCAAGAGGGGAGATTAGCAAAAGAAGGGGAATTAGCATACCCCTATTTTCATAGGGTCATAACCAATTAAAAGTTATACTACCTCTTATCAATCAAATAAAGTTTTAATTACTATGATCCTGCACTTTGTTTTGTCAACTTGGAAATGTGCTTTATATTTAGTTTATTTTTTCTACTATTGGAATGTGATAAATGTAGGGCTGACAAAAAAATCCAAAAAATCCGATATCCGTCCGAAATATCTGTATTCGTATCCGAAAAAAACGAATATTATTCGTATCCGAAAAAAGCGGATACGGATATTATTCGTATTCGAAAATTCCGGATACGGATATGGATATAGACGCATCCGTATCCGAAAATATCCATATCCGAGATAAATTATATATAATATATAATTTTAATATTTTTTTAATATATAATTACAAAATATAACACATTTTATATTTATAATAATATAAATTTTTATAAATATAATTTGGTTTTATATCTTAGTAGATTACTACTATAATTTAGTGATATTCCCAAATTTTCAAAAAATAAAAAAGTAATTTGGTTGAAGATCTTAGTAGATCTTTAATTAAGTGATATGTTTATACTAAGTTATCTATAATTATTTTTATCTTTAACACAACAATCAACTAGCCCAAGTGATTGGAGTGTGGCTTTAAAAATCCACAAAGAGAGGAGTTGTGAGTTCAAATCTCTTTGCACCCATTTATTTTTGAAAAATAAACCAGGAATTGCAGATTCGGATTCGGATATGATCCGTATCCGAATAATATTCGCCGGATTCGGATACGGATAAGGTTTCCCGGATATTCCCAGATTCGGATACGGATTCGAATACGGATTCCTGGTTCCGGATTCGGATACGGATATAGCCATATTCGTATCCATATTATCCGATTGCCACTCCTAGATAAATGGTACTCTTTATCCCACAATCGTGTTGGCTTATATTCTTTTTCTTACAAATGCTGGCTCATTTCCTTTTTTACAAAATTTTATTACTCTCATAATATTAAATAATATATATTTTTATCATCATTTTCTTTTCAACTCTTCAAAAATTCGGTGCCCAGAAGAAATGAGTCAAGATTTACAGGAGGGAGGGAGTATATGTTTTTAACTATTATTTAAGATTGTGCAATGGAACACTATACAATCAGGTTATGAAGACAATATTGACCGAAAGTGAATTATATATCAAAAAGTGTTTATTTCTATAATGTCACTAACTAAATACTTCCTCCGTCCCAAAGCAGTTTGTACAATTAATTGGACACGAAGATTAAGAAAATACACTTTTTGAAGAGTTGACCAATTTAAAGGAGGATATAAAAGGCAACTCACGTATAAGTGAAGTAAGGGATTAGTTGAAAAAGTTTGTTAATTGAGTTGAAAAAGTAATGACAATTGTGTAAATAATTGTGTATAGGGAGGGTGTTAAAAACAAATTTTTTTTATCATTTATGGATCTGCAAACTTTTGTGGGACGGACGAATAAGTTAAATGTGCAAACTCTTGTGAGACGGGAGGGAGTATATTAACTTAGTATATCCCATGCAAGTTAGAACGAAGACGATTTCCTCCTATTGTTTCGTATGTCGCGACAATCAACAAGAGCCAAAGCAGTCTCTATCACACGTGAACCTTTTTCTTGAGAAATCAGTTCTCTCTCATGACAATTTTATATCATTGTTTCAAAAGTAAAGAGCAAGTGATTTGAAGATCTTAATATATGATGATTGTTATGAAATCGAAATAATAGAGATAGAAATTAGAGAGAGAAATTAAAGAATTATTCTCATGTATTATATTCATTAATAACTGAAGTCCTATTTATAGGAAAACTTCAGTTGCCACAATCGTAATTATATATTTACATCAGGGGCATAATAGTCATTCACACTATATAAAAACAAAGGGGTAATTGAAACGTCACTTTCGTGTTATATTATAACACTCCCCCCTTGAATAACTATTTACATAAATATCTACTGAACTAGTTTGAAGAAAAACCCAATGGGAGAAAAACTTTCAAACTGTTTGTATTGGAGCTTGTGGCAATCATATCATGTTGTATCATAATGTTGGTAGGAAAGCTCTGTTGGATAAAAACTTCAGCAATCTGTAATCTCGTAAATTTGCTCCCCCTTATCTCGATAGTTCTTGTATGAGTATTCTTGTGCCGTCTCAGTAAAACCTCGTGGGAAAAAAACTGAGTGAATCTGTCATGTATATCATTCGTTGGAGTATCCATGTGTTGCCTCATTAAAACCTTGTCAAGAAAACCCAGTGGGAAAAACTTGATCGAAGGAAAAAGAGTACAACTACTCCTTCCGTTTTCAAGCTTTCAGGAATAATCTTGATCTTTGTAGTAATCCTCATTATGCTATGAATATGTCTCGTTAAAACCTTATTAGGAAAAACCCAATGGGAAAAATCCCAACGAAGGAAAAAGAGTACATTATTCATACTAATACGCCATTCCAGTTGCCTCGTTAAAAACCTTGCTAGGAAAACCCAATGGGACAAAACCTCAGTCAAGGGAAAAAGAGTGCAACGCGTATTTTATATAAATATGCCCCAGGCATTTCAATGATCCTCCAGGAATTAGTATGAGTATCATCTTCAGTGCAGTTTGTAATATCGAACTCATATTCTTTGCGATATATTCCAAATTTCTTTTGAGATTCCATATTTGTTGTGATTAAATGCCGCTCGTTAAAAACTCACGGAAAACCCAGTGGGATAAAACCTCAGTCAAGAAAAAGAGTACAACATATAATTTTCGTTCACAACGTTTTATTTTGAGTGACTGCACGCACCGATAATATATTCAAAATCTCCTTACGAGTCACTTTCAGTAAGCCCATATATTTCATTTTATTATAAGGGCATATATTTCAATTTTGATGGATTTCAATATCCTCATTTTCACAAATCATGGATTTTAATATCCTTATTTCCAATATCCATATTTCACAGTCATCGATATCCTCATATCATTTATCGATATCCTCTTTCCAATCATTGATATCCTCATTTCATTCATAGCGCTATATTGTGTCGACACTTTTACTTCTCCATGGCAACATAACTTGCCGAGATATCTCATTATCAATCACCCACTGGGATTACACATTGTGGTTATGTCTATATACTTCTCAAAAGTATATGCCTCCTTTTATCATTTGCTTTGATTCATATTCGGGGAATTATTATGTATTTATCAAGCGAATGTAGTTGGTACCAAAGATTAATAATTTGTCATGCATCTTTGAACTTTCAAGTTCATATTTCAGTTGTGAGGATATAATATGATGCATTTCATATATTTCCAACTATCAATACTCCCCCTCATGCTAAGAGATTTCTTGAGTACCAAACACATATGCCAGTATCTCAGTATTCATCTTCAATCATGGGAGTTTATATATTATGTTCTCGATATTGGTTGGAGGACTTCAAATAGTATACCAATTGATATCCCACTTGTATGTGCATATCTTGATCCTTTCTGGGATCTATTCAAGTTTATTTGGGATATATTACTAGCTTTATCCGATTTGGAATATGTGCTCAAACCGTGAGCAAATTATCTCGTAAATTTCTGATTACGAGTCATATAAACATGTGACTATCTAGTGGATCCATAATATCTAGTAGTTCACATGTAGAGGAAGTGGGCCCATACTCCCCCTTAATATATTCCAAATTTATTAGGGATTCATTCCCAATAATAGCTAGTAGTGATATTAATCGAGAATAAATATTTGAAGACATGATGTGTCTGTATCACCATATAGATATTTCACCGGTATATCACATCATCTTTCGGTGCCATTATTGCACATCATTATCAACATGGAGTCACTGCTCCCACATGTCATATTATGTTCATTATTCAAATATAGAGCCGTAGTTCATACGCTTCAGGACGCGGAGTCAAATCTCATACGCGTAATTCCAATCTATAAATAGATTATCATTGTATTCACAAAATTCACCCATACCGAGGGTCTGAATATCATAATGGATTCAATGCTTTCGAATCTTCGTAAATATTATCCATATCTTCCAGTGAATATAATAAAAAAAATTTATCGAGCTCGACTCGAAAGATTAAGGGTGCTAATGAGAAATGGCATCCCAGAAGATATTCGATGGTTGATCGAAGCACAAGTTCGACTATCTGGCGAATTTTCAAATTCATTTAATTACATGCCAGGTACAGGTTGGAGTAGTTTTGCAAAGAAACGGAGAGCAAAAAGATTAGGTGGGTGCTATAAATGTGCTCGATGGACATGTGACACACGATGAAAATCTGTGGGGTTTGTATCCAAAAATCGAGAAGATAAAATAGCATTTATCAAGGATGGATTGAGTAAGGAATCTGTGGATCATGATATCCAACAGATTCTTGATGCACATCCGAGTGGATACGTTCATCGTGAACTAATGGCTTTGTGGATGCAATTCAAGGATGAACGGGAACGTTATAGTCATGAAAAATTAATCTCAAAAGATCCAGTTTGTAAGTCCGTTCTATCAAAGTTGGTATAAGGTAATAGAAAAAAAATAATGCAAGTTGATGAATATTGTTTTCTAATATTTAAATTTCTCAGCTGCCGATCGGTACGTCATTTTCATTGAAAAATATAATATCATATCTTTCGTTTTCTTTTGTAATTTTGTCAAAAGTAATGACTTATCTGCCGCTCCATTTGTAATACTCGTAATTTCGATTTCCGGTAATTTCTTTTTTTTCGGCGGAAGTCCATTTTGACGACTTGTTCATGACAGTTTCGTCATTTTGAGAATGATTAATTCTAAACTTTTTGTCATCCGAGTTCGTTTCGGTGTTGTTTTGTTGAGTTCCATGCTTTTTAGCGACTTTTCCGCACTTGAGTCCGATTCTTGCGAATCTCGTCCGAAACTGCTGTTTCGAGTTTCCCGTAAGTCCGTTTAACTTTGTTAGACTTGTTGTGAACTTCGGTTTGGTTATTCGATCACGTATCGTGATTTTCGGGCGTTTTGGGCCATTTTTTAATTTACCCAAAGTTACGGGTATCCGTATCTGTATTTGTTGTCTCGACCCTTTTATTGGTCGCGTATGATTAATTATTACATTATGTTTTCATTTCGGGTCGTTGATGTTTTCCGCGAGATTTTCGTCGTGTTCGTTCCGTACGTTTTCGAAAATCGAGTCGTCGGATCATGACGGCTGAGCAGCTGGCCGGACGGTGGTGGGTCCTGGCCAGACGGTTGTGGGCACTGGCCGGGCTGACGCGGCAGGAACCGGCGTTGCGCGCGCGACTGCCGTAAGGCTGCGTGCGCTAACCGGCAGGAGTAGCGCACGTTACGCGGCCGGCCGACGCACGCTATCGGGTCAGGGCAGAGAGGTTCTGAGGTTCTGGACTCGAGGAGGATCGGCAGGTAGCGTATGCTACTGTCGGTCGTGGCGCACGCTAACCGGCAGGGGTAGCGCACGCTGTCGGCTGACTAGCGTACGTTACCTGGGCTAGCTGTTTAGTCCAGAGGTTACTGGACAGGTCGGCTAGCGCGCGCAGGCTTCCGGCCGTAGCGCACGCTAGCGGGGGTCGGGCGGACAGGTCACGGTCGGCAGGGTTGGTCGGTGGTTCCGGGTGGTGCGGGCCCTGGCCGAGGGTGCTGGGCCGATACTGGCCGATAGCGCACGCTAGCCCGGGAAGGCTAGCGCACGCTAGTTCCGGCCCAGTATTTATATGACAGAGCAGCCACTTTTTCATTCGTTTTTCATTTCCTTTCTCTTCTGTCTGCGGCTGGGGATTCGGAGGTGGCGAAGCCATGTTGTTTAATAACAAATCCATGAAGTTCTTGAGGTTATATCATTGATCAATCATCCTATAACATCCTTCGATCCAGCGAATCAAGGTTAGATCTTTAGAACCCTACTTTTGTGTAGATTTGAGGGTTTTCGCGTTTTTGTCCGATTCGTTCCCTTTTATTGATTAATTCATGATGAATATGATTAATCTTGTTGGTATTCTTAGTTTCCCTACGGATTCATGGTATATTTCGTGGTTTTTACGGAATCGAGAGGGTTTGGTTGTGGTCTGCCCTCGTTGTTGTTTATATACGAATATACATGAATCGTAGGCGGGTTTTCGGGTGTATTCCAATTCCATATTCGTCTAGAAATGGTTGTGATTGTATTCTTCGAATCGTTAGGTTCGGTTTCGTTGGTTCCTAGCGTTCGTCGATGACTTTCCTTTCCGTTCGTTGCGTCGTCAATTATTCAAGGCAAGTATTTTTGGAAACCTTTATGCTTAACGTGAAATGGTAATGTATATTGTGTGTGATTTGCTCACCTCGGGAGGGTCCGACGGGATCACGGAGGGAATCTATGGCTTCATCCTGGATTCATGAGTTTGTTTCGCTAGCCAGCTCGGGAGGGTCCTTAGAGGCCTCGAGTGGGATTCGTGGCTTCGTCCCGGTCCTAGGTGACGTGTGGTGCTTGATTTGTTTTATGAATGTGGCCAGCTCGGGAGGGTCCTTAGAGGCCTCGAGTGGGATTCGTGGCTTCCCCGGTCTAGGCAAATTAATTGTATTTGTTTGTTTCCTAAAAGACATGTCCGGGTTTTGGTTTTGAAATGATATTGGTGCATGTTCTATGAATTGTGTAAGCGTTTGGTTTGCCTTGTTTACTTGTACTAGCGTTATTGCTAACGCCTCTGGGGACCCGTTGTCGGGAAATTCTTGTTATGGATTTGTGTTATGTTCAAATGCAGAGCGGCGCTGGATGGTACGAGGATGTCGGCCAAGGTTGTTGACATGTGCAATTGAGTCTTGTTATTTCCTACTCTCTCTTTTGATATGGTTGTTTTCCAAATTGTAAACTTATAGATTGTACTCGCGAGTACTTAGGCTTTTCCTTTCGGATTGTGATTGGTCTCCGTTGAAGTTACTGTATTTGTCGGTTGATGTTTATTATGCCGGTTGTACCGGACGTGTTGTTTGTGTTCTTGTTGTTAACAATTGTTTCCTTGCTAACCGAGATGGTTAGTCGAGTGGTGTTTTCTTGTGTTAGCCTGGTGGGTCCCATGTAGGGTCCACTACCAGAATGCACCTTGAATATCTCGGGGTGTTACGGTAAAATGGTATCGAGCTCTAGGTTTATGGATACCTAGGCTTGTCGGTTATTCGGGTCTAGTTGTGTTTTGTTTTGCACATTGTCACACTGTCACGCTGCCTCAAGGTACATCCAGTGCTCGTAAGTTTTCCTTACTCGATTCTCTTGTTTTCTCGTATTGTATTTCCACTTCTTGAACTGTGATTATCTCTCTCGTACTTATCGTCGAGTTGTTTTTTTTGATCCATCCGGTTCGTGTACTTTTGATTCTAGTATTGCGCAGTCCTTTATCTCTCTGGAGTATGTGCGCCATTCTGGGCTTGACCGTTTGTCGTTTTGCGAGCCTTCCATCGCTAAACTTCATGGAATCTGTGTTTGGTAATTGGGATATAATAAATGTATGTTGAGCCGAATGTACTGATGGTTTGGACACCGAAGGGTGCAGTATGATGTAGAAGTTTTGAACATTGATATGTTCTGGGAAAGGTATTGATGGCAGAGTTTGTTGAGAAACTCACATAGATGGTTTCGACATATGTCCAAATCGGTGTTCTCTGGCTACGCTGTTAAACTTGAAGAGATAGTTTGACATATGCTTGGAATTAGTGTTTTCGAGTTGCGCTTGTTGAACTGGTGATTTTTGAATGCCGTATATGCGTATGTTCGGAAATTGTTAGTACTTGGCTAATTATTGTTATTTACAACCAATGTGTTTCTATTAATAATAATACATGCGGCGTGCATGCTTGAAAATTTCTTAGACTTGATCGTATTGTGGGTTTTTGAAAAGTGACATGAATTTGGGCGAGCCAGCCTTGTATTTTCAAATAAAACCTTGTGTCGGTATTTAAAAGTCGTGTATAAAAGTGTTTAGGACATTTTATAAAATGCTACCGCTGTTAAACCCTTGTCGTGTTTGAAAGGGTCTTGAAAACGATTTTTAACTTATCGGTTTTATTTTCGAATAACTAGAGTATACGATTTTAAAATCAGACTAGCTTGTGGAAACCTAGGCTGTCGAGTCAAGTTGTGTTTGTTGAGTTTTGTCTCGTCGGATTTTGTCTGACTTAGTCGCATCGCGACGCGTCGTTTGAGATCAGTGGTCGTGATTAGTATCGAGGGGCGATCGTCACTTACGTGCGACCTATGGATGTTAAACTCCCTTCTTTGTGTTGTGCCTCGTGTGACACGAGTTATTTGTTTGATTAGTTGTCAAATGATGGAATCCTTCTGTGGATTTTGATTTCACGATATGTGTTTATTCGACTCTCGTATTTGGTTTATACGAGGAGTGTCGTCGCTGCTGATGTATTTTCGAACCGCATTTTATCCGCTGTATGAGTTCTTTCAAAATGGCTTTCGGTATTTGGCAAACTGAGTTTTATTTCGTAAAACTGATTCCCTAAATCAAGTTTTGGCATTTTGGCCTTGAACATTTTATGATGGTTTGACAAATGATTTTGTGAGTTTTGGAAAATATTACCGTCATTGGTCTTTTTGGCATTTTCGAAATGACGTAGGAAATTGTGCTTAGCCTGGTAAATCCTTGTGAGAAGGGTTTACGGCGGGTAATTTTCTGATATGTTCTGTTGCTGTCTCTGTGAGTCGTTAGCGTACGCTACGCTTTACGGCTAGCGCGCGCGAGAGTGCGTTGGTAGCACGCTAAGGGGAGGATAGCGCACGCTACCAGTAGTTCGGGCGATCCGGGAGCTCTTGGGTAGTGCAAGTTCTCCTTAGGGCACGCTAACACTTGGGGTTAGCGCACGCTAACAGTGTATTTTTGGTCAGGAGTTTCGTTTGGTGCCGTGATAGCGCACGCTAACCTTAATGATTAGCGCATGCTAATTGTGTCCAGTATAAATACTGGACACCAGTCTAGAAGTTGCATTTTTCTTCATTTCTTCTTCTTCCTCCATGAGTTTGAGACGTAGCGACTAGGGTTCGCATCTGGGCTGATTTTTCTTCCATCCAAAGGTGTTTGGGAGTATCCTAGATGATTTTTAACATCATCTAATCCATTATTCTTCGCCGAATCTAGGTATTTTTCTTGAATCCCTAGAGTTGACTTTTTGGAATTTTGTTCTTGATGTCGTTTTCCATCCAGTTTTGATAAACCGATTGTTGTTTTAACTATGTTGTTGAACATATCCTAGGGATTGTATATCACTGTTGTGATTTTGAACGATTTGATGCGTGTGATATGATGTGTTTAAGTGAATGTTGATACGTGCGAATTTTGGACATTCTAGCCCATTGAATTATCTTTGAAAACCTTGAGTATCTTAGAAAATAAAATTCGAGACGTACTTTTAAATGGATTGTATTTTCAAGACGCCTACTAGCGCAACTATCTGTTTCAAAATTCTTCTACCTTGAGGACCAAAATATTTTTTTTCCTTTTTCCAGTAATTTTGGAAATGCTTTGCTTAGACCTGAGGGTCGAATATTTTTTTGAAAGTTTTTCACTAAAATAAAGGTGTCCTCATTTTTTTGTTCAAACGCAAGATGATTTTCAAAGTCTCGAAAATGATGTTTGTTCAACTATTTGTAAAATGATACTCAAGATCAACATGTGTTTCCAAATTTTTTTTTTCAAAAGGTGGTTTTCGTTTTCAAAACCTATCATTCCTAATTGCGGTCCGGGAATATATGTGTGATGTTCGTACTCTCGTTAGGGTGTTAACCACCGAGTTGTGATTGTATTGGTGGTGTGAGTGTTGAGTCGTTCGCCACGCAGTTGTCGTGGTAGCCTCTATGAGGGGTGTGATGTTGGTATTGGATGTTGTCGCCTCGTAGCGATTTATGCGTTATCGCATATGTGCGAGCTGTTAGAGCTTGGTATGGTATGACCGTGTGCATCGGTGATGGTTCCGTTATGTGTCGGTTGTTTAATGCCTTGTTACCTTGCTCCCGTTTTTGTGAATTTCGTGGACGAGGTCGGAGGTAATACCCGTACTATTTTGACTTCTGTATTTTCTCTTTCTCCAGTCTATCGATTCGCTCGTGTTCATTGATACTTTATGAATTGTTCTGTACTTTGGTTTCATCGTTGGAACGAGCTATAATCTTGTTTCGGGTCGATTTGGTTATCGCTGTGACTTTTCCGAATTCGGTTCGATTCTTGTGAACCTTGTTCGGAAGTAACATCTTTTGGTTCTACTAGTTTTTTTTTCCGAAGTGGATCGGATTTTGAACTTCTGTATTTTCGACTCTATCGACTCGTTTATGCTCATTAACATTTTCTGAACTTTCCCTATCCCTTGCTTTTGTTGATCGAACGAGGGTGGTATTGTTTCGGAATAACTCGTTTGTCGTTGTGGCTTTTCAATCGCTATTCCCTTTCCTATGGATCTTATGGGAATGCACGTCTTGTTGTTCTCACCAGATCATCCTGGGAGTTGTTGTTTGAATTTTATTATCCTTCGTGTTTCGGACATGATTGTTTGATTTTTATTGTCTCGATCGTTTGTTTGTTTGGTTTTTGTTCTCGTTTCGTGATTGTTGAGCGTTCAGGCTCCTTCGTAATCCCCTTAAGTTCAGGAAATTATTCTCGTTTTCGATCTTCCAACCATTGGGCAGTGGGATTCCGTATTTGTTTAGCGGTTGGCTCGCGTTTTGATTGATGTACCGTTGGGTTGGTCAATCATATTGATTTTCGTTCGTTGTGTTTTGTGATTGTTTGGATAATCGACTCGATTGTATTGTCTATTTGATGACTGTAATACCCGGTTGTAATTCAGTTATTATCATTCAGTATTTATCATTCAGTAATTGTCATTCAGTAATTTCACTCATTAATGATCTTTTGTCACTCATATTCAATCATGGTATTCATCATTCAGAGTAATTGTGTCGTGTATCAATCGTCATCCATCACTAATCTAATTGGAGCTTCGTGCCGTGTTTATCATCGTCGTCATTTTCATTGTGGACTGTGTGTGAGGAAGTAGCGCACGCTACGTACTCTTTTTAGCGCACGCTAATTGAGTATAGGTAGCGCACGCTACCACTCAGCATTAGCGCACGCTAATGTTACCTTGGCTGCAGTCCAGAAGGTACTGGACTGCAGGTGAGTTATAAGTAGCGCACGCTACGAGTGGTAAGTAGCGCGCGCTAGTGGGTTGTAGTAGCGCACGCTAAGAATTCTTTGTAGCGGCGCTAAGGGCGAATCGAGGTTGAGTCCGGTGGCTCTTGGATCCTTTGGATTAATTCTTAGCGTACGCTATGAGTGATATTTAGCGTACGCAAACGGTGTAGTAGCGCGCGCTAAATTTTGGTTGTAGCGTACGCTACCGAGGTCAGATCAGAGGACAGACGGTTTCTGGATTCCAGTACTGGGCATCTAATAATTCGTTAGCGCACGCTAACCATGGGTATTAACGCACGCTAATGATATGGTTGTAGCGCATGCTATAAAAGGTACGTAGCGCGCGCTACCGTGTTCGGACAGTGGGTACTGGACTACCCAAATTACCCGTTAGCGCACGCTACGCACAAGGGCTAGCGCACGCTAACCTGGAGTGACTATATAATGGACAGTTAGCTCGAGTTTCGTCATTTCTCACTTCCTTTCGTTTTTGGTGCGACTTCGGGCGATTTTGGGCGACTTGGAGTGTTTTTTTCGAGCTGCTATCACCTATCATCATATTCAAGGCTTTGAGTTGGATTATCATCACTTCATCATCTCCTTAACATCAAATCAAAGGTATTAATCTCTTGGATCTGGAATTTCGGATTTTTGGGTTTTTTCCTTCCGATTTCTTCGTGTAATCTTGGATTATTGTTGGAATATGTTAGATATGGATTATCTACCTTGGATAAATATATTCCTACGGATTTAATGGCTATTTTCGGAATTATTTCAAGAACCCTTGGGGGTTGACTTCGGTTAATTTGGGGATTTTCCGATTATTGTTGTTGTAAACTTGAATTGAGGATTGCTATGAGATTATTGATGTCATTGATAGTGTTTTGCTGGTTTGATTCAATCGTTTGAAGTTGGTTCAATATTTTGGGTTTGGTTATAACCAACGGGAAGGATATTCTCAACGTTTTCGTTAGAATACATCTACGAGTTCGGATATTGTTGTATCGACGTTTGAGTCGGTTATGATCGTATTTGATTCGTTTAATGATCCAATATTTGGTATATTGTGTTATTCAAGGTTGTTCGAGCGACCGACATTTCATTTAGGACGTTGTTCGCGGACGGACATTCTTCATCGTTGTTGTGTAAGTTAACTCTTACTCGGTTAAAAGGATACTCATTCCTTTTGTTGTTGATTGCTCATAATCATAACTCATTTATCATGGTATTAATCATATTGAGACTTGTAATTGTCGAATAATCATTTCGTTCACGAGGAACGACGGTTCCAAATCATTTCATTGGGTTATCAATCAAGTCACTATTATTTTCATCTCGGTGAGTCATCTTGGCCTTGTCGAATTATTATTCATTGATGTTCATTGTGGTCATTCTCATTCATATGACCTTCTGGGTTCATATTGCGTGGCCGGGTGTGGCTGTGTGGAATTTTTAGTCGGGCACACGATGGTCATGTATTGGGTTCACCGATATATTGGACCGTGCACACGGTAACGCTTACCTCCGTGAGACTAATTAGGTACAAGGACGGGTGTGTCCGGTCATTCGTCTTGTACACTTGCACAGAACATTACGGGCGTACTATGATACTCCTCTTCAGCGTAATTCATAACTAAGAATATTTCATAACTTCAGTTAATTCATGATTGTGTATTTTCAGCCCTTGAGGATTGTTGTTACGAATCGATTTCGTTGGGGGATTTTTGTTTTTAGGTCACGGCAAGGCAAAGGCACGGGAAGAGCATGTTGACGGCGAGGAGTCCCAGTGATACTAGAAGGGGCCCCCAGTCATTCCGTTTATTTCAGTCATTTCAGTTATTTCCGTCATTTGTATTTTCCGCTGCAAATTCCGTTTGAGAAGTTTAATTGTTCAGGGTGGTGTATTTTATCTCCATATAAAATATACTAGTATTCGGTTTAGTCCTGGTGTGTTGTACTTAAACTCCTCATCGGAGTACTTGGTAATATAATGTGGTTCGGTACTACAATTATATTATTTAATTCATCATTTTCATTTGCCTGGTGGGTCCCAGTCGGGGATTCACGGCACTGTAATATCCGCCTAGTTTGAGGTGTTACAATGACGCTTGTCACTCGTTGATTTTATTATGTCTCTACCGGTGGCGTTGTGTTAGTCATCGTAGAGCGTATTTTCACGCCGTATGTCTCTTTGCGTTTCTTGCAGCGTTTCACAATCGGGCGCGAGTTTTCGGTTTTGTGTATCTCGTCGAGTTTTCCTGGCAGGGGATATTGCTTCTCCCTACTTATTTTAAGTTTCGGGACGAAACTTCTTTTAAGGAGGGTAGAATGTAATACTCGTAATTTCGATTTCCGGTAATTTCTTTTTTTTCGGCGGAAGTCCATTTTGACGACTTGTTCATGACCGTTTCGTCATTTTGAGAATGATTAATTCTACACTTTTTGTCATCCGAGTTCGTTTCGGTGTTGTTTTGTTGAGTTCCATGCTTTTTAGCGATTTTTCCGCACTTGAGTCCGATTCTTGTGAATCTCGTCCGAAACTGCTATTTCGAGTTTCCCGTAAGTCTGTTTAACTTTGTTAGACTTTTTTTGAACTTCGGTTTGGTTATTCGATCACGTATCGTGATTTTCGGGTGTTTTGGGCCATTTTGTAATTTACCCAAAGTTACGGGTATCCGTATCTGTATTTGTTGTCTCGACCCTTTTCTTGGTCGCGTATGATTAATTATTGCATTATGTTTTCATTTCGGGTCGTTGATATTGTCCGCGAGATTTTTGTCGTGTTCGTTCCGTATGTTTTCGGAAATCGAGTCGTCGGATCATGACGGCTGAGTAGCTGGCCGGACGGTGGCGTGTCCTGGCCGGACGGTTGTGGGCACTGGCCGGGCTGACGCGGCAGGAACCGGCGTAGCGCGCGCTACTGTCGGAAGGCTGCGTGCGCTAACCGGCAGGAGTAACGCACGTTACGCGGCCCGGCCGTCTGCCTTCTCGGGTCGGGCGAGAGGTTCTGAGGTTCTGGACTCGGGGAGGATCGGCAGGTAGCGCACGCTACTGTCGGTCATGGCGCACGCTAACCGGAAGGGGTAGCGCACGCTGTAGGCCGACTAGCGTACGTTACCTGGGCTAGCTGTTTAGTCCAGAGGTTATTGGACAGGTCGGCTAGCGCGCGCAGGCTTCCGGCCGTAGCGCACGCTAGCGGGGGTCGGGCAGACAGGTCACGGTCGGCAGGATTGGTCGGTGGTGCCGGGTCGTACGGGCCCTGGCCGAGGGTGCTGGGCCGATATTGGCCGATAGCGCACGCTAGCCCGGGAAGGCTAGCGCACGCTAGTTCCAGCCCAGTATTTATATGACAGAGCAACCACTTTTTCATTCGTTTTTCATTTCCTTTCTCTTCTGTCCGCGGCTGGGGATTCGGAGGTGGCGAAGCCATGTTGTTTAACAACAAATCCATGAAGTTCTTGAGGTTATATCATTGATCAATCATCCTATAACATCCTTCGATCCAGCGAATCAAGGTTAGATCTTTAGAACCCTACTTTTGGGTAGATTTGGGGGTTTTCGCGTTTTTGTCCGATTCGTTCTGTTTTGTTGATTAATTCATGATGAATATGATTAATCTTGTTGGTATTCTTAGTTTCCCTACGGATTCATGGTATATTTCGTAGTTTTTACGGAATCGAGAGGGTTTGGTTGTGGTCCGCCCTCGTTGTAGTTTATATACGAATATACATGAATCGTAGGCGGGTTTTCGGGTGTATTTCAATTCCATATTCGTCTAGAAATAGTTGTAATTGTATTCTTCGAATCGTTAGGTTCGATTTCGTTGGTTCCTAGCATTCGTCGGTGACTTTCCTTTCCGTTCGTTGCGTCGTCAATTATTCAAGGCAAGTATTTATGGAAACCTTTATGCTTAACGTGAAATGGTAATGTATATTGTGTGTGATTTGCTCACCTCGATAGGGTCCGATGGGATCACGGAGGGAATCTATGGCTTCGTCCTGGATTCATGAGTTTGTTTCGCTAGCCAGCTCGGGAGGGTCCTTAGAGGCCTCGAGTGGGATTCGTGGCTTCGTCCCGGTCCTAGGTGACGTGTGGTGCTTGATTTGTTTTATGAATGTGGCCAGCTCGGGAGGGTCCTTAGAGGCCTCGAGTGGGATTCGTGGCTTCGTCCCGGTCCTAGGCAAATTAATTGTGACTGTTTGTTTCCGGAAAAGACATGTCTGGTTTTGGTTTTTGAAATGATATTGGTGCATGTACTATGAAATGTGTAAGCGATTGGTTTGCCTTGATTACTTGTACTAGCGTAATTGCTAACCCCTCTGGGGACCCATTATCGGGGAAATTCTTGTTATGGATTTCAGGTTATGTTCAGCTAGAGGAGCGGGCGCTGGGATGGTACGAGGATGTCGGCCAAGGTTGTTGACATGTGCAATTGAATCTTGTTATTTCCTACTGTCTCTTTTGATATGGTTTTTTTCCAAATTGTAAACTTATAGATTGTACTCGCGAGTACTTAGGCTTTTCCTTTCGGATTGTGATTGGTCTCCGTTGAAGTTACTGTATTTGTCGGTTGATGTTTATTATGCCGGTTGGACCGGACGTGTTGTTTTGTGTTCTTGTTGTTAACAATTGTTTCTTTGCTAATCGAGATGGTTAGTCGAGTGGTGTTTTCTTGTGTTAGCCTGGTGGGTACCATGTAGGGGTCCACGGCGCTGTAATACACCTTGAATATCTCGGGGGTGTTACACCATTTTCACTGAAAATAGTGAAGTCATTTGTCGTTTAGAAAGAAGTTTGTTCTTTAAATTTGCGATCCACAAATCAGAAAATATATCTCTCATAAAAGTATTTTGAAAGTCTAGTGTAGAAAGATGGAGTTCTCAGAATCCTCATATAGATCTCATCCAATTAAAACTATATGTATTTTAGATGGATCCAAATTGATAAGTCATATCCAGCATATAGATATGGCATATCAATTCGTAAAAGAATTAGGAAAACATAAAATCGATATATTGTATGGTGGGAGTAATTATAGATTTTTGGGTTATTTTTTAGAGGCTGCACAAAATGGGAGAATAAGAGTAACAAGTGCCTTACACTATCCCACAGTTAGAACCAGTAGTATAGGGGGTTCAACTGGGTTGATGCTTGAAACACAGTATGTGCATGATAGTTTGATGTATGTGGTGAATAATAGTGATGCCTTTATTGTTCTTCCAGGTGGCTATGGCACACTAAATGAGATATTCAACATCACGTCATGGGCTGAGCGGGACTTCCATACCAAAGCTATAGATTTGTTGAATATTAATAATTTCTTCAGCGATTTGCTTGCCTTTCTGGATCAAGGAGTAGATCACAAGTTTATATCTCAGCCATCATGAGATATAATAATATGTGCTGACACGGTTGCTGATCTACTTATAATGTTTCAGGCATATATTTCAGTTAAGAATTTGGAAGTCAAAGCTCATCAGCCACAGGCTATTGGCGCCAAACGGAAAAGAAGTTTAGATCCTTTAGATCTTTCATTATAAATCCTGATGCCAGGGGGTGGCAGAGTTACGGAGTTTTATACTCTCGAGACGCACCCCTTTTCTTTTTATGGGTTTCATATGTATTTTCTTTTTCGCGTTTCATATTGTCGAGTGTTTACTGTCTTTCAGCTAGTTTCGATATTTTCACTTCGACTGTTGTGTGCTTCTTCAGCAATAATAAGACCATCTTTTGCTTTTATGCAAATACAATATTTTCATAAATATGTGATATATGTTTCCCCATGAATATTGTCAATCAATATGATTTCAATGATCCCACCATGTGATATAATCAACATGGGATTTATTGAGCAATTATTTTCAAGTGATAATTTTCCCTCTCACTTGTCAAATGATCCCATCATGCAGTTTGCATGGGATTTTCTTTAATTAATCGGTGATAGCTTATGGTATCACTTGCTCAATTTTTTCCGTTCGTGTTTAGTCATGGAGATCGGATATTATATCCATCAACTGCTTCTTCTTCGAGAGCAGGATTTGAATCATTGATCAACTACTTCTTCAGAGTAGGATTTATTTCTTTCAACTGCTTTTTCAGAGCAGGATTTAGATAATCGATCAACTACTTCTCCAGAGTAGGATTTTTTTTTAATCAACTGCTTCTTCTTCAAGAGCAGGATTTAGATAATCGATCAACTATTTCTCCAGAGTAGGATTTTTTTTTAATCAACTGCTTCTTCTTCGAGAGCAGGATTTAGATAATCGATCAACTACTTCTCCAGAGTAGGATTTATTTTTATCAACTGCTTCTTCGGGAGCAGGATCTATGAACTATTCTTGTGGTATAACCAACCACGATGGTGATATATAATATATAAATTTCATATGTAAAATCATCCATCTTGTGATAATTGAACTCATCACATGGGAGGTATTATAATTATATAAAATAAACGCAATAAATATGTGGTTTTAAACCACCACTTTGAGATAAGTAAGAGACATAATTTAAACTGCAAAATAATTAGCTAACCTTCTACCAGAGCAGGATCGTCCAATCAATTCCGCAAAATAGTCATTGTCAAGGTATAGATCGAAATATCATTGTAGTAAATAGCGAAGTATAATGGTATGTATAAATGCTGCGATTTTGGAGTTGGATATTAATTAGCATTTTAACAATGATAGCGTATATGAAAAAATTACTACCCATATCAATATTAGTGTCAAATTGAAGATCTCGTTAAATGAATCACGATGGTATCAAGAAAAATTAATTCTGATAGCATATGTATCTTATATGTAAGAAAAACGAATGTATAATTTAATAAATTAAAAGAATATTTTATTCTTTTATTATTTTATTAATTTTCTTGCGAGTCTCGGTTCCGTGAATGATTTTTCTTCTCCATGACTCACCCTTTTTTTTTTGTTTTTTCTGTTTTTTCTTTTTATCGACACACTTGAAGGGCCAAGAAGCTGAAAGCTGTCTTCTTCTTTTATTATTTTCTCCTATTACGTCCATGACCATCTTGCTTCTTTTTTTTTTTTTTTCTTATTTCGTCTTTCTCTCCTCTTTTTGATTTTGATATTGGTCGGCATAATCAATCACTCTATTTAATAATTTCAATCATTATATCAAATAATAAAAAAAAAAGGATTTTCGTGAACTACCCATTTCAGTGACGAGAGGGCAACCTTGAAAGAAAAAGAGGAGAGAAGAAAGATTTAAGAAACCAAACCTTATTGCAGGGTGGGTCGGCGATTGAAGGCTCGATAAAGGTCTACCTCTTTTTCGTTTGGTCGGAGGAAGACTGTTTGTAAACCGATTGGTCATTGATTGGACATGAGTTTGATCCGACGGCTGAAATGATCCGCGCTTAGATCAGAGAATTAGGTTTCAGAGCCCAATATTTCCATTGTCGAGGCCACCCGCTATGAGGTCCCTTTCTCTTTGAAATTCGATTGAAGCGCTCAGAACTCTGTGTAGAGCCTGCTAAGTTCATCTTCTTCACCATTGTGCCTGTTGCCATGTACGTGCCATTCGGGGCAATCCGCCGACACCGATCTGTTCATGCGAGAGAATGGCTGTTGTCCCTTTTTCTAGATCTCTATTGCCCATTTTTACTTGTTTGGTTAGTGGATGTAATTTTGTGTCTCTATCTATATATGTATAATTTTGTTTGTGAAAAAAAATAAAGTATGTTTTATAAGAATTCAATAATTTGGTATAGAGGAAAAATAAGCTTTGGTAAGGAAGACGAAGTTTGTCTTTATTTTCAGAACTGAACAAGCTTCATAAGAGTAATTTCCTCTAATCTTGGTTCTATATTTTTATTTTTTGAGATGATTAGATTTGTAATAATTAGATTTCTGATACAGAGGATCATCTATAAGATGCAATCGTAGAGCATACTCTCATCATATTGCTCATTTGGTTAGAGTCGTGCTGATAACGTGTTATGAAATCGAAATAATAGAGAGAGAAATTAGTGAGAGAAATTAGAGAATTATTCTCAGGTATCATATTCATTAATAACTGAAGTCCTATTTATAGGAAAACTTCAGATGGCACAATCGTAATTACATATTTACATCAAGGGCATAATAGTCATTCACACTATATAAAAACAAAGGGGTAATTGAAACGTCACTTTCTTGTTATATTATAACAATGATAAATATAATAAGAGTGATTCAACTACAGTGAATTTGTCTATAGAAAAGTATTTAAAACCATTATATTTGATCATTTGCATGTTTTTTCTAATTACTTATTTGTTATTAATACATATATTTGTGGTTATAAAATAATAAAAAAAACTAAAATTTATTGTCTACTTATTCCTATAATATAATATAAAGTAATATTCATTGATATATAATATTTTTTTTAATAAAATCTATTATTAATTTACCCGTGCATATGCACGGGTGGAATGCTAGTTATTATAATATTGAATACATGTCTCAATTAATTAATAAAAAATCGAAGACATGAAATAAAGATGATAATAATAACAATAAATTATTATTGATTAAAGACTAATCTCATCTTATATTCCCCAGTCCCAATAAGTAAACTCAACGAGAAGGCTTAAAAAACTCAATTTTAATATAATATACGAATACTGAATTATAAACAATAAAATTTATAATTCTCACATAATATGATCAGAAAGGAACAAAAAAAAAATCAAAGATTCATATTTATCGTCAATCACAATTAATATATGAATGCATTTAAAATATAATAGTACTCCTAATCAAACTATTCACCGAAAACTTACATGAAATATTAAAATCAAGAATTTAAACATTCCTATAACTCGTAATTAAAATATAAACATAATATAAGAACAACCGTCATTATTGGACAATCAAAATTAAGCATCCATATAAATCACATATTTTAGTTAATTATATATTTAATTAATTTTATTTTTAAAAAATCTCAAAACTGGCAAAAAAAAAAATCAAGAAATTACACATAGGCAAAAGCCATGAGATTGCACAAAAAATAGAGTATTTGTAATATATATGTATATTTGTATAATATGTGTATATATAGGTAGATACATATGATATGATAGTAATTAAAAGTACGAGATTGCCCAAAAATATTAACGAAAAATATACTTAGATGATATTAAATTCCAAAATTTTAGCAAAATAATAAAAGAAAAGTTAAAAATATATGAGAAGGAAAACATACAATTAAGTATTAATTATATTACTAATATGTGAAAAGCTAAACATCCAATTGATATGATCCAGAATTTTAGCAATTATTTTCATAATTATATGCTCCATAGATTCAGCAAAATAATTTAAGGAAAGTTAAATCTGAATTTTTTGATCCATAAATTCAGCAAATTAATTAAAAAAAAGTAAAAATATGTGAGAATCCTAACATATAATTAAGGCAAGAGTTTATTAATGATAATATACATAACATAGGTGATAGTAATTAAAAAAAATAAAAATTAGCCAAAAATCTACAAAATGACAGGTAGGACAAATCATTCTCGTGCAACAAAAAAACTCAGTTTTTATAATATATCGATAATTATAATTATAATTTTATTAATTATAATATAGAAAATCATTATATATTATATGATAATTTATGGTTAATTTATATATACAAGATGTAGACACTTATATACTAATTACAACACTCATACATATATAATAATATTAAATTTAATGCATACATACTATATTGTATAGTTAGTGCATATATATTGATTGATTATGCAATGTATTATCCGATCAATATTAGTCTAAAAAAACCAATCAATACTAAAAGTGGAGATAAAATTAAATTAATTATCTGATTTCTTTTTATTTGTTGGATTTTTCTACCCATAAGAAAAGAAGATTCGTACGTGGACCTACCTGAAATATTCTTTCATATATATAGATGTTGGAAAAATGAAGGAAAATGGGGTACATTTTGAAGCACTTGCAGAAGAAAATTTTGAGTGGGTACCATTTCCAGGAGTTAAAGTCGGGATTTAGTTGGAATACGTAATATTCCGTACGAGGTTTCCAAAACATGTAAGAACACTCAAAATGATTGAGGTATGAATGAGATATAATGTTCCAAAGTGAACCCTTTAGAAATGGGTTTGGGATGCTATCTCACATTGGAAAAAAAGGGAAAAATTGTGAGTATATAAGGAGATGTAGACAAAGTCATGTTCAAAAAATGAAACATGAGTGGATATGTCACTAGGCACCCCTCGCACACACACACACACTCGCGCGCGCCGCCGTCGTCCATCCGTCCGTAAATTTATTTTACTGAAACACCTCAATTAAATTCCGAATTTTTCGGATCCGGACCTCAATTAAATTTCAATTTTTTCGGATCGGGATAAATATCAATTTATTTGATAATTATCGAACTAAACAGATCTGGATAAGTATTGAGATACAAATCCTGGTCGGTTTAGAGTTCATCCAGCACACAACCTCCTCCAGCCTTCACCTATAAATACCCGGCTTGAGGGGCTCGTTTTTTACACACCAAAAAAAACATACGATCTCCAGAGCCTTTCCAGTCAGATATTTTCTTTTCTTCTCCGTTCCTCAAAGTCTTTCGTTCGGTGATAGTAGACAGATCCGAGAACCGAGAAGGCCCGATCCGTTTAGCTCGCTTAAAGACCGTTTCATCCAAATGTTAATTTTGGATTTATAGTCCATACCATAAGTCCAATTGAAAAATCCAACACCAAGCCCAAAGCCCAATAGGGTTTTATCTTTTTTCTTTCCTATCAATTCAACCAAACCCTCCAATCAATAGCCAAATCGGCAAGTCCCAACGACTGAATCGTGAATAGGCCCGCCCGACCCGGCCCGGCCCGGATCGTGAACAGGCCCGCCCGGCCCATGAATACAGTGGGCTGTGGGCCGTGCCGTGCCTTGTGTTTGTTAAAAAGACTGGCCCGAACCGGCCCGCCAAAAAGGAAGGACCGGCACGGCCCGCCCCTTAAATGGAGTGGGCTTTAGAAGCCCAGACCGGACCGGCCCGGCCCCAGCCCGAATGCCACCTCTAGACCATATTTCATCACCTACTTGCTCGAAAAGGCACCTCAGACTTACAAAGAAGCTGTAAGCTCGACGGATGGACCTCTATGGAAGGAGGCTATCAAAGAAGAGATTGATTCTATATTACAGAATCATACTTGGGAACGAGTGGAATTACCTCCTAAATGTAAACCATTAGGAAATAAGTGGATTTTCAAGAAGAAATTGAAAGATGGAGTAGTTGATAAATATAAGGCTAGGCTCGAAGCAAAGGAATATAACCAACGTGAAGGCCTAGACTATTTTGATACTTACTCTCTTGTGACGAGAATAACTTCCACCAGGATGATACTTGCCGTCGCAGCATTACGAGGCTTAGAAGTTCATCAAATGGATGTTAAGACTGCCTTTCTTAATGGGACTTAGAAGAGGAAATCTACATGGGACAACTCGAGGGGTTCTCTGCTCCTGGACAAGAAAGGAAAGTCTGCAAGTTGGTAAAATCTTTTACGGATTGAACCAGGCACCAAAACAGTGGCATGAAAAATTTGATCATGTCATGATAAGCGGTGGCTTCAAAATTAATG